>CM035158.1:58763590-59963590 GCA_020205615.1 Panax quinquefolius
AATCTTTTCTTCCGTTTTGAAAACTGCCTTCATATTTATCCATCCATACGTATTTCACCGTCTTCCTTGTTAAATTAGTCAAAGGGGTAGCTATCTTCAAAAAATCTTGGATAAAATTTTCGATAGTATCCGTAACCTAGGAAACTCCGCACCTCAGACGGCGTTTTCGGTTGTTTCCAGTTCATCACTACTTCTACCTTCGCCGGATCCACTGAAATCCCTTCTTGGTCAATGACATGACCTAAAAACTGTACTTTCTCCAGCTAAAATTCACACTTAGTGAATTTTGCATATAACTTCTCCTTTCTTAATGTCTCCAACACTAATCTTAAGTGTTCAGCATGAACTTCTGGTGTCTTTGAATAGACTAGAATATCATCAATAAACACTACAACGAACTTATCCAAATATGGTTTGAACACTCTGTTCATCATATCCATAAATGTAGCTGGTGCATTCGCCAACCCAAATGACATTACCAGAAACACATAATGGCCATAACACATTCTGAATGTCGTCTTTGGTATGTCCTCCTTCCTAACCTTCAATTGGTGATACCCCATCCGCAAATCTATTTTAGAAAAGTACTTTGCCCCTTTTAACTGATCAAAAAGATCATCGATCCTAGGCAATGGGTATTTATTCTTTATCGTTAACTTGTTCAACTCTCGATAGTCGATACAAAGTCTTAACGATCCGTCTTTCTTCTTGACAAAAAACACCGGTGCCCCCCACGGGGAAACACTTGGTTGAATGTATTTTCTATTCAATAGTTCTTGTAACTGAACCATTAGCTCCTTTATTTCCACAGCGCCATATACGATACGGTTGCCTTAAGACTAATCTTGCTCTTGGCATGATGTTCATCACAAATTGATCTCTCGATCGGCAGTAACCCCAGAACTCATTTGGGAACACATCCATAAATTCGTTTACTATAGGTATTTGTTCCATGTTTTGCTCCCAATGTTATTTGGGTGTCAACAACATGTAGCATGAGATAACCTACACATCCTTCCTTAAAAGTTTTCTAGTTTGTGTCATTGTAAGACAACATGAGCGTCTAGGCGATTTATTACCATAAAATACTACAGGAGGTTGTTTCAATGTCCTGATGCTCACATATTTCTTTTGGCAATCTATAATTGCACCATGGTTAATCAACCAATCCATTCCGAGAATCACATCAATTCTCCTAACTTTATCGGTATTAAATCTACCGATAACTTACACCCACGTATATCCACGCAATAACTCCTATGAATATCTTCAACAGGAATAATCTCTTCGTTTGCTACCTTAATGCTCAAAGGTATAGGCAACTTTTCTTGAAATAATTCTAATCATCTAGCAAAATCACATCTATATAAGCGAACAAGTAGCTTTTGAATCAAGCAACTGACGTAAGCATTTATGTTGTTGGTGGGAATAATACGCTGAATTACATCCCCGATGCCACCGCATCTTGGACCGTCATATTAAAAGTGTGGGCCATTGATCTACCCGGCTTAGCTGGACCACTAATAGCCAACTTACCGCTATTAGTGCCCTTATTTCCTTTCATACCCTTCTTCGGGCAGTTCTTTGTTATGTGGTCAGTTGATCCACATACAAAGCATTCGTGGTTTTTCTTTGGATTGGGATAGTTAGGCAATATGTGCCCGTCCTGTCCACAATTATAACATACTGCCTTACCCTTGAGATAGACACGTAAATAAGTCTTCCCATAGGTTTCTGTGCCTCCATCCTCCTTTTTAGGATGCCCTTGCTTTACTCCGGTATTCCCGAGTTAAAACCCTTCCTCTTCGGCCAAATCGCCACTATCACGTGGCTCCTTTGGTCTTCATCCCTCCCCCAGCTTTACCCTTACTTTTCTTGTCTTTGTGGTACTGGTTGAGAGCTTCATTCCCACCTTCGGCAATTATTGCCTTTTCTAATATGGTTCCAAAAGAAGTACTTTGAAACACAGAAATTCAGCTATAGAGCCAGGGTTTCAAGCCCTGCTCGAATCTTCTCGCCTTTCTCACTTCAGTGTCCACTTGATGTGGAGCAAATCATGCCAGTTCATTAAACTTGGCAGCATACTGGGGAACTGTCATATCTCCTTGTTTCAATTCAAGAAACCTCATTTTCATTCTCCCCTGCATACTCGTGGGAAAATAGTTCTCGAAGAAAATCTCCTTAAACTTCTCCCACGTTAGGTTTCTATATCTACCTTTGGTTTGCCTCCTTTGAAGTTGGCCTCTCCTTTCATCAAATAGGGTGCGAAGGCAACCTTTTTGACCCTCCTCAACATTTCTATTACAAATGCTTTTTGATTTCTTTTACCCAAATCAGGCTTTATAGGGTCCGTAGTTCCTTTGAACTCCCGTGGACCTACACTTTTAAAGTCCTTAAAAGTAGTAGCTCGTACTACTCGGGAATTACGGGTACATTAGCCCCGATCTATTAAATGCAAATTGCTAAAAGATTAACGAACTCTTGCATTGGATTAACGGACCTCCTCCGGTTGGTTAACATTAGTGTCTTGATTTCGTTGTCTCCTTCTTAGCGGCATTTTGCTGTTAAGAAAACAACACATCATTATTACTTTCTTCTTATTGGTTAGTTATTATTTGTGATAAAACAATAACTCATACTCATTACTCAATATGTTCCATACAAAGACTTATATTGATTCATAACTTGTAGTATAACACTATATTGTTTACATTACTCAACCTTAGTCGATTATATTACCATCCATGCAATTGCTTTCCAAAAATTGGGATTTACAAAAGACTACCCTTGATATACAAAAGAGGATTTTACATCACTACTAGATACATAATTTTTATATATCTAATCTATTCTAGTCATAAATAGATTACATCTTCAGAATGGCATTCTCAAAGTCTTTTCGTGGCTGCATAAGCAATGACATCCCAAGTGATAGTATGTTGAGTCGCCGCATTGTTCTATCGGATACCCGTTCTACTGTTGTTGGAAATCCACATGAGAACTCCTATATATATAGGATATCCTCTATCTTCCGTTTCAGTAGTCTTTAGCTCCTGCTTGAGCTCAAAGACTTCGTGTTTCAGCTCATGGACCCTGTCCTTGGCCAAAACACGATCATCGTGTTCCTTTTCCCACATACCCTCCATACTTAATTTGTCCTCCCGGACATCTTGGAGTTCCTCTTTCAACTCCTTCACCTCTTGACAATAGTTGACGTTTCTATCCAGAACTGACATGAACAGTGCTTTCATTGACTCTTCAGTAGTCAATTCTTCTGTAGGTGGAACCTAATCAAAGGACATTACGTCCACCTCTTCCTCTAGCATGCCATCGAAAATAGACATATAGTCTAAATCGTCCAAGTCTCCGGACTCGATGTTACAACCTCTAGTTCTACTACTATGTAGGATTGGGTAGTATTTCTACTCGATTAACAAGAATCCTCGCTCACTACATGTATATCTCTATACATATCATTTTCTCCTGACATCTACAATATAGTTTGATTAGTAGACGTCAGAAAAAAAAATAAAAACACATAACATAATATAATGCAATTTTATAAGGTTATCTTTCATCTTTTACTTCTTTATTCTTTCTTAAGGTTATGACTTAAGGTTCTAATTTCCCCCTTAAGTTTTATAACCTAGGCTTTGATAACAACCTGTAGTGCCCCCAAATTTGGGTATCTTCTAACCCGTCAGATGGTGCTATACTGTACTAACATTCATGCATTCATTCAATTGAAAAGCCTCAAAAGAACGAACATCTCTTCTATATTATCAAAATAATATTTACATTGCCCCAAGTTCTAAACCCATTACCAAGGTTCTTTGTCATAATATAATAACATTACAACATTAACCTATACTATTACATAGATGACTTAACGACCGCTTAGCTTTTCCTTTATCCTTATTCGATCCTCCGGGACGTTCAGTCTTAGCTGCATTCATATGGTTCAAGTAAGAGTGAGCATAAATAGCTCAGCAAGTATAACAATTTTAATAACAGCATGCTTGACACATACGAATTGTATATCTTCAATAATCGAACAATAGTTTTGAAGTACTATTGATGATTCAAAATAGCACTTCATCTTTCTTTTCAAAATGTTTTACAATAATATCAATATTCAATAAAACATTCAATTCCGTGAAAAGACCTCGAGCATTTCATTCTTTTCTTTGAAAAGGACAACTCGGAACTAAAGTCCGTAAGCTCCGGTATTACTTACGAGCACTTCTCACGTGATCGCCCTATTGTACTCTATGTTGATCAACACTACATCCATTAAGCGTATGTACGTTTAATCATTTAGCAACCTCACGCTACCGCTGCGTTTACCGATAAAACATTTGTTTAACATTTCAGTCTTCTTTTGAAAACCATATCAAGTAGTTGACAAAAGATAATAACATTTGATAATGATGAATAGATTATCAACAATCCACTCAATATGTCAAGTCTAGCCAAAAAGAACTGACTTTAACTTCATTGTACTTCAATTCATCAGTAAGGATACATGAACTTCAAAAACTTGTTGATTGAAGCGAGACAAGAGTTAGAATACTTGCCTTTAGCATCTGCTCATCGAGTATTTTACTTTACGTTTCAAATCTTTCAAGTCTCTACAATATATGATCACATAATGCCTTACATTAGGTCATATATAATCAAGTATGTATATGAGTATATCTTACCCTTCATCTCAATCTAATTGTGTACTAGATTAATTTATTATATCTGCTTAAGCTTTATCATTCTATTTTCATTCATAGATGAATAGGTTATTATCAACCTTTACACATTACTCTTAAGGTTTAACATTGTTTTAACAATGTTACTTCAAGTTCTTAAGGTAGGTTTACTTCAAACTAATTACATTTTCTTGCTTTGCATTCATGTCTATTCTTCACTATCTTTCATCAAGGATGGCGCTTCTGGGCGATGATGTACTATATATCTTGTTGCATGCATGAGTTAACAGTGGAGAGGTCCGGACTGGCGGCATGGCGGCTGAGTCCTTCATTTAGTGGGCACAAGCTACTTTCACTTCTCGAGATGGTCATGGCCTGTTCATGGCGCTGCGACGCAAGTTTCTAGTGTGTTCGGACAACATTACGGGTTACTGCCAAGCACCACTCAAATGGTTTAGGGTCAGCCATGGCGGCCAACTCTGTGCACCAAAAAAATTCGATCCTTGAAAATTTTGCGAACTTCCGGACGCATAACTCTTCGTTATAAGTCAAAATTGGCTCGCTCAAAAGCTTCTACGGTTCACAAATTACATAATCTAAGCGTTCATGCAAGAATTTTATCTATTCGACTTCATTTGCTAAAATTTTACCTATTGGTTCATTTTTAACGAAAACGATAAACGTTCGTGAACGTTCAACGCTCGTTTCTTCGTTCTAAGTCAGAATTCGCTCATTTTTGAGTCTGCAACTTTTAAATGAAGAACATGACTTACCACCATTGGAAAACAACATTTTCGAGTTCAAACTCAAAATTTGACTTCTAATCTGGGAATTTCACGAATTCGACGATTATCGTCTAATCGTGCGATTTCCGGCAAATCTTCATTACTTAGGATTTGTTAATTACTTCACTTGCATTCATTTCATTCTATAAACATCTTCACATACTTAATACACCAACTTATACTCATGGTTGGATTTTGACTTATTTCTTCATAAGCTTATAACTTGATAAATTATAAACTACTTATGAACTCATCAGTCATGACTTATGATAATTAAAGTTTCTTAATCATCATACCTATATGTTCTCAACATATAGCTTTACTTATGTATACTTGATACATATGATCATACAAGTTCTTTTACTTCCATATTACTTCTATTAATAAACTTCATTTACAAGTTCATAATACTTTCACATAAGTTTATAACTTATGCTAGCTTAAATGACTTATTACCAACTTATATGGCTTAAGTTCACTACTTACACATTCTTCTTACTATTTATCATTCATGTTCCTTAATCCAAACTTTTCTTATCAACCTATCGTGATAGAGATAGAAGATAATTGAGAAGGGATCTTACTTTTGATGTTTTGGTAGAAAGTCTTCTTCTTTTTCTCTCAAATAAAAGTGACTTATTTGCAATTTAAAATCTCTAACAATTAAGCACTTTGAGATGTTTGAATTTAATTAAACAACTAACAAATGGCTATGAGCTCTTATTTATAGAATTTCCAAGATTAGGTAGATTAGTCTTTTACACAAATCCACCTCCTTCTTATTCATTAATTGGCTAGCTCAAATCCTATCCTTTGTTTGGCCATTACTTTTTTTACTTGGTCATTACATTACTTGATTACTACATCAACTTGGTCACCACTCATATAACTTGGTTACCTGCATAGACCATATCAATATGGTTTTGCCCATGGGTCAATTAACTCATGAATTCTAGCTTGGGCTTGGATTAATTTAACCTTTGGGCTTACTTTAACAATACTCACTTGCTTATTAATTCAATAGTTGGGCCTCACCTTTTAATTCACTTGGACTTTTTGTAATTCCAATCAACATTTCCAAGTCTATTCACATTACTTAATACATATACATATAGTTTATGTATCATTCTCGTATTCTAATTCGTATAGAATTTATATACGATATTTCATCCTTCACACAAACTCGTATAATACTTTGTATTATACTCGTTTTCATTACTTTGCACAATACCAAAGTATCATACAATTATTACCTACATACTAATACTTCGCTTTTCTTAACGTTTATAAATTAAGTCCGCAAGCGAAATATTGTGTTTTTCATACTTAGATTATTATTACATAATCCATCTTACCTTGTCATTCTATCATTACGTATTTCTGAAAATTCAAAAATAAATCCGAGAAAATATCGATGAATAGTATTTTTGAAAAATTTCTCGGAAAACTTTTATTTCGCTTTGAAAATTCAAACTTTAATTTCTTCACGTAACTCAAATACTACGACATTCCAACATCAATAAGTTATAGAATGACAACCATCTTGATATCACAAATAATATGATTTTATTATTATTTAATTTAATAAAATCATTTTACATTAAAATTCAATTTCTAAATTCGTTATAGGAAAAAATAATTTCCTGCCTATTTAATTTTTTTTTGCTGATGTTATTTCTCCTCATCTTGGGCAAAAAATTATTTTTTTGCTATATTTCGTATCCTAATATGCGCTACATTCATTGTCAACATTTTTTTTTCGTTGCATATTTTGTATAATTTTTTGCAACGACTAGTAATTTGTTGCCCAAAATTAAGATAAATCCAATAAGCATAATTCGACCTTTTTGCCCAAAACGCATCAGTTTTCATTTCAAAAGTATTATTTATTTGGACGCAAACTTATACTGTGAAATGTTAAATTCAAATATTATTTCATTCAAAATTGACCCAAAAAGATTAGATTCAAATATTATTTCATTCAGAATCTAATTTATTAAGATGTATTACTCAATTTTATCAAACACAACCTATTTTGAAAACACTTGGGCAATGACTGATTTGAAACAAACCTTTTTTTAACCAAGTTTGAAATAATTTTTCTTTTGAAAGATTCCTTAACACTATTTATGTTTTTTAAAAAAAAAATAAAAATTTAAATCTCATAAAAAAGATTAGTTTATAAATGAAAAAAAAATTAAGCCTTGTATTCAAAATAATATTTTATCTTTTATATTGGTTTTGTAATATTAATAATGTTAATGATACAATAGACATTATAAAAGATTTATTTATTTGATATAGTTTTAGTTAAAATCCATCCATTTTGAATTAAAAAGTTTGGTAAGAGTGCCCAAAATTTCCGTCAATTTCTTATCTTTTTCTTGTTTATTAAGAAGCTCAATAACAAAAAAAATTGAATAAAACTAAAATTCTCATATTTATTTTTCATTTATTTTAGAGTCTCGCTATTTATTATGATAAATTTACGTTAAATTATAATTATTGTTAAAAATTATAGAATGACCCTATTTATAAATATTTATCCCATAACAACCAAAAATTTGAAATAACATTCATAATATATATTATTTTATATTTTAAAACATAGCAAGACAATGTAGGTTAGGTGAAAATGTACAATTATGGGGAGCATATAGTTATATATATAACTTTAAAAACAAGAGCCAAAGCCGTGCTTTATATTTACCTTGGAACCTCGTCCACTCTCAGAAGTGGAAACAGATTTGAATTGAGTTTTGGTCTAGTCAAATTAGCTTGCGCCCTCTTTTCTTCTTTCTTCTTCGTTCACAGTCACGGCCAAGGCCAAGTAGTTGAGCTGAGGAGCCTCAGCGCCTCGACAAAAATACGACATGGGTTGGTTTTGGTTTTTCAAAATATGGTTATGGCTCCATTTAAAAACTAAAATCATATTAACCATTTTAATATGGGCCATGTGGGTTTAACTATATGGTTATGGTTCAAAACCATATTAATCATATTAACCATTTTAAGATGTTTTGACTTTTAAAATAACTTTTTGAAAAGTAAAATTGTGACCGTCACAATTAAATTAATTAAGTAATAATATGATATAAAAATTATTAATATAAATAATAAAATGCTAAAAAACTATACTAATAAATTTTAAATTGAAATTATTAATATCCTTCCATATTTAAATAATTTTTCAAAATTATTATTAACATGCTTAATAGAAAGGTTGGAATCCAAAATACACCATAAGATAATTTTATGAATGTCGCTTAAATATTGAAACATATTTATATTTCTTTCATAACTAGAATACTAGAATTTACATAAACTCTATGTAAATTATCTGTATACCACCAAACCAAACAAGTATATATAATTTGTTTTGTTTTATATATATAATAAAAAAAGACTCTTTTTTGGCAGTAATAGTAAATGATACAATATTAATATATCATGCAGTAAATTATTAAACTAACAATTTATTAGTTTAATAAGTAAACATTGAACAAATATATTCATAAATTTTGTAACTGAAATTTTTGTAGTACAAATTGAAATAGAGTAGTAAGCTCATATTAACCACGTACAAGAAAATGTCTCCAAAAATACTACATTATTAAAAGGTTGATATCAGATACAATATATTATATAATTAATGCTTTTGAATTGAATAATAATAATAATATACCTGCTAATTCACGTAACATTTGATGGGAACTTAATTAAAGTTTGATTCCATATATATATATATATATATATATATATATATATATATATATGCATGTGGGTCAAATTAATTACGCCAAATACTTGTGCAATTTTTCAGTTAGTTAGAAACTTTAGAGGCAAAAGATTGTTAGAAATATGGGTTGAAAAATGGTTAACCTGTTAATTAATCCTGATTTTGTTTAAAAAATATTACTAAACTTTAACCAACCTCAATAAATAAAAATGGTTAACCAACCCATTTGGTTCCAGTTAATATGGTTTGACTCAATAGTTAACTAACTATATTGTCAGATTTACTCTCCTCCCACAGAGGAGAGAGAAAGATGAGCGACCACGACAAAATCCGCGACATGGAATGAGACCGCGACAGGGACAAAGATAGAGACCGAGACAAAGACAAAGACAAAGTGAAAACGAGACCAGAGATTTAACGAGATCTGACCGCACCAAACGTTCTCATACACCAGGCCGCACTAAATCGTGCCACACTTGTTCCCGTGCTCATTTTGGTAGGGTTTGATTCGACCAAGGGGTAATGATGTTAGTGGAGTGAGAGCGGTGACTAAGAGGATGCCTAGACAAGATATGAATCGCCATGGTGTGTTTAATCGACCTTTACCTACTGAAAGTAATCGTTGATTTTGATTTCTCAGAGGTTAGGGTTTTTCATTCTTATATTTTCATGTTTTTCCCCTTATTAGCAAATTAATTCTATTATACTATTTTTTCCCCTTAATAGAAAGTTAATTGTTAGTGATGGATTCTTTAATGTCGTTTCTTCATTTATTATAGTGGCGCTTTAAGTTATCCGGAATAACGTGAATAAAAAAATGCGTAACGTGAATGAAAAGTTAAAGAGATAAATGTAAGTAAAAATCATCACACTAAGATTTTTACGTGGTTCAAATTTCTATCCTCTAATCTAGTGGCTAATCCACGCCCAATCCCAACTAGATTGGAGACTTTTTATTAAACTTAATATTCAATTAAATACAATAAAAGAACTCCCTCATACAAAGAAGCTTTCCACCGATGGACACCTCTCGCCTCTTTGCACCTCTCGCAACCTTTTCTCACCATCGGACCTTTCAGCACCTCTCGCAACCTTGAAAGTTTCTCTTTGAATAAACCCTATCCACTATCGGATCGATCAAGCCAAACAAGCCTTGAACTTTGAATATGATAGAAGAAATTATAATAGACTTCTTTATTTTCTAGCCACAAAGAATTATAGTACAAGATAAATGAATAAATGGAAATAAACAATGAAAGCTCTCAATAGATTCTTCTCTCGATATAGCAACGTGAATTAGCTTTCAGATTCTCTCCTCCTTAGCCGTGAGATAAGACTATATATAAAGAGAGACCCAACGACTATAAAAAAATTGTTAGCAATAAATCAGATGATTTAAATCCCATAGCAAGAAATCAGATGATTTAAATCCCATAATATTAGCTACAATATTGACCAACGGTTATGAACAAGAGATAGAATAGAAAACACATATCAAAGTTGGTATACCCCATGATATTAGCAATTAAAGAGTCCAACAGATTTGGTAAATCAAGGATATGTTTTCAAGTCAAACCAAAACACCTTAAATAAAGGAACAAGGAGATAAGATAAGATGAGACCCACCAACTCTAAACAACTTCAGTAAGACTCCTTTCTCAATTAGAATACAGAGTACCACTAACAGTTATGGGTCCCACTAAGCAAGAGTATATCCTTAAATAAATTATAGTACCCACGAAATACTCTGTATAATAGATGAAGGAAATTTGAGCCAGCTGGAATAACATAAACCCATCTAATAATATTTGATAGCATTAAAAATTATAAATACCAACATTCCTTAATAAACTCAAATTCAAATCATCCTTAAAAAACTCCAAATCAAATCTTCCTTAATAAACTCCAAATCAAATCTTCCTTAATTTTAAAACATTCCAACTTACTAACTAAAGAAATCAAGAACAATAGTTCATGTAATACCCATAACTCATGACATATCAATTATAATATTATAACCCATAATCCATTATATTTAATAATATAATAACACACACATGAACCTAATACACTTAAATTAGTCATCAATCAAAACATCATATAATCAAAACTAACATTCTCCCCTTTTGATGATGACAATTTACGCACCAACATGCTCCCCCCTAAGTATATGGGTCCCCTAAATTTATGCATATTAAGGAGCAAAAGAAAATTACTTTATCCAAATAATCATCATTGCATATTCCAAAGATAATATAGTATCTCAATATCAACATGAATACCAATTCAAACCAATTTAAATATACCCAAATATCTCTCCCTTTGTCATTATCAAAAAGAAATAAATCATCAAGTTATATCTCTCCCCTTTCATCATCAAAAATAATTCATATCAATTAAGTCAAGATAGTTATCTCACCCCATTTGCCAAATTAAAAAAAAAATAAATGAAGAATGACAATAGAACAAGGTATATAACAAAATCACATATAACAAGTAAACAATATAATCATACCTTTGAAATTTGTTACCTATATATCAACCTTTATCAAGATTATCATGTGTATTAAATATGGAGCATTTGATATAATAAATGATGTTATGAACCCTTGAAATCCATAGAGTTTTTTTTATAAAAATATATCTAATTAAAACTCTATTTAAAAACAACACGAGGTACTTACAGATTCCACCAAATAATTTATAGGTAACTTACTCTCTCAAAGTAAAGAATCATCCATCTCCTTTTTGATCTTGAGACACCTACAAACAAATAGTCTCTATCTTTTGGTACCCAAATCTTCTTGGGTCCTTTGGGGTTAGTAGATATAAATCACTTTTCTTTTACCCAAATTTGTTTTATTCTAATTTTATTACAATTAGAATCAAAATGACCTTTAAAACCACATTTTTTACAAGTAACAAATGGTGAACAATAAAGTGGTTTATGCCTTGACTTACTATTAATCATTCTAATATTATTATTAGTCCTATTTTCTATATTTTTAATAGGATTATACCCAATCCCTTGTTTATCAAGACTGGACCTTTGTGCCCCTAACATAACATTTAGGTTCTCTCTCCTCGCACAAATTTAGCAAGATCATTTTTAAAGATGTTATTTCAGATTTGTTATATTATTATCATGTTGAACATTCATCATTTTTCCATCATTAAAAGCATCTATGCATGCATCTCTCATTTTCAAATTTTCTTTTAAAATTTGATTTTCCTTTTTAAGATATTCATTTTCTTTTCTTTCTTCAATAAGTGACTCAACTTCATTCATTAGCTCATTTACGCAATTATTAAAATAAGCAGTTTTCTTTTTAAGCCTTTGATTTTCATTTTGTAAAGCAAGATAATCAGATGTAGATATTTCAAAATTTTCATGAAAATTGCTACCTCAAGTTGATCATCGCCTTCTAGTCCCATGAAACAGAGTTGATGCTTTCTTCTTCTTGTTCCGCTTTTGGACTTACTCACTGGAGTTGAGCTACCTTTTTGATTTTTCCTTTGTTTCTTCCTTTGAAGTAGTCTATCGAGTTTTTTCGAGAGCATTTTAATTTCTTCATCAAAATCTTCATCATTTCTTTCTACGAAGCTTTCAAACCTTGTAGAGTCAAGGTCTTCTTCTTAGGTGTGCCTCATCTTCTTCATCGCATAATTTTAATTGGTTTTCAAACTCTTCAAGTTCTCCAAATAAGGTAAGAGTTTCCATTGTGCTAATTGTGATCGAGTCTTGAAGTGTAGTAACCTTTGGAGCTTAATCGCTTTTGGCATGACTCGAGAAGCTTTGCTGATTTCCTTTTGATCAATCTTTCGTCCGAGCATGTTTAGAGAATTCATTATAGTAAGGAATCTTGTTTGGGCATCTCTAATTGATTCATTTTCTCCAATTTGAATAGTTCATATTCGCGCATTAACACGCTCACTTGACCTCCTTCACTTTAGTAGTTCCTTCACGGCTCATGATGATTGTATCCCAAATTTCTTTTAATTGTAGTACAAGAAGATACTTTATCTATCTCTCACTGAACCATGCCACTTAAAAAGGTATTCATGGCTCTTGAATTATAAGAAAACATATACAATTCATTTGCATCCATTTCCATGAGATTCTTTGGTTTGCCATCATCATGTCTAGGAATGATGGTCCATTTTCAACAACCCACCATTCCCATGGGTCTCTTTTCAGAAAGATCTTCATTCGAACTTCCAAAATTGAAGTTTTCACTTCCAACAACAATGGTGGCCTACTTGTGGACCGACCTTCTTGAAAGTTTAGGTGTGCCACAGATCTTCCCCACGACACTGCAACGATCAATATTAGTAGAGCCAAGCTTTGATACCAAATGTAATTCTATGTATGTGCACACCTAGAGGGAGGGTGAATAGGTGTTTAAGCTAAAAGTGATTAACGGTGAAAACTCTTTAAAATTTTATGCTACAGGTTTAATTCAAACAGCTATGCCTGTCTGCTTTAGTGTATGTTCTTCATTTATTATTATCAGACAGCTAGACCTGTCTGCTTTAGTGTCTGGATAGTGGCGTGAATAACAAAAAAATGCGTAACGTGAATGACGAAGCTTAAAGAGATAAATGTAAGTAAAAATCACACTAAAGATTTTTACGTGGTTCAAATTTCTATCCTCTAATCTAGTGGCCTAATCCACGCCCAATCCCAACTAGGATTGGAGACTCTTTTTATTAAACTTAATATTCAATTAAATACAATAAAAAGAACTCCTCGTTATAAAGAAGCTTTCCAACCGATGGACACCTCTCGCCCCCCTTTGCACCTCTCGCAACCTTTCTCACCACTAAGACCTTTGCACTCTCGCAACCTTGAAAGCTCTCTTTCAATGCACTCCTATCCACTACTAGATCGATCAAGTCAAACAAGCCTTGAACTTTGAATATGATAGAAGAAATTACAATAGACTTCTTATTTTCCAAACCCACAAAGAATATGACATCTGACAATGAATATCTGGAAATAAATAATGAAAGCTCTTAATAGGATTCTTCTCTGTATAGCAACGTGAATTAGCTTCTTGTATTCTCTTCTGGTTAGCCGTGAGATAAGACTATATATAAAGAGAGACCCAACGGCTATAAAATAATTGTTAGCAATAAATCAGATGATTTAAATCCCATAACAAGAAATTAGATGATTTAAATCCCATAATATTAGCTACAATATTGACCAATGGTTATGAACAAGAGATAGAATAGGAAACACATATCAAAGTTGGTATAACCCATGATATTAGCAATTAAAGAGTCCAACAGATTTGGTAAATCAAGGATATGTTTTTAAGTCAAACCAAAACACCTTAAATAAAGGAACAAGGAGATAAGATAAGATGAGACCCACCAACTCTAAACAACTTCAGTAAGACTCCTTTCTCAATTAGAATACAAAGTACCACTCAAAAGCTTATGGGTCCCACTTTAAGCAAGAGTATATCCTTAAATAAATTATAGTACCCACAAAATACTACTCAGATAATAGATGAAGGAAATTTGAGCCAAATTTGAATAACATAAACCCATCTAATAATATTTGATAGCATTAAAATTATAAATACCAACATTCCTTAAAAAACTCAAATTCAAATCATCCTTAATAAACTCCAAATCAAATCTTCCTTAATAAACTCCAAATCAAACTTAATCCAAATCAAATCTTCCTTAATTTTAAAACATTCCAACTTACCAACGGAAAGAAAAAAAACAACAATAGTTCATGTAATACCCATAACTCATGCATATCAATTATAATATTATAACCCATAATCTATGCATATTTAATAATATAATAACACACCATGAACCATGCACACTTAAATTAGTCATCAATCAAAATATCATATAATCAAAAATTAACAGCTTTTTGTTTGTGCTTATTCAGATTCTTGACATCTGACACAATAAGTAAGCTGCCAAATAGAATTAGATCTTTCACCAACAGAGTTGAATATGTTAAAGATAGGGTGGTATTAAGTTCTTGTATTACTTTATTGGCATTTGTGACTATTTGGTGAAAAATAATGTGTTGAAATGACAAAGTTGGAGGGAGTAGATATAATCACATGGAATATGTTCAAGTTGGATAATGAAGTTAAGTAAACTTATTGTACTTATTTGTTAACTTTGGAGGGAAATAAATTAATATATATGTGTATATAAGTAGTAGATAAGCGCATACTTTTTCAAGATGTGGTGTCTCATACTCCCCCACTTCCTATCCTTCTCTCACCCTCTGTCTAACCTGATTTTATCTGTTATATATCTAGTTCAGTGGCACTCGTGAACATTTAAATTCAACTCATTCTTGTAGGCATGTTAGAGGATGGTTTTATCACAGAGAGCATCACTTGTGGTTCATAAGGGTCACTAACATGGAACCTCTTGTTAAGACAAACACTTACGAGAGAGGTTGCTACTAATGTTTTGGTATTTTAAACTCGTAAAAATACAGAACCTGTATTACACAAAATAAAGTGTTATTTCCTCAACAGAATATTTTAGTAGAAAATTTGATTTTTCAACCAAGATGTGGTTTACTACTGAAGGGGCAGTAGATATAGAGAAAAACTTTGTCAAAAAGTTTTTTGTTCAACTACCTTCAGTTAAACCTATTTGTATGCTTCTTTATCGAACAGTTTAAAGTGACGGTTGAAATAATTTAAGACATTTTCTTATTTGTACTCGATATAAGAGTCAAAATAATTGAAAAACAACTAAAGACATGACCATTAAAAATATGTGCATAAGATATCAGTTAAGTATTTATGATTTTCATTAGTTAAGTACTCCATCTATCCCAAATTGTAGGTTTCATAGTAAACATGCACATAATTAACAAAAGAAAATTTTGAACTTGTTCATTCATACTATTATCGTTGAGAATGAGCACATACTATTATCTCTATTCTCCAGAAGGGGGACTATGGTTCATTTGTAGTGGCATTTCTTTGGATTTGCAAAACTAAAACAATTTGGGACTTCCAAAACAAAGCATGACAATTAATTGCGATGAAGCAAATATAACCTTACCTTTTACTTTAACGAGTCAAAAGAATGAAGTTGTCCAGATACAATTTATGTAATCATATATAAATATATATGCATGTATAAATAGTAGATGAGCGTATGCTTTTTCAAGATGTGGTGTCTCAAACTCTCCCACTTCCTATCCTTTTCTCACCCTCTTTCTGACCAGATTTTATCTGTTATATCTCTAGTTCAGTGGCACTCGTGAACATTTAAGTTCAACTCATTCTTGTAGGCATGTTAGAGGATGGTTTTATCACAGAGAGCATCACTTGTGGTTCATAAGGGTCACTAACATGGAACCTCTTGTTAAGACAAACACTTACGAGAGAGGTTGCTACTTTTGTTTAGATCCGAATACTTGGGAGATAGGGTTTATACACTTTATACTGATAGAGCAGGGTTTTTCCTGTTTTAGCTTGTCAGAAGTTGTTTACTACCCCGTATTTGATCTTTAGATGTTTGTATGCTAAGTGAAGGTTCTGAGTGCTCAGAACCTCACTAGATATTAACAGAGATTAAATTTGATATTGTAATTAAGATGGTTGAGATTAACAGGAACTGGGAGAGTATTTTTTTTTGGTTATTATATGGTAGATTGTATTTTTGTGCTTTTTTTGTTCATCTGTTGAGATGATTATTTAAACCTAATATTTTTACTTTTGGTGTATTTCTGGTTTGTTTAATTGGATATTATCTACCAAAAGAAAAAGAAGATCGAACAACTTTCACAAAAAGTTTCTTAGTTCCTTAAAACATAATTCCATTGAAAAAATAGTTTTGTTAATATTTTATTGGTTATTTTAGTTCACGTACTTTTGTTATGACTACTAGTTCTAAGAATAAAAAATTGTGAAACATAAATGACTAATGACATACTGAAGATTCTTAAACACTACAAGTATGATCAGTATTTGGTTAATGTGGAATTTTTCATAAATCTTGTTTCATACCATAATTGTTCATACCTGAAGAATGACTTGGACAAAGAAAATAAAAGGAGAATGTAATATTAATAGTTTAAAGTTTCCCCATTTATTTTTCAAAGTAAATGACAGATCGAAGGATGCTAAAAAATCTCTAAATACAAAAAAAATGGAGAATAGACACCAAAACTAACTCGAGACTAATTTAAAACATTCACACGCTAAAACATACATTTTACCATTTATAGCAAATCCCAATTGAATTTAGATTGCATTGTATTATTGGGGTTTGGCGTGGCCTTTGATGCTATAAGGGGGAAGGGGGGGTAGTGGCAATGGTACCGAAATAGGATCAAAAGTCTCCCATTGAGTGGTTATGACAACTGAGCCTGATGTTGAGTGCCTTGATGGTTGTTGTCGCTGCTGCAACATTTGAAACGGTAAATGCTCACTTGAACGCTTTGATTGTTGCTATTCAGTTAGGGATACAATTTTTCCATCTGAATATCTTTGTTATTAATGCTTTTGAATTGGTGATTACTGCTTCTGCACTTGCTGTATTGGACTATTATGAGTTCCATAGCTGCTCGACATTGAACTTTTCACCTTTAACATATCTTGAGTTCCAACGCACTTCTGCACTCTTTTTACCTTCAATTGATAGAAAATATGAACTTAATCTTTGAATCTATGGAAAATTTTGAACCTCTTTTCCCTCTCTAGGTTTCGCTTCTAAATAGTTTCTTTAAGGATCTCATGTTTTGTGGTTATTTATCAGTATTTTATATTTTTTGGTTGCAGGAACAATTATGAAGACAAGTACAGGAGACAAAAATGTACAACTCAGGAATTCAGAATAAGTTGGCAAACAATCCAGAATTTCTATGGTTGATTAAGGCAGCACTAGTTCAGGGACAGAAAGGGCCAAATACAATTCCTGATCAGCTTGTCGACGTTCAAAACTTCTGAACTTTCGTTATACTGATATTTAAAAAGTTGGATATTTTGTTTAGAATGTTATACTTGATAAATTATTGATGTTTAGTAGAATGGATGATACTTTGGATTCTAATTTTTCTAATTTGATTAAATACGATGGAAAATGGAAATTTAGTTATTTTATTATTGGTGATTTTTATCATTACAATCATTTTGGTTAAATATTGTTGGTGTAATCTTTTTTCTTATTTTTAGATCTATAATTTTATATTTATTTTTTCACTTAGTCACAACAAATAATTTTTTTCACTATAATAACTCTTTCTGTGACCAGATGTATCGTCACCATAAACATTCAATTAGTGACATTGAAAAATGTGTCCTAGAAAGTAACTCTTTGGTGACAAATTATTTTATAATATTATTTAAATATGAAATGACAACGACATAATTGTCATGTTAAATATATTATTAGGTGACGAATTATTATGTCGTCATTTATTTTCTTCTTTTTGGTGACGATAAACACAATACATGACGAAAGAATAATCATAAATATGACAATATTGTCGTCATTAAAATTAGATGATATAAATAGAATAACATATTTTCATCACTAAAACAATATCATTTAATGACGAAAAGTGATTTTCGTCATTTAATGCACGATATTAACGTTACTAATAATGATTAATTATAGTGACAATAGTGTAGATCGTCACCATAAGTGAAAACATTTAGTGACAACATAAAATATTGTCAAATAAACCTTTTACCACGCTCATACGATGACGGTCTTTATGACGATTAACACTCGTCACCAAATATTTTAGTGATAAAAAATGAATTTTATGTGACAAATTTTAGCGTCATTTTTTGTGTAATTTCTTGTAGTACTTGGTCTAAAATTGACAAATCGACGAGAAGGGCTCACATCTCTTCGTATTGGTTTGTCTCGTGAAATGACTTCAGTTGCTGATGGGGAGAACCCTTCGTCGATATATATTGTTGCAAGGTGAGTCGGAGGAGAGAGAAGAGACAGATTCGGTGCGAAGAGAGAGGGAGAAGGGGCACAGATTTTTCGCGGTTGCTTTCTTTTTTTTGGCTAACAATAATAAGGAGAGAGAAGGAAAAGAAGGCTATATATAGGTGAGTTTGGTGAGCTTTTCTAAGGATGAGTTAGAGATCCCTATTGTGTGTGTGTGTGTGTGTATATATATATATATAATAAAATAATCAGTAAATTATCCTTATACATATTACTTATTAATCAGTAAAATAAAATAATAAAAAATTATAAGGATAATCAGTAATTATCTTTATACTTATTAACAGATTATCCTTATACATATTACTTATTAATCAAGTAAAATAAAATAATAAAAATTATAAGGATAATCAAGAATTATCTTTATACTTATCCTTATACTTATTAACAAAATAAGTATGTATAAGAATAATTCATGATTATCGTCTTATGATTTTAATTATAAATAAAAAATAGTGATTGAGTTTATATATTTGAGTAGGAATATAATATAAATTCAATCACTATTTCTATTTATAATTAAAAATTATAAGACGATAATTATTAATTATCCTTATACATACTTATTTTATTAATAAGTATAAGGATAATTACTGATTATACTTATAATTTTTTATTATTTTATTTTACTAATTAATAAATAGTATGTACGAGGATAATCAGTAATTAAGCCAAAAAATTTTTGTTATACATCTCTACAGCTCCTACAGCGGTAAAAAAACACGGTGCTTTTTCTTTGGTCGCCAGAGAGGGAGTAGCGCTAAAAAAAATTTGGTGGGCCGCTAGAGGAGAAGTAGGTGAGCCCTCATCTCAACCATTCACTCTAATCTTGAACGGCTGGATGAGCGTTAGTTGAAACAGTCCCTCTCGCTAATGTATTCTATGGATCATTTTCCATATATATATATATATATATATATATATATATATATATACATAACTCTTGTCCATTCAGGGTTTACTAATAAAGATTAATGTTACTTGATTGGTAACCCACGTAAGGTAAAGGTTTATTTATTGAATTTTTATTTTTCAAATTTATATATTACATAGAAATCAATATAAATAATTGAATTATGTCATATTTTTTAATCTTTATTTTTATAGTAAGCATTTTTGTATTAACCAATAAATTTCATAATGTTAATTTAGAGATGATATTAATTACTTCAATGTATTTAGTTTTGGCAAATTAACTTCTTAATTTAAGATGTTTTTTATCATAAAAATCATGTACATTATATATATATATATATATATATATATATATATATATATAGAATAATTTGTGCTTAATAGTTGTCTTTCTATATCCATTAGTTCCCAAATTATGTAGAAGATGTATGCATGTATATATATACAATTAATGAATATATTTCATGGGATATAAAGAGTTTATACATTGTATTAAAAGTCTTGAATAATTGACTTGGATTGATATGGGATTGACTCATGACCAACCAAAATGACTCGATAAACCATCACTATTACAATATTAAAAACCAATCAAACCCCACATCATATAATGTAAGATCCTAACTTATTATAAATAAAATTGAATTTTCTCTATTTATTATCTTGAAATAATAAGGTGATAATTTGATATAATACTTTGGTTATGGGTGAAATGTGCAAATTTTGCAAAATAAGCAAGTGGTTATAAAATATTCATTGTTGTCGGGGAATATTCGTTTGGTCGTAGAATATTCTTGTTGTCGGAGAATATTAGATGATACAAGCAACCATTTGTGGGCCCCATAATGAGAATAATCATTCGTGACGCCCCCAAAATAGGTATACATCACCCATTCTGAGTCGCCAAATACATGGTACAGAAAATAACTACAACTTTATTATTACAATTATTGTGCAAAATACGACAACACATACTGTGAGTTTGAATACAAATATTGTCTTCTAGACAATATCCACACTCAAATAAAGTCCTCATTATAATTATTGATGCACTATTTTACAAAAATAGTGAAGACTGCTAAAACAACTGTCTAGGACCATCACTCTATACCCCGACTGGTTCCTGCTATGTTCTCGCTTCCTAAGAAGAAAAATTATCCTTAGTCTTCAACAGGGAAAAATCTAATAGAATATAATAGATAACAAGTTTTATACCTTACTAGATACCGGTTCTACCCATTCTTTTATCATTCCTGCTTGTACTCAACGTTTACACTTGACTCCGGAGAAATTAGACTTTGACTTATCTGTAGAGACTCCGTTAGGAGAAACCTTTATCACATCCACTGTTTATAAATCTTGCTTGATCCAAGTTGGCACAATCACATTACCTGTTGATCTTATCTCTTTAAAGATACTTGCATTTGATGTGATTTTAGGGATTGATTGGTTAACCACTCATCATGCCAAAATTGATTTTTTTCGTAAGGTTGTTAGTTTTCATATTCCTAACCAACCTGTTATACGAATTCAAGCAACTAAAACACTAAAATCAGTCATTGTCATATCAAGCCATAAAGCTATTCATTTATTAAAAAATGGATGTCAATCTTTCTTAGCTCATATTATAGACTTAAACAAAAACACGTCAGATTTGAATAATATTTCTGTTGTTAGTGAATTTCTTAACGTATTTCTTGAAGAAATTCCTGGTCTACCCCCAAAATGTGAAGTTGAATTCTTTATTGATCTTGAACTGGGTACAAAGCCCATTTCTAAAACCCCATATCGAATGGCTCCTATTGAACTTCAGGAGTTAAAAGTCCAACTATAGGAATTGCTAGACATCAGTTTCATTCATCCTAGTACATCTCCTTGGGGTGCTCCTTTTTTATTTGTAAAGAAGAAAGACGGAAGTATGAAACTTTGTATTGACTACCGGGAATTGAACCATGTCACCATCAAGAATAGGTATCCCCTACCTCGTATTGATGACCTGTTCGACCAGTTGCAAGGAGCATAATTCTTTTCAAAGATCGATCTTCGTTCTGATATCATCAGCTGAAGATTAAAACTGAGGATATTCAAGAAGGCGCCTTCGTAAACCGATGCGGGCATTATGAATTCTTAGTCATGTCTTTTGGATTGACTAATGCTCTTGCTGCTTTCATGGATTTGATGAACCGTATATTCAAATATTTGGATCAGTTCGTTGTTGTCTTTATTGATGACATCCTCATCTATTCCAAAAGTCATGAAGATCATGAGCACCATTTGAAGCTGGTACTTTAAAGACTTCGTGACAACAGGCTATATGCCAAGCTAAAGAAATGCGAGTTCTGTCTTAAGGAAGTAGCATTCCTTGGGCACGTGGTGTCAAAACATGGAGTATCTGTTGACCCAGCGAAGATTGAAGCAATACAAAGTTGGGAGCAACCGAAGTCGGTGACCAAAGTACGTAGCTTTCTGGGCTTAGCTGGTTATTATCGGAGATTCGTGGAAGGATTTTCTCGAATCGCTACTCCGTTAACTCAGCTGACTCGGAAAGATACAAAATTCATATAGAGCGAGGAATGCGAGAAGAGTTTCCAAGAGCTCAAGAAGAGACTCATTTCGGCACTTGTTATGACAATACCATCTGGTTCGTATGGATTTGTTATCTACAGCGATGCTTCAAGCAAAGGGTTAGGATGTGTTCTCATGCAACATGGGAAAGTCATAGCCTATGCCTCGCGACAACTCAAAGAATATGAGAGGAATTATCCTACTCATGATCCGAGTTAGCAATGATTTTTGCGTTGAAAATCTGGAGACACTACCTGTATGGGGAGAAAGTGGAGATTTATACAGATCATAAAAGCCTCAAATATTTCTTCATTCAAAAAGAACTCAACATGCGGTAACAACGTTGGCTCAAGTTATTGAAAGATTACGACCATAACATTCAATATCATCTTGAAAAAATAAACGTTATAGCTGACGCATTGAGTAGAAGATCGTATGCGGGTACGAGTGCGATGTTGTTAACACAAAGACCCATTTTATACGACTTACAAATGATGGAGATAGAGTTAAAGGCTCCAAGTACTCAAGTGATGATATCAAACATACGAGTAGAACCGACTTTAATCGATAAAGTGAAAGCTGCTCAAGCTAAGGACATGGAGCTGATGCGTATGAAGAGGAAAGTGCAAGAAGGTGCTATTTCGGAAGCAAGAATTGATGAAGAAGGAATAATTCGAGTCAACTCCAGACTTTGCGTTCCTAACAATTCTGACCTAAAGCATAGAATCATGATGGAGGCATACAACACACCATTTGTAATCCATCATGGGAGTACCAAAATGTATCATGATCGTCGACATACATTTTGGTGGATCAATATGAAGAAAGAGATCGCGGAGTTTATCTCGATGTGTTTAACTTATCAACGTGTAAATGCGGAGCATCAAGTGCCGAAGGGTCCATTGCAACCACTTGAGATTCCAAAAGGAAGTGGGAACACATTACTATGGATTTTGTTACAGGTCTTCCTAAAGTTTCTCAAGGCATAGTTGCGATTTGGGTTATTGTTGATAGATTAACCAAGTCTGCTCATTTCTTGCCTATACGTGAGACTTATTCCCTTGAACGTCTTGATCGTATTTACGTAAATGAGATTGTGATATTGCATGGCATGCCAGTATCCATAATTTTGGATCATGACCCAAGATTTACTTCACGATTTTGGGTTAGCTTGCAGAAAGCTATGGGCACAGATTTACAATTCAGTTCGGCATACCATCCTCAAACGAACGGGTAATCAAAAAGGACTATTCAAACCCTTGAAGATCTATTAAGACTCTGTGTCCTAGATTTCAAAGGAAGTTGGGATAAGTACTTGCCATTGGTGGAATTCTCCTACAATAATAGTTATCAAGCAAGTATAGGTGTGGCTCCATTCGAAGCATTATATGGATGAAAGTGTCGCTCTCCAGTATGTTGGGATGAGGTGGGTGAAGCAACATTGTCGAGACCAGAATTAGTACGCATGACTACAGAAAAAATTCAAATGATCCGACAACGTATAAAGACCTCACAAGATCGACAAAAGAGTTATGCTGATCTTCATCGAAAGGACGCAAAATTTAATATTGGAGAGCATGTACTGCTACATATTGCTCCATGGAAGGGAGTTACAATATTTGGGAAGAGAGGAAACCTCAATCCACGATTTCTCGGTCCATTTGAGATTCTTGACCGAATAGGAAATGTGGCCTATAGACTCGCATTACCTCCAAGCATGTCTCGTGTTCATAATGTTTTTCATATATCTATGCTTCGTAAATATGTGAAAGACCCAAACCACATTATTGCGTTAGAACCAGATGAGATAGCCAAAGATTTAACGTACGAGGAGGTACCTGTCAAGATATTGGATATGAAAGATCATGTCCTACGAACAAAGGTTATACCACAAGTCAAGGCTTTGTGGAGGAACCATGTTATTGAAGAAATGACCTGGGAGTTGGAATCGAAAATGAAAGCGAGGTACCCTCACCTTTTCGAAACACCAGGTACGTACGTCAATTTTGAGGATGAAATTTCATAAGGAGGGGAGGTTGTAAGACCCCAACTTATTATAAATAAAATTAAATTTCCTCTATTTATTATCTTGAAATAATAAGGTAATAATTTGATATAATACTTTGGTTATGGGTGAAATGTGCAAATTTTTCAAAATAAGCAAGTGGTTATAAAATATTCATTGTTGTCGGGGAATATTTGTTTGGTCGTGGAACATTCTTCTTGTCGGGGAATAATCATACGACGGCGCAACCATTTGTGGGCCCCATAATAGAATACCTGTCGGATGAAGAAAATGACAAGTTTGAGTTTTTATAAATAACGGCGTAATCGTTATCAATTAACTTTGTTTGAATATTCGGTGGTTAAAATACGATGAATACACGTATGGTTGCCAAGAGCATACATGGTATTACACAGTATTTTTAAATTATTAATTCTTACGTAAGAAGGCACTACTCAATAATTGTTACAGTAATTACTGTTCAATATTTTATTTTATTGATTCAATAATTATTGCGTTGATATTTTATAATATTGTTATTTCAATAATTGTCACTGCATAGTATTTCCCATTATCAGATCAATAATTCATATTATTTGAATAATATTATTAGATAGCATTATTGACAATGTCTAAAAAGTTCTATCAAGGAGTGGTTTGGTCACCTAATTGCGCGCTAGTAAGGAGAAATCCTTATCGGAAAGCCCCCACTTTCACAGGAACTACTGTCACATCATTATTGTGATTCTGTAATATTATTTGTGAATAATTATTTATTGATTTATATGATAAGGAAATATTTATTTTATGTGGATATAAATGAAGGAAATATTTATTTTTATGTGAATATAATTGAAGGAATTAATGTTGAGGTGTTTTATCAGTATTTTTGTCGGAATAGAGGTATTAAAAATCAAATCACTATTCTTAAAGCTCTATTGCGTGAGTTATAATTTTAATTCGACCGTTGGATCGTTGTAATTTTTGGATATGTTATACATATATAAGTTGAGTATATGTCCACAAATTTTGAACCGTTAAAAATTAACGTATGATTTGTTATGAATTTTATGAGATATTGAAAATCGTCCGTTTGTGGATTTCAGATATTTTATGTTTGGAATTTGGAAAAACTTAAAGCTACAGAGTTATAGAGAATTTGATTTCGTATAGAATGGACATAAAATTCGTATTTTTCTGATAAAAAGGCTATTTATTATGAATTGTTGAAGTTTCAGATTTTAAATGTTTTTATTAAAATTATGGGTGGGACCCACTTTTGTTAAAAATGTGTGGGCTGCAAAAAAAATTTAGAATTGGCATGTTGGATGATTTAAAAAGGATGGCGTAGAAGGAAAGAACATAAATAATAATAATTTATTATTTTAGTCTCTTTTGGCGTTCTAGCATTTTCCTATAAATAGGCGCTTGAGTTAGAATTGAAAATCACACTAGAAACATAAGTTTTCTCTCTCTATATTGTGGAGCGTATTTTTGTGAGTATTTAGATACTTTGAGAGTTGTTATTCAGTGCAAGTTTCTTTTGGCTTTACATCCAATATTCCGATTAGAAATACTGTTATTTTGAGGTAAGGGATGTTATTTTCTTCATAAATGATATTATTTTCTTCAATATCATTATGCCGAAATATTGATATGAATCTTATTATGGAATTTATACCTTTTTGTGTCAGGGTTACTATTCACGTATACAGCACTATTCACGTATACGACAAAATTCACAAATACGACACTATTCACTAAAAAATGAATTTTTCTCTTCTTTGTTCCAGATGTCTATTATGGTTACTATCTTTGATTGTATCCAAGTTTTGATCTTCATTCTTGAATTTTACTCCATTATGGTTTATTATGGAGTATTTTTAAACTTGAATTATCTAAAGTACGAATCTCTAATCTTTGTCCTTTTATCTTATTGGATTCGTTCTCTAAAATGTTTTTCATCATCCTCAGTCCTTAATGGTGATACTTGATGAATATTTATGGCCTGTAGTACAAAGATGAATGATTACCTGATGAATATCTTTGGCCCATAGTGCAAAGATGAATAGTTGTTGAGATGAACATGACCAACTGGTGATACAAATGAATATCTTTGGCTCGTAGTGCAAAGATGAATATTTGATTCAAGATCTATATTGATTGATGTTACATGGATAAAATATTGATGATGGACTTTTAAATTCATAGATGATAGTAGATTTCATTCTCTACTTAACTCTTCTAATGAATTGTTGTTTTCGGCTTGATTGTTGATCTAAAACTTGTTGTCTATTATATTCTATTAGATTTTTCCTTGTTGAAGACTAAGGATAATTTTTTGTATATTATCTTAGTCATAATATTCTTTACTGGGCTAGTTGAGCTCACCCATTTTCTTTTTGTTCTATTTTTCTTCTCAGGAAGCGAGAACATAACAGGAACCAGTCGGGGTATAGAGTGATGGTCGTAGATAGTTGTTTTAGCAGTCCTCACTATTTTTGTAAAATAGTGCATCAATAATTGTAATGAGAACTTTATTTGAGTGTGGATATTGTCTAGAAGACAATATTTGTATTTAAACTCACAGTATATGTTGTTGTATTTTGCATGACAATTGTAATAATAAAGTTGTAGTTGTTTTCTATACTATGTATTTGGCGACTCAGAATGGGTGATGTATACTTATTTTGGGAGTGTCACAAGAAGCTTGACGGCTTGTGCCGCCGGGTGATAGCTCCGGTGTGAGAATGAGTACAGGCTGGTACAAGGTTTAACAATGGAGGCTTTATTGTTTATTGCTCAAGAGTGTATTATCTGTTAATTAAAGTCAAGCCTTATATTTATAATCATTCTCATCACCTTAATGCCCCTTTCCAAGTCGGATTAGGACTCCTAAACATGGAAATTACTTATGTTTGGGTCCAACTTAATCTCCTCAAAAAGTGCAAGTTGGATATTATCCAAACACTTACCTTTGGAATTATCATTTAAATATGGTTAGGATTGGAATCCTTAACCATTTAAACTCCTTATCACTCTGTACTCCATATGAAGAATGACCTTCTGTATGGGCCCAAATCAACCAAACCCATATGAACTAGTCTGGGCTCCGGCCCAAAGGACTTGGATGCCCGACCCCAAACAACACCAAACCGAACAAGACTCCGGCCCAGAGGACTCGGATACCCAAACCCGAACACCACCAATCCCCTTACTGGCTTCAGCCCATTGGGCTCAATAAACCTTTCTCAATCCATACCTTCATCCCACATAGGGATTGGCAGATTATGCTTGAACATTACCCCCAGTCTCTTGTTATAAAATGTTTATAATTAGAGACTTAAAATGACTCCTGGGGAATCCAAACGATCTTTTTTAAATAACACACGTTCTTCAAGAAACGGTGCCCACTCGTCATCATTAGAAGCCTTTGGGATTCGTGTAAGAACATTATAAAAACCCCATCCCACACACAACTGTCACTTTTTCCAGATTTTCTATCTCAACATTCTCTCTTAGAGCTCACTGCAAGCACGATTTTTGGCGAGACACCCCCTCCACCAAACTTTTCTGATTTAGATCTTTCTGTACTCTAAACCTCACATTTTTGCTATTTTTGCTTCCATGGCAGATTCTAGCCTCCCTTCCTCCTCCACCACTAAGCAAACACCCATAGTTGACAACACCTCCAATCCCAACACCATCGTCCCCAATGATCTGGTGATGGTGGATTTACCGGTACCACCATCTGAAACTGCCAACCCTTCATGTCCTTCCACCTCAGATAGTATTGAGACAAAGATTCGAATTATTTACTCATCCGAGGGAGATTTCTCTCATATCAATACCAAGTCCTCCATTAATCCTTCCAAATTTTTTGACATATAAATCATATTCAACATTCCCAAAGAATACAAGCTTCAGGTGCCAGAAGGCGAATGGGTTGCTATTCCACTCCGGGCCCTAAAATATGTGGTCTGATTCCCTCTTCACGAATTTATTTCACCGTTTCTCTAGTTTGTGGGGATCGGGTTCACACAGCTCGTGCCGAGCTCATACATTCATCTCATCAGCTTCATAGCCTTATGCAAGGAGGTAGGAATTACCCCTGGCCACGATTTCTTTTTCATCTTGTTCACCGTTGGCAGGTCGAAAGAACCTGGCCTTCGAAAATTAAATTGACAACTAAGCTGAGCCACCTTCATCAAAACTCCTTCTAGCAACAAGGGGTGGCATTCTCAATGGATCTTCATAAAGGGAACCGACCTCAAGCTCCTTCCGAACTGGGCCACCCTCGAAGACCCCATTGCTAAGGTATCAAAGTTCCCAAAAAAATGCCAAGATTTCTTTGAAGAGTTCTATCAGAAGTTAAAGATGACTAAATGGGGTCTGGATGTCCTGTCAAACGAAGCCTGGCTCTATAAACATGGATGTAAGTTATAAACCTTGAACCCATTCATTCCTTGATTTGCCTTCTAAATTTCCTTGTTGATTGTCTTATTTGTTTGCAGTAACAATTTTCAAGCCAAAAGGAGCTGAAGAATCCTTAGCGCCACTGCCCATTAAATCTGAACCAATCCATCATCCAGTCATCGACGATTCACTCGAAGAAGATACCATTCTAATTTTTGAGCTTTTAACCAGCTCCGCATCGGCTGCAGCTCCCTCGAACTCCACAACCGCCGATCCTTCCAAGAATAACATCATGAACATGGATAGATCGGATAAGATGGCCTTGTTGAAGAAAAGCAAGAAGAAGCCCATCACCAAAGGCCCCTCCAAGCCATCTTATCCGGTCGTTCTGAAGTCGGCCCCTCTGCCAACTAAACCAATTCTAGACCTTAAAGATCCCAAGGACACCGAAGAGGAGACTCTTGAACCTCGTTCCAAGAGGTCATGCCAAGCTAAGGAGCCTGACCTTCAAATAATTGAGGCTATATTGGGGACAGAACCAACCCCTTCCATCCACCGCACTCCCGAAGTCGAACCTTCACAAAAGACACCTACCACGTTCTAGCCGAAGAGTCCTTCGGAAGCATTCACCTTCAACCAACTAGAACACTTCAGGCTGCCTGGAGACAAAGAGCGGTCAAGGTCTACACTTTCGAAGTCTACTTAATGGAGTATGTCAAGATTCAATGTCAGGTAAATTCGAGAGACTAAAATATGACTTTAATTATCCTATTTTTATCACGTCTAACCCATATCTCCATTTTATTGCAGGCAAATGTTGTCCTTTCCCGAGCCATTCCACCTCTAGCTAAAACTACTACAAAGGAAGTACATCTAAGAGGCGAGGTGGAGGTGCTCAAGGCTGAGTGTCGATGTCAGGATTTTTTGATGTCCCTTTTCGTTACTTGTTCTTTGGTGTTCTCATGTCAATGTGAGATTTATTTAAAAAAAATAAGTGAAAAAGGTCCGACATGTATAATGTCGACGATTTGACTTTAAGAGTCGCCAGTTGGTGTATTTAACTAGTTGTACCAACGCAGCCGAAAAGGTTTGCACATTGACCCAGTGATGTGACACTGCTAAATGGGTTTGTGAAACCGAGATTCATTTGAGTTCGGGGGCTTGGTTATGCAGAGGGAAGGTGTTAGGCACCCCCTGACATCCGTGTTGCCACGGAGACCGCCACTTTTTAAGAAACTGTTGTATGAATGTGTGTGTGTGTGTGGATCAATGTGCTATTATTTAAAAGTAGTGCGAGGCCTCGTTCGCACCTATATACAAAGGGTTTGAATTTATAGAAAAATTTAGTTTTAAGCAAGGTATAACAATGAAGTTTTGTAAAAAGAGGTTTTTCAAATCCTGTGCTCAATAGTAATTGAGGCCTTTGATACTTCCATTTTATTATTAAAATGTTCGGCTTGTTTGCTTTTATTTTTGAGATGCGAAGCATCTTCAAGAAAATAATATACAGCAGTGCTGAACTCCTCATGGGCATGATAACCATCCAAGGAAATTCGGATAATCTTTGTAAATAATGTATAAGCGCCATAATTTGAAAATGTCCATCATGGGAATCGAATCTAGATTCAGTAGACTGAATCTGTGATCACATGATTCCTAGGCTCACATGATACTACAGTTTGTATGGAAAGTAGTAAGTAGTTATATATATAAAAGCTGTAAATATATATATACAGACATGATCAACCACCACGAAGCAATTCCATGGGGGATCGGAAATGTAAATATATAAAAGCGGTAAATAAATATATGGACATGATCAACCACCACGAAGTAAACTCCAGGTGGGACAAAATGTAAATAAAGCAGTAAAAGCAATCAACTGCCACGAAGTAAACTCTAGGCAGGACGAAATTGTAAATAAAGCTGTAAAAACAATCAACTGCCACGAAGTAAACTCCAGGCAAGACGAAATATAAATAAAGCTTTAAAAAGCCACGAAGTAAGCTTCAGGTCTGACAGAAATGTAAATATATATATATGTACATATATATATAAAAGTAGTAAACGCACCGGATATAAATCCAAGCTCATCGGATATGTCCGATAACAATCATATATATATATATATAAGCAATTAAACGTTCCAGACATAAGTCTAGGCTCAATCGAGGCATAACTCGATAATGTTAGTCCATATATATATATATATGTATATAGACAAAAATGAAAACCACAAACCGAAGTCCGGGAATACGCACACAACACGACTCTTAATGTGTATAATAGTGTGTGTAGAGATGAAAAGAAAGGCTTTATAGAATATAAGAAGGCTTACAGTGGGCTGCCAATGTAGAATTCTATGACTCTATATGGATAAAAACTCAGCTCCCGCAGGATAAAAGTATAGCTATATATGAGCTAACAGATGTTTAGAATGAGGAAACGCTCAATATGAGTTGTACAAAGCAAATTGGATAGGGCTTCCTCGCCTTTTTCTCGCTCTCTCCCTCTCAAAATGGCTGGCCCAAGGTCTATATTTATAGACTGATGGCCGCAAGTGTACCTGCGGCATCCGCAGGTGCACTTGTGGCTGGTCGAGGTGTCCCCGGGCTTCGCGGGTCCCGTCGTCTCGAAGTACGTGCACTCGTGCACTGTAATGTCTGCTCAAACTTGCAGAACTTCAATTTGAGCATCCTAACGAGGTATATGTGACCTTTTTCGGATGTCTTGTGTTGAGAGTTACACAATGACATGGATTAGAGGTTGTACGAAGTCAGGGAGAGGGGACCATGCCCATAGTCTTCAATCTTTAAATTCTATCCGGTGTACTGCCACACGTAATAGTCACTCGGGATTGTAACTCCTCGGTTCTTGTGGGACAGTATTGGATGTATGCATGTATGAAGTGTTGAGATGACGCGCAGGTGTTGAAGTAGCAAGATGACGTTTGACTCTTCGCCGGGGTTATCGCCGATTTGAGTTGAAAGAAGACGTTGCTCAGGGTTACATCTGAGATTGGACTACTTGTTCGTACGCCGCAATATCATCTTATGAGAGTGCCTGTCTGCCCAGGGTTAGCTCCGGGTCTGAGGTATGAGTGCCTCAACAGGAGGTTTGAGCTTGAAGCTGATAACATGCATTTGAAACAAGCATTTTTGGAGTTATCGCCGGAAATGCGAATAGCATTCCTTGGGGTTATCGCCAAGGACAAAACTAGAGGTTATCTCTGAGGTTGGAAATGATCCTTCCAGTGTGTGTTCCAGGATTGGAAATGAGGTTCCCGGTGTGTGTCCCAGGTTTTGAGACTGATCTTCGGTAGTATCCGGAATGGATGTGAGCTGTCTTTCAGGGTTATCTCCGAAAGACGAATCTTCCCTCCTGCAATGTTAGTAATAAAGTGATGCGAGAAAATTTTGAGTGTCTCTGAGATGCCCTCTTTATCATATTCATGCAATGCAAGGCATAGATAGGATAAAGAATCCTAGACACTTGAAATGCAAGCAAGATAAACATGATGCTATGTGCAACAACATGATGCAAATGTATGATGCATGATGGCAACGATTGTCGGTTCCCTGGTAATCCTGCCGGGATAATAATCAGTGATGGCTTGGATATGCGATCCAAGTCTTCAAGGATGTTGACGTTTGGGCTATCACCAAAGTCTCAAATCCTAAACACTAGCTTATATTCCATAGAAGTACCTCTTATGTATAAGAGATCTGCGGGGATAAAGCTTTGTCTATTTGAGGATGTGTATAACATATTCCCTCATCCTGTCGAAGTTACTGCCAACAGTCTGTTGTTATCGGGGTTGACGACCTTCGTTGATGTGTGTATCACCGGATAGATCCCTGCTGGGTGCATTGTCAAGGTTGCTTGACCTTCATTGATGTATGTGTCAATGGTGGCATTGCATTATAACCCCCACCGGGGATACTTGTATAAGTTACTTTGATTGGTTTACTTGTCATTGGCTGATATGACGTCAAGGTTGCTTGACCTTCATTGATGTGTGTATCAATGGTTGAGAATGCGCTGTAACCCCCGCCGGGGATACGTGGATGCTTGAAAGATTTGTGTTGTGACCCCCGCTGGGGATATTTCATCAGTTTGTAACTTCAGTGTTGTAACCCCTGCCGGGGATACATTATCATTTCGTGGCTTCGGCATTGTAAGCCCCGCCGGGGAGGTTTTAGGGTTGTGACCCTGCAATGACGGCATCAGACGTTTGTGGGGTATTGCCGAGCATGATCTGTTAAAGCTAAGCTCATTGGTATAGTATATCAGCATTAGACATGGTGATTGTAGATGGTTTGCTGCAACATACTATGACCTTGTTGATGTTTCAGGTCCCCACAGGGTTTATAGAGGGTATGCTAGAGCACTAGGTATCAGATAGACATGTTTTTCGATTCGGGACCCAGGAGTTGACTCCTACTTTGAAGGAGTATGCATGGTTGATGATGCTGCCGCTGGATAGACCTTGCGTGCACATGGCTATCGAGGACATGAGTAGACAGTTTATGACCCTCACCAGATTGAGGCGTAGAGTGGTACAGGATGAGATTACATCCGGCCACGTGATATCGTAACATTTTTCTGCTTAATGATTTGAGGTGTAAGACCCGAAATTTTTTTAAATAAAAGGAATTTCCTTTATTTATTATTTTGAAATAGTAAGGGTTGATTTGATTAATGTGGATAGTTAAGGGTTAAATCGCAAATATTTCAAAATAAGCAAGTGGTTATAAAATATTCATTTTTGTCGGGGAATATTCGTTTGGTCGTGGAATATTAAATGTTTTGTCGGGGAATATTAAATGCAATGATACGGCCAAGTATTGACCATGTGGGCCCCATAATGGAAAGCGATTGGATGAAGAAAACGACAAATATAAGTTGGTTAAAAATAATGGCGTAGTTATTCTGAATTAAAATTTGTTGGAATACCCGGTGGTTAAAATACGATGTCTGGCGTGGTTGCGATATGCGCGGTATTACCGCAGTATTATTGAATTATTGATCCTTACGTAAGAAGGCACTACTCAATAATTTTCACGGTGATTCTTATTCGATATTTTATTTTATTGATTGATAATTCTTTGCGTTGATATTTATATTATTATTGTTGTTGATAATTGTCCTTTTGCAGTATTTCCATTATCGGATCAATAATTCATATTATTTGAATAATATTATTAGATAACATTATTGGCGATGTCTAGAAAGTTACATACAGGAGAGGTTTGGTCACCTAATTGCGGCGCTTGATGAGAGAGATCCTTATTGGAAAGCCCCTACTCTGAGGAGCGGCTTTGGTTGTCATAAATGTGATTACGTAATATTATTTGTGAATAATTAATTATTGATTCATATGATAAAGAAATATTTATTTTATATGAATATAAATGATGGATTTATTTATGTGGTTATTAATGAAGGAATTAATGCTGAGATGTTTTATTTGTATTTTGTCGGATTGGAGGTATTAAAAGATCAAATCGGTGTTATTATAGCTTTATTGTGTGAGTTATAATATTTAATCAAATAGTTGGATCGTTGTAATTTTTGGATATGTTATACATATATAAGTTGAGTATATGTCCACAAATTTTGAGCAATTTAAAATGAGCGAATGATTTGTTATGAATTTTAAGAGGTGTTGATTAGGAAATTAGGTTTATAATTGATTTTGGTGGAAAATTCTAGAATTGAGTGGGCCCCACTTGTGGTTGGTGAAGAAATGTGCTGAATTTTATTTCAAATGTGGTGGGTGGCAATAGTAGCGAGTAAAGCCATCGGGTAGTGAGTCAAGTCTGCTTGGTGGGCTAACATTTTCTATAAATAGAGGGCTAAGTTAGAATTGAAAATCACACGAAACAAAGTTTTCTCTCTTTCTCTCTCTATATTATTGGCGTATTTTGTGAGTATTTAGATACTTTGAGAGTTCTTTGTTGGTACAAGTTTCATTCGACATCACTTGAGCCTTTCCTTAGAAATCTTGATTCTTTGAGGTAAGGGATATTATTTTTTTTCGTAATGATATTATTTCTTGATATCATTATCTTTGAAATATTGATCTGAAGTTTTTATCAAATTTGGAACTTTTTCATGTCGGGGTTACTATTCATGAGTTACTATTCACGAGTTACTATTCATGAGTTACTATTCACGAGTTCTTATTCACGAGTACTTATTCATGAAGCGTGAAAATGTTTTTTTGTGGAATTTCTATCTTTTGGTGTGGAGTTACTATTCACGTATCACGGCCTTTATTCACGTATACGGCACTATTCACGTATACGGCACTATTCATCGAAAAATAAAATTTCTTCTTTTCGTCCAAAATATCTATTTTGGATACTAGCTTTGATTGTATCCATGTTTTGATCATTCTTGAATTTTACACCACTATGATTATTTTTGAGGTATTTTTGGACGTGGATAAAACCAAGTATGAATCCTTAATCCTTAATCCTTGTCATTTTGTTTCCCTTGGATTCGTTCTTTAAAAATATTTTCATCATCCTCGGTCTTAAATGATGATATTATTGAATATCTTTGGCTTTTGTGGTCTGAAGAAAGATGAATGATTTGAAGAATATCTTTGGCATATTTTAGTGCAAAGATGAGCGGTGTTTAAATGAACATAATGGCCGATGAATATCTTTGGCCTTTAGTGCAAAGATGAGCAGTGTTGAGAGATGAACATAATGGATTGATGAATATCTTTGGCTGTAGTGCAAAGATGAATATTTGATTTGAGATGAATATTGATTGATGTTACTGAGGATAAAATATTGATGATGGATTTATTAAATTCATAGATTATAGTAGATTTCATTCTCTACGTAACTCTTCTATGAATTATTATTTTCATTGCGAATATTGATTTAAAACTTGTTGTCTATTGTATTCTATCGATTTTTCCTGTTGGAGACTAACGATAATTTGTTGTATATTATCTTAGTCGTAATATTCTTCTTGGGCTAGTTGAGCTCACCCTTTTCCTTGTTGTTCCATTTTTTCTTCTCGGGAGGCGAGAATGTAGCGAGTCTTAGTCGGGTATGGAATGAAGGTTCTAGAGAGAGTTGTTTAGTAGTCCTCACCATTTTGTAAAATAATGTATCGATAAATGTGATGAGGATTTATTTGAGTATAGATATTATGCAGAAGATAATATTTGTATTTAAACTCACGATATATATTGTTGTAATATTCATACGACATTTGTATTATTGAAGTTGTAGTTTGCTTCTTGTACCATGTATTTGGCGACTCGAGAATGGGTGTTGTGTATACCTATTTTGGGGGCGTCGCGGTTGGTATCGAGCTTAGGGATATGATCTCTGGCGGAGATCGGGGAATAGAACTAGGAGGGGAGGCGAGTAAATCCTTCGCTAGTGTGTCTACTAAGCTTATTTGTTAGTTAGTAAGTATATAGGGATATTATGTGATATATTGATTTCCTTAATTAACCCTTGTTTTATGATAGATTTGAGAATGTCAATTGAGAATATTAATGAGTGGAGTAAATGAGACCGTGGAGATGCTGTCTTTACCAACGAGGAGAGCGTGCAACGGTGGCAATGTTCCTCCTGTGAATAACACCATTGAAAGCGAGATGATGAGCGAGGGAATGTTTAGAAGTTTTTTTGCGGATTCATGCAAAATCGACGAGGAGACTCGTGTTCAAAATCTGAGGAGGAAATGATAGCAATTCACGGGTGGTCACGATGAAAGCGAGTTCAAAAGTTGGGACCACGAATTTAAGGAAAGCGAGATCCGATCATGGCGGAAACATGGGTCAAACAAATTACCAAGATATTCGATGTCTTGGGATGCACGGAGAACAGAAGGTTCCATTCGCTACCTTTATGTTAAAGTGGCGAGGCGAGACTCTTGGTGGGAGTGCGTGAAGCGTACCCATCAATTTGCAACTTTCGGCGTATCGTGGGAGACATTTGAGAACATTTCAATGACAAGTACTTCCACGAAAGTATTACGTCGTATGAAGGAAGTGGAGTTTATTAGACTAGAGCGAGAATAACATGGCGGTGTCCCAAAAATCTGGCGAAGTTCAGCGGAGTTATCGAGTTTGCACCTCATTTGGTGGAGAATGAGGAGCATTATGACGCGGATGTTTCGAGAGGTTTGAAACCCGGCATACGTCGATATCTCATTCTCATAAATTTTCTCTCTATTCGGATGTTGTCAGCGAAGGCTCGGTTGTTAGGCGAGATAACGAAATACGTTCAACCGAGGGACCATAACCGAGGATCATCAGAAGATAGTAGTCAACAAAATAACGATAACCGGCGGAGAAAGAAGAATCTGAACAAAGCGGTAACCACTCTGGTGGTAATCGTGGCCATGAAAATAGAAGAAGCGAGTGGGAGGAGATTTTAAAAGAGGAGATTCAACAACGACCATGTTGAAGGCGTCGGCGCCCGATGCAACTGGTTCCAAAGGAGGAGAAAGACCATCGGTCGTATGTTACAAATCACGGGAAGAGGGACATATCATTGGAAGCGCCCACAACAGTTTAAGGTATGCTATAATTGTGAAAAAGAAGGACATATCGCTCGAGTTATGCGATATCGAAACCAGTCAGCGAGAATGGTGACTCAAAAGGATGTCCCGAAAAGTCAAAGTCAGCGGTTCTTGGAAGAGCGTTTGTCGTGGTGGGGTCAAAATCGAGGAACCGAACGAAGTTATGCAGGTTAGTTAATTATAAATTCTTGCGAAGTTTATACCTTACTAGAATCTACGGTTCTACCCATTCTTTTATCTCTCTTGCTTGCGCTCAAGCGTTTGAACTTGACTACGGAGAAATTAGACTTTGACTATTTATGGAGACTCAGTTAGGAGAAACTTTCATTACATCCGTTGTTTAGAAATCTTGTTTGATTCAGGTTGGCATTATCACATTTACTGTTAACCTTATTTCTATAGAGATATTTGCTTTTGATGTGATTTTAAGGTTAACTACTCATCGTGCCAAAATTGATTGCTTTTGTAAGGTTGTTAGTTTTCATATTCTAAGCAACTTTGTTTATTTGAATTCAAGCAATCAAACCATTGTAATCAAACATTTTCATATCAAGCCATGAAGTCATTCGTTTATTACGGATGTCAAGTTTTCTTAGTCCATGTTATGGATTTGAATAAAGACACGTCGATTTGAATAATATTCTGTTGTTATTGATTTTTCACGACGTATTTTCTGAAGAATTTCTTGGCTTACTCCCAAAGCACGATATTAAATTTTGTATCGACTTTGAACCGGTACAAAACTCATTTCTAAAATCTCATATCGAATAGCTCTATTGAACTTGAGGAGTTAAAAATTCAACTATAAATTTGGTACTTGAGCCTTTATCTTGTGACTTCCTTTGTGGAATTCACTAAGCGGACTCTCTGTAGGGGCGTTATATTAGATGCGATAGTAAAAGCGATAGGTGTCATTGTGACGTCTTTATCAAGATTGGGATATGAGTCGCGATTGAAGCAACCTAAGTCGATAATCGAAATCGTAGCTTTTGAGGCTTAGTTGGTTATTATCGGAGATTCGTTGAAGGATATTCTCGAATCGCTATTCCATTAACGTAGGTGACTCGTAGAGATACAAAATTGAATGGAGCGAGGAATGTGGGAAGAGCTTGAAGAACTCAAGAGGAGACTCATTTTTGACATGTTACGACTATGCCATCACGAAAAGCGAGCGTGGTAGGCGGCGTGTTGAGTAGAAGATCGTATCTGAAATCTGAGTACGATATTGTCAAAGACTAATTTCGTATAATTTACAAATAATAGAGATGGAGATGAAAACTCTAGGTACCCGCGTGATGATATCTGAGTATAATCGACTTTAGTTAAAGTTTTTTTCAAACCCGCAGGCAGGGTCGATCGTATGATGAGAGAAGAAAGTACAAGAAGGAGCTATTAGGGCGAGAATTGATGAAGAAGGAATACTTGAGTCCACTCTAGACTTTGTGTTCCTAACGACTACGATTTGAAGTACAAGATTATGATGGAGGCACCTGATACACCATTTGCAATCCATCCTGGAAGTACTAAAATGTATCGTGATCTTGACATACATTTTGGTGGAACAATATGAAGAGAGAGATTGCAAAGTTTATCTCGATGTGTTTAACTTGCCCAGCGTGTAAAAGGCGGAGCATCTAGTACCTAAGGGTCCGTTGCAACCACTTGAGATTAGGAATGGAAGTGGGAACACATTACCATAGATTTAGATTACGGGTCTTCCTACGGTTTCTCAAGGCATCAATGCTATTTGGGTTATTGTTGATAGATTAACCAAGTCGCGCTCATTTCTTGCCAATGCGGAGACTTATTCCTTGAGCGTCTTGCTAGTATATGCGTAAATGAGATTGTGAGGTTGCATGGCATGCCTGTATCCATAGTTTGGATCGTGACCCAAGATTCACTTCATGATTTTGGGTTAGTTTGCAGAAAGCTATGGAGCGCAATTTCGATTGATTTGGCATACCATCCTCAAGCGGATGGGCAATCGAAAGGACTACTCAAACTCTTGAAGATATATTAAAACTACGTGTCCTAGATTTCAAAGGAAGTTGGGATAAGTACTTGCCATTGGTGGAATTCTCATACAACAATAGTTATTAAACAAATATAGGCATGGTTCCATTGAAGCATTATATGGACAAAATGTCGTTCTCGATATGTTGGGATGAGGTGGGTGAAGCAACATTGTTGGGACGAGAGTTAAACGATATGATGACCGAAAAGATCCAAATGATTCGACAAGCGTATACAAGCGGCACAAGATCGACAAAAGAGTTATGCGGATCTTCATCGAAAGGGCGTGGAATTTAGTGTAGGGGATCATGTATTATTGCGAGTTGCTCCATGGAAGGAGTTACAAGATTTGGGAAGAGAGGAAAGCTCAATCCACGATTTATTGGTCCATTTCAAATTCTTGGTAGGTAGTAGGAAATGTAGCCTATAGACTTGCGTTACCTCAAAGTATGTCTCGTGTTCATAATGTGTTTCACATATATCGTACTTAATAAATATGTGAAAGACCGAACCACGTTATAGAGTTAGAGCAGGACGAGATAGTAGAAGACTTAACGTATGAGGAGGTACTGTCAAGATTTTGGATAGGAAGGAGCATGTCCTACGCGCATGAAAGGTCATACCACAAGTTAAAGTTTTGTGGAGGAATCATCTTATAGAGGAAATGACACAGGAATTGGAAGCGGAAATGAAAGCGAGGTATCCTCACCTTTTGAAAACACCGAGTCGTCGTCGATTTCGAGGACGAAATTTCATAAGGAGGGAGGTTGTAAGACCGAAATTTTTTAAATAAAAGGAATTTCCTTTATTTATTATTTTGAAATAGTAAGGGTTGATTTGATTAATGTGGATAGTTAAGGGTTAAATCATAAATATTTCAAAATAAGCAAGTGGTTATAAAATATTCATTTTGTCGGGGAATATTCGTTTTGGTGGTGGAATATTAAATCTTTGTCGAGAATATTATTAAATGATATGACGGTAGCGACCATATGTGTATGGGCCCATATGTGAAAGCGATTGGATGAAGAAAGCGACAAATATAAGTTGTTTAAAAATAACGGCGTAGTTATTTTTCAGAATTAAATTTGTTGGAATACCGGTGGTTAAAATACGATGTCTGGCGTGGTTTGCGATGCTTTACGGTATTGCAGTATTGTTGAATTATTGATCCTTACGTAAGAAGGCACTACTCGATAATTTTCCACGATGAATTCTTGTTCGATATTTTATTTTATTGATTGATAATTCTTTGCGTTGATATTTTATATTATTCTTTGTTTGATAATTCAACACCGCATTATTTCCCATTATCGGATCAATAATTCATATTATTTGAATAATATTATTAGATAACATTATTGGCAATGTCTAGAAAGTTACATCTAAGGAGAGGTTTGGTCACTAATTGCGGCCCGATAAGGAGAGATCCTTATTGGAAGCCCCTCTCTGAGAAGCGGCTGGTTGTCATAAATGTGATTACGTAATATTATTTGTGAATAATTAATTATTGATTCATATGATAAGGAAATATTTATTTTATATGAATATAAATGATGGATTTATTTATGTGGTTATTAATGAAGGAATTAATCTTTGAGATGTTTTATTTGTATTTTATCGGATTGGAGGTATTAAAAGATCAAATCGGTGTTATTATAGCTTTATTGTGTGAGTTATAATATTTAATCAAATAGTTGGATCGTTGTAATTTTTGGATATGTTATACATATATAAGTTGAGTATATGTCCACAAATTTTGAGCGAATTAAAAATGATGAGCGAATGATTTGTTATGAATTTTAAGAGGTGTGATTAGGAAATTAGGTTTATAATTGATTTTGGTGGAAAATTCTAGAATTGAGTGGGCCCCACTTGTGGTTGGTGAAGAAATGTGCTGAATTTTATTTCAAATGTGGTGGGTGGCAATAGTAGCGAGTAAAGCCATCGGTGCTTGGTCAAGTGCGCTTGGTGGGCTAACATTTTCTATAAATAGAGGGCTAAGTTAGAATTGAAAATCACACGAAACAAAGTTTCTCTCTTTCTCTCTATATTATTGAGCGTATTTTGTGAGTATTTAGATACTTTGAGAGTTCTTTATTGGTACAAGTTTCATTGACATCACTTGAGCCTTTCCTTAGAAATCTTGATTCTTTGAGGTAAGGGATATTATTTTTTTCGTAATGATATTATTTCTTGATATCATTATCTTTGAAATATTGATCTGAAGTTTTATCAAATTTGGAACTTTTTCATGTGGGGTTACTATTCATGAGTTCTTATTCACGAGTTACTATTCATGAGTTCTTATTCACGAGTTCTTATTCACGAGTACTATTAAATGAAGCGTGAAAATGTTTTTTGTGGAATTTCTATCTTTTTGGTGTCGGAGTTACTATTCACGTATATCGGCTTTATTCACGATATCTGGCACTATTCACGTATATCGCCTTTATTCATCGAAAAATAAAATTTCTTCTTTTTCGTCCAAAATATCTATTTTGGATACTAGCTTTGATTGTATCCATGTTTTGATCATTCTTGAATTTTACACCACTATGATTATTTTTGAGGTATTTTTGGACATGGATAAAACAAGTATGAATCCTTAATCCTTAATCCTTGTCATTTTGTTTCTTTGGATTCGTTCTTTAAAAATATTTTCATCATCCTCGGTCTTAAATGATGATATTATTGAATATCTTTCTTTGGTGTATGAAGATGAATGATTCAAAGATGAATGATTTCTGAAGAATATCTTTGGCTTCATAGTGAAAAAGATGAGCGGTGTTTAAATGAGTGTTAAATGAACATGATGGTGATGAATATCTTTGGCCTTTAGTGCAAAGATGAATAGGTGTTGAGATGAACATGACCGATTGATGAATATCTTTGGCACTGTAGTGCAAAGATGAATATTTGATTTGAGATGAATATTGATTGATGTTACGAGGATAAAATATTGATGATGGATTTATTAAATTCATAGATTATAGTAGATTTCATTCTCTACGTAACTCTTCTATGAATTATTATTTCATTGCGAATATTGATTTGAAACTTGTTGTCTATTGTATTCTATCGATTTTTTCCTGTTGGAGACTAACGATAATTTGTTGTATATTATCTTAGTCATAATATTCTTTTCTTGGGCTAGTTGAGCTCACCCTTTTCCTTGTTGTTCCATTTTTCTTCTCGGGAGGCGAGAATGTAGCGAAAGTACTAGTCGGGGTATGGAATGAAGGTTCTAGAGAGTTGTTTAGTAGTCCTCACCATTTTGTAAAATAATGTATCAATAAATGTGATGAGGATTTATTGAGTATAGATATTGTCTAGAAGATAATATTTGTATTTAAACTCATGATATATATTGTCGTATTTCACACGACATTTGTATTATGAAGTTGTAGTTTGTTTCTTGTACCATGTATTTGGCGACTCGAGAATGGGTGTTGTGTATACTATTTTGGGGGCGTCACGGTTAATATCGAGCTTAGGGATATGATCTCTGGCGGAGATGGGGAATAGAACTAGGAGGGAGGCGAGTAAATCCTTCGCTAGTGTGTGTCTACCTAAGCTTATTTGTTAGTTGGTCGAGTATATAGGGATATTATGTGATATATTGATTTCCTTAATTAACCCTTGTTTTATGGCGAGATTTGAGAATGTCATTGAGAATATTAACAGTGGAGTAAATGAGACCGTGGTGGAGATGCTGTCTTTACCAACGAGGAGAGCGACAGTGGTGGCAATGTTCCTCCATGAATAACACCATTGAGCGAGATGATGAGCGAGGGAATGTTTAGAAGTTTTTGCAGTTCATGCAAAATCGCAGGCGAGGAGACTCGTGTTCCAAATCTGAGGAGGAAATGATAGCAATTCACGGGTGGTCACAAACCAAGCAGTTCAAAGAGTTGGGACCACGAATTTAAGGGAAAGCGAGATCCGATCATGGCGGAAACATGGGTCAAACAAATTACCAAGATATTCGATGTCTTGGGATGCGGAGAACAGAAGGTTCCATTCGCCACCTTTATGTTCCGTGGCGAAGAGGATTCACTTGGTGGGAATCGTGAAGCGTACCCATCCAACCGCTTTCGGCATGTCATGGGAGACGTTTGAAACATTTCAATGACAAGTACTTACGAAAGTATTCGTCATATATGAAGGAAGTGGAGTTTATTAGACTAGAGCGAGAATAACATGGCGGTGTGTCAAGGCGAAGTTAGCGGAGTTATCGAGTTTGCACCTCATTTGGTGGAGAATGAGGCGTATGAAGCGGATGTTTCGAGAGGTTTGACCCGGATACGTCAAGTATCTCATTTCTCATAAATTTTCTCTCTATTCGGATGTTGTCAGCGGGGCTCGGTTATTGTTAAGCGAGATACTTGATACGTTCAACCGAGGGACCATAACCGGATCATCTAGAAGATAGTAGTCAACAAAATAACGATAACCAGCGGAGAAAGAAGAATACGAACAAAGGCGGTAACCACTCTGGTGGTAATCGTGGCCATAAAAATAGAAGCGAGTCGGGAGGAGATTTTAAAAAGAGGAGATTCAACAACGACCATGTGAAGACGTCAGCGCCAGTAGCAACTGGTTCCAAAGGAGGAGAAAGACCATCGGTCGTATGTTACAAATGCGGGAAAGAGGGACATATCAGCCCAAACTGCCCACAACAGTTTAAGGTATGCTATAATTGTGGAAAAGAAGGACATATCGCTCGAGTTATGCGATATCGAAACCAGATTCGGCGAGAATGGTGACTCAAAAGGATGTCCCGAGAAAAGTCAAAGTCAACGGTTCTTGGAAGGCGTTTGTCGTGGCCCGGTCAAAATCGAGAACCCGACGAAGTTTAGCAGGTTAGTTAATTATAAATTCTTGCGAAGTTTATACCTTACTAGATACCGGTTCTACCCATTCTTTTATCTCTCTTGCTTTGCGCTCAGCGTTTGAACTTGACTACGGAGAAATTAGACTTTGACCTATTTATGGAGACTCCGTTAGGAGAAACTTTCATTACATCCGTTGTTTAGAAATCTTGTTTGATTAGGAGTTGGCATTATCACATTACTGTTAACCTTATTTCTATAGAGATATTTGCTTTTGATGTGATTTTAAGGTTAACTACTCATCATGCCAAAATTGATTGTTTTTGTAAGGTTGTTAGTTTTCATATTCCTAAGCAACTTTGTTATTGAATTCAAGCAATCAAACCATTGTAATCAAACATTTTCATATCAAGCCATGAAGTCGTTCGTTTATTACGGATGTCAAGTTTTCTTAGTCCATGTTATGGATTTGAATAAAGACACGTCGATTTGAATAATATTCTGTTGTTATTGATTTTTCGACGTATTTCTGAAGAATTTCTTGGCTTACTCCCAAAGCCTGATATTAAATTTTGTATCGACTTTGAACCCGGTACAAAACTCATTTCTAAAATCTCATATCGAATAGCTCTTATTGAACTTCAGGAGTTAAAAATTCAACTATATAATTTGGTACTTGAGCCTTTATCTTGTGACTTCCTTTGTGGAATTCACCTAAGCCAGACTCTCTGTAGGGGACGTTATATTCGTGCGATAGTAAAGCGATAGGTGTCATTGTGACGTCTTTATCCAAGATTGGGATATGAGTCGCGGTTGAGAGCAACCTAAGTCGATGAATTGAAATGCGTAGTTTTCTAGGCTTAGTTGGTTATTATCGGAGATTAGTTGAAGGATATTCTCGAATCGCTATTCCATTAACGTAGCTAACTCGTAGAGATACAAAATTGAATGGAGCGAGGAATGTGGGAAGAGCTTGAAGAACTTCGAGGAGACTCATTTAAATACGTATTACGACCATGCCATCCTGGAAAAGCGAGCGTGGTAGGCGGCGTGTTGAGTAGAAGATCGTATCTGAAATCTGAGTACGATATTATCAAAGACTAATTTCGTATAATTTACAAATAATAGAGATGGAGATGAAAACTCTAGGTACCCACGTGATGATATCTGAGTATAATCGACTTTAGTTAAAAGTTATCAAAGCCACCAGGCCAGGCATGATGATCGTATGAAGAAGAAAGTACAAGAAGGAGCTATTAGGGCGAGAATTGATGAAGAAGGAATACTTGAGTCCACTCTAGACTTTGTGTTCCTAACGACTACGATTTGAAGTACAAGATTATGATGGAGGCACACAATACACCATTTGCAATCCATCTGGAAGTACTAAAATGTATCGTGATCTTGACATATATTTTGGTGGAACAATATGAAGAGAGAGATTGCAAAGTTTATCTCGATGTGTTTAACTTGCCAGCGTGTAAAAGCGGAGCATCTAGTACCTAAGGGTCCGTTGCAACCACTTGAGATTAGGAATGGAAGTGGAAACACATTACCATAGATTTAAATTTACGGATCTTCCTACGGTTTCTCAAGGCATCAATGCTATTTGGGTTATTGTTGATAGATTAACCAAGTACGCTCATTTCTTGCCAATGCGGAGACTTATTCCTTGAGCGTCTTGCTAGTATATGCGTAAATGAGATTGTGAGGTTGCATGGCATGCCTGTATCCATAGTTTTAGATCGTGACCCAAGATTCACTTCATGATTTTGGGTTAGTTTGTGAAAAGCTATGGGCGCAATTTCTGATTAGTTTGGCATACCATCCTCAAGCGGATGGGCAATCGAGAAAGGACTACTCAAACTCTTGAAGATATATTAAAACTCGTGTCCTAGATTTCAAAGGAAGTTGGGATAAGTACTTGCCATTGGTGGAATTCTCATACAACAATAGTTATTAAACAAATATAGGTGTGGTTCCATTGAAGCATTATATGGACAAAAATGTCGTTCTCGATATGTTGGGATGAGGTGGGTGAAGCAACATTGTTGGGACCCGAGTTAAATACGATATGACTACCGAAAAGATCCAAATGATTCGACAGCGTATACTAAAGCGGCACAAGATCGACAAAAGAGTTATGCGGATCTTCATCGAAAGGGCGTGGAATTTAGTGTAGGGGATCATGTATTATTGCGAGTTGCTCCATGGAAGGGAGTTACAAGATTTGGGAGAGAGGAAAGCTCAATCCACGATTTATTGGTCCATTTCAAATTCTTGACCGAGTAGGAAATGTAGCCTATAGACTTGCGTTACCTCAAAGTATGTCTCGTGTTCATAATGTGTTTCACATATCTCATACTTCAGTAAATATGTGAAAGACCCGAACCACGTTATAGAGTTAGAAGCAGGACGAGATAGCGAAGACTTAACGTATGAGGAGGTACTGTCAAGATTTTGGATAGGAAGGAGCATGTCCTACGCCATGAAAGGTCATACCACAAGTTAAAGTTTTGTGGAGGAATCATGCTATATAGAAATGACACAGGGAATTGGAAGCGGAAATGAAAGCGAGGTATCCTCACCTTTTGAAAACACCGAGTATCGTCGTCGATTTCGAGGACGAAATTTCATAAGGAGGGAGGTTGTAAGACCAGAAATTTTTTTAAATAAAAGGAATTTCCTTTATTTATTATTTTGAAATAGTAAGGGTTGATTTGATTAATGTGGATAGTTAAGGGTTAAATCACGCAAATATTTCAAAATAAGCAAGTGGTTATAAAATATTCATTTTTGTGGGGAATATTCGTTTGGTGTCGTGGAATATTAAATCTTTGTCGGGGAATATTAAATGCGACAGTAGCGACCATGTGTGGGCCCATGTGAAAGCGATTGGATGAAGAAAAGCGACAAATATAAGTTGGTTAAAAATACTTGGCGTAGTTATTACCAGTTAAAATTTGTTGGAATACCCGGTGGTTAAAATCTGATGTCTGGCGTGGTTGCTTGCGATAGCTGCGGTATTGCATAGTATTGTTGAATTATTGATCCTTACGTAAGAAGGCACTACTCAATAATTTTCACGATGAATTCTTATTCGATATTTTATTTTATTGATTGATAATTCTTTGCGTTGATATTTTATATTATTTTTTGTTCAATAATTGTCATCGCCTGATATTTCCCATTATCGGATCAATAATTCATATTATTTGAATAATATTATTAGATAACATTATTGGCAATGTCTAGAAAGTTACATCTAAGGAGAGGTTTGGTCACCTAATTGCGCGCCCGATGATGAGAGATCCTTATTGGAAAGCCCCTCTTTCTGAGGAGCGACTGGTTGTCATAAATGTGATTACGTAATATTATTTGTGAATAATTAATTATTGATTCATATGATAAGAAATATTTATTTTATATGAATATAAATGATGGATTTATTTATGTGGTTATTAATGAAGGAATTAATGTTGAGATGTTTTATTTGTATTTTGTCGGATTGGAGGTATTAAAAGATCAAATCGGTGTTATTATAGCTTTATTATTGTGAGTTATAATATTTAATCAAATAGTTGGATCGTTGTAATTTTTGGATATGTTATACATATATAAGTTGAGTATATGTCCACAAATTTTGAGCCGTTAAAATGAGCGAATGATTTGTTATGAATTTTAAGAGGTGTCGATTAGGAAATTAGGTTTAAAATTGATTTTGGTGGAAAATTCTAGAATTGAGTGGGCCCCACTTGTGGTTGGTGAAGAAATGTGCTGAATTTTATTTCAAATGTGGTGGGTGGCAATAGTAGCGAGGTAAAAAAGCCATCGGTGTGCAGTCGAAATGCTTGGTGTGGGCTAACATTTTCCTATAAATAGAAATTTAAGTTAGAATTGAAAATCACACGAAACAAAGTTTTCTCTCTTTCTCTCTCTATATTATTGAGCGTATTTTGTGAGTATTTAGATACTTTGAGAGTTCTTTATTCAAGTCAAGTTTCATTCAAACATCACTTGAGCCTTTCTTTAGAAATCTTGATTCTTTGAGGTAAGGGATATTATTTTTTAAGTAATGATATTATTTCTTGATATCATTATCTTTGAAATATTGATCTGAAGTTTTATCAAATTTGGAACTTTTTCATGTCGGGGTTACTATTCATGAGTTACTATTCACGATTCTTATTACTATTCATGAGTTCTTATTCACGAGTTACTATTCACGTAGTACTATTCATGAAGCGTGAAAATGTTTTTTGTGGAATTTCTATCTTTTGGTGTCGGAGTTACTATTCACGTATCGGCCTTTATTCACACGTATCTGACACTATTCACGATATCTGACACTATTCATCGAAAAATAAAATTTCTTCTTTTCGTCAAAATATCTATTTTGGATACTAGCTTTGATTGTATCCATGTTTTGATCATTCTTGAATTTTACACCACTATGATTATTTTTGAGGTATTTTTGGACATGGATAAAACCAAGTATGAATCCTTAATCCTTAATCCTTGTCATTTTGTTTCCTTTGGATTCGTTCTTTAAAAATATTTTCATCATCCTCGGTCTTAAATGATGATATTATTGAATATCTTTGGCTGTAGTGCAAAGATGAATGATTCTGAAGAATATCTTTGGCGTTTGTAGTGCAAAGATGAGCGGTGTTTAAATGAACATATGGTTGGTGATGAATATCTTTGGCCTTTAGTGCAAAGATGAGCAGTGTTGAGATGAACATGATGGATTGATGAATATCTTTGGCACTGTAGTGCAAAGATGAATATTTGATTTGAGATGAATATTGATTGATGTTCTGGGGATAAAATATTGATGATGAATTTATTAAATTCATAGATTATAGTAGATTTCATTCTCTACGTAACTCTTCTATGAATTATTATTTCAGCTGCGAATATTGATCGAAACTTGTTGTCTATTGTATTCTATCAGATTTTTCCTGTTGGAGACTAACGATAATTTGTTGTATATTATCTTAGTCATAATATTCTTTCTTGGGCTAGTTGAGCTCACCCTTTTCCTTGTTGTTCCATTTTTCTTCTCGGGAGGCGAGAATGTAGCGAAAGTACTAGTCGGGGTATGGAATGAAGGTTCTAGAGAGAGTTGTTTAGTAGTCCTCACCATTTTTGTAAAATAATGTATCAATAAATGTGATGAGGATTTATGTGAGTATAGATATTGTCTAGAAGATAATATTTGTATTTAAACTCACAGTATATATTGTCGTATTTCACACGACATTTGTATTATTGAAGTTGTAGTTTGCTTCTTGTACCATGTATTTGGCGACTCAGAATGGGTGTTGTGTATACCTATTTTGGGGGCGTCACAAGAGGACCATTGGCGTTCAGCCAGAGTGGATGTACTACTCTTATGCGTATTGTCATACGTCTTCATGCCGCGGTACATGGATGTGTTGGATATCGGCGTCATCATGGCAGTGAGAGCTCTGAGGGAGGGTCATACCATTATACCGATGATCATTGCAGAGACTTTGAGGTCAGCTACATACTGCTGCACTTATCTGGCAGGAGTGTTAACAGGTAGCTCGGTCATGCTGTATGTGTGGTTTATGTCACAGTTGAGACCGATTGGCACATTTAGACGGCAGGGGTATTGTTTCACCCATGATATAACCATGTCACTCCTTTTAGCCTGCGGAGTGTACAGATGTTGCATCTTGGTCAGTTTTCTTGGCAGGGATCGGAGATCCGTTTGCTATATTGCCGTGTTTAGGGCTTAGCTCACCCTACAACTTCATTACTCATGCTTCGGGCATGGATTATCTCCCTCTGGATGGATTGAGGGGCATGATTACTTACCACCCACTGGCCATGATGTGTCAGTATGACCAGTTTCAGGATTTCCACCCTTATGAGGGGGCAGTGAGTCAGCGTTTTGCTTCATACCGTTTATCAGGGGAGGACAGATCCAGGTTGTATGCCTGTTGGGATCAGCGAGAGCTGGCTGAGTTTTCTGTCAGTCATCCAGGTTGTTCTGTAGAGTATTCCGCATGGATGGAGACAAAGACTACATTGGTTGCGGCAGTATCCATAGTGCAGGGGACTGATTCTGACGTTGAGGAGCCTATAGAGGAGGCTGATATTCCCACCGAGGAGGATTTGGCTCTTTGGCCGCCAAGACATTTGTGATGGATTCTCCACCCCGAAAGTGCATCACTGTTACTCAAGATTCAAAGACAACATTTGGAGCAGAGCTTACATTTGATGACCTATGATAGAGATCAGGCTAGGGCCGCGATGTTGACAGCTCTTGATGAGAGAGATATCTCTCTATTAGAGAGGGATGAGGCTAGATCAGCCAGGGATGCATTGATTGTGGAGTGGGATGCCGCCTTATCTGCTAGGGATGTGGCCATTGTAGATGATGACTTGGTGAGATACCGGATGGTATCGGTCTTCACGACATGAGTGCTTACATTGATGATCTGCTACTTCCTTCTCTAGAGAGGGATGCCATGTTAGATCTGATAGTCCGCATACACACAGATCTGTAGATAGCTTTGTATTTTCCTGCACAGACTAGCTTAGCCATTTTGTCATGTACATCACATATGTATATATCAAACAGTATTATGTATGGCAGGGAAATATATTTTGATTCACTTCCCTTTTAGTTATGCCTTGATACTTGCTTGATATTTGCCTGTTTCTTCAGGGCCTTGTGATCTTGATGCATTCTAAACTTATCCTTGATAGGTGGACATTGAGACGTTGTAAGATCTCTCAGAACGGATCATTGATTTCTATATATCCCTACCATCTTTGGTGTCTTGGGATTGGTATCTGTATGGAAAAGTGGAGAGGAGGGTGGTTTTTCCTCTCTGAGATTGACCGCACCACAGATGGTCACCAATACTTCTATTTATGAGAATCCTAGTTAATTCCATCTCTTATGGGTTGGTATTGCTCTTTGAGGCACGATCGCAGCTTAGATGGTCACCAAATCTTCTATTTGTGAGAAGAGGTTGGGTAATTCCATCCCTTTGATCTGAAACCGATGAAATGTGGTGGATCGAAGGTTGATCCCAATACCGCGTGACAAGTATTTTTGTTCTGGTAGGGGTTAGACTGAACCATGAATGGCTGCCTACGTACTCCTATTTAAGAGGAGATCAAGTCTGCGTAGTTCGAACCTGGTGTAAGAGGTTCAACGCTGAATGTGAAAGGCAGATAGGTGTAGAAATGTTTTTATGGTTGTTTTTTGTAGAGAAAGGGCAGAAAATGTTTTTGTTGTTTTTTTTATTGCGACTGGGCCATATAGAATATGGTTGCCTATGTACTCCCGAGTATCAGGGAGAATAGGTCGACGTTGTTCGCCCCTCAGGACGAATCGCAGCCAAAGAGAAGTGTGAATCCCATGTGCAGGCTATACTGCGGGGAGAAGAAAGTTTGATCCCATAATGGGGATAAACTGTAGGTGTGGAAAAAAGTTTAATCCCGTCTTCAGGACAAACTGCAAGCGTAGAAAGGTTTAATCCCATCTTCAGGATAAATTGCAGGTGTGAAAGGTTTAATCCCGTCTTTAGGATAACTGAAATTGTGTGAAATATTTGAACTGAGGTCAAACCAGGCTGCTGGTTTGAAGTGTATGTTTCCCTGAGGGGCGGAAGAGTATGTAGGAAAGAATGGTTCAAAACCAGAATGACTGGTGATTTGATGATCAAAACCAGGATGTTTGTTTGATGGTAACTTTAGACACGATCAGAGATTTCACTTGTCCAGAGTTGATAAGTTGTGGAAATTCATCGCCATGACCATTTCGCAATCGAGAGCACCTCTTGTCAATACTTCCTTGACAATAAATGGGCCTTCCCGAGTTAGGGGCGAATTTTCCCTTAGGATCGATCTTGGTTGTCAATGATCTTCTTCAAAACCAAGTCATGTTATTTAAATCGTAGAATTTGGAATTTTTTACATTGTAGGATCGCATGCGATCCTTTCACGATATAATGACCATGGAAGATAGTCTGCGACTCGCCTTTCGTCTATTAGAGACAATTGGTGATACCTGTCTTGTACCCATTGGTCTTCATCCAACTGAGCATCCATCAACACTCTGAGGGAATCCATTTCCACCTCTATGGGGAGCACTACTTCCATCCCATACGCTAATGAGTAGGGGGTTGCCCCAGTGGAAGTACGCATGGAAGTTATGTACGCTAATAAAGTCAGAGGCAAGAGGTCAGGCCATCCTTTGTGATTGGCGAACATTTTTTGCATGATCTTCTTGATATTTTTATTAGCCGCTTCAACAGCACCATTCATCTTTGGACGGTAGATGACAGAGTTAAGGTGTTTGATGTGGAATTTTCTGCATAACTCCTCCATCATTTTGTTGTTGAGGTTCTTAGTATTGTTTGACACAATGACCTCTGGTTGTCTATATCGACAGACGACATTGTTTCTGATGAAAGCAATGATGACTTCTTTAATGACCCTGGGGAAGGATGCGGCTTCTACCCATTTGGTGAAATAGTCGATCATGGTGAATATGAATCAATGTCCATTACTGGCTTTGGGCTCGATGGGCCCGATCATGTCCATTCCCCACATTGAGAAGGGCCATGACGAACTCATATTATGGAGTTCCCTTGGAGGGGCGTGGATAGCATTCCCATGAATCTGGCATTGACAGCATCTCTTGATGTGATCATCACAGTCAGCTTTGAGTGTAAGCCAATAATCCCCTGTTCTGAGGATCTTCTTGACAAACAGGGGTCCACTCATGTGAGGGCCACATACTCCACCATGGATTTCATCCATGAGCCTCTGAGCTTGGTCTTTATCCAGACATCTGAGAAGACCTAATCCTGCATCTCTTTTGTAGAGCGAATCTCCGCTCAGGTAGAATTTCATAACAAGTCAATGAATCCGCCTTTTCTTAGTTAGGCTCGCCTCAGTGGGTGTAGATCCATCTCGTAGATACTCCTTGATGTATTGATACCAAGGGTTTTGGATGGGAGGTAGTTCATCCGATGCTTCTCTAACATAGTTCCAATAGACTGGGGCTTTTTGTAGTGAAAATGTGATGCTTGGCATATTTTCCTTGTTAGGTATGTGAATCAAGGAGGCTAACATTGCTAATGCATCTGCAAAATCATTCCTATTACGAGGAATGTGTAGAAAGGAGATTTCTTCGAACTCCAAAGCCATCTGTAAAACTTGCCGATGGTAAGGCAGCAAATGTAATTCTTTGGTTTGATACATTCCCGTGGATTATCTGATTACCAACTCTGAATCCCCAAAGACAGTTAACCGCTTGACGCCCATTGAATGGGACAGTTTTAGCCCCATGATATAGCCTTCATACTCAGCTGTGTTGTTGATGCTGACAAACTACAATTTGACGGCGACGAGATACTGCTCCCCTGTACAGGATACTAGAACTGCTTCAGCTCCAGAACCTTTTGTGTTAACAGCTCCATCAAAATACATCCCCCGCGTATGGGATGTATCGTACTGATGTTGTTGTTGAACTGTCATTACCTCTTCATCGGGGAAGTATGTTTCCAAGGGTTTATAATCCCCTGCAGGTGCGGTGGCCAGTTGATCCGCAATTCCTTGACCTTTGACAGACTTTTGCGTCACGTAGACGATGTCAAATTGCTGTAGGATCAACTACCATCTAGACAGTCGATAATTCAGTATGGGCTTACTGAACACATACTTGAGAGGATCCACACGGGATATGAGATGGGTTGTGTGACCATGGAGGTAATGCTATAACCTCATGGAAGCTCATGCTAAAGCATAACAAGTTTTCTCAATCAGAGTGTACTTGTGTTCACTAATGCTGAATCTTTTGCTGAGGTAACAGATAGCTCGTTCTTGGCCTCTATCGTCTTTTTGCCCCAGTATACAGCCCTTGGCATTGTCATTAATGGACAGGTACATGAACAGGGGAACATCATCCCTGGGTGGTACCAAAATAGAAGCGTTAACCAACTGCTCTTTGATTGTGAGGAAGGCTTTCTAACACTCATCATTCCATTTCATGGAGGAGTTCTTCCTTAATAGCTTGAAGATGGGCTCACAGGTTGCCGTGAGTTGAGAAATAAACCTGCTAATGAAGTTGATTCTTCCAAAAAATCCCCGTATTTCCTTCTCTGTCTGAGGAATGGGCATTTCCCTAATGACCTGGATTTTGGTAGGATCCAGTTCAATCCCTTTGCGGCTGACTAGGAAACCTAGCGACTTGCCTGACTTAACACCAAAGGCGCACTTGGCTAGATTCAACTTCAGGTTGTACTTGTGAAACCTGTTGAAAAGTTTTCTGAGATGGTCTAAGTGGTCATCCTCCTTTCGGGATTTGATAATGATGTCATCCACTCAGATCTCTATCTCTTTATGCATTAAATCGTGGAAAAGAGCCATCATAGCTCGCTGATAGTTTGTCCCGGTGTTGATGAGGCCGAATGACAACCGTCTGTAGCAAAAAGTCCCCCAAGGCATGATGAAAGCAGTTTTCTCACGGTCCTGCTCAGCGACCATAATTTGATGGTACCCCGCAAAGTAATCAGTAAAGGAGTAAATGCCGCATTGAGGAGTGTTGTCAATAAGAATGTGGATAAATGGCACAGGAAAGCTATCTTTAAGGAAACCTTTGTTCAAATCCCGGTAATCCACGCAGACTTGTACCTTTCCTCCTGGTTTAGGCATGGGAACAATGTTGGATATCCACTCCGGATATGTAGACACCATGATAATGCCAGCTTGAAATTGTTTCACAATTTCTTCTTTAACTTTTAAACTCCATTCAGGTTTCAGTTGCCTGAGCTTTTGCCTTACTGGCTTGAATCCTTCTTTAATGGGAAGGCGATGAAGAACAATGTCAGTGGACAAACCCACCATGTCTTCATGAGACCATGCAAACACATCCTGGAATTAGGTTAATAGTGCAACCATGTCATTTCGCTGATTTGTGGTAAGGTCTGAACCAATTTGGATTAGCTTAGGGTTTTCTAAGGTTCCAAGATTGAAAGAAATGGTTTGGTCAAGGTTGGGTTTAGGTTTTTTTGCGACCCATTCCTTAATCTCCCGAGGTGTCTCAATGTCCTCTTGTATATCCATCAAGTTTGAGTCCAGCTTTTCATCAAAGTTACAGCCCTGGTGGAGAAAAGGCACCTCATCAGCAAGTACATGCACATCTAAACTCAGAGTCCTGAAACAAAATAAGCTTTCACTTAATATATGCAACTGTTTGATCATACAAAAGTGTTAGCATGTACTTGATAAAATAACTGCTAATACTATAAAGAAAAGCAAGCAAATAAAGTTATCTATAGGGCAGAGGGGTTTTTCTTCCCATTTTACCCTCGTCGACCAATGCATGGAGTTCTGCTCCAATTGTCGAGGGCAAAGTCCTGAAAGACTGCAGTGATGGATGGATCGTCATTGTCTTCTTTCTCCCGAATGATAACAATAACATCTGGGTAATCATCGTCTGGGGTATACCTGTTTGTATGTTCATCATGAACAATGATGCGTATGCCTGTCATCATCAAGGCAATGTCATGTTTACATTTCCGTTCCTTTTCTTCCACTTCGGGATCAGGAATCAGCACCTCTTTTGCTATAATTGGCACTGGTTTAGGAAACAACATAGCTACAACATGGGCTGGCACCTTTACTGGAGATTGTATCAACTCATGAGGTAAAGGTAGAGAAAATCGCCGTGGGGCGGAAGCTTGAGGAACCTGCTTGTGCTTATGAGGGTTCCTATGACTTGAATTGGTAGAATAGCCTAGTCCGTCTGTTCTAATTTGACTGGACACTTGAATAGGGTGCTTAATACCCTGTTGATTTTTACCAAGCCCTTGTCCAGGTTGATGACCCAATAACATCATTTCTTGAGTGACCGACATAACCTCGGCAGAAATCTTGGGTACGGAAAGTGGCGCTCCAATAGAATGGTATTACGTGGTACTCACTTCTAGAGTATGAAAACTGGCCGGTTCAACTTCTGAATTTAAGCTGATGAATAGTAGAGTTCCTTGTTCAGGACATTTCATTTCGGCGTTAGCGATTGACAGGCATCGTTATTGACAATGTATTTGAGTTGTTGATGTAGTGTGGAGGGAACGACTCCAGCCATGTGTATCCATGGTCTCCCCAATAACAAGTTGTATCCTGAATCTATCTTGAGGATGTGGAAAGATACATTGAATGTATTTGAACAAATCTCAATTGGCAACTCAATCTTTCCAACGGAATTTCGTTGGGATCCATCAAAAGCTCTGATAACTGTATGGCTGTTTTGGATCCGCTTGAGATTGACATTCATCTTTACCAAGGTGGTATAAGGATAGATATTTAGAGATGAACCTCCATTTATCAAAACTCCAGCTAGCATATACCCGGAAGACAAAACTGCAATGTGTAATGGCTTGCAATGACCAGTCCCTTCGGGTGGTATGTCGTCATCAGTGAAGGATATCACATTGTTGTTGAAAATATGATCAACCAGATGTTGAAATTTTTCCACATACACTGATTTTGGTAAGTAGGCTTCTTCCAAAACCTTCAATAAGATCTTCCGATGATCTTCAAAAGAGAAAACCAAGTCCAATATAGATATCTAGTGTGGAGCTTCTCGCAAGCTTAAAACCACCTTGGCTTCATTGTGGCCCATAGTGCGGAGGAATTTTTTAATCTTCTCCATGGGAAACTTCCCCTTTGCTTCGCAAGTAGGATTCATAACCCGTTGAGGAAGATACAGTGGATTTTCCCTCCACACTATAGTAGTAATATGAGACGTGGATCCTTCAGCTTCTCCATAATTCCATGGAACTTTGTGTAAGCTGACAACATGATGTTGTGGTCTGAATTGTAAAGAAATTGGCTCGGGTGCGGCCAATTTCAAAGGATTGTCAGTTCCTTTGAGTTGAATTGGTTGTATGAGAAATACTTTTGACAGTCTTATCATCCACTTCGGATATAACTGCTACTGATCCCTTCCATTTGGTAGGACATGCATTCCCACTCTTGAGTTGCACAGTGTAATCATCTGCTAGTTCCAATACCAGCTAAGACTCTCTCATAGAAAGGAGCTTCCTGTACATCTATGATTGTCATGACCATTTCTGACTCTGTCATGGAAGGAATAACTTGAGCAGCAAGGCGCCTCCACCTTTGAGCATACTCTTTGAAAGACTCATTAGACTATTTCTTGACCTTGGTAATTTGGTACCGGTCAGGAGCCATCTGAGATTGAAAACTGTATTGGGTGAGGAAGGCGTGAGCTAGCTCTTCCCAGCTATGGATCTTTGAGTTGTCTAATCTGGTATACCATGAACGGGCTTCTCCAGTCAGATTCTTCTGAAACAGCTGCATTCCGAGCTTTTCATTTTCTGTATAAGATCTAAGTTCTCCAATGAACACCTTCAAATGTGTATAAGGATCCCCTAATCCGTCATATTTTTCAAAATAAGGGGTTTTGAATTTCTCTGGATAATGGACACCAGGGAAGATACAAAGGTCAGCATTTGAAACACTTCCATGTGTTCCAATCCCATTGAGAACATGGATAGTTTCCTCCATCTGGAGTACTTTCTTTTTGATATCACCGGTGTCTGGATCTCCTTTGAGATGGGTGCTTTCAGGGTCTTTGTTGGTCGTATCCAACAGAGGTTCTAGATTTGTTTTATCTAGACCTTGTGTTCCTCCTTGTGTAAAGGATTATGTATGTGAAGGCATCTTTGTACCCTGAGTGGACTGATGCAATTCTTTAAGCAAGACAACCAAATTTGTGATTTATTGACTTAATCCATCAAATTCTTCACGAGAAATAGGATTAGACTGGTTAGACGAAGACATGAATGACTGTAGGCTCGTGGCCTTTTTGGATTTTGAGTGGGTAACAGACCCAATGATTTCCCTACAAAAGACTTATGTAGTTTAGTCTTAGGGTAATGTAAATGTTATCATAATATGTTCGTTTTAGGAATGTTGTCCTGCAAAACCGGGTGTTAATTGATAACATGTACTCATGAGCAATCTTCATATTTTCCATTACATAAAGATGATCATGGAATAAAATTAAAAGTAAATGCTTTTACAAGTAATTAAAAATGGAAGGCATGAAGAGACTTTCCTCCGCGTTTGGTTTATCAGAGGTTGACCTATCTTAGGGTTACTCTCGCGGCTTTTTGACATGAAGGTTCCCAGATCATCGCAATCTACTTAACGGGAAGTTAATCCGGTCTTTCAACTGGAGCGAATCTGGGTGGTGCCTTTCTTGAGCCCCGTTGGAATTATTCTTCCTACGAGTCCAGTAATCAAACACCGACAGGATAGCCTCCTGGTGGAGGAACCACACAACATACATTAACATACAACGTGTCTCACCGTTTATGAAAATAATGACATTTGCGAAGCACTAATATCACAGATAGATATAGTATAGTGCAGTAAGTAAAATGCATTCATACACATTCATCATAAATGTAAATGCAACATTCACACACAAGCATACAAAAATTTTGAAAAGCTTGTAATAGCGGCTTAAGCCCTCTTATTGGAGTCCCCAGCAGAGTCGCCACCTGTCGACGTCGGGATTTTTTGATGTCCCTTTTCGTTAATTGTTCTTTGGTGTTCTCATATTAATGTGAGATTTGTTTGAAAAAACAAGTGAACACATTAACCCGAATTTTATGAAATAAAAGTATTCAATTTTCTTATAATTACTATTAGGTAAATGGTTAAATTGATAAAAGTTAAAGTTATGGGTGATATATATAATTTTTTTTTAAAATTAAGAAATGGTTATAAAATATTGATATATTAATTTTTTTGGGGGAATATTGGTTTAAAATATTCATTAATATTATTCGTTTGGTCGTGGAATATTCAGATTGAGAAATGCAACGAGTGCGATCTTTTTGTGGGCCCCATGCTTGAAAGCGATTGGATGAAGAAAACATCAAATATAAGTTGTTTATAAATAATAGCGTAGTTATTACAGTTAATCTTTGTTGGAATACCCGTTGGTTAAAAGTACACTGTCTGGCGTTGTTGAGCGATGCTTTGCAGTATTGCACCAATTATTGATTCTTACGTAAGAAGGCACTACTCAATAATTATTACGATAATTCTTATTCGATATTTTATTTTATTGATTCAATAATTCTTTTGCGTTGATATTTTATATTCTTTGTTGTTTTAATAATTGTCATTCTACGAGTATTTTCCATTATCGAAGCAATAATTCATATTATCTGAATAATATTATTAGATAACATTATTGGCGATGTCTAGAAAGTTACATCTAAGGAGAGGTTTGGTCACCTAATTGCGGCGCATGATGAGAGAAATCCTTATTGGAAAGCCCCTCTTTCACAGGAGCGGCACTGGTTGTCATTATTGTGATTACGTAATATTATTTGTGAATAATTAATTATTGATTTATATGATGAGGAAAATATTGATTTTATGTGGATATAGATGGGAAAAATTTTAATGTGACAATTGTTGAAAATTAATATTTTATCTTTTTACGATAAAATAATTCATTTAAATATATTATTTTAATAATATATTAACGGTGATATTTTTATAATGAATGTGAGATATGTGAGTATATGAGGAGGAAGAGTATTTTTGTGGTATTAAATGATTAACACATGTTTTGTGTGTCGGTGGACCCCATTTCTTGACTGAAATTTGATTATAGCTTGTAAAATCGACCGTTTGTGGATTTCGGTCAATTTCTGTTTGGAATTTGGAAAAACTTTCTTCTGCAAAGTTGTAGAGAATTGAATTTCCTATACAAAGTTGCGAGATTTGAATTTTCTAATAAAAGGGCTATTTATTATGAATTATTGAAGTTCCGAAGCTCCGAAATAATTGATTTTTGGAAGTTTAAAATAATTTAAATAAGAAAAACGTTTTTTTAAATGTTTGTGGGCATCTTTAACATGTGTTGATGGCTGAGATCAGATTGTCTAGATGGGCGTAGAGAATTTATTAAATATATATTAATATTATATTAAATTTTCTACTTTGGTGTTCTAAGCATTTTTCTATAAATAGGGTGCTTAGGTTATAATTGAAAATCACACCGAAACTGAAGTTTTCTCTCTCTCTATATTATCGAGCATATTTTTGTGAGTATTTAGATATCTTGAGCGTTGCTATACGGTGCAAGTTAGATTCGACGTTATATCAAACATTCGATCTTTGCTCTTTTGAGGTAAGGGATAGTAAAGGATTTTTAAGGGTTATTATGTTTTTAGTTTGAAATTTTTCTGGACCTTCAAAAATTCTGGAAAAATTTGAAATGATATTTTGATGAGTTTTGTAGATTGTGTCCAAAAATGGCGATTTTTGGATGTATAGATTAGGAGTTATGGATTTTATGAGAAAAGACTATTTTAAAAGTAACCGCTTATAACTCCTTGTGATTAACTCCAAAATTGATGAAATTTTTATTGGGAGTACATCTATATAATATCATTATCTAGTGTAAATTTTAGAATTTTTGGATAAAAGTATAATTTATGATAAATATTTAAATATTTTGGTTTTGGCCATATGAAAAATAGTAAATGAAATTTTAAAATTTTGAGAAAATATAAGTTCAATATGGGACTATGTTATGCTAAATCCCAGAAAAGAAATATTTTTGGAACTGATTTGGTATTTTCATGAAAATGTTCTAGTTATGAGTAAATGAATTAAATATGTTATGTGAAGTAAAAAAATTGGAAAATATGATTTTATGGCTTGAGAATCATATATGAGGTATATCTGATTTTGATGAGGGTTTTGGTTATTGGTGATGAAATCTTATGAGTTTGGCATTTTATGATGATTAAATGCATTAATTAGTAAAGTGTAAACAATTTAATTAAATTGTTTATAAGTTTTAGAAATTATTAAATATTGTTGTAATATTAAGAATATTAAGATTTTGATATTATTAAGTGATTTTATAACATTTGGATTAAGGTGTTATAAATATTGATATGAATTTTATTATGAAACTTTATCTTTTTCGTATCGAGGTTTACTATGCGTATATACGGTACTATGTCACGAATCGAGTCTTATTCACGACAAATTGGTTTCTTCTCGACCAAATTATCGTTGATTTATGAATCTTACTCTTGAAATTAAAACCATGTTTTGATTATATTGTTTTTATATAACATTCTTATAACCCTAATGATGATATTTCTCTTTGACTTGAGTGTAAAGATGGGTAGATTATTGGTATGATCGTGACTATAGGTTCTCTTTGGCGATGGTGCAAAAGTTGAATTGTTATTTGGTATGATCATGACCATTGAATTTATAATTGAATATTTTTAGCTTAAGTGCAAAGGTGAATTGATCGACATGGTTATAATTATTGTTATATAACTTACGAAATGATTATGTATTTCTTTGATATATGAATATCTTTGGCTCGTAGTGCAAAGATGACTTGTTGATGAATATCTTGGCTTTTGTAGTGCAAAGATGAATTATTGATGAATATCTTTTTCGTGTGTCTGAAGATGATTTTGTTGTTGAATATCTTTTGCTTTGTAGTGCAAAGATGAATTATTGATGAATATCTTTGGCTCGTAATCTGAAGATGACTGTTGTTGAATATCTTTTGCTTTGTAGTGTAAAGATGAGCTGTTGATGAATATCTTTGGCCCGTGGTGCAAAGATGAATTTATTAGTATGATTATGAGCGAGGCTGTGATTTGGTATAACCATGATATTTGATGTTTGAGGTAAAGGCGGTGATGAAAATTATCTTTCGTCTGGATGAGAAGAGAGAATTTAGAATCACAATTATGATTATGAGTTATTCATATGATTGTGGAAAGGCTGTTGATTGATGTTACTGAGGATAAAACATTGTTGGTGGACTTTTAACGTGGAGAAGACAATAGACTTTATAGTCTATTTGACTCTTTTAATGGATTGCTCGTTTCAGCTATGACTATGGTTGAAAAGTTTTATCATCTACCATATTTTCTAAATCTACGATTTATTCTTGATGAAGGCTATTGATAATTTAATTATCTTTAGTCATAATATTCTTTCTTTGGGCTATTTGTGCTCACCCTTTTGTTTCACAATTCCTTTCGGGTAATAAAAGTGTAAATTTGGGTCGGCGGGGGATAGCGAGGGAATAGAATGGTGGTCTATAGATGTTGAGGTGAGGTGAATTTAACTTGGAAGGGTGTTTTGCCACTATCATACAAGATGTCTAATGACATACAACCTCGTGTCATCATAAGACATGGTTGTGCTCATCCACTTCTTTGAGTATATTTACAAGCACTACCTATATAATCTTGGTGTTTGTTTGGAGTATAATACCCGATTAGAGGCAGTGGAGATAATGATATGTCAGAGAGAAGACTCACCATTGGGAAGAATATGATAGTAATCTTCTCGTTTTTCTTTGGGGTCTATTAGGTTGACTAAGGATAATTTTGTGGCCATATGATATCTACCATAACCTAAAAGCATGGCCTCCCGTATACGAAGGTTTCTTGAGCACTTCCCAAAGATTCTAATTTCTAAAGCAGTTTTTTTGACTATACCTTTATGTAAGGTGTCATTGTGACGTCTTCTGATTGGTATATATTTGTATATCAAACTCATGACATATGTGTTGTTGTATTTTGCACGACAATTGTTGTAATAAAGTTGTAGTTGTTTTTCGTACCATATATTTGGCGACTCAGAATGGGTTGGATGGAATGGACCTATTTTGGGGTCGTTACATTTGGTATCAGAGCTTAGGGATATGATCTCTGGCGGAGATCGGGATTAGAACTAGGAGGGGAGAGATGAGTAAATCCTTCGCTAGTGTGTCCTACCTAAGCTTATTTGTTGGTCAGTCATAATATCGGGATATTATGTGATATGTTAATTTGTTAAATTAACCCTTGTTTTGAAGCTGTATTCTAGAATGATATTTGAAATATAGGAGATGAGCAATGGAGAAATCATGATGACAGGGGAGATAGAATCTGAAATGAAAGCAAGGTATTCTCAACTCTTTGAAATACCAGGTACGTAAATTTCGGGGACGAAATTTCATAAGGAGGGAGATTGTAAGGCCCGAATTTTATGAAATAAAAGTATTCAAATTTTCTTATAATTATTATTCAATAAATGGTTAAATTGATAAAAGTTAAAGTTAAGGGTGATATATATAATTTTTCAAAATAAGCAAGTGGTTATAAAATATTCATTATTGTGGGGAATATTCGTTTGGTCGTGGAATATTCTTTCTTTGTAGGGAATATTAAATGCGACAGTATTGATCTTTTGTGGGCCCCATGTGAGAAAGCGATTGGATGAAGAAAAGCGACAAATATAAGTTGTTTATAAATACTTGGCGTAGTTATTACAGATTAATCTTTGTTGGAATACCCGTTGGTTTAAAACAAAATGTCTGGCGTTGTTGAGCGATGTAGCACGGTATTATTGCATGCACCAATTATTGATTTACGTGAAGAAGGCACTACTCAATAATTGTTACGGTAATTCTTATTCGATATTTTATTTTATTGATTCAATAATTCTTTGCGTTGATATTTTATATTTCTTGTTGTTTTAATAATTGTCATTACTACGGTATTTTCCATTATCAGAGCAATAATTCATATTATCTGAATAATATTATTAGATAACATTATTGGCAATGTCTAGAAAGTTACATCTAAGGAGAGGTTTGGTCACCTAATTGCGGCGTAGGTAAGGAGAAATCCTTATTGGAAAGCCCCCTCTTTCACAGGAGCTGCTTTGGTTGTCGATATTGTGATTACGTAATATTATTTGTGAATAATTAATTATTGATTTATATGATGAGAAAATATTGATTTTATGTGGATATAGATGGAGAAAATTTTTAATGTGACAATTGTTGAAAATTAATATTTTATCTTTTTACGATAAAATAATTCATTTAAATATATTATTTTAATAATATATTAATGGTGATATTTTTATAATGAATGTGAGATATGTGAGTATATGAGGAGGAAGAGTATTTTGTGGCATTAAATGATTAACACATGTTTTGTGTGTCGGTGGACCCCATTTCTTGATTTGAAATTTGATTATAGCTTGTAAAATCGTTGGTTTGTGGATTTGGTCAATTTACATTTGGAATTTGGAAAAACTTTCTTACGCAAAGTTGTAGAGAATTGAATTTCCTATAAAAATTTGAGATTTGAATTTTTTCTAATAAAAGGGCTATTTATTATGAATTATTGAAGTTACGAAGCTCAAAATAATTGATTTTGGAAGTTTAAAATAATTTAAATAAGAAAAACGTTTTTTAAATGTTTGTGGGCATCTTTAACATGTGTTGATGGCATTTGAGATCAGATTGTCTAGATGGGCGTGAGAATTTATTAAATATATATTAATATTATATTAAATTTTCTACTTTTTGGTTCTAAGCATTTTTCTATAAATAGGGTGCTTAGGTTATAATTGAAAATCACACCAGAAACTGAAGTTTTCTCTCTCTATATTATCGAGCGTATTTTTGTGAGTATTTAGATATCTTGAGCGTTGCTATACGGTGCAAGTTTATTCGTTATATCAAACATTCGATCTTGCTCTTTTGAGGTAAGGGATAGTAAGTAAAGGATTTTAAGGGTTATTATGTTTTTTAGTTTGAAATTTTTCTGAACCTTTCAAAATTCTGGAAAAATTTGAAATGATATTTTGATGAGTTTTGTAGATTGTGTCCAAAAATGGCGATTTTTGGATGTATAGATTAGGAGTTATGGATTTTATGAGAAAAGACTATTTTAAAAGTAATTAGCTTATAACTCCTTGTGATTAACTCAAAATTGATGAAATTTTTATTGGGAGTACATCTATATAATATCGATTATCCGTGTAAATTTCAGAATTTTTGGATAAAAGTATAATTTATGATAAATGTTTAAATATTAAATTGGTTTTGGCCATATGAAAAATAGTAAATGAAATTTTAAAATTTCGAGAAAAATATATATTCAATATGGGACTATGTTATGCTAAATCCCGAGAAAAGAAATATTTTGGAACTGATTTGGTATTTTCATGAAAATGTTCTAGTTATGAGTAAATGAATTAAATATGTTATGTGAAGTAAGAAAATTGGAAAATATGATTTTATGGCTTGAGAATCATATATGAGGTATATCTGATTTTGATGAGGTTTTGGTTATTGGTGATGAAATCTTATGAGTTTGGCATTTTATGATGATTAAATGCATTAATTAGTAAAGTGTAAACAATTTAATTAAATTGTTTATAAGTTTTAGAAATTATTAAATATTGTTGTAATATTAAGAATATTAAGATTTTGATATTATTAAGTGATTTTATAACATTTGGATTAAGGTGTTATAAATATTGATATGGATTTTATTATGAAACTTTATCTTTTCGTATCGAGGAGTTACTTATGCATATATCACGGTACTATGTATACGAATACGGGGTCTTATTCACGACAAATTGGTTTCTTCTCGACCAAATTATCGTTGATTTATGAATCTTACTCTTGAAATTAAAACCATATTTTGATTATATATTGTTTTTATATAACATTCTTATAACCCTAATGATGATATTTCTCTTTGACTTGAGTGTAAAGATGGGTAGATTATTGGTATGATCGTGACTATAGGTTCTCTTTGGCGATGGTGCAAAAGTTGAATTGTTGGTGGTATGATCATGACCATTGAATTTACAATTGAATATTTTTTAGCTTAAGTGCAAAGGTGAATTGATCAACATGGTTATAATTATTGTTATATAACACGAAATGATTATGTATTTCTTTGATATATGAATATCTTTGGCTCGTAGTGCAAAGATGACTTGTTGATGAATATCTTAGCTTTGTGGCAAAGATGAATTATTGATGAATATCTTTTGCTCGTAATGCAAAGATGACTTTTGTTGTTGAATATCTTTAGCTTTGTAGTGCAAAGATGAATTATTGATGAATATCTTTGGCTCGTAATGCAAGAAGATGACTTGTTGTTGAATATCTTTAGCTTTTGTAGTGTAAAGATGAAGCTGTTGTTGATGAATATCTTTGGCCCGTGGTGCAAAGATGAATTTATTAGTATGATTATGAGCGAGGCTGTGATTTGGTATAACCATGATATTTGATGTTTGAGGTAAAGGCGGTGATGAAAATTATCTTCGTCTCTGGATGAGAAGAGAATTTAGAATCACAATTATGATTATGAGTTATTCATATGATTGTGGAAAGGGCTGTTGATTGATGTTACGAGGATAAAACATTGTTGGTGGACTTTTAACGTGGAGAAGACAATAGACTTTATAGTCTATTTGACTCTTTTAATGGATTGCTCGTTCATTTGCAACTATGGTTGAAAAGTTTTATCATCTACCATATATTTCTAAATCTACGATTTATTCTTGATGAAGGCTATTGATAATTTAATTATCTTTAGTCATAATATTCTTTCTTGGCTAGTTGTGCTCACCCTTTTGTTTCACAATTCCTTTCGGGTAATAAAAGTGTATTTGGGTCGGCGGGGATAGCGAGGGAATAGAATGGTGGCTATAGATGTTGAGGTGAGGTGAATTTAACTTGGAAGGGTGTTTTGCCTTTATCATACAAGATGTCTAATGACATACAACCTCGTGTCATCATAAGACATGGTTGTGCTCATCCACTTCTTTGAGTATATTTACAAGCACTACCTATATAATCTTGGTGTTTGTTTGGAGTATAATACCCAATTAGAGATAGTGGAGATAATGATATGTCAAGAAGACTCACCATTGGGAAGAATATGATAGTAATCTTCTCGTTTTTCTTTGGGGTCTATTAGATTGACGAGGATAATTACTGTGGCCATATGATATCTACCATAACCTAAAAGCATGGCCTCCCATATACGAAGGTTTCCTTGAGCACTTCCCAAAGATTCTAATTTCTAAAAAAAGTTTTTGACTATACCTTTATGTAAGGTGTCATTGTGACGTCTTCTGTTGGTATATATTTGTATCAAACTCACGGCATATATGTGTTGTTGTATTTTTTGCACGACAATTGTTGTAATAAAGTTGTAGTTGTTTTCCGTACCATATATTTGGCGACTCGAGAATGGGTTGGATGGAATGGACCTATTTTGGGGGGGTCGTTACATTTGGTATCGAGCTTAGGGATATGATCTCTGGCGGAGATCGGGATTAGAACTAGGAGGAGAGATGAGTAAATCCTTCGCTAGTGTGTCCTACCTAAGCTTATTTGTTGGTCGATCATAATATCGGGATATTATGTGATATATTAATTTGTTAAATTAACCCTTGTTTTGAAGGTTGTATTCTAGAATGATATTTGAAAATAGGAGATGAGCGATGGAGAAATCATGATGGCGGGGAGATAGAATCGAAATGAAAGCAAGGTATTCTCAACTCTTTGAAATACCGAGTGCACGTAAATTCGGGGACGAAATTTCATAAGGAGGGAGATTGTAAGGCCCCGAATTTTATGAAATAAAAGTATTCAATTTTCTTATAATTACTATTGATAAATGGTTAAATTGATAAAAGTTAAAGTTAAGGGTGATATATATAATTTTTTCAAAATAAGCAAGTGGTTATAAAATATTCATAATTGTCGGGGAATATTCGTTTGGTCGTGGAATATTCTTTTTGTCGGGGAATATTAAATGCGACAGTGCGATCTTTTATGGGCCCCATGTGGAATGAAAGCGATTGGATGAAGAAAAGCGACAAATATAAGTTGTTTATAAATACTTGGCGTAGTTATTACCAATTAATCTTTGTTGGAATACCCGTTGGTTAAAACACACTAATCTGGCGTTGTTGAGCGGTAGCTTTGCGGTATTGCACAATTATTGATTTATTACGTGAAAGGCACTACTCGATAATTATTACGATAATTCTTATTCGATATTTTATTTTATTGATTCAATAATTGCTTTGCGTTGATATTTTATATTCTTGTTGTTTTAATAAATTGTCATTACACGAGTATTTTCCATTATCGAGAGCAATAATTCATATTATCTGAATAATATTATTAGATAACATTATTTGCGCAATGTCTAGAAAGTTACATCTAAGGAGAGGTTTGGTCACCTAATTAATTGGCGGCATGATGGAGAAATCCTTATTGGAAAGCCCCTCTTTCTGAATAAGCGGCACGGTTGTCATTATTGTGATTATGATGTAATATTATTTGTGAATAATTAATTATTGATTTATATGATGAGAAAATATTGATTTTATGTGGATATAGATGGAGAAAATATTTTTTAATGTGACAATTGTTGAAAATTAATATTTTATGGAAAATTTTTTTTACGATAAAATAATTCATTTAAATATATTATTTTAATAATATATTAATGGTGATATTTTTATAATGAATGTGCGATATGTGAGTATATGAGGAGGAAGAGTATTTTGTGGCATTAAATGATTAACACATGTTTTTGTGTTGGTGGTGGACCCCATTTCTTGATTTGAAATTTGATTATACTTTGTAAAATCTAATAGTTTGTGGATTTCGGTCAATTTACATTTGGAATTTGGAAAAACTTTCTTTACGCAAAGTTGTAGAGAATTGAATTTCCTATAAAAAGTTGCGAGATTTGAATTTTAGGATAAAAGGGCTATTTATTATGAATTATTGAAGTTCGAAGCTCAGAAATAATTGATTTTGGAAGTTTAAAATAATTTAAATAAGAAAAACGTTTTTTTTAAATGTTTGTGGGCATCTTTAACATGTGTTGATGCATTGAGATCAGATTGTCTAGATGGGCGTAGAGAATTTATTAAATATATATTAATATTATATTAAATTTTCTACTTTGGTGTTAAGCATTTTTCTATAAAATAGGGTGCTTAGGTTATAATTGAAAATCACACACTAGAAACTAAAGTTTTTCTCTCTCTATATTATCGAGCGTATTTTTGTGAGTATTTAGATATCTTGAGCGTTGCTATCTGGTGCAAGTTAGTTCAAATACGTTATATCAGACATTCGATCTTTGCTCTTTTGAGGTAAAGGGATAGTAAAGGGATTTTAAGGGTTATTATGTTTTTAGTTTGAAATTTTTCTGAACCTTCAAAATTCTGGAAAAATTTGAAATGATATTTTGATGAGTTTTGTAGATTGTGTCCAAAAATGGCGATTTTTGGATGTATAGATTAGGAGTTATGGATTTTATGAAAAGACTATTTTAAAAGTAACAGCTTATAACTCCTTGTGATTAACTCAAAATTGATGAAATTTTTATTGGGAGTACATCTATATAATATCAGTATACCGTGTAAATTTCAGAATTTTTGGATAAAAGTATAATTTATGATAAATATTTAAATATTAAATTGGTTTTGGCCATATGAAAAATAGTAAATGAATTTTAAAATTTAGAGAAAAATATATGTTCAATATGGGACTATGTTATGCTAAATCCCAGAAAAGAAATATTTTGGAACTGATTTGGTATTTTCATGAAAATGTTCTAGTTATGAGTAAATGAATTAAATATGTTATGTGAAGTAAGAAAATTAGAAAATATGATTTTATGGCTTGAGAATCATATATGAGGTATATCTGATTTTTTTGATGAGGATTTTGGTTATTGGTGATGAAATCTTATGAGTTTGGCATTTTATGATGATTAAATGCATTAATTAGTAAAGTGTAAACAATTTAATTAAATTGTTTATAAGTTTTAGAAATTATTAAATATTGTTGTAATATTAAGAATATTAAGATTTTGATATTATTAAGTGATTTTATAACATTTGGATTAAGGTGTTATAAATATTGATATGGATTTTATTATGAAACTTTATCTTTTTAGGTATCGAGAGTTCTTATACGCGTATCACGGTACTATATACGAATACGAGGGTATTATTCACGACAAATTGGTTTCTTCTCGACCAAATTATCGTTGATTTATGAATCTTACTCTTGAAATTAAAACCATGTTTTGATTATATTGTTTTTATATAACATTCTTATAACCCTAATGATGATATTTCTCTTTGACTTGAGTGTAAAGATGGGTAGATTATTGGTATGATCGTGACTATAGGTTCTCTTTGGCGATGGTGCAAAAGTTGAATTGTTGGTTGGTATGATCATGACCATTGAATTTACAATTGAATATTTTTAGCTTAAGTGCAAAGGTGAATTGATCAACATGGTTATAATTATTGTTATATAACCACGAAATGATTATGTATTTCTTTGATATATGAATATCTTTGGCTCGTAGTGCAAAGATGACTTGTTGATGAATATCTTAGCTTTGTAGTGCAAAGATGAATTATTGATGAATATCTTTTGCTCGTAATGCAAAGATGACTGTTGTTGAATATCTTTGCTTTGTAGTGCAAAGATGAATTATTGATGAATATCTTTGGCTCGTGTAATGCAAAGATGACTTTGTTGTTGAATATCTTTGCTTTGTAGTGTAAAGATGAGCTGTTGATGAATATCTTTTGGCGTGGTGCAAAGATGAATTTATTAGTATGATTATGAATAGGAGCCGTGATTTGGTATAACCATGATATTTGATGTTTGAGGTAAAGGCGGTGATGAAAATTATCTTCGTCTGGATGAGAAGAGAATTTAGAATCACAATTATGATTATGAGTTATTCATATGATTGTGGAAAGGCTGTTGATTGATGTTATTGAGGATAAAACATTGTTGGTGGACTTTTAACGTGGAGAAGACAATAGACTTTATAGTTTATTTGACTCTTTTAATGGATTGCTTTCGTTCATTTGTAACTATGGTTGAAAAGTTTTATCATCTACCATATTTTCTAAATCTACGATTTATTCTTGATGAAGGCTATTGATAATTTAATTATCTTTAGTCATGATATTCTTTTCTTGAGCTATTTGTGCTCACCCTTTTGTTTCACAATTCCTTTCGGTAATAAAAAGTGTGTGTAAAGTTGGGTCGGCGGGGATAGCGAGGGAATAGAATGGTGGTCTATAGATGTTGAGGTGAGGTGAATTTAACTTGGAAGGGTGTTTTGCCACTATCATACAAGATGTCTAATGACATACAACCTCGTGTCATCATAAGACATGGTTGTGCTCATCCACTTCTTTGAGTATATTTACAAGCATTACCTATATAATCTTGGTGTTTGTTTGGAGTATAATACCCGATTAGAGATAGTGGAGATAATGATATGTCAAGAGAAGACTCACCATTGGGAAGAATATGATAGTAATCTTCTCGTTTTTCTTTGGGATCTATTAGGTGACCAAGGATAATTCTGTGGCCATATGATATCTACCATAACCTAAAAGCATGGCCTCCCATGTACGAAGGTTTCCTTGAGCACTTCCCAAAGATTCTAATTTCTAAAACAGTTTTTGACTATACCTTTATGTAAGGTGTCATTGTGACGTCTTCTCTGGTTGGTATATATTTGTATCAAACTCACGACATATGTGTTGTTGTATTTTGCACGACAATTGTTGTAATAAAGTTGTAGTTGTTTTCCGTACCATATATTTGGCGACTCAAGATTGGGTTGGATGGAATGGGCCTATTTTGGGGTCGTTACATTTGGTATCAGAGCTTAGGGATATGATCTCTGGCGGAGATCGGGATTAGAACTAGGAGGGGAGAGATGAGTAAATCCTTCGCTAGTGTGTCCTACCTAAGCTTGTTTGTTGGTCAGTCATAATATCAGGATATTATGTGATATGTTAATTTGTTAAATTAACCCTTGTTTTGAAGCTGTACTCTAGAATGATATTTGAAATATAGGAGATGAGCAATGGAGAAATCATGATGACAGGGGAGATAGAATCTGAAATGAAAGCATGGTATTCTCAACTCTTTGAAATACCAGGTACGTAAATTTCGGGGACGAAATTTCATAAGGAGGGGAGATTGTAAGGCCCCGAATTTTATGAAATAAAAGTATTCAATTTTTCTTATAATTACTATTCAATAAATGGTTAAATTGATAAAAGTTAAAGTTAAGGGTGATATACATAATTTTTTCAAAATAAGCAAGTGGTTATAAAATATTCATAATTGTCGGGGAATATTCGTTTGGTCGTGGAATATTCGTACTGTAGGGAATATTCGTACGACAGTGCAGTCTTTTGTGGGCCCTATAACGGAAAGCGATTGGATGAAGAAAAACGACAAATATAAGTTGTTTATAAATAACTGGCGTAGTTATTACAGATTAATCTTTGTTGGAATACCCGTTGGTTAAAAAAACTAACTAATACTTTGCGTTGTTGAAGCGCGGTATTGCACTGCGGTATTGCACCAATTATTGATTATTACGTGAAGACACTACTCGATAATTGTTATTGATTGATAATTCTTATTCAATATTTTATTTTATTGATTCAATAATTCTTTGCATTGATATTTTATATTCATTGTTGTTTCAATAAATTATCATTACACAATATTTTCCATTATCGAGCAATAATTAATATTATCTGAATAATATTATTGGATAACATTATTGGCAATGTCTTGAAAGTTCTTTCTAAGGAGAGGTTTGGTCACCTAATTACGCGCCAGTAAGGAGAGATCCTTATTGGAAAGCCCCTCTTTCACAGGAAGCGGCACGGGTTGTCGATCTGTGATTCTATAATATTATTTGTGAATAGTTAATTATTGATTTATATGATGAGGAAAATATTGATTTTATGTGGATATAGATGGAGAAAATTTTTAATGTGACAATTGTTGAAATTTAATATTTTATTTTTTAATAAAATAATTCATTTAAATATATTATTTAAATAATATATATAATGGTGATATTTTTATAATGAATGTGTGATATATGAGTATATGAGGAGAAAGAAAGTATTTTTGTGGCATTAAATAATTAACACATGTTTTGTGTGTTGGTGGACCCCATTTCTTGATTGAAATTTGATTATATCTTGTAAAATAAATCGGTTTGTGGATTTTTGGTCAATTTACATTTGGAATTTGGAAAAACTTTCTTCTGCAAAGTTGTAGAGAATTGAATTTCCTATAAAAAGTTGCGAGATTTGAATTTTCTGATAAAAGGGCTATTTATTATGAATTATTGAAGTTCTGAAGCTCCGAAATAATTGATTTTTGGAAGTTTAAAATAATTTAAATAAGAAAAACGTTTTTTAAATGTTTGTGGGTATCTTTAACATGTGTTGATGGCTGAGATCAGATTGTCTAGATGGGCGTAGAGAATTTATTAAATATATATTAATATTATATTAAATTTTCTACTTTGGTGTTCTAAGCATTTTTCTATAAATAGGGTGCTTAGGTTATAATTGAAAATCACACTAGAAACTAAAGTTTTCTCTCTCTATATTATCGAGCGTATTTTTGTGAGTATTTAGATATCTTGAGCGTTGCTATACGGTGCAAGTTTGTTCAGCGTTATATCCGACATTCCAGTACTGCTCTTTTGAGGCAAGGGATATTAAGAGATTTTAAGGGTTATTATGTTTTTTAGTTTCGAAATTTTTCTGAACCTTCAAAAATTCTGGAAAAAATTTGGTATGATATTTTGATGAGTTTTATAGATTGTGTTCAAAAATGGCGATTTTTGGATGTATAGATTAGGAGTTATGAATTTTATGAGAAAAGACTATTTTAAGAGTAACCCCTTATAACTCCTTGTGATTAACTCTAAAATTGATGAAATTTTTATTGGGAGTACATCTATATAATATCAGTATACCGTGTAAATTTCAGAATTTTTGGATAAAAGTATAATTTATGATAAATATTTAAATATTCGGTGGTTTTAGCCATATGAAAAATAGTAAATGAAATTTTAAAATTTCGAGAAAAATATATGTTCAATATGGGACTATGTTATGCTAAATCCCAGAAAAGAAATATTTTTGGAACTGATTTGGTATTTTCATGAAAATGTTCTAGTTATGAGTAAATGAATTAAATATGTTATGTGAAGTAAGAAAATTAGAAAATATGATTTTATAGCTTGAGAATCATATATGAGGTATATGCAGATTTTTGATGAGGATTTTGGTTATTGGTGATGAAATCTTATGAGTTTGGCATTTTATGATGATTAAATGCATTAATTAGTAAAGTGTAAACGATTTAATTAAATTGTTTATAAGTTTTAGAAATTATTAAATATTGTTGTAATATTAAGAATATTAAGATTTTGATATTATTAAGTGATTTTATAACATTTGGATTAAGGTGTTATAAATATTGATATGGATTTTATTATGAAACTTTATCTTTTTCGTGTCGAGAGTTCTTATACGCATTATCACGATACTATATTTTATGTACGGATACGGGTATTATTCACGACAAATTGGTTTCTTCTCGACCAAATTATCGTTGATTTATGAATCTTACTCTTGAAATTAAAACCATATTTTGATTATATTGTTTTTTATATAACATTCTTATAACCCTAATGATGATATTTCTCTTTGACTTGAGTGTAAAGATGGGTAGATTATTGGTATGATCGTGACTATAGGTTCTCTTTGGCCGATAGTGCAAAAGTTGAATTGTTGATTTGGTATGATCATGACCATTGAATTTACAATTGAATATTTTTAGCTTAAGTGCAAAGGTGAATTGATCAACATGGTTATAATTATTGTTATATAACTTCCGAAATGATTATGTATTTCTTTGATATATGAATATCTTTGGCTCAGTAGTGCAAAGATGACTTGTTGATGAATATCTTAGCTTTGTAGTGCAAAGATGAATTATTGATGAATATCTTTTGCTCGTAATGCAAAGATGACTGTTGTTGAATATCTTTGGCTTGTAGTAGTGCAAAGATGAATTATTGATGAATATCTTTGGCTCGTAATGCAAAGATGACTGTTGTTGAATATCTTTAGCTTTTGTAGTGTAAAGATGAGCTGTTGATGAATATCTTTGGCCCGTAGTGCAAAGATGAATTTATTAGTATGATTATGAACAAGAAATGTGATTTGGTATAACCATGATATTTGATGTTTCAGGTAAAGACAGGTGATGAAAATTATCTAAAAGTAATATGCACACAAGCCAATCATGTTTGATGATAAAGCATATACTTTGTAACAATCTTATTCATTTATTAATAAAAAGTATTAATTTATTAAAGGCTTTTAATTATCTACATGATCTTTGTTTTATAATATGTGATAAACTCATAGTTTTAAGCAATGCTTTTAGAATAATGATGATGATCATTCTAATGAGATCTAAATTCTTAGAAAGCTTAAAACTAAAATAGTTCCCAATCATTGGATTACTAAATTGGGGATTAGTGAATCCGGATAGATTGGTACATACGTTGCTTCTTTCAATGGATGAGGATGATTGATCTCATGATCATTTGTGTGGAGACACTAAAGCAAGTATGTAGGTGCTTATTAGAGAATAAGTTCTTTGAACATTGGCTCGCTAAGGAATACCTAATGGAGTTTTACTTGCTGTCAATAGGAATTCTGTAGTGATAGTAAGACAAGTAATCCTTGGACTTGAGATCATCATAGTATCTTGTGTATGATGAGTTATACTTTGACTTATTCTTTAAGACCCTTAGGGTATATCAAAGGGTATGCTTGGGTATAACAAGTTGTACATGGAGATAATATATGATCAATAAAGAATCTACCACTTCTAATAAAGAAGGAAATGTCCTATGTGATTCGATAAATGACAACCAAGTAGTTCTTTGGTTAAGGCGTAATGAAATTAGAAAGGAGTTTCTAATTTGCATTATTTGAGTTGTGCATTTAAGAGTCGAAATACATATAATTAAATAAAATAAGACTTGACAGTAATTTCATGTCTTATATTTAATTGGGACATTGTATGGTGGAAGGATTGAATTGTACGGTAACTATTTACTCAAAGGTTCTTTAATGATTAATGTTGAAATCTATATTATCTAGAAAGTCGTTGATCGCTAGGGTATATTAATGTTTAATGATTATGGACTATTGACCAATGTGATTTGATTTTATTTTAGTTGGATACATGAATGTATGGGTTTTATTAAATGGGGTCTGCGTACCTCGTCTTCTCTAATTTTTCTTAATGTAAATTCTATCTCTCTCCTATGTACTCCCCTTGACTGCTGATCAAGGTTTCTATTTATTTTAAAATAGTTATGTAATAGGAATAGTTAGAATTAATTTTTTGAAAAATTGGAGATCAAGGAGCAAGGAGCGCTTGAAGTCTCGTTTGTAATGGAGCCCGGGTTTAAATGTAATAGTTATATTTAAATAATATTTCTTGCACCCCTAGGGTTTGACCTTTTGGTTCACTTGGTGGCTCTAGTGAACCAAACTAGAATAAAAGTCCATAATCAATCCGAGTAGAATATAGTATTCTATATGTGCATGCTTATACTATATATATTATATATTATGCAAACATGCTTCGCATATTCATTAATACGACGCGTATTTATATATATATGTGCATGCTGCGCTAAACAAGATGAGACAAATTAATAACAAACCCCTCAATTTTTATATTAAGTCCTAAGCGTTCAAAGATATTTGGAATATTGAGCGTCAGCTTCTAGCATGATAAAATTAATAGAGTATTAAATATTTAATATGAGTTTGTTGTGTCACCACAAGGCAAGTATTAAGTATTTAAGATGTTAATTTATCATATTTGATGCTTATAAAGAAAATTGAACAATATTGTTTTGTTGTGTCACCACAAGGATGATATTTTCCTTTTTTGAATATATGGAGTGCTAGGTTGGACTTAACTTGGATAATTTTGATTCGGATGTGCCACCACTTGATCAAAATAATCTAAGAGGCAAAATACAAGGAGTTGCATAGTTGATGTAATTGACAAAAGTTGTCTACCTATTTAATTATATATAGTTTGTTGTGTCACCACAAGGCTATATACATTTGAAATGGGATCCTTATTCTCACTAGCAAATCTTTAATTAGATTTTGCCGAACTATATAAGTGAGGTAATATAGTTTTTGAAGAAAATAGTGGGAGATACCAATTTAAAACAAGACCTAATTTATTTTGGTAATTAATAAAAGAATGTATGTTAAAATGTTGTTAATTACAAATTCATTTCTGAAATTTTACAATGTCTAAAATTACTATCAACTGCGAAACATATTAGATGCTAAATTAACTAAAATCAATTAAAGCGGATTGGTTAAGGAATTTGAGAATAGTTCTCATGGTGAAAAGTTATCTTATGTCCTTAATCGCCTATCCTCGCAATGGTTGCAGCATAATGCCTCGAGGAAGACATTGCTACTTTTAGAAAGTGGCAAGATGATGCATGCGATTGGCTCAACGCATCATGCTCGCATCTACGAAAGTAACGAGCTTTAGCGTCAAGATGAAACTATGGATGCTTCTACTATATTCCTGCACATCAAGTAGTTGATGGTGAGGAAAGTAGGACTGATAGATATCAAATATCTAAGGAGCTCTTCCGATCTAGAATGACCGATGACACTACAGTACAGATAAAAGTCCTTAACATTATCAATTTGATTGATCAATTAGGACAATGAGTTTTGTTATGGATGGAGAGTTGAGCCAAGATTTGATCTTGCACTCACTCCCGGACTCCTTTCACAATTGTTGTGAATTTTTCATATGAACAAGCTAGATATCAGCCTCGCTGATTTACTTAACATATTGAAAAATGTTGAGAGTCACTTTCCAACCAAGAAAGATCAAGTCTTACTGGTAGGGGCCAAAGGATATTCTGAAAAGAAGAACGATTCAAAGAAGGTAAATAGAAAGCCATAAACAAAGGATAATAAGAACAAAACTGATACGGATAGCAAAGGAGTTTGCTTCCACCGCAATAAGCACGGACCTTTGGAAAGAAAGCTGCGAGAAGCATCTTGCGAGAGGCTAACCAAAGAAGCTTAGTGAAGTTTGATTTACAATCTGCTTTTTGTTCATGATTGAAATAATTTTTCTTTAAGTCGAGGTTCTACTTGGGTATTGGATACCGACTTTGGTTATCATAAATATAGATTTATGAAGGGACCAAGCGTAAGTAGAAAGCTAAACAAATATAAGTAATCCTATATGCGGGAAATGTAGCAAAGGTTGCCATATTAGCCATATAAACTTATAGTTTAGCAATGCCTACGGGCAAATCTATTAAGTCGATAAGTTGTTATTGTATTCCGATTCTTGTTAAAAATATTATTTCCATTTTATTGTTGGACAATGAAATCTTTGGTATTATAATTAAGAACAATTGTTGTTCTATTTATAATAATAATGTTTGTATAGAAATGGAATATTACTTAATAAATTTTGTATACTTGACTTTACATGAACATAATTTTGCATATTGAACAAACTAGTATAAGAAAAGGAGATGATCATTCAAAGAGTTGAATGTGTGTATTTGCTAAAATACAAGTGTGAATTATTTGAAAGGTTCAAAGAATTCAGAAGTGAAACAAATTGGCAATGTATTAAGATTCTTTGATTAGATCAAGGAATAAATACTTGAGCAATAAGTTTCTAGATCATCTCAAATGGTTTTCTCATAATGGACACCTCATGATACGTAATAATTGATTGACGTATCTGAAAGGAAAAATCATACCTTGTTGAACATGGTACGGTACAAAATGATTTTACCGACATTCCAGTATCCTTCTAGGATCATGTCCTAGAAATGGCTGCATATCTATGAAAAGGTAACCTCAAAATCCAGTCCCAAGACTCCATAAAAGTTATGGACAGGGAGGATTCCTAATCTTAAGTATGTTAAGATAAGGGGTTGTCCAACTTATGTGAAAAGGTTTCGAAGGATAAGCTTGGGATAAGATTTGACATGTACAGATTTGTGGGACATCCTAAAGTAAGTTTAGGGTATATGTTCTATAATTCTACTTAGCAAAAGGTGTTTGTTATGAAACACGCTGCCTTCTAAGATAAAGGTGTTTATCATTAAAAGGGGCTAGTGGGAGGATAATAGATTTTGAAGAGTTCAAGAACCACAAAACACTATAAGTCAAAAAGGAGAAACCTGTAGATAGACCTATTATACCACAACCGAATCGTAAATCTAGAATAGTACCAAAGATACCTAGGAGGTATGGATTCATCATGGATGATGATGATGAGGTACACATCATAGAAGATGATGATCCAGAGTTACATTCGATGAGGTAAGACTTCTAGTGTGTACAAAAGGGTCAGTGGGAGCGTCGTGAAATTTCTAGTATTATATGTTGATATACTATGGATGAGGAATAACATACCAATGCTACAATCAGTAAAGATAAAGTTGTCTAAACATTCCTCCATGAATGATTTGGAAGAGTATCTTAATTGGGGATATAAATCTATATAGATAGATTTAAGAGGATGCTCGACTTAACCCAAGGAACGTATATTCATTTGATGCTAAAGTCGTTTAGCATGGAAAACTCCAAGAGATGTCTCATGTTGATAAGCTATGGAGTGTATCTCTCTTTATAGTCCTCACAGACTCCTGAAAAGAGAGATCGCATGATTGACTATCATGTATGCAATGAAATGTACGAGACCTAATGTTGATCAGTCATATTCGGAGAAGTTCACTATGAGTCGTTGAAAACATCTTAAAGTGCTTAAGCAAGCACTAAGGATGTGATCATATTCATGGTGGGTCTAAATTAAAACTAGAGGGCTTAACAGACTCAGTTTTTCGAGATGAGACCAAGATGATGAAAAATCCACTTTAAGGTAAAGCGTTATCTTGAACAGTGGTGCAGTGAATTGGAAAGGTTCCAAACAAAGAAAGAGTTCTTTGGTTTAGTGATAAAGACAAAGTATATAGCTATAAATGAAGTCGCAAGTTGATTGTTTGGATTAAAAGTTCATTACTAACTAGGAATAGTTCTAAGTCTCATCTTGGATCTTAAAATGTGTTGTGGCACTTTCATTTGATTATTAGAATCATGAAAGATGGAAAATCACTATAGAGATAGTGGACTCTCATGAACAACATTACATATCCATTAACTAAAGCTTATCCAACAAAGCAGGATAATCGTCACTTCAGAGAAGAAGAGTATAAGATACAATGGCGATTGGCTTTAGTGCAAGTGGGAGATTGAAAGTAATATGCACACGAGCCAATCATGTTTGATGATAAAGCATATACTTTGTAACAATCTTATTCATTTATTAATAAAAAGTATTAATTTATTAAAGGCTTTTAATTATCTACATGATCTTTGTTTTATAATATGTGATAAACCCATAGTTTTAAGCAATGCTTTTAGAATAATGATGATGATCATTCTAATGAGATCTAAATTCTTAGAAAGCTTAAAACTAAAATAGTTCCCAATTATTGGATTACTAAATTGGGGATTAGTGAATCCGGATAGATTGGTACATACGTTGCTTGCTTTCATTGGATGAGGATGATTGATCTCATGATCATTTGTGTGGAGACACTAAAGCAAGTATGTAGGTGCTTATTAGAGAATAAGTTCCTTTGAGCATTGGCTCGCTAAGGAATACCTAATGGAGTTTTACTTGCCTTGTCAATAGGAATTCCTGTAGTGATAGTAGTACAAGTAATCCTTGGACTTGAGATCATCATAGTATCTTGTGTATGATGAGTTATACTTTGACTTATTCCTTAAGACCCTTAGGGTATATCAAAGGGTATGCTTTGGTATAACAAGTTGTACATGGAGATAATATATGATCAATAAAGAATCTACCACTTCTAATAAAAGAAGAGAAATGTCCTATATGATTCGATAAATGACAACCCAGTAGTCCTTGGCCAAGGCAGAATCAAATTAGAAAGGAGTTTCTAATTTGCATTATTTGGAGTTGTGCATTTAAGAGTCGAAATACATATAATTAAATAAAATAAGACTTGACAGTAATTCCATGTCTTATATTTAATTGAGACATTGTATGGTGGAAGGATTGAATTATGCGGTAACTATTTACTCAAAGGTTCTTTAATGATTAATGTTGAAATCTATATTATCCGAAAAAGTCGTTGATCGCTAGGGGAGGCTTATCCTATTGTAGAATAAATATTATTTATTTAAATAAATTAATTGTTTAATTTATTTATTTAAATAAGATTAGAATTATTCTAATTGATTTATTCACAACCTAGCGTTTAATATGGAGAACCTAAAGGGTCACACCATAAAAGGAAGAATAATTATTTAAGAAGTTAATGGCATAATCGTAATAATATGTTATGTATATTTAATTTAATCTATGGTAATAGAATAAATTAAATAGCTTAATATTTATTATTTAATATTTTAGAAATATTAAATATAAATTAATAAGAGGAGTCTTATTAATATTATTACAATTATTATTATTTTAATTTCTAAAAGAGTTTAGGAATTAATTTAATAGAAGTACTCTCATTTATTCCTAATTGGATTAGGAAGGAAAATTAGTTAAAGAAGTTTAATTAATTATCCCTAATAAGATTAGGGATCTTAATTAATTAAAAGAATTTAATTAATTAAATAAATCCCAATTCCTTAATTGTTAAGGTGGGTTACCCACATCTATAAATAAGAGGAGTCTTATTATGGGTGGGTTGGTTGTTGACTTTTACAACATACGTAATAATTCCAATAGTTGGGAGAGTACGCCTTTTCTATAGAGATAGAAAACTAGGGTTGAGCCAATACCCCTTCTTCTTGAAAATTCTTTTTCCTTGGTGGATCACCTGTAGAGGCCAAACACTTGGGTGGCTAACATTGATCAAAGGAAGGAACTAAACCCGGTGGATTCAAGTTGAACGTGAAAAGGATTGGAGGTGAACTTGTACCTGAGGAAGCTCGGATCTTCAAGGGTATGTTTCTTATTCATCCTTTTCGTTTAATTAATAATTGTGCATAAAGGGTGATCCGGGTATATGGTTTGTAAAAATTTTAAACTCTGATTTTTACACGTTTCCGCATTTTTATGCAATTTGATTGCGTTCATGAATATTACAAACCTAACATTATCTTCGTCCTGGATGAGAAGAGGAATTTAGAATCACAATTATGATTATGAGTTATTCATATGATTGTGGAAAGGAACTGTTGATTGATGTTACAGGGATAAAACATTGTTGGTGGACTTTTAACGTGGAGAAGACAATAGACTTTATTGTCTATTTGACTCTTTTAATGGATTGCTTGTTCCGCTGCAACTATGGTTGAAAAGTTTTATCATCTACCATATGTTCTAAATCTCTGATTTATTACTGATGAAGGCTATTGATAATTTAATTATCTTTATTCATGATATTCTTTACTAGGCTATTTGTGCTCACCCTTTTGTTTCACAATTCCTTTCAGGTAATAAAAGTGTAGCTGGGTCGAGCGGGGGATAGCGAGGGAATAGAATGGTGGTCTATAGATGTTGAGGGTGAGGTGAATTTAACTTGGAAGGGTGTTTTGCCACTATCATACAAGATGTCTAATGACGTACAACCTCGTGTCATCATAAGACATGGTTGTGCTCATCCACTTGCTGAGTATATTTACAAGCACTACCTATATAATCTTGGTGTTTGTTTGGAGTATAATACCCAATTAGAGACAGTGGAGATAATGATATGTCAAGAGAAGACTCACCATTGGGAAGAATATGATAGTAATCTTCTCGTTTTTCTTTGTGGTCTATTGGGTCAACCAAGGATAATTCTGTGGCCATATGATATCTACCATAACCGAAAAGCATTGCCTCCCATGTACGAAGGTTTCCTTGAGCACTTCCCAAAGATTCTAATTTCTAAAATAGTTTTTGACTATACCTTTATGTAAGGTGTCATTGTGACGTGCTACGGTTGGTATATATTTGTATCAAAACTCACATCATATGTGTTGTTGTATTTTGCATGACAATTGTTGTAATAAAGTTGTAGTTGTTTTCCGTACCATATATTTGGCGACTCAGAATGGGTTGGATGGAATGGGCCTATTTTGGGGTCGTTACACACCCCTTGACATCCGTGTTGCCACGATGACTGCCACTTTTTAAGAAACTGTTGTATGAATGTCTGTTTGTGTGTGTGTGTGTGGATCAATGTGCAATTATTTGAAAGTAGTGCGAGGCCTTGTTCGCACCTATATACAAAGGGTTTGAATTTATAGAAAAATTCAGTTTTAAGCAAGATATAACAATGAAGTTTTGTAAAAAGAGGTTTTTCAAACCCTGTGCTCAATAGTAATTGAGGCCTTTGATAGTTCCATTTTATTATTAAAATGTTCCGCTTGTTTACTTTTATTTTCGAGATGCGAAGCATCTTCGAGAAAATAATATACAGCAGTGCCGAACTCCTCATGGGCATGACAGCCATCCACGGAAATTCAGACACTGTAAATAATGTACAAGCTGCATACAGCTGAAAAATCTCCATCAAGGGAACCGAATCTAGATTCAGTAGACTAAAACTGTGATCACATGATTCCTAGGCTCACATGATACTGAAGTTTATATGGAAAGCAGTAAGCAGTTATATATATAAAAGCTGTAAATATATATATATACAGACATGATCAACCACCACGAAGCAAATCCATGGAGGATCGGAAATGTAAATATATAAAAGCAGTAAATATATATATATATATATATATATATATATATATATATATATATATATGGACATGATCAACCACCACGAAGTAAACTCCAGGTGGGACGAAATGTAAATAAAGTTGTAAAAGCAATCAACTGCCATGAAGTAAACTCCAAGCAGGACGAAATGTAAATAAAGCTGTAAAAACAATCAACTTCCACGAAGTAAACTCTAGGCAGGACGAAATGTAAATAAAGCTGTAAAAAGCCACGAAGTAAGCTCCAGGCCTAACATATATGTATATATATATATATATCTATATATATATATAAAAGCAGTAAACGCACCGGATGTAAATCCAGGCTCATCGGATATGTCTGATAACAATTATATATATATATATACTTATATATGTATATATTTTATATATGGACTAACATTATCGAGTTATGCCTCGAGTTAGACAGAAATGAAAACCACGGACCGAAGTCCGGGCATACGCACACAACACGACTCTCAATGTGTATAACAGTATGTGCAGAGATGAAAAGAAAGGCTTTATAGAATATAAGAAGGCTTACAGTGGGCTGCCAATGTAGACTTCTATGTCTCTATATGGATAAACACTCAGCTCTCGCCGGATAAAAGTATAGCTATATGTGAGCTAACAGATGTTTAGAATGAGGAAACGCTCCATATGGGTGTGTACAGAGCAAATTGGACAGGGCTTCCTAGACTTTTTCTTGCTCTCTCCCTCTCAAAATGGCTGGCCCAAGGTCTATATTTATAGACTGATGGCCACAAGTGTACTACATGTAGCCATGATTGCACTCTTAATTTGGTCGAGGTGTCCCCGGGCTTCGCGGGTCCTGTCGTCTCGAAGTACGTCCACTTGTGCACTGTAATGTCCGCTTGAACTTACAGAACTTCAATCTGAGCATCCGAATGAGGTATATGTGACCTTCTTCGGACCGCTTGTATCAAGAGTTAAGCAATGACATGGATTAGAGGTTGTACAAAGTCAGGAAGAGGGGACTATGCCCATAGTCTTCAAGCTTCAAATTTTATTCAGTGTACTGCCACGCGTAATAGTCACTCGGGATTGTAACTCCTCAATTCTTGTGGGACATAGTTGGATGTATGTATGTATGAAGTGTTGAGATGACGAGCAGGTGTTGAAGTGGCAAGATGACGTTTGACTCTTCGCCTGGGTTAACGCCGGTTTGAGTTCAAAGCAGACGTTGCTCAGGCTTACATCTGAGATTGGATTACTTGTTTGTACGACATAATATCATCTTGTTAGAGTATCTATCTGCCCGGTGTTAGCTCCGGGTCTGAGGTATGAGTGCCTCGGTAGGAGGTCTGAGCTTGAAGCTGATAACATGTATTTGAAACAAGCATTTCCGGAGTTATCGCCGGAAATACGAATAACATTCCTTGAGGTTATCGCCAAGGACAAAACTCAGGGTTATCTCCGAGGTTGGAAATGATCCTTCCGGTGTGTGTTCCTGGGTTGGAAATGAGGTTCCCGGTGTGTTTCCCAGGTTATAAGATTGATCTCCGGTAGTATCCGGAATGGATGTGAGCTGTCTTCCAGGGTTATCTCCGAAAGACAAATCTGCCCTACTGCATTGTTAGTAATAGGCGTGGAGAAAATTTTGAGTGTCTACACTGAGGTCCGAGGCTTGACCTCGGATCCAAGAAAGGAGAGGGACCTTCATGCCGTCACAAGGAATAAGGTGACCCAGGCCAAACGTCAAACCAGCAAACTTTAGAAACAACATTATACACTTTAAAAGGAGTTCTTTGGTTTCGATAAGTACACCAAACAAATCCTCAAAGAGAAGGCTCTTTTGTTGTAGGAGAACAAGGATCGGCAGAGTGTCATTCTCACTCTCAAGGGCAAGGTATCAGATATGCACATCTAAATGATGTCACTGATGCGGGAGAACAGTTCCCTGGGGGAGAAATATGCCGATGCCAAATAGCTGACAATCAAAGAATATGAAGAATCACCCGCCCTTACCGATAAGATAATGTTTCAGTTTGCAGAAGGCTATAAAGCTTACAGGGAGAAGGTTCGGGCTAAGATAACTACTGCTGGGCTGGACATCTTTGTCCTTAACTCCTCCGACGAAGAGTCCGAAGCTGAAGATGGGGCCCCAAACACTTAGTCATTTTTGGATTTATACTTGTAATTTTTATAGTTATTTTTTTTATTTGTAGCTTTCCCGAACAGTTTTTCTTATAACTTTCCCGATCAACTATGTTGTTTGTAACTTCTCTGGTTGGTTTTGTTCAAGACTTAACTGATCAGTTTTGTAAAAACATATGAATATAAATGAAGTACAAAATTTACCGATGAGAAATTCTAATTTATTTTATTGATGAATAAAATAATTTACATAAGTAAGGGAAAGAATAACATAACTTTCATTGATAATATTTCTTAAGTCCTCCAGTATGTCATGTATTCTTTACCTCTAAACCATCCATTGCTCGAAGCCGGTAAGTACCTGGCTTCGGCACTTCTATTACTTCATATGGCCCCTCCAAGTTCGGCATTAACTTGCCCGTGTTCTGGGGGTAGATGCCTCTGATTCCTGAAGCACCAAATCTCCGACCTCGAACCTTCTTTATTTCACCTTTTGGTTATAGTGTTGAGCAGTTCGCTTCTGATAGATATTTAACCTTACCAGAGCTAAATCTCGATCCTCCAGAAGATCCAAGTTTAGTCCTAGGTCATCATCAATATATAACTCTTTGTACTGACTGACCCAAAGTGTAGGAGATCTGATTTCAACAAGAATAAGTGCATCGGTCCCATAAGCCAATCTGAATGGTGAATCCCCAGTTGTCGTCCTCGGGGTAGTCCGATATGCCCATAACACACTGAGTAATTCTTCGGGCCACCGTTCCTTTAATTCATTCAATATCCTTTTAATCCCATTAAGTAGAGTCTGATTGGTGACTTCTACTTGTCCATTTGACTGAGGATGGGTAACCAAAGTCTTTTATGTTGAATGCCCAGCTCCTTCAAAAAAGCTTCGAATTTTGACCCAACAAACTATCTGCCATTATCCGAAACCAGGATCCTCGGGATGCCAAACTGATACATAACATTTTCTTTGAAAAACTAGAGGCATTCCTATTCGGTGATCTTCTATAACGGTTTGGCTTCTACCCACTTGGTTATGTAGTCAATATCCACGATCACAAAACTGACTTTCCCCTTGGCCTTCGGCAGTGGTCCCAAGATATCAATCCCCCACATAGAAAATGGGATTAGGGATAAAATTGAATACAGCTCTTCGAGAGGCTGATGAGGGATGGAACTATTTAGCTGACACTTAGGACATTTTTTGACGAAATCATTTGCTTCTTAAAAGATGGTCGGCCAATAGTACCCCTACCTCAAAACTTTATATGCCAATGACTTGGCCCCTATGTGATCTCCACAAATTACTTCATGTACTTCCCGAAGTGTATACTCAGCTTCCGAAGGAGTCAACCACTTGAGCAGTGGAGAACGGAAAGCCCTTCGGTATAGATCTCCGTCAATAAGGATAAATTTTAAACTCCAGTGTTTGATCTTCCATGCATAAATGCGTCTGAAGGCAAAACCTCATCAGCTAGATAAGAGATATATGGCGTGATCCAACAGTCCAATCGATCCAAATCTAAAACATCCACCTTCTGAACACTAGGCCTTTCCAACACTTCCAAATATACTGAACCGTTGAAAGAACTCGCTTCAGTTGTTGCCAATTGGGCCAAAGCATCTGCTACTGTGTTACCTGACCAATATATTTCTTGGCAACAGTGGGAACTAAAGTAAGCGAGTTGATCTTTTACCTCAACCAAGTATTTTGTCATCCTTGCCCCCTGAACCCCGTATTCTCCCGATACCTGCTTGTTAACCAGTTGGGAATCGCTATAAATAATTAACCTCTAAACTTCTAAGTTTCGGGCCAACCGAAGTCCAGCCAGAATCACTTCATATTCTGTTTCATTATTTGTGGCTTTAAACTGAAACCGAATGGTTTGTTGGACTTTGAACCCTTCGGTGTAAGACCCCGAATTTATGAAATGAAATTATTCAATTTTCTTATAATTGTTATTTTATTTAGTAAATGATTAAATTGATAAAAGGTTAAAGTTAATGGTGATATGTGAAAATTTTTGTAAAGTAAACAAGTTGATTTAAAATATTCGTTGTGTCGGAGAATATTCGTTTGGTCGGGGAATATTCTTTTTCTCAGAGAATATTCGTACGACGAAACAATCATTGGCAGAGCCCACAACGGAAGTATTGTCATAGTTAGAAAACGACAGAAGTATCTTTTTATAAAAATAATGGCAAAAGTTTTACCGTTAAACTGTTGAGATGCCCGGTGGTAAAAATACAATAGTATGCGTGGTTGCATATTAGCACACGGTATTGATTATTGATGCTTATGTAAGAAGTCACTAAGTTATACTCAATTATTGTTACAGTAATTGTTACATAGTATCTCACGTTATTTGATTCAATTATTGGCACAGTATCATCTGCATAATATTTTATATTATTAAATTAATAATTGAGATAACAATGTTATTCAAATTATTATTTGCAATATTGACGATGTCTAGAAAGTTCTGTCTAGGATAGGTTTGGTCACCTAATTGCGCGCAAATAGGGAGAAATCTTTATCAAAAAGCACCCTTTTTCCTGAGAATGATCTGGTTGTTAAATATTGTGAGTTATAATATTAATAATGAATAATTGTTAGTAGATTAAAAATTTGTTTATTAAAGATAAATAATTTGTGGTAAATATTTATTCAATTTTTGATATAAATATAGGGATTGTTATGAGACATTTGTTGTAAGTTTGACTTAGTATTCCATTGGAAGATTTACTAATTTTATGGACCGTCGCTGGTGGTTTTAATAGATAACCAATCTAAACCATTGATGGTGGTTTTAATAGTTAATCAATCTGGACCATTGATGGTGGTTGTAATAGTAAATCAATTTGGACCATTGATGGTGGTTTTAATAGTAAATCAAACTGACCGCTTCGGTGGTGGTTTTAATTGTAAATCAAACCGATAAAATCGGTGGTGGTTTTAAAAGTAAATCAATCTGGACCGTCAGTTGTGGTTTTAATAGTGATCAATATGAACCGTCCGTTCTAATAGTAAATCAATCTGGATCGTTCATGAATACGATACTATTTAGTTCATTCTCCTATAAATAGAAGCTTAATTCTTCTTTAATTCTCACCAATTCACTGAGATTCACAAGAGACACTATAGAGAGAGAAACTATAGAGAGCAAGAAGAAGAGTGTTCTGCTACTTTACTATTGCAGTATCCAGCCTTCTACTAAGGTAAGGGATGTTATTTTCGTTTGATAAGGGATATTATTTGTTATATTCGTAAGCAATATTATTTGTTGTATTCGTAAGGGATATTATTTGTTGTATTTGTAAGGGATATTATTTGTTGTATTCGTAAGAGATTTTATTTGTTATATCTGTAAGGGATATTATTTGTTGTATTCGTAAGGGATATTATTTGTTGTATTCGTAAGGGGTATTATTTCTTTTGTATTCATAAGGAATACTATTTTTCATATTCATCCTTTAATATGTTGAAATAACCTGTCTACGCGGATTACATACCATATGACAGTTGAAAATCCATTTGCAGTTTCGTATGTTATTTCTTTTCATATTCTTAGATCTAAACTTACTATGGTAAGTATTGCTTCTATAATCCTTGAAATTAGTGGATTATTCTTGATTTTTGCGCTTAATCTAGTATTGTTTCATTAGAATATTGATCTGAACTTTTATTTATTAAATATCAATATTTTCATAAGGGGTACTATTCACGAGTTACTATTCACTCAGTTACTTTTCACTCTAGTATTATTCACTCGGATATTCGGGGCACTTTTCGTGTCGGAGTACTATTCAGGAGTTACTATTTATGAGTTACTATTCAATCGATTACTATTCACTTTAGTATTATTCACTCGGGTATTCGAGGCACTTTTCATGTTGGGGTACTATTCACGGGGTACTATTCCCAAAGTACTATTCACAGGGTACTATTCATGGGGTACTATTCACCAAAAAATTGATTTCTTTTCTGTCCAAATTATTTTTAATACATGGATATTATTCTTGAATTTTACTCCACAAAGTAGTATCATGTTGACAATGTGGACATTATTAAACTCTGGATAAATTTAAAGTCTTTAATAATTATCCTTGATTTCGTTTGATTAATGCTTATATCATTGTCATCATCCTCATGCTTATATTGTGATCAAAGTCATCTTCGGCCAAGGGTGCAAAGATGAACTGTCGATTCCTATGATTATGACCAGGGATCATTCGGTATAATCATGACCCATAATGTTACAAGTGATGTGGTAAAAGTCCTCATTGGCCCGTAGTTCCTTGATGGACAGTTGTTGGTATGATTATGACCAGGGATTATTCGGTATAATCATGACCATTGGCGAAAACACGAATATCCTTGGCCCGTAGTTCATGGATAATTCGTGGTCGTGATACTAATGAATATCCTTAGTCGTAGTGCAAGGATGATTCGATGACGTGGATTATTTATTAAGCTGAGTCTTAGTGATAAAATATTGATAATAATCTTTTAATTCATAGAAGATAGTAGATATCATGCTCTACTTGACGCTTCTAAAAATACAGTTGCATATCTTTGGCCTGTAGTGCAAAGATGAACTGTTAATGAATATCTTTGGCCCGTAGTGCAAAGATGAATTTATTAGTATGATTATGAACAGGAACTGTTGTAATAACCCAATATTTTCAGTATAATTAAATAAGAAATTTTTTATATAATTTTTTTTATATATATAAAGGTGGGCATATGTGTAAAGTAAAATATATATACATATGTGATAAATAAAATTTAATAATTACATGAATAATTGTAAATAATTTCTTTTTAAGAATTATTGATCATTATAGATTATATTCTTATAATAAATTAATTTTGTAATAGAAATAGTTATTATTTATTTTCTGTGAATATGTAATTATTGTATATATGATATGATTATTAGGATAAGTAATGAATACACTCTTAGATTCGCAATATCACTCATGTGGACGTTAATTTATGTCATGAAAAACGAGTATGGCGATGAAGGTTGACTCTGGCTTGAAGCTAAACCAGTCTTGCATCATCGTGGTAGAATGCGACGCAATTGCGCCCTCCGAAGTATAAACTGTGCATGTGCTGCGCCGATGGTCGATTGGAGAAAATTATTTTTTCTTCTTTAGAAATAAAATGGAATATTTTGTTATATGTGTAACATTGATAAACCATGAAATAAAGTGCGTTATGTTTGACAAAGGAAATATTAAGTGAACCACTAATGGTTGTGGTAGGATATTGATTAATTAATGATGGTAATTAATTAATAATATGTGATTAATATTGTTAGCAGTATGTCTGTAAATATAATAAGAATTATTTAGATAATTAATGGTTATGGAGATCCATAATTACATTAATCAATGAGGTTTGGATTAATGAATATTGGTGGTGGTCTTAATCAAGGAAGTGAATAATTTGACATAAAACAAATAAGTAAGTTATTAATATAATAAAATTATATTGATATTATATGTATATATGGGCAATAATTAAAAATATAAAATACAACTTTATTATATAGTGTAATGTGGTATTTATGTTATCATACTATATATATATATATATATATATATATATATATATATATATATATATATAACAACCCTATATTAGGTTTTATTAAACTATATGAATACATCATGAATGGTGTAGTGACAATATGTATGTGGCTATATATTAAAATAATATACCATGAACATATTGTAAACTATTATTTTAATAAAGTATACCGGTGTAATTAAATGTACGTGGATTATTTGTATGTTGCATAATATCTACTACCTTGAAATATTAAATCATATTATGGCATTAGGATATAGCCATGTATGGAGAATGTGTATATAAAATATAACATAAGAGTAGGAAAGTGTATAAGTATTATAAGAATGCCGAGTATTTGGGTTGTCCCAAATTTAGTGTCCAAATTGCTCCCTATTTTCACATTCACGTGCATAGAAAAAGGCTAAGGCCTATTTCCTTTTCTTTCTTCCAAGCTCCTCCTAGCTGATGATTATGGGGGAGTGGTGGTGATGATGATCTTCAACTGCCATTTACCAACTCTCTCTTAACCATCATATAATCTAACATTCTCATTGGTTTAATTTGGTGTATATATGCATTGTCTGTGTAAAATTACTCCTATAAATATAGGTTCCATTTTTCAGTTTTTGGTTGCTTAAGAATTTGTCTGATAAGTGTAGGAAGGTAGTGAGTGTACTGAGCATTGAGGGAGTATAATTAGTGCTTTGAGAAATCAAATTAAGCTTCAAAGAGGTATAAACTTTATTTGTGTTCTTGAGCTTAAGTTTTGTTAAATTCTTGCAATTACTTGAATTCTATGTAATTGGTAGTTGATAGCATGCCATTGTGTTAATTAAGTGTGTTTGCATGTCTAGTAGTAGTCTATGTTGCAGCAGAAGATGTTGGCAATGCTTGTGATTGAGGCTCTGCAAAAGCAGAGCCATATTTTTTTGCCTCTGGACGAAGTGGCGCGGCCGCGCCACTTCCTTAGTCCTTCACCGCGCGGGTTGCCTATCACAGTTACTACTGTTGATTCCTTAAAATGTCATGAGCATGCTACTTAACTTAGATTATGCATATAAATGACCCTAGCATGTGGTTAGATATTATTTTGAACATAGTACGTTATTTTAGCTTGATTGAGTTTAGTTTGCAAGAAAACTTCAAGTTTTGGAAAAACTAGAATTAGTAAACTTGGAATAATGTATATTCTGATTTGATGAGCATATGTGTAAATAATCTAGGTAAGTACGTACATGAGTATAACATAAGGCATGAACTGGTTTGGTGTATAATAGAGTTTTCTAGCTTGATTTTAAAGGATTTTTCTAAAGGAAAACTTGAAGATTTGTAAAACAAAGTATGATGAGCATTATGTTTTCAAATTTTGATCTTTCTAGTTTATGTAAATAACTTGTATATGTGCATAAATGAGTATGAAAGCATGATGTATACTATGTGGACTTATCTTTCATGCTTAAATAAGTTTTATTAGTGAAGACTTAAAGTTTCAAAAATAAACTTGATAAACTATATACGCTTGAGTTAGGAGTTTGTGAGCATGTTTATATGTTTTATCTATGCATATGAGAAAATATGATGTTTAGTAAATAAAGTAGCTTTGTATACTTGATGGCTTAACATGGGATTTTCACAAGGAACCTTGAAATCTAGTTTTGTCAATATTACGAGTATTCTAGCATTTGAAATCATGATTAGGTGTGTCATACATGTAGACAATATTTACAAGCATGCTAGCTAATCGTATGCCTTACAAAGTAGTTGGGAATGGTTAGATCTAGTCTAAATGAATGAAGTAGAAATCAACAACTTGACATATATGGCTAATCTAATGCAAGCATGTATAGTAGAAACCTATGGACCACATAACATGTGTTTAACGATTAAACGTAAGAATATTATGAATTTAAACACTTAAAGTCTTGATTAAATAAGAATAGAGAATGACCTATGTTAACGTTATGATATGAGATCAAACTTGGTTATCCACATACTAACACATGTGTTTTACATGATTATGTATGTTCGTGCAAGTCGAGTATACACTGACCTTCTCCAGGAGCAGCCATGTTCTGGTTTGAACAAGGAGCAGCGCGGCCGCGCCACTCCTTAGTTCAAATCCAGCGCGGCCGCGCCACCCTGAAGTAGGATCAAATTTGTGTGGTTGTTCTATGGTTTCATAAATGCCTAAGTTGTTACTCTAATCTGTAATACATGTCCAGAGTAGTATTCATGTGTTAATAAGCATGTTGTTGATAGGATCCCATGAGGAATAAGTGTTTTTGACTTTAAAGTCAAATTGTAATTTCAACTATGACTTGGTGTGTTGTAAACTAATTTTCATATGATGACATACGTATAAGATTATGCGACTAGAAGACTAGCACTATATGTTAGCATTGATAAATTTCACTGTGTATGATAACAAATTAAGATAATAGGTGTACATGTTGAACTTGTATAACTAATGTGATTATACATGAATAGGATATCAAGTGCATTGGATTGATATTAAGCTTTACTTTGGTAAACTACGCTTGAGGCAAGTATCTTCACTCTTTATAACTATTTATGCAATAAACCTACGTAAGTAAGTTATTGAATTATATTCCAATTATACGAGTTTTTAAACTTTATTGTTATTAATCATAATATTCATGCAAGTATCTGAATTATCTTTTACATTGTGCAAGTATCCTAACTTCTGCATTTCCTTTATGCAATGGACATGAGTAAGAAAGTTTCAAAATTATATTATCATTATGCCAGATTATTAAACTCTATTGTTATTAATTATGTATCCAAACATTTATATTCATACAAGTTCCCAAACTGTATTCGTTCATTGTTTATCAGTATCATATTACTATAAGATTCAGGCATATATATTCTGTTCGTTAAATTCTATGTATGGTTATACAAGTGTCCTCACTTGGATAATTAATGTACATGTTGATACATACTTATTGATTTCCAGTATGTATACCTTAATTAAAAATCGTCTAAGCTATTTGACTCGGTTAGACATAGATTTAAAAATATCATTGAACATGATAGAACACTATTGTTATCCAACCAAATTATTTTGGTTTGGATTCAGGCTAAGTATGAACATCCCGGATCTGGGAAACTTTTGTGCGCCCAAGGTGGATAAGATGAACGAGAATATCGTTCTGGTATGTAGTATTGATCAATATAGGGCATAACGGGATGATCACCCCCTGTGCCCGTAAGTTATGAAGGTTTAGAGATGAAGTTTTGTTTAACCTTTTCAAAAATTAAAAACAAAGTTCATAGTCTGTCGACTGCGCTCCATTTATAGTCAGTACGTAGTTTCAAAAATTTGAAATATAATTGTTATGTTGTTTAGTGTTGCTTCAGTTTACTTCACAACTACTGCTTCGTTGTAGAAGTGCCATTTAAAAAAAAACATTTAATCCTTTCAGCTAATATCTATTGTTGCTATTACTTGCTGGCCACCCAAATGCTCATTCTTTCTTTACATTAAATGTTTTCAGCTAAATGTGAAAGACCTGAAGGTTCTGCCAAGGATAAAGGTAAAGGACAGCTGATAGAATAAGTTCAATGCTATATTATGTAATAATTTGACTTTATTAGGACAATGATATCTATTATTTATCATGTAATGAATGTTTGAAGGTCGCGTACCTGGGATTAGACTCTGATATATATAAATTAAGTTTGATATTTGTGACATTATTATTATTATTCCGCTCAAAGAAATGGTATCATGAAACACTAAATTCGGGTTTCAAGCACCAGAATTTGGGGGCGTCACAACTGTGATTTGATATAACCATGCTCTTTGATGTTTCAGGTAAAGACAGGTGATGAAAATTATCTTCGTTCTGGGTGCGAAGAGGAATTTAGAATCACAATTATGATTATGAATAATTGTGTACAGGAACTGTTAATTGATGTTACCAAGATAAAACATGGTTGGTGGACTTCTAACATGGAAAAGATAATAGACTTTATGGTTAATTTGACTCTTCTCATGGATTACTCATTCCGCTGCTACTATGGTTGCAAAGTTTTATCATTAACCATATGTTCTAAATCTCCGATTTATTACTGACGAAGGCTATTGATAATTTAATTATCTTTAGTCATGATATTCTTTACTAGGCTAGTTGTGCTCACCCTTTTGCTTTCACAATTCTTTTCAGGTAATAAGAGTATAGCTGGGTCGAGCGGGGGTAACAAGGGAATAGAACGATGGTCTATAGCTGTTGAGGTTTCCCCTAAAACAGTATGGAAATAATTTTATTGGGAATTATAGATAAGTGTGTCGTATTTTATATGTCATTTTAACCGTTGATTTTGGTGAACAGAATAGGGTGAGGTGAACCCAACTTTGGAAGGGTGGTTTTCCACTATTATACAAGATGTCTAATGATAGATGACTTCATGTTATCATAAGACAGGGTTGTGCACATGCACTTGCTGATTATATCTATGAGCACTACCTATATAATCTTGGAGTTTGGTTGAAATATAATTCTAAATTGGAGACAATGGAGATAATTATATGTCAAGAGAAGACTCACCATTGGAAAGAACATGATAGTAATCTTCTCATTTTTCTTTGGGGTCTACTGGGTCAACAAAGGATAATTCTCGAGTCATAAGATATCTATCATAACTTAGATGTATGGCCTCCCATGTACGAAGGTTTCCTTGAGCATTTTCCAAAGATTTTAATTTCTAAAATAGTTATTGACTGTACTTTTATGTAAAGTAGCATTGTAAGGTGTTGTGGTCGAGGCGCCATGAGAGTTACATGTATTTTTATTCAAACTCATAGCTTATGTGTTGTCGTACTCTGCACGACAGTTCAACAGTTGTATAAATAAAGTTTGTACGTATTTAATTTCTGTAATGTGATATCTGGCGACTCAGAATGGGTCGTGTGGACCTATTTGGGGGGCATCATGAATTGTTTCAGAGCCTAGGGATATGGTCTTTAGCAGAGATCCGGGATTAGAACTAGGAGGGGAAAGACGAGTAATATCCTTCGCTAGTGTGTGTCCTAACTAAGCTTAATTTTCTTACTTAAGTTGACAAATTGCGATATGTCAATTAACCTTTGTTTTGAAGATGTATTCTGGAATGATATCTGAAATACAGGAAATGAGCAATGGGAAAATCATGATACAGAGGAAATAATCGGGAATGTACAATCCGAAAAGAAAGCAAGGTTTTATCATCTCTTCAAACTACCAGGTACGTAAATTTTGAGGGCAAAATTTCATAAGGAGGGGAGATTGTAAGACCCCTAATTTATGAAATAAAAGTATTCAATTTTCTTCTAATTGTTATTTTATTTAGTAAATGATTAAATTGATAAAAGGTTAAAGTTAAGGGTGATATGTGAAATTTTTTGCAAAGTAAGCAAGTTGATATAAAATATTCATTGTGTCGGGGAATATTCGTTTGGTCGGGGAATATTCTTTTTGTCAGGGAATATTCGTACGACGACACAATCATTGGTGGACCCCACAACAGAAGTATTGTCGTAGTTAGAAAATGATAGAAATATCTTTTTTATAAAAATAACGTCGAAAGTTTTACCGTTAAACTGTTGAGATACCCGGTGATAAAAATTCAGTAATACGCGTGGTTGCATAGTAGCACACGATATTAATTATTGATGCTTATGTAAGAAGTCACTCATTTATACTCAATTATTGCTATAGTAATTGTTGCATAGTATCTCACGTTATTTATTTTAATTATTGTCACTGTGACGCCCCCAAAATAGGTCCATTCCATCCAACCCATTCTGAGTCGCCAAATACATGGTACAGAAACAACTACAACTTTATTATCACAACAATTAAACTGTGAGTTTAAATACAAATATTATCTTCTAGACAATATTTATACTCAAATAAATCCTCATCACATTTATTGATACATTATTTTACAATAATGGTGAGGACTACTAAACAACTCTCTCTAGAACCTTCATTCCATACCCGACTAGTACTCGCTACATTCTCGCCTCCGAGAAGAAAAATGGAACAACAAGAAAAGGGTGAGCTCAACTAGCCCGGTAAAGAATGTTATGACTAAGATAATATACAACAAATTATCGTTAGTCTCCAACAGGGAAAAATCGATAGAATACAATAGACAACAAGTTTCGAGATCAATATTCAGCAATGAAATAATAATTCATAGAAGAGTTACATAGAGAATGAAATCTACTATAATCTATGAATTTAATAAATCCATCATCAATATTTTATCCCCGTAACATCAATCAATATTCATCTCAAATCAAATATTCATCTTTGCACTATGTGCCAAAGATATTCATCAATCCATCATGTTCATCTCAACACTGCTCATCTTTGCACTAAAGGCCAAAGATATTCATCGATCGTCATCATGTTCATTTAAACACATGTTCATCTTTGCACTAAAGGCCAAAGATATTCATCGATCGGTCATGTTCATTTAAACACTGCTCATCTTTGCACTACAGCCAAAGATATTCTTGAAATCATTCATCTGCAGACTACTGTGCCAAAGATATTCTTCAAAAATCATTCATCTTTGCACTACAGGCCAAAGATATTCTTCAGAAATCATTCATCTTTGCACTACAGGCCAAAGATATTCAATACTATCATCATTTAAGACTGAGGATGATGAAAAATACTTTTAAAGAACGAATCCAGTGAAACAAAATGACAAATATTATGGATTCGTACTTTAAACAATCCGAGTTCAAAAATACTTCATAAATAATCATAGTGAAGTAAAATTCAAGAATGATCAAAACATGGATACAATCAAAGCTAGTATCCAGAATAGATATTTTAGACGAAAAGAAAAATTTTCATTTTTCGGTGAATAGTGCCGTATTCGTGAATAAGGTCAGATATCGTGAATAAGGTCAGTATCGTGAATAGTAACTCCGACACCAAAAGATAGAAATTCCACAAAAAACATTTTCACGCTTCATGAATAGTACTCGTGAATAGTAACTCGTGAATAGTAACTCATGAATAGTAACCCCGACATGAAAAAGTTCCAAATTTGATAAAAAGTACCAACCAATATTTCAGCATAATGATATTGAAGAATTAATATCATTTGAGAAGAAAATAACATCCCTTACCTCAAAGAATCAGTACTTCGGAAGGAAAGGTCGGAAGTGATGCTGAATGAAACTTGTACTGAACAGCAACTCTCAAAGTATCTAAATACTCACAAAATACGCTCAATAATATAGAGAGAAAGAGAGAAAACTTTGTTTCTGGTGTGATTTTCAATTCTAACTTAGCCCTCTATTTATAGGAAAATGTTAGCCCACCGAAGCAGACTTGACCTGCTACCTGATGGCTTTACCTGCTACTATTGCCACCCACCACATTTGAAAAGCACATTTCTTCACCAACCACAAGTGGGGCCCACTCAATTCTAGAATTTTCCACCAAAATCAATTATAACCCTACTTTCCGAATCCGACACCTCTTAAAATTCACAACAAATCATTCGTGCATTTTTAACGGTTCAAAATTTGTGGACATATACTCAACCTATATATGTATAACATATCCAAAAATTACAACGATCCAACGGTCGAATTAAATATTATAACTCACACAATAAAGTCGTAATAACACCGATTTGATCTTTTAATACCTCCAATCCGGACAAAATACAAATAAAACATCTCAAAGATTAATTCCTTCATTAATAACCACATAAATAAATCCATCATTTATATTCATATAAAATAAATATTTCCTTATCATATGAATCAATAATTTATTCACAAATAATATTACGTAATCACAATTATGATAACCAGCCGCTAGTTCAGGAAAGAGGGCTTTCCAATAAGGATCTCTCATCTTGGCGCCGCAATTAGGTGACCAAACCTCTCCTTAGATGTAACTTTCTAGACATTGCCAATAATGTTATCTAATAATATTATTCAAATAATATGAATTATTGATCCGATAATGGGAAATATCTTGCATGCGTTGACAATTATTGAAACAACAATAATATAAAATACCAACGTAGCAATTATTGAATCAATAAAATAAAATATTGAGCAAGAACTCATTGTGAAAATTATTGAGTAGTGCCATCTTACGCATAAGTCAATAATTCAACAACACTGCGTAATACTGGTAAGCATCTTGTAACCACGCCAGACATCGTATTTTAACCAACGGGTATTCCAACAAATCTTAATTCAGAATAACTACACCAGTTATTTATAACCACCCAAACTTTGTCGCTTTTCCTCATCCAATCGCTTTCAGTTATGGGCCCACACATGGCGGGCGCCGTCGTGCATTTAATATTCCCGACAGTCATTGAATATTCCACGACCAAACGAATATTCCCAAACAAAAAATGAATATTTTGTAACCACTTGCTTATTTTGAAATATTTGCGTATTTAACCCCTAACTATCCACATTAATCAAATCAACCCTTACTATTTCAAAATAATAAATAAAGGAAATTCCTTTTATTTAAAAAAATTTTGGTGTCTTACAACCTCCCCTCCTTATGAAATTTCGTCCCTCGAAATCGACGACGATACTGGTGTTTTGAAAAGGTGAGGATACCTCGCTTTCATTTCCGTTTCCAATCCCGTGTCATTTCCTCTATATAGCATGATTCCTCCACAAAACTTTAACTTGTGGTATGACCTTTCAGCAGTGGGACATGCTCCTTCCTATCCAAAATCTTGACAGTACCTCTCCTCATACGTTAAGTCTTCTGGCTATCTCGTCCGGTTCTAACTCAATAATGTGGTTCGGGTCTTTCACATATTTACTTAAGTACATGATATGTGAAACACATCATGAACACGAGACATACTCGGAGGTAACGCAAGTCTATAGGCTACATTTCCTACTCGGTCAAGAATTTGAAATGGACCAATAAATCGTGGATTGAGCTTTCCTCTCTTCCCAAATCTTGTAACTCCATTCCATGGAGCAACTCGCAATAATACATGATCCCCTACACTAAATTCCACGTCCTTTCGATGAAGATCCGCATAACTCTTTTGTCGATCTTGTGCCGTTCGTATACATTGTCGAATCATTTGGATCTTTTTGGTAGTCATACGTACTAACTCGGGTCCCAACAATGTTGCTTCACCCACCTCATCCCAACATATTGGAGAACGACATTTTCGTCCATATAATGCTTGAATGGAACCATGCCTATATTTGTTTAATAACTATTGTTGTATGAGAATTCCACCAATGGTAAATACTTATCCCAACTACCCTTGAAGTCTAGGACACAGAGTCTTAATATTTTTCCAGAATTTTAATTAGTCCTCTCTGATTGTCCGTCCGGTTTTGGGGATGGTATGCGCGAACTAAATCGCAAAATCGTGCCCATAGCTTTCTACAAACTAACCCAAAATCATGAAGTGAATCTTGGGTCACGATCTAAAACTATGGATACTGGCATGCCATGTAATCTCACAATCTCATTTACGTACACACTAGCAAGACGTTCAAGGAAATAAGTCTCCCGTATCGGCAAGAAATGAGCAGATTTGGTTAATCTATCAACAATAACCCAAATAGCATTGATGCCTTGAGAAACCGTAGGAAGACCAGAATCTAAATTCATAGTAATGTGTTCCCACTTCCATTCCGGAATCTCAAGTGGTTGCAACGGACCCTTAGGTACAAGATGCTCCGCCTTTACACGTTGACAAGTTAAACACATCGAGATAAACTTTGCAATCTCTCTCTTCATATTGTTCCACCAAAATGTATGTCAAGATCACGATACATTTTAGTACTTCCTGGATGGATTGCAAATGGTGTATTGTGTGCCTCCATCATAATCTTGTACTTCAAATCGAGTCGTTAGGAACACAAAGTTCAGAGTGGACTCAAGTATTCCTTCTTCATCAATTCTCGCCCTAATAGCTCCTTCTTGTACTTTCTTCTTCATACGCATCACCCGGCGGGGTGTGGGTGGAATGAGCGATTTTAACTTTATCGATTAAAGTCGATTATACTCAGTATATCATCACGTGGGTACCTAGAGTTTTCCTCTCCATCTCTATTATTTGTAAATTATACTGAAATTAGTCTTTGACAATATCGTACTCGTGACTTGTATACGATTTTCTACTCAACACGTCGCCTACCACGCTCGCTTTTCCAGGATGGCATGGTCGAACATGTCTTTGAAATGAGTCTCTCTTGAGTTCTTCAAGCTCTTCCCACATTCCTTGCTCCATTCGAATTTTGTATCTCTACGAGTTAGCTACGTTAATGGAATAGCGATTCGAGAATATCCTTCAACGAATCTCCGATAATAACCGACTAAGCCTAAAAACTACGATTTCGATTATCGACTTAGGTTGTTCTCAATCGTGACTCATATCCCAACCTTGGATAGACGTCACAATGACACCTATCAGTTTACTTTATCGCATCTAATATGACGCCCCTACAGAGAGCGGCGGTGCATTCCACAAAGGAAGTCACAAGATAAAGGCTCAGTACCAAATTCTATAGTTGAATTTTTTAACTCTCAAGTTCAATAGAGCCATTCTATATGAGATTTTAGAAATGAGTTTTTGTACCGGGTTCAAAGTCGATACAAAATTTAATATCGAGCTTTGGGAGTAAGTCAAGAAATTCTTCAGAAATACGTCGGGAAAATCAATAACAACGGGAATATTATTCAAATCGACGTGTCTTTATTCAAATCCATAACATGGACTAAGAAAACTTGACATCCGTAATAAACGAATGACTTCATGGCTTGATATGAAAATGTTTGACTACAATGGTTTGATTGCTTGAATTGAATAACAAAGTTGCTTAGGAATATAAAAACTAACAACCTTACAAAAGCAATCAATTTGGCATGATGAGTAGTTAACCTTAAAATCACATCAAAAGCAAATATCTCTATGTAAATAAGGTTAATGTGTAATGTGATAGTGCCAACTTGAATCAAGCAAGATTTTTAAACAAACGGATATAATGAAAGTTTCTCCTAATGGAGTCTCCACAGAGATAGGTCAAAGTTTAATTTCTCCGTAGTCAAGTTCAAACGTTGAGCGCAAGTAAGAGAGATAAAAGAATGGGTAGAACCAATATCTAGTAAGGTATATACTTCGCAAGAATTTATAATTAACTAACCCGTGCTAACTTCGTCGGGTTCCTCGATTTTGACCATCCACAACAAACGCTCTTCCGGAATCGTTGACTTTGACTTTTTCTCGGGACGATCTTTTGAGTCACCATTCCGTTGACTGGTTTCGATATCGCATAATCTCGAGCGATATGTCCTTCTTTTGCACAATTATAACATACCTTAAACTGTTGTATAGCGGTTTGGGCTAATATGTCCCTCTTTCCAAGATTTGTAACATACTGACCGATGGTCTTTCTCCTCCCTTGGAACCTAGCCACATCGGCGCCGACGCCTTCACATGGTCGTTGTTGAATCTCCTCTTTTAAAATCTCCTCCCAACTCGCTTCTTCTATTTTCATGGCCACGATTACACCACCGAGTGGTTACCGCCTTTGTCCGTATTCTTCTTTCTCCACCGGTTATCGTTATTACGATGATCGCTATCTTTGGTATGATCCCGGTTATGGTCCCTCGGTTGAACGTATCGTTATCTCGCTCTAACAATCGAGCCACATTTACAACATCTGAATAGAGAGAAAATTTATGAGAAATGAGATACCGACGTATGCCGGGTTTCAAACCTCTCGTAAACATCCGTCATAACGCTCCTCATTCTCCACCAAATGAGGTGCAAACACGGATAACTCCGCAAACTTCGCCTCGTCTTTGGGACACCGCCATGTTATTTCGCTCCAATCTAATAAACTCCACTTCCTTCATACGACGAATACTTTCGTGGAAGTACTTGTCATTGAACTGCTTCAAACGTCTCCCATGACATGCCGAGTGCAAATGAATGGGTACGCTTCATGATTCCCACCAAAGAATCGCTTCGCCACGGAACATAAAAGTAGCGAATGGAACTTTTCGTTCTTCATGCATCCCAAGACATCGAATATCTTGGTAATTTGCTTGACCCATGTTTCCTCCATGATCGGATCTCGCTTTCCTGAATTCGGTGGTCCCAACTCTTTGAAGCGCTTGTTTGTGACCACCCGTGAATTGCTATCATCTCCTCCCGTATTTTGAACACGAGTCTCCTCGTCGATTTTGCATGAATCGCAAATGACTTTTAAACATCCCTCGTTCATCATCTCGCTTTCGGTTGTGTTATTCACAGGAGGTACATTGCCAGCCTGTTGCACGTTCTCCTCGTTGTTAAATACAGGCATCTCCACGGTCTCATTTACACCACTATTAATATTCTCAGTCGACATTCTCAAACATCGCCATAAAACAAGGGTTAATTAAGGAAATCAATCACATAATATCCCTATATATCTTGACCAACTAACAACTAAGCTTAGGTAGGACACACTAGCAAAGGATTTACTCGTCTCTCCCCTCCTAGTTCTATTCCCCGATCTCCGCCAGAGATCATATCCCTAAGCTCGATACTAACCAGTGTGACGCCCCAAAATAGGTCCATTCCATCCAACCCATTTCGAGTCGCCAAATACATGGTACGTAAACAACTACAACTTTATTATCACAACAATAAAATCGTGAGTTTAAATACAAATATTATCTTCTAGACAATATTTATACTCAAATAAATCCTCATCACATTTATTGATACATTATTTTACAATAATGGTGAGGACTACTAAACAACTCTCTCTAGAACCTTCATTCCATACCCGACTAGTACTCGCTACATTCTCGCCTCTTGAGAAGAAAAATGGAACAACAAGAAAAGGGTGAGCTCAACTAGCCCAAAGAAGAATGTTATGACTAAGATAATATACAACAAATTATCGTTAGTCTCCAACAGGAAAAATCGATAGAATACAATAGACAACAAGTTTCGGATCAATATTCGCAATGAAATAATAATTCATGAAGAGTTACATAGAGAATGAAATCTACTATAATCTATGAATTTAACAATCCATCATCAATATTTTATCCTCGTAACATCAATCAATATTCATCTCAAATCAAATATTCATCTTTTGCACTACAGCCAAAGATATTCATCAATCCATCATGTTCATCTCAACACTGTTCATCTTTGCACTAAAGGCCAAAGATATTCATCGATCGGTCATGTTCATTTAAACACATGTTCATCTTTGCACTAAAAGGCGTAAAGATATTCATCGATCGGTCATGTTCATTTAAACACTGCTCATCTTTGCACTATCGAGCCAAAGATATTCTTGAAATCATTCATCTTTGACTACAGCCAAAGATATTCTTCAGAAATCATTCATCTTTGCACTACAGCCAAAGATATTCTTCAGAAATCATTCATCTTTGCACACGTGCCAAAGATATTCAATACTATCATCATTTAAGACCGAGGATGATGAAAAAATACTTTTAAAAACGAATCCAATTGAAACAAAATGACAAATATTATGGATTCGTACTTTAAACAATCCCAAAGTTCAAAATACTTCATAAATAATCATAGTGAAGTAAAATTCAAGAATGATCAAAACATGGATACAATCAAAGCTAGTATCCGAATAGATATTTTAGATTTAAAAGAAAAATTTTCATTTTTTCATTGAATAGGCCGTATTCGTGAATGAAGTGTCAGATATCGTGAATAAAGTCTGAGATACGTGAATAGTAACTCCGACACCAAAAGATAGAAATTCCACAAAAAACATTTTCACGCTTTCATGAATAGTAGTACGTGAATAGTAACTCGTGAATAGTAACTCATGAATAGTAACCCCGACATGAAAAAGTTCCAAATTTGATAAAAAGTACCAACCAATATTTCAAAGATAATGATATGAAGAATTAATATCATTTGAGAAGAAAATAACATCCCTTACCTCAAAGAATCAAGACTTCGAAGGAAAGGCTCAAGTGATCTTTGAATGAAACTCAGATCAACAAAGAACTCTCAAAGTATCTAAATACTCACAAAATACGCTCAATAATATAGAGAGAAAAGAGAAAACTTTGTTTCGGTGTGATTTTCAATTCTAACTTAGCCCTCTATTTATAGGAAAATGTTAGCCCTACAAGCTGCACTTGACCTGCTACCGATGGCTTTTACCGCTACTATTGCCACCCACCACATTTGAAATAAAATTCAGCACATTTCTTCACCAACCACAAGTGGGGCCCACTCAATTCTAGAATTTTCCACCAAAATCAATTATAACCCTACTTTCCGAATCCGACACCTCTTAAAATTCACAACAAATCATTCGTGCATTTTTAACGGTTCAAAATTTGTGGACATATACTCAACCTATATATGTATAACATATCCAAAAATTACAACGATCCAACGGTCGGATTAAATATTATAACTCACACAATAAAGCTGTAATAACACCGATTTGATCTTTTAATACCTCCAATCCGACAAAATACAAATAAAACATCTCAGCATTAATTCCTTCATTAATAACCACATAAATAAATCCATCATTTATATTCATATAAAATAAATATTTCCTTATCATATGAATCAATAATTTATTCACAAATAATATTACAGAATCACAATTATGACAAACCGTGCCGCCTCAGGAAGAGGGGCTTTCCAATAAGGATCTCTCCTTCGGGCGCCGCAATTAGGTGACCAAACCTCTCCTTAGATGTAACTTTCTAGACATTGCCAATAATGTTATCTAATAATATTATTCAAATAATATGAATTATTGATCCGATAATGGGAAATCATGCGTTGACAATTATTGAAACAAAGAATAATATAAAATACCAACGCAAAGACAATTATTGAATTAATAAAATAAAATATTGAACAAAGAACTCATCGTGAAAATTATTGAGTAGTGCCATCTTACGCACGAGTCAATAATTCAACAATATTGTAATGCTGTGCTATCTTGGCAACCACGCCAGACATCGTATTTTAACCACGGGTATTCCAACAGCCTTAACTCAGAATAACTACTACCGTTATTTATAACCACCCAAACTTTGTCGCTTTTCCTCATCCAATCGCTTTTCGTTATGGGGCCCACACATGGTCGCTACTGCGCCGCATACGAATATTCACGAAAGCATTTAATATTCCACGACCAAAACGAATATTCCCTGACAAAAATGAATATTTTATAATCACTTGCTTATTTTGAAATATTTGTGTATTTAACCCTAACTATCCACATTAATCAAATCAACCCTTACTATTTCAAAATAATAAATAAAGGAAATTCCTTTTTATTTAAAAAAATTTTGGGGTCTTACAGTCACAGTATCATCTGTATAATAATTTATATTATTAAATCAATAAATGAGACAACAAAATTATTCATATTATTATTTGCAATATTGACGATGTCTAGAAAGTTACATCTAGGATAGGTTTGGTCACCTAATTTGCGCGCAAATAGGGAGAAATCTTTATCAAAAAGCACCCTTTTCCCGAGAATGATCTCGGTTGTTAAATATTGTGAGTTATAATATTAATAATGAATAATTGTTAGTAGATTAAAAATTTGTTTATTAAAGATAAATAATTTGTGGTAAATATTTATTCAATTTTTGATATAAATATAGGGATTGTTATGAGACATTTGTTGTAAGTTTGACTTAGTATTCCATTGGAAGATTTACTAATTTTATGGACCGTCGATGGTGGTTTTAATAGATAACCAATCTGAACCATTGATGGTGGTTTTAATAGTTAATCAATCTGGACCATTGATGGTGGTTGTAATAGTAAATCAATTTGGACCATTGATGGTGGTTTTAATAGTAAATCAATTTGGACCGTCGGTGGTGGTTTTAATTGTAAATCAATCTGGACCGTCGATGGTGGTTTTAAAAGTAAAACAATCTGGACCGTCAGTTGTGGTTTTAATAGTGATCAATATGAACCGTCCGTTCTAATAGTAAATCAATCTGGATCGTTCATGAATCAGATACTATTTAGTTCATTCTCCTATAAATAGAAGCTTAATTCTTCTTTAATTCTCACCAATTCACTTAGATTCACAATAGACACTATAAAGAGAGAAACTATAGAGAGCAAGAAGAAGAGTGTTCTGCTACTTCACTATTGCAGTATCCAGCCTTCTACTAAGGTAAGGGATGTTATTTTCGTTTGATAAGGGATATTATTTGTTGTATTCGTAAGGAATATTATTTATTGTATTTTTAAGGGATATTATTTGTTGTATTCGTAAGGGATATTATTTGTTGTATTCGTAAGGGATATTATTTATTGTATTCGTAAGGGGTATTATTTCTTTCATATTCATAAGGAATACTATTTTTTGTATTCATCCTTTAATATGTCGGAATAACCTATAAACGCAAATTACGTACCGTATGACAGGTGAAAATCCATTTACAGTTTCGTATGTTATTTCTTTTTATATTCTTAAATCTAAACTTACTATGGAAAGTATTGCTTCTATAATCCTTGAAATTAGTGGAATATTCTTGAGTTTTGCGCTTCATCCAGTTTCTTTTCATTGGAATATTGATCTGAAATTTCTTATTAAATATCAATATTTTCACTCGGGGTACTATTCACGAGTTACTATTCACCCAGTTAATATTCACTCTAGTATTATTCACTCGGGTATTTGGGGCACTTTTCGTGCCGGAGTACTATTCACGAGTTACTATTCACCCGATTACTATTCACTCTAGTATTATTCACTCGGGTATTCGGGGCACTTTTCATGTCGGGGTACTATTCACGGGGTACTATTCCCAAAGTACTATTCACAGGGTACTATTCATGGGATACTATTCACCGAAAAATTTATTTCTTTTCTGTTCAAATTATTTTTGCTATATGGATATTATTCTTGAATTTTACTCCACAAAGAAGTATCATGATGACAATTTGGACATTATTAAACTCTGGATAAATTTAAAGTCTTTAATAATTATCCTTGATTTCGTTTGATTAATGCTTATATCATTGTCATCATCCTCATGCTTATATTGTGATCAAAGTCATCTTCGGCCAAGGGTGCAAAGATGAACTGTTGATTGGTATGATTATGACCAGGGATCATTCGGTATAATCATGACCTGTAATGTTACAAATGATGTGGTAAAAGTTCTCATTGGCACGTAGTTCGTTGATGGACGGTTGTTGGTATGATTTTGATAAGGGATTATTCAGTATAATCATGACCATTGGCGAAAACACGAATATCCTTGGCCCGTAGTGCATGGATAATTCATGGTCGTGATACTAATGAATATCCTTAGCCGTAGTACAAGGATGATTCGATGATGTTGATTATTTATTAAGCTGAGTCTCAGTGATAAAATATTGATAATAAACTTTTAATTCATAGAAGATAGTAGATATCATGCTCTACTTGACTATTCTAAAAATGCAATTGCATTTCTTTGGCCCGTAGTGCAAAGATGAATTGATTAGTATGATTATAAACAGGAACTGTGATTTGGTATAACCATGATGTTTGATGTTTCAGGTAAAGACAAGTGATGAAAATTATCTTTGTTTTGGGTGCAAAGAGGAATTTAGAATCACAATTAGGATTATGAATAATTGTGGATAGGAACTGTTGATTGATGTTACAGGGATAAAACATGGTTGGTGGACTTTTAACATGAAGAAGATAATATACTTTATGGTCTATTTGCCTCTTCTAATGGATTGCTCGTTCCACTGCTACTATGGTTGAAAAGTTTTATCATCTACCATATGTTCTAAATCTCTGATTTATTACTGACGAAGGCTATTGATAATTTAATTATCTTTAGTCCGTATATTCTTTACTGGGATAGTTGTGCACACCCTTTTGCTTTAAAATTCCTTTCAGGTAATAAGAGTATAGCTGGGTCGAGTGGGGGTAACAGGGGAATATAACGATGGTATAGCTGTTGAGGTTTCCCCTAAAACAGTATGGAAATAATTTTATTGTGAATTATAGATAAGTGTGTCGTATTTTATACGTCATTTTAACCGTTGATTTTGGTGAACCGAATAGGCTGAGGTGAACTCAACTTTGGAAGGGCGTTTTTCCACTATCATACAAGATGTCTAATGACAGACGACTTCATTTTATCATAAGACAGGGTTGTGCACATGCACTTGCTGATTATATCTATGAGCACTACCTATATAATCTTAGAGTTTGGTTGAAATATAATTCTCAATTGGAGACAATGGAGATAATTATGTGTCAAGAGAAGACTCACCATTTGAAACAACATGATAGTAATCTTCTCATTTTTCTTTAGGGTCTATTAGGTCAACCAAGGATAATTCTTGAGTCATATGATATCTATCATAACTTAGATGCATGGCCTCCCATGTACGAAGGTTTCCTTGAGCATTTTCCAAAGATTTTAATTTCTAAAATAGTTATTGACTATAGTTTTATGTAAAGTACCATTGTAAGGTGTTGTGGTTAAGGCACCATGAGAGTTACATGTATTTGTATTAAAACTCACAGCTTATGTGTTGCCCTACTCTGCACGACAGTTCAACAGTTGTATAAATAAAGTTTGTATGTATTTGATTTTTGTAATGTGATATCTGGAGACTCAGAATGGGTCGTGTGGACCTATTTTGGGGGCGTCACATTCGGGACTTATCAAAATAACTCCCGCTCCATTGACGCCCGAAGTCGATGACTCGTCCATATAGAGAGTCCACGAAGTTTGCACCGGATGTGCCTTTGTAATCGAACCCACGTCCGGTTCTAAGAAAGAGCATTCCATAACGAAATTTGCCAATGCTTGTCCTTTAATCTCCGTTCGGGGGTGGTATTCCAGAATAAACTGATTCAATTCCATTGGCCATGCAGCTTGTCGATCCGAGACTTTTGGTATGTACAATACCTTCTTCAATGGTTGATCAGTATATACCACTACTAACTAACCCTAAAAATAGTGCCGAAGCTTTCTGCTTGCAATGATTAGAGCATAGGCAAACTTTTCCAGGTTCAGGTATCTAGTCTTTGCATCTCGAAGGACGTGGCTGACATAATAGATTGAGAACAGTTTTCCCCCTTTGTCCTGTACCAACGTTACTCCCACTGCCATCGAGCTTACATCCAAATATAAATACAAAGGTTCCAAAGGGATCAGTTTCATCAACAGAGGTGCCAAAGACAAGTATCGCTTGATCCCTTGGAACGCATCTTCACACTCTGAAGTCCACTGAAAACTTTTCTCATTCTTCGGTCCCTTCAAAGTATCAAAAAATGTCAAACATCTTTCGGCTGACCTTCACACAAATCTTCGAAGGGCAGCTATCCGACCTGTCAACCTCTGCACATCCTTATATAACTTTGGTGATTTCATATCCAAGATTTCTTGGATCTTCTTTGGATTTTCCTCAATGCCCCTTTTGCTAATCAGATATCCCAAAACTTTTCCTGACCCCAATCTGAAGGTACATTTGGTCGGGTTCAGACGCAGTATATGTTCCCTGATTATTTCAAAGTAGCTTTCTAGGTTCTCCAGATGGTCCCCGACTGACATGATTTTTACAATCATGTCATCCACATAGACCTCCATGCTTCGGCCTAACTGCCTTGCAAACACATAGTTCATCATCCGCTGATATGTCAATCCGACAATGAGCAGTCTGAAGGTTATTTTCTTATATGTATAAATGGCCCGATGCGTGATGAAACTAGTCTTCGGAATATCCTCTTTCCTCAGCGATATTTGATGGTACGATGAAAAGGCATCCATGAAGTTCAACATACCATACCCTGAAGTGGCATCGATTACCTGGTCAATATTGGGTAAAGGGTAGAAATCCTTTAGGCGGGCCTTATTTAGATCTGTATAGTCGATGCATAACCTCTATTTCCCATTCTGTTTTTGTACCAATACCACATTTGCCAACCACTCGGGGTAGTCAATCTCAAAGATGAAATCTGCCTCTAGAAGTTTGTCAATCTCCTCATCAATGATCCTCTGTCTCTTTGGGGAAAAAATCCTTCTTTTTTGCATGACCGACTTCTTTTTAGGATCTACATGCAACCTATGCAATGCAACCGACTCATCTACCCTTGGCATATCACTGGGTACCCATGCAAAAATGTTGGTATACACCTGAAATAGATCTATCAGCCCAGTCCAAAATAGTTTTGTAAATCCTGATCCTATCTTTATCAGCTTCTCTTTATTCCCCGGGACTAACTCCACATCCTCTGTCTCTTCGGCTGGCAAGACAAGTGGTTATGTATTACCCTCAGTAAATGGCTCTATCTCGATGGCCATTGTCTACTTTTGCTTGCTTACCCCAACTCCCGAAGATATTAATATATTCTGATAACACATTCGGGCGATATCAAGATCCCCTATTACCTCCCCTATCCCATTCGGTGTCAGAAACTTAATTTTGAAGTGTGGTATGGATGTAATTGGTTGCAATGCTGCCAGGGTCGACCTTCCTAAAATTGCATTATATGTCGAATCTACCTAGACCATGAAAAACCTGACCATAACCTCTACCTACTGAAGCGTTGTGTCGAACCTAACTGGCAACTCGATCGTTCCCGACACATGCACCGGGTCTCTACTGAATTCATATAAGCGTCCTTCCCCTCCTAATTCCATCTTATTCCCCTCTAAATCCATTCTCTGATAGGCGTGGGTGTACAGTATGTCGATCGAGGATCCATTGTCAATCATCATCCTTCTCATGTCCACCGACGCGACCTGAGCTGTAATGATCGAGAAATTTGTAATTTAATTTAAATATTTATTGAATTAAATAAATATTTTAAATAATGTATTTATTGAGAAAAATAAATAATTGATGAATTATGGTGAATTAATTTAGTAACTAAATTAATTAATGTTAACTGAATTGAATAATGATAATTTTATTTGAAGGATTTAATTGAAGGAAATAATTAAATTAAATCAATTACTTAATATTTAAGAAGATAATTAAATTAAATTAATTATTTAATTTAAAGGAAATAAATAAATAAAACAAAGTGATGTGTCTAATTTATTAATTAAATTAGATATATAATTATTTATTAATTATAAAATGTAATGATAATAAGATTTTTATTATAAGTTATTTAAATTAACTAAACTAAAGTTATTTAAAATAAACTAAAGTAAGGTGTGACACTTGTAACTATATAATATAAATATTATTGGAATAATCTACTTGGGGGTTTAAGTGGTAGCCAAACAAGGCCTTGTGGCCTTTGGCTTATTCTAACGTACGCCCATTGGTTTTTTTTAACAGATAACCACGATTATAAGTTGGGTTATTCTACTTCGCATCTTATTTCTTCTAAGGCCAAATTATCAGAGTTTAGAGAGGGAACTTGGGAAAAAGAGAGAAAAAAACACAGAGAATTTGAGAAGGAGGAATCATAGTGGTTTTGAGAGAGGGTCACCATCTTGTGCTAGCCTATAATCAAGAGGATTAAGGTATAATTCATTCTTAAATTTCTAAGTTATAGTTTTTATTTAAGTTCTCTATAAATTGATTTTGTGGATTTGTTGTTCAAACGTTGATTATAGGATGTGGGTTATGTTGTAGAATCTGTTAATTATCATATATGAGTGTTGTTCAAAGAATCAAATTCGTGTAAATTGGGTGTAGGAAGAAAAGGAAAATCATAGTGTTTACATGAAAATTGGCTTTAGAAAGTACAAAAGTTGATGCCTTATATGTATTGTAAACTGCAAATTGAAGTTGGATTGTGTTAATATGTGGAGAAACAAAAACGGCGTAGTTCGAATCGTGTCAAATAATTAAGAAACGAATTCGTGGCAATCAAATTCATTAAAAGTATAAAAATGAAGAAATTTGGAAAATTATAGTTTTGATTCTTCAAATTCGTGTATATGTGATGTTTTTATATATAGAATGATGAATAGCATGTGTATGTATGTTATTACAAAGTTTTAGATGTTGAAGTTTGGTGAATTTCTGTAGAATTGGGATTTTTGGCCAGAGCAGAGTATGATTTTGAGTTTCTGCAAAAACTAGAATCGAGGAGGCATCATGGGTAGGCTATCTCTACCATGCCGCATATTCTATCATGGCCTTGAACCGCTCAAGCTCAGCTCTGGCTTAAGCTTGTCATCTTGGTCTGCGTACTGTAACTAATGGTAAAGCTGGCGCTGGTACGCACCGGTGGTCGATCAGACCCGATGCTGAGATATTAACAACATAGCTTGGAAATTGTTAACCTAACTTATTTGATGATTGAAGAGGAACCTAAAATGTGTTATAAGATGTAACAACATGTTGTAATCACAACGTTGAAACTATAGATTATGAATTGGTGAGTTATGTGATGAACCAAATGTGATGTTTTCAAAAGTTGAAAATAAATGATAAGGTATATGTTAGTTTGTAGTGAGATTTTGGATTCGTTAAGGATTATATACTTGATTAAAATGAAAACTAAACTAATGAAATGGGTGTTAACGTAACTAATTGTTGTTGCAATTTCAATAATATATGTAGGGTAATTGGCGAATATTATTACTTGTGTAGCTTACATACAAGGCAAGTTTCTTACCCTAAACTTTTATTGAGCAAGTTTATTTACCCTATCTCAATTACAATTATGCCTGTTTCATAGCTATGCTATCTTTAAGACAAGCAATCTATTTATTCCTAAATTTTGCATTGAAGTTAAGCAAGCCTTTTGATTCCATCTAGTGTATGATTGTATAAGTTCTTCTAACCTAATTCGTTACAACGAGCGAGCTTTACTTTCCTTATTATCATTCGAAGCATATGATTGTTCTAATACATTGATTCAAAGGGGCTTGTTCTAACTCTTTTGAATAAAACACTTTGCATGTATACCATGTTTACTCAATTATATATTGTTGTTATTCAATCTTTGACCTTGATAACCTTGTTCAATTCTGTATTGATTACATTAAGCTTCCAAGTAATAAGCAAACTCTTATTGATTGAACTAGTCTATTATGGAATAGTGTTCTAAAATTCTAGAACCACTGATAAGTTAGTTCCGAGCTAAACTTTATTTAGTGCAAAAATTCTAAATTCAATCTCAGACGAACAACCCTAACATAGGGGATTTTTGTACGTGTAACGTTTAGATGTTTGTGCACAATACATGGTATAAAGGGCTGATCCCCTTAAGTATGTAAGAAGGGTCTGTATAGTCTAAAAGATTGTTAAGGTTGAGGTAAAAATACCTAAATACCAGAGACATAGTTCGTGGTCTTAAGACCCTCAGATTTTGATTTCGAACTTGTTTTCTATTTTGATTTGTAGAACAAGTTCATTGTTGTTCAGCATTCGTTGTTCACTCTCATGTTGTTGTTATTACTATCTTTTATATCAGTGAGCATTTTTTTGCTCACTCTTACAATTTACACTACAGCTAAAGTGGAGAAAGTTGATGAGCCATCTACTAGCAAAGGAAAGGGCAAATTGTCTAAGTGCTGAAGACTTACGAGAAATTATTTAAAGGTTTTATGTTTCAAGACTTGTTTAATTTTATGATGTATTCTGCAAACTGATGTAATAAATTTAAGGTTAGATTACCTGGGATTATTTTGGGATGATGATGTAACCCTTTAATGGGAGAGATTATTGTTTAAGTTATTTAAATTATGTCTTTATCCTTTATAATGGGTAGTTAGATGTAATGGTTTTGGATAGTGAGCACCAAATTCTGTGGGAATGGAGTACCTGGATTTTGGGGTGTCACAGGTTGGTATCAGAACCATAGGTTATGAACCTTAGGTGGGGGAAAACCTTGGGAAGTAACCTTTAAGGAGACAAAAAACATAGAGGTGTCCAACTCTTATCGAGTTTTAAGGAATGGATTAAGGTATCCATTGAAGTTAAACAATATAAGACATTATGTGCTATGTGTTAATAACTTATGTGCTCGCGAGTATCAAAAAATGTTAAGTAAAACTTAAAATATTTTGTTGTAAAGATGTCTAATGAAGGAGGATCCAGTCCAGCTAGAGAGGTGATACCTCAGATACCTAGAGACGATGAACCCCAGGATATTCACGTAGAAAAGGAGCATTGATCCAGGAGGATGAGCATGACCGATCCAGGGAGGATAGTTCTGAGGAGATAGAGGAGGAGGATGAGGAAGAGGATCCTGAGGAGTTTCCACCAAACTCCATATCAGCCGAGATGTATGATGATCTGTATGACCGTAACATAGAGTTACATGACGAAGTTGAGGAGTTGAAGGAGATGGTTGAGATGCATCATGCTTCGATAGAGCAGAAGGATGTGAAGATTCAGGAACTTGACTCAAAACTTAGAAACGCAGAGTGGGACTTAGTTCATACAAAGGGTCACCATGAAGATCTGTTGGTGGTGAATGAGAAGATGAAGATTGACATGGAGAAATTAAAGGATGACTTCTAGGAGGAATCAGCTAAGCGTGCAGACCATGCTGAGGCTAAGGTCCAATTGAAGAAAGCTAAGATGAAGGAGATGGATTATGCTTTTAATTCGGCGATTGATAGGGCCCAGGATCGAGTCTTTTATTACCCACCTCAGTTTGAAGACTCGCCGTGGTTCGTGATGGATCGTAGAACAGCGTATCATATTATGGAGGAGGAACGTCGAGAAGCCTTACGACGTCTTAATATGCCTAGATATAATAAGAGTGATAATAATATGTGGTTCATTATGTGAATAAATAAATTGTGAATCCCTTACTTTGAGATAGATAAAGGTATAGTATGAGTATGTAATCCTGGAACTTGTCTAGTTCAGGAAAGTGAATGTTAATAGCGGTTATGCTATCCTTAACATGTTTAAAACGTTATGAATGAATAAAGTATCAAAGTTTATTTGAAAAATTATGTGTTATAGCTTTAAATGCTTAAGTTAAACTTCAAATAACCAAGAAGTCGAGTAATGAACTAATAAGCGTATATCTTAACAAAAGATACCTCCTAGAAGAATACAACCATGTCAGCAAGCACCTCCTGAGGGGTCTACTAATAATAATAACGAGGCCAACGCTAACCCGATTCAGCAGTTGGTAACTCAGTTGACGGGTGCACTTGCGAATCAACCGCAAACTCAAGTCACGACCTTTAAGGAGTTCAAAACGGTTGGACTGCCGGAGTTTCAAGGGTCTATGAATCCAGTGGAAGCCCAAACCTAGATAATGGAAATGGAGAAGGTGTTTGACGTTGCAAGAGTTAACGAAGATCAGAAGATTGCGTTCGCAACGTTAATGCTGAAGTCCGAAGCTAGCTACTGGTGGCAGGCAAATAATGTTCATGGGGGACAAGGAGTGATAGCGTGGGATAGATTTAAGGAGATGTTTTTCAAAATGTACTTTCCAGCAAGTTCTCAGAATTAGCTGGAAGTACAATTTCTGGAGCTGAAGCAAGGAACTATGACGGTGCTAGAATATGCTGCAAAGTTTAACGAGTTGGCAAGGTTTTCCACATATCAAGTCAATACCCACAAGCGTAAAGCAAGAATATTCGAACAAGGATTGTAACCCTGGCTATAAAGCAAGGTTTCAATGTTCCAGCTGAAATCATTTGCGGCCGTACTAGAGAAGGTAATTATCGTGGAAGGTGGAAGCGATGCCTTGACCATGTAAAATCAAGAACAAAAGAAGAGGAAGAATGAGAATGAAAATAAGGCTGGTGGAAGTAATGTTGGAAGTAACAATCAAAAGAGGAAGTGGAGCGAGAATTCGACTGCGGGAGGACAGTAGGGAAATCAACAGAAGAAAAAGTTTGAAGCTTGTGCGACGTGCGAAAAGAACCATACTGGGGTATGTTTGAAGGGAAAGAGGGTGTGTTTCAACTATGGTCAGGAGGGACACATTGCACCAAACTATTTTAGTCCAAAAAAGGAGCATGTTTTACCTGCGGTTTGAAGGATCACATGGCTCGTGATTTCCCTAAGAAGCCAGCGGGAAGTGCAAGTGGTGGAAAAGGAAACAACAACGGTGGTGCTGCATTGACTATCACTGGACCAGCACAATCAAGCCGAGCTACTGCAAGGACTTTCAATATGATCGTGCAGGATGCTGTACAGTCTAAGGATGTGGTGTCATGTATCATTTCGATTAATGGTATTAATGCTTATGTACTATTTGATTCGGGTGCTACTTGTTCATTTATATCCGATGAATTTGCTCAGAGCTTAGATTTTCCTCTAGAAGAATTAGAATTTCCCTTAAGTATTGAGATTACGAATAGAGAAGTGATTCCTGTTAGATTTGTGTATAGGAATTGTAGACTAGTTATAAAGGGTAACGAGATGATGGTAGATTTGATACCAATAAGACTTGGTGAATTTGATGTTATACTGGAAATGGATTGGTTATTCAATTACAGAGCAGTAATTAATTGCCAAAGGAAGTGTGTTAACTTTATGACTCCATCAAAGGTTGTGTTCTTTGACAGCAATTCACCTCGACAAGAAAGTTGTCTGGCGGTGATGCAAGCCAAGAAGTTGTCGAGACAAAGATGTGTATGATATTTAGCCTATATAGTTGATATGCAGAAGAAGAGTGCGAAGCTAGAAGAGATACTGATCATAAGAGATTTTGTAGACGTATTTCTAGAGGATTTATTGGGTCTCCCGCCGGATCGACAAATCGAATTTGTGATTGACTTACTACCAGGAACGACCCCGATATCTAAGGCACCATATAGAATGGCTCCAGTAGAGATGAAAGAGTTAATGGTGCAATTGCAGGAATTGCTTGACAAGAAGTATATTCAGCCGAGTGTGTCACCATGGGGAGCACCGATGTTGTTTGTTAAAAAGAAAGATGGGTCGATGCAACTCTGCATTGATTACAGGGAATTGAATAAGGTCACGATTAAAAATAAGTATCCATTACCTAGAATCGATGACCTGTTTGATCAGTTGAAGGGAGGAAGATATTTCTCGAAGATAGACTTGAGAAGTGGTTACCATCAGTTGAAGGTCAGGCCAGAGGATGTACCAAAAATAGCGTTCATAACTCGGTATGGTCATTACGAGTTTCTGGTTATGTCTTTTGGTTTAACCAACGCACCTACAGCGTTCATGGATTTGATGACCTGGGTGTTTAAACCATTCTTAGACAAATTTGTGGTAGTGTTTATTGATGATATACTGGTGTATTCTAAGCTCAAAGAGGAATGATAAGTGTATTTTATATACGCGATTTCATATCTAATTCTTGCTTATTCGTTGCTATACTCTTGTGATCATGAGCATTTTCACTTATTTTATGCATTTTATGTGTAGATTAGTGGTTGTAGCATTTAACATACCATTGATGAAATTCGGTGCATTTGGAACTTAAATGGAGCGTATTTGGAATTAACTCAGTCATGCAGCTAAGTCGGATATCGAGAATATATTCGTAGGAATGTACATGAACAAACTTCAAACCACGGGCTGGGTCTTCGATCATTTAGTAGAGCAAGCCACGGCGTATGGCGTTTATATACACACCCGTGCTGTATGGGGGTCTTCAATCGATCAAGTCGAGCAACAAGTTCACGGGACGGGTGGAAAATCAGAGGTGTCCTGTTTCAGTTATGATTCTTCTTGGGTACGAACATTAGCTATTTGCATGGCATTATAACTCTATTGGATAGAGAATACAACTAGAGTGTTAAGCTAATATATACTACTCTATCAAACACAATTGGAGAATCAATTAGTGAGATTACGCAAAAAAAAGCAGAGTTTGAGAGAGCAAGTGTGGAGGAGTATCTCGAGGAGTTTTTCAAGACAATTGCAACTTTAGTCTACGTGAAGGGTGTTTTCTAATATTCTTTGTGTTAGATTATTATTTGTAATTAGAAGGATGAAATCTATGATTTATTCAGCGTTTATTTCATTTATTATGAACTAATTCACTTTTTAGGCTTGTGATGGATCCTTAAGTGAATCGATGATTTTGTAAGCTTTCATTTCCAATTTAATAAGCTATCTCTAGTTTATCTATATTAATTTGTGCTTGAATCTATGAATTGCCTGATCAACAATTCTTGGTGGAGTTGGATGGAATCGAGAGAGGATATTCAAGTCTAGACCTAGTTAATATAGCATGTGTTCAAGATTTTGTTAGTAGCTTAAACTTGATGAGTGTTAAGGTAGAGATATGCTTGACACCGCATGTAATCGGATAGAGAACTTATTCTTCAACCTTCTTTAATTGTAATTCACATAGAGATATAGTGGGTTAGTTGATTAAGGTGTTTAACGAATTTCTATCTTAATTGTGGATTGAAGTTAATATGGTATTAGTGCATCGAGAGGTGGCTAATACTACGTTCGTGTTCTTGATTAATAAACTGGGATAATGAGTTGAATTGGAATAAAGGTGTTGAAATCAAAGTGAAGCTTAGGGTGAAATCATAAGTCTAATTCTCCTTTAATTGTTTAAAATTCAGATTTTGATATTCGTGGTTATTTTGTGCTAATTTAATTATTCTTAATCTTAGTTTTGTTAATTTAAATTATTGATTTGGTTTGTTTAATAAAATTAGGGTTAATAGAAGATTGGTAATTATAAGTTAAGGCATTTTGCTAATTAATCTCTGTGGGAACGATACTCTACTTATCACTTTATTATTTGTTAACCACGTATACTTGCGTGTTGTGCGTAATTAGATTTTACCCAACAAGGAACATGTGGAACAGTTAAGAGTGACATTGGAGACATTGATAAGTAGGTTTTATAACTACTTATCCGGTATCTGTTACTTGAATTAGTTGCTTATATTTATGTTTCTTAGTTACTTTTCATACATTTTATGTTATTTTGTAGGCTATGACATGATATTGGCATGAAGAAGCAATGAAAAGCAATTTGGACAACTTTTGGACCAAAATACGGAAGCAAGTGCAAGAAGGGAATATTGAAGCACTTTTGACACCAAGTTAGATGCATGTTCTTGGCTTGGAACTTGGATTTTATGGTAGCTCTACTTCTTAGCTTTTCCGGAACATCTTGAATCATCCCAATCGAAGTTTGGATATGAGAGTTATGGCCTTTTTATCAACGAAGATCAAAGCTAAGAGATGTCATGTTTTGCGTTTGCCATTTACATAACATCTACTTCAAGCCCGATTTCTGCCTTGATTCAATTCGAATATGTCAATCCTCAAAGAATGAAAGTTGTAGATCTCGTCGTTATCTTCGATTTGATAGGTGGCAGGCCTGTAACTCCAAGCGGATCAAAAGTTATACCTGTTTTACCAAAGGACGCGTCATGGCCAGAAATAGAGTGGCATCGACGATTACGCCTAGCCGAGTAAGCTAGGACACCACCGAAGCTCTGACTATAGTAGGCTTGCAGACAGCGCTTGTAAAGGCTTAGGGATTTGGCCCGAAGCGCTTAAGTGTGGATTTGAGTCAAATTGGGTTATTTGATGTCCAAATTGAGCTAGAATAGGATTCTTAGTTGCCTAACTTGCTAGGATGTTCATTAGAACTCTAAATACTTGAGTTTTACTTGGATTGGGAGGCTAATTCTAAGAATCCATAAAATCCCTCTTGGGATAGATTTCTATTATCTAATTCTTTACTTTCTTTCTTAGATTAGGAATCCTAGATTAGATTAGAATTGAAAATTGAAGCTATTGATTATCATTGGAGAATCAAATTGGAAGCAAGAGAATGCAGATTTGTTTATCTCAATTCTAATTTCTTTTCTTATTTATTTGTATCTTTTTAATGCTTAATCAATTGTGGATGATGGATTCTAGTTTATTTATGAATTAAACTCTCTTTTGAGATTACTATGGATCTTATTGTGTAGTTTACTTTGATATGCTTCTTCGTTAGTCTTATTAGCTATATTTGGATTGTCTATTATGATTTGGACTTAATTGCTTAATTTCCTAGCTAACAATTAACGTGATAATCTATATGAACTCAAGAGATGAATTATAGATTTAGATCTGATCATGATAGCATGTGTTTGTGATTTCTGCATGGATGGAATTCATGATTCGTGTTTAGGATAGAGATATGCCTTTACGCCATATGTAGTCTAATAAGAACTTGAACTTAAACCCTTTTTAGTTGTAATTCACATAGAGATTTAGTGGGTTAGTTAATTAGGGTGTTCAAATTGATTCTATCATCTGTGGATTTGATTTGATATGAGTATGGTGCATTGAGAGATGGCCATATTTTACTTTCGTTTTCTTGATTAACAATCCAGTATAAATAATTTGGCTTAACAGGAAGTGTGTTGATTTAAATGTAACAATAAGTGAAATTGTAATCTCAAGTCTTCAATATCTTATTTCATTCTAGGGATAGTTAGTAATAGTTTATTTAATTATTTTAATTTAAATTATTAAATCATTTGTTTAAATAAGATTAAATTGGTCATGGGTTAGTACTTGGTGATTTTTATTAAATAATTCTCTGTGGGAACGATACTCAACTTATCACTTTATTACTTGTTGACCACATATACTTGTGTGTTGTGCGTAATTAGATTTTACCCAACAGACATTGAGAAAAGAGAAGTTGTACGCTAAGTTCTCAAAATGTGAATTTTGGTTGGAACGTGTATAGTTTCTCGGGCACGTTATTGATAAGGACGAAATTTCGGTAGATCCATCAAAGGTTGAAGCTGTAATAAACTGGTATCAGCCGAAAACACCGTCAGAAGTAAGGAGTTTCTTATGATTGGCAGGTTACTACATGCATTTTATTCAAGACTTTTCCAAGATCGCGACTCTGTTGACAAACCTAACTAGGAAGGCGGTTAAGTTTATTTGGACAGAAAAGTGTGAGGAATGTTTTTGAGAGTTAAAGAAGAGACTGGGCTCTGCACCTGTGTTGTCATTGCCTGATGATATATGAAATTTTGTGGTGTATAGTGACGCATCACATAAAGGAATAGGCTGTGTGCTTATGTAGAACGACAGAGTTATTACGTATGCATCACGTCAGTTGAAAGATTATGAGAAAGGGTATCCAACTCATGACTTAGAGTTGGCGGCAGTGGTGTTTGCCCTGAAAATTTGGAGACATTATCTTTATGGAGAGAGGTGTGAGATATACACCGACCATAAAAGTCTGAAGTATATCTTTACACAAAAAGACTTGAACATGCGACAAAGAAGATGGTTGGAGCTGATCAAAGATTATGACTGCGAGATTTTCTATCATCCCGAAAAGGAGAATGTTGTTGATGATGCTTTAAGTAGGAAGGGATGGGAGAAGTTAATGATGTTAACTATTCAGGAGAAGCTAGTGTCGGAAATGGCTAAAATGGAGTTGAAAATTAAATGTCCGACAAAATTCGAGGAAAAGTTGTTCCATATTGGTAACGGATCAACATTGGTAGATAAGGTGAAAAATGCACAACTTTAGGATGAGGGCTATGAAAAGATAAAATAGAAAGTATCTGAAGGTGAGGAAAACAAATTCAAAATCAATACGAAAGGGTTACTTCGATTCAAAGGGAGAATTTGTGTTCTGCCAGTACCAGAAGTTAAAGAAGAAATTCTGAGTGAAGCTCACAACTCAAGGTATTCTATTCACCCTGGGAGTACAAAGATGTACCAAGATCTTAGACATCATTTTTGGTGGCCGAATATGAAGAGGGATGTGGCTGAATGCGTGGCAAAATGTTTTACGTGTCAAAAAGTCAAAGCTGAACATCAAAGGCCAAGCGGATTGTTACAACTGTTGGAGATACCAGAATGGAAATGGGAGCATATCAAAATAAATTTTGTGGTAGGTCTTCCAACAACCCAACAAGGTTATGATGCCATTTCGGTGATTGTCGATCGACTGACGAAGTCGACACACTTTTTGCCAATCAAGCTTTGATTTACCCTATATCGGTTATCAAAACTGTACGTGAAGGAAATTATTTCAAGACACGATGTACCTATGTCCATTGTATCAGACAGAGATCCACGTTTCACATCTAATTTCTGGAAATGATTACAAGAATGTTTGGGAACACAGCTGAGAATGAGTACAACGTACCATCCTTAGACAGACGGATAAAGTGAGAGAACCATCCAAGCACTAGAAGATATGCTTAGAGCATGTATCATGGATTTCAAGAAAAATTGGGATGACCATCTACCATTGGTGGAATTTGCCTATAATAATAGTTATCACGCGAGTATTGGCATGCCGCCTTACGAAGCGTTATACGGCAGGAAGTGCAGAACTCCGTTATGCTGGGATGAGGTAGGTGAACGTCAGCTATTGGATCCAGAATTGGTACAACAGACTGTCGAGATCATCAAAGTGATTCGAGCGAGATTAATAGCCGCACAAGATAGATAGCAGAAATATGCTGATCAACATCGATAAAATCGGGAATTCGATGTCGGTAGTTATGTTTTCTTAAAAGTATCTCCCTTGAAGGGGAAAATTCGGTTTGGTAAAGAGGGGAAATTGAGCCCTAGATTTATAGGACCTTTCGAAGTGCTTCAACGGGTTGGTGAAGTAGCGTACAAGGTAGCTTTACCTCCGAAGTTGGAAAATATTCATAATATTTTCCATATATCAGTATTGAGGCCATATAAGCCTGATTATAAGCATGTTATATAATATGATCCCTTGAAGTTTGAGAAAGATTTGTCATATGAAGAAGTCCATGTTCAAATTGTTGACAGAAAATAGCAAGTTCTGAGGAATAAGGTGATACCTTCTGTTAAGGTAATCTGGAGGAACCACAATGCTGAAGAAGCTACGTGGGAACTTGAAAGCGTTATGATGAAGAATTATCCTCAGTTGTTTGCTTGATTTTGTATATCGATTCTGGGGATAGAATCTTGTTAAGGAGGGAAGAATGTAACGAATAAAATTTTTGATTTTTTGAGTTGTGATTCTGGGGACAGAATCCTTTTAAGGAGGGAAGGATGTAACGATCGAGAAATTTGTAATTTAATTTAAATATTTATTAAATTAAATAAATATTTTAAATAATCTATTTGTTGAGGAAAATAAATAATTGATGAATTGTGGTGAATTAATTTAGTAACTAAATTAATTAATGTTAATTGAATTGAATAATGATAATTTTATTTGAAGGATTTAATTTAAGGAAATAATTAAATTAAATCAATTGCTTAATATTTAAGAAGATAATTAAATTAAATTAATTATTTAATTTAAAGGAAATAAATAAATTAAACAAAGTGATGTGTCTAATTTATTAATTAAATTAGATATATAATTATTTATTAATTATAAAGTGTAATGATAATAAGATTTAAATTATAAGTTATTTAAATTAACTAAACTAAAGTTATTTAAAATTAACTAAAGTATGGTGTGACACTTGTAACTATATAATATAAATATTATTGGAATAATCTAGTTGGGGCTTTAAGTGGTAGCCAAACAAGGTCTTGCGGCCTTTGGCTTATTCTAATGTATGCCCATTGGTTTTTTTAATTGATAACCACGATTATCAGTTGGGTTATTCTACTTCGCGTCTTATTTCTTCTAAGGCCAAAATATCAGAGTTTAGAGAGGGAACTTGGGAACAAGAGAGAAAAAAACACAGAGAATTTGAGAAGGAGGAATTATAGTGGTTTTGAGAGAGGGTCACCATCTTGTGCTAGCCTATAATCAAGAGGCTTAAGGTATAATTCATTCTTAAATTTTCAAGTTGTAGTTTTTATTTAAGTTCTTTGTAAATTGATTTTGTGGATTTGTTATTCAAACGTTGATTATAGGATGTGGGTTATGTTGTAGAATCTGTTAATTATCATATATGAGTGTTGTTTAAAGCATCAAATTCGTGTAAATTGGGTGTAGGAAGAAAAGAAAAATCATAGTGTTTACATGAAAATTGGCTTTAGAAAGTACAAAAGTTGATGCCTTATATGTGTTGTAAACTGCAAATTAAAGTTGGATTGTGTTAATATGTGAAAAAACGAAAGCGACGTAGTTCTAATCGTGTCAAATGATTAAGAAACGAATTCGTGGCAATCAAATTCGTTAAAAGTATAAAAATAAAGAAATTTGGAAAATTATAGTTTTGATTCTTCAAATTCGTGTATATGTGATGTTTTTATATATAGAATGATGAATATCATGTGTAGCTATGTTAGTACAAAGTTTTAGATGTTGAAGTTTGGTGAATTTCTGTAGAATTGGGATTTTTTTGGCTGAAGCGAGTCTCGATTTGAGTTTCAAAAAAATCGAATCGAGGCATCGCATACTGGTATTGTCTATCTATCTTGTTGTTGTCGCTGAGAGCCTTGGCGGCGTAAGCTGGCTGAAATTGATGGGTGCGCCATAACTTGAGCAGTAAAAGCTGGCGTGGCAGCGCCTGATGGTCGATTAAGCCCGATCTTTGGAAATAATAATAACATAGCTTGGAAATTGTTAACCTAACTTATTTGATGATTGCAGAGGAACCTAAAATGTGTTATAAGATGTAACAACATGTTGTAATCACAATGTTGAAACTATATATTATGAATTAGTGAGTTATGTGATGAACCAGATGTGATGTTTTCAAAAGTGGAAAATAAATGATAAGGTATATGTTAGTTTGTAGTGAGATTTCGGATTTGTTAAGGATTATAGACTTGATTAAAATGAAAACTAAACAAATGAAATGGGTGTTAATGTAACTAATTGTTGTTGTGATTTCAATGATATATATAGGGTAATTGGTGAATATTATTACTTGTGTAGCTTACATACAAGGCAAGTTTCTTACCCTAAACTTTTATTGAGCAAGTTTATTTACCTTATCTCAATTACAATTACGCCTATTTCATAGCTATGCTATCTTTAAGTCGAGCAATCTATTTATTCCTAAATTTTGCATTGAAGTTAAGCAAGCCTTTTGATTCTATCTAGTGTATGATTGTACAAGTTCTTGTAACCTAATTCGTTACATCGAGCGAGCTTTACTTTCCTTATTATCATTCGAAGCATATGATTGTTCTAATACATTGATTCAAAGGGGATTGTTCTAACTCTTTTAAATAAAGCACTTTGCATGTATACCATGTTTAGATGTTTATGCACAATACATGGTACAAAGGGCTGATCCCCCTAAGTACGTAAGAAGGGTCTGTATAGTCTAAAAGACTGTTAAGGTTGAGGTAGTAATACCTAAATACCAAAGACATAGTTCGTGGTCTTAAGACCCTCAGATATTGATTTCGAACTTGTTTTCTATTTTGATTTGTAGAACAAGTTCATTGTTGTTCAGCATTTGTTGTTCACTCTCATGTTCTATATCAGTGAGCATTTGTTTGCTCACTCTTACAATTAACACTGCAGCTAAAGTGGAGAAAGTTGATGAGCCGTCTACTAGCAAAGGAAAGGGCAAATTGTCTAAGTGCTGAAGACTTACGAGAAATTATTTAAATGTTTTATGTTTCAAGACTTGTTTAATTTTATGATGTATTCCGCAAACTGATGTAAAAAATTTAAGGTTAGATTACCTAGGATTATTTTGGGATGATGATGTAACCCTTTAATGGGATAGATTATTGTTTAAGTCATGTAAATTATGTCTTTATCCTTTATGATGGGTAGTTAGATGTAATGGTTTTGGATAGTGAGCACCAAATTCTGTGGGAATGGAGTACCTGGATTTGGCGGTGTCACATGAGTTGTTATAACAAGTGCCCGGTCATGTTGTTCTATGGGATCTATGGGATAGTCCTCATCCAAAAAAAATAACTGTCCCCGGGAAGGCCCGATCCTTTCTTACCGAAGACCCTGCTACCGACAACACTGCATCGAGATGCTCACTTCTTTTCTTTTCGGTCACACGCCCTACAGAACCGCCAGAAATAACATCAATTACGCCTCGAATATGTGACAATCCAGAGAACCAAATTGTCTAGAATCTAAGTTTAAAGAATTAGTTATTTAATAAAATCAATTTTTATTAATAATATTTTGTGATATGTGTTTAATAATTGTTCTAGAACCTAGGATGATTATAAAATGGGAGGATTCTGGCTACAAGCTAGACTGAACGAGTAGGAATTTTCAAGACGAAAATAAAATTTTTCCAGGAACAAAATATTTCTTAGGAAAAAGATAAAATAGGCACTATTCACCTGACAAAACCCTAAGGGTTAGGATTTGAATAACCTAAGTCTTTTTGAGACTTCGGTATGTCAAAATGACATTTCGTTAAAAGATTTGATGATAATATATCGTGAAAAGTTAAGTAAGCCGATAAAAGTTTTTCTCGAAAAACGTGCAAAAATCGGACGAAATAAAAATGATGAAAAGTACTGTTATGTACTTTTCATTCGTTTAACTACGTTAAGGGAAAATGTGAAGGAAAACGCTTGACATCAAAAAGTGTTTTTCAGTTTTTCGAAGATCCAAAGAATACGTAAAAGTTAATCGGTAAAGGAAAGATGAAATATCCAAAAATATTTAGATTCCGAGAATCGCAGTTTTTTGAACTGACGGACGAATTTTGCAAGACGGAAGCACGAAGCTTCCAGGAGAAGCTTCGTGAATAGTAAGGAGATGTGAATAGTAAGGAGGTGGGAATAGTAACTTTGGGGCAAAATGATTATTTTACCCCTAGCCTTGGTTTTCTATAAAAGGAAAGCTTAAGCTCATTTGTTGGTTAATGAAAAATTGACAAATACTTGAGAGAGAGAGAGAGGTCAGATGGGAGGAAAAAGGAAGAGGAAAAGCTAGCCCGAGAGCAAACTTTGTCCAACGGAAGGAGATTAAAGGAGAAAGGTAATCCAAAACCTAGTCTAAGTTAAATTTTCTTTAAGTTTTCTATGTCAGAAACATAACTTAATGAGAATAGAAGTAAGAGATGTTAAGAATGATTTTCATATGGTTGAAATCATGAGAAAACGAAGAAATAAGAATTAGAAGTTTAGTTTATAATTTTCTTAAGGAAGTATGAGTTTCGTAATGAATTTGAGCGATCCGAATGAATCATATGAACGATTCAGTGAAATAAGTAAGGAATGATGTTTCATAACACTGAATTCCAAGAAAAAGTGAAATTGTAATGAAAATATCGATTAAAAACGAAGAACGTGAAGAACACGCGAAGAATACGAAGAACGTTGTTGATGGACAAATTTAAAACTATCGTAGTATAATTTGTTGTTGATGGACAAGTTTAAAACCATCACGTATAAGTTAGTTGCTTATTTCTTGGTTAGGAATGATAGAAACGTTCATGAAGAATGTATTAAACTTAGCTAAAACGAAGTTATGACGAAAATTTCATAAAAGACGAACGAGATGTAGAAACTATGTAAATGAACCCGAATGTGTAGGGTTTCATAAGAATGTAAGAGAACATAGAAAACATGAGTCATGGACTCAAGAGAGAACGAGTACTGATTTGAAATTACCGAATTACGAATGAACAAACGAAGAACGTTAAGAGCATAAAACAAATGAGTAATGAAATTTAAGCCAATTGAATGGCATGTTAATGGATTCATAATAAATTTATGTCCAAGGGAAGCTGAAGTACTTAAGATAAGGAAGAGATTGCTTTGGAACGACCTCGTTCTGAGTTATAACGAATAATTTATGAGATTGTGAAGTAAGCGTCTCAAAACAGTGCAACACTTAGAAAATTTTTTCTATGTTTTAAGTTTGGCACCGCAATGCTAGCCGTGCCTTGGGAGGCATCACCGCAGCGCTAGCCCGGGCTATTAACTATTGCTTATTGGCGATGTAGCACAAGAAGAGAGAGGGGGACCGGCGCCGCAACGCCGGTGCAGGGCAAGTCCCAGAGAAGAGATTTTAACTGCTCAATTATTGGGGAAAGTGTAAGGGAAGATAAAGAACATATAGTTCGTGTAATGTAACACTTAATCAAGTGTTTTAAACCTTTAGTTAAGGTTGAATGGAAAGATTTAATGGGATTAATAGACAAAGAACGTAAAGCATATAGACGCTGTGAATGCAACGCTGTTGCAATGAACGATCGGTCTTAGCATACAACGAATTGTATGGCTTCAACATTAAGAATGAGTAATGAACGTAGGGTTCAAGTAATGGATAATGAATGAGAGTGATTAAAACCTTGGGTGAAGGTTGAATAGATTTAAAAGACGAGCAACGTGAACGTTGAATACGTAAACGATCCTCGTGAATCGTATTCGCGTCGGGCAAACGTTCTAAGTATACATTGGTTATATGACTTAGAAGTTGATAAAGATAATAAGTAAGATATGATTTATCGAGAAAGCCGTAATGAATGGTATCAAGATTAATGAAAGCCAAATGTGAGTCGAATAGAGAATGTTAGAATGAAATGTAAGCATTAAACACTGTAGCCATTATAAGGGTTGAGTGTACGCAAAGATTAAACGGGTAAAACCTACACCCCGTGTATGGTTTGACCATAGGGTAATGAAGACCAATGATTAAACCTGTGAACGGTGAAGAAACTGAATTAAAGGCAATCACGTATAACATAAAGAAGCTGAGTTAATGATTAACTTGGATGACGTTCTGAGTCGAATAAACTGGATGTTGTATGATATGAATAAGGCAACGTTAAATGCTTAACGCTATGAATGCGTAGAATTGATATTGAATAATCGTTCCGAGTATACAAAAGACTATATGACTTAGACGATAAAGAATGAATCCTGAGGTATGGCCTTTAGTTGTCAGAAAGCCATAAGGAATGAGAAATTAACTTAACTAACGTTATAGTTTTAATGGTTCGGATAAGTTAAGATGAATTTATGTTGTAGTACAATCGTAACCTTTGATGGTTGACATATGGGAGCTGGGCTAAACAATTCCTTTAGAGAGCGGAGGTATATACGAAACTGGAAACCGATCTAACTCACTGTGAAAATAGTGTAGATGAGACGAGAACTTGTTTGTTGGTTATTTGTGGGAAACCACTCAGAGAACCATATGGAGTACTAGCAGAGACACGATGTGTGCTAAGTCCTAGGAGAGTTATAAGAACAAGATAAGAATGTAAATCATCAAATATGATGATCGTATGAGTTAAGACATCTCCGTATGTCATAAAGCCGTAAACCGATAATGTGACACCCCCAAATTCGGGTATCTTCTAACCAGACATATGGTGCTACACGGTACTCATAACTATACAATCATTCCATTTAAAACACAACATAATGAATGTAAATACTATCTTCTTATTATAATCAAAGTGAAATCCTTTCCCAGGTTCATAAACTGATTACATCATTCGTTGTTCGTAAGTATAATACATATAATCATACTAATCTATTACAAGATGGTTAACTATCCATCTTAGCCTTGCCCTTATTTCTCTTAGCATTCTCAGTATGCTCGGCTTTAACTTTAATCATATAATTCACGCAAGAAGTGAGCATAACAAGCTCAGCAAGTCTAATAAAGAATAATCTCAATACTACATTTATGAATTATATGAAAATCTTCCATAACTGAACAAATAGTCATGAAGTATTATGAAACAATAATACTTAACAATTCATAATATCAATTCCCAAAGTAAAGTTGTACATCCGGCATTACTTACAAGCACTTCTAGGTGATCAGCCTATAGTACTCTATGTTGATCAACATTCATCCGTTAAATGTATTTACGTTCAAGTTTTGGCAAACTCGCGTGCCCATCAAATAATCGATGAAAAATACTTTTGTTTGTTCATAGACAAACCTTACCTTCAAATCCGTACCAATTACTTGACATAGGATAGCGTTACCATTTCTATATAGAAAGATATGTATTCAAATCAATCTATTTCTTACGAATAGTCTAGCAGATTTAAAACAGGCATTGACCCTTTCTTTAAAATCATTCATGCAACTCAATACAATGAATCATGGAAAACTAGACTAACACAAAGGTTAGATAAGCGTTAAGAAAACTTGCCTTCAAGCGTCTTCAAATAACTTATTCGACTGTTCTTAGCATTTACAAAATCTACATGATATATTCACATAGCACACTGTAATTAGCTACCAAACAATCAATCACATTATTCATACCAACTTCTTTCTCTTCTATGTTTTATTCGACTTTATTTCATTAATAAGGTCAATTCAACTTATTATTCTTCATCCCGGCTTGTTAAGGATTTTACGTTACTAACCAACTCAAACATCAGTAGAGAAGTACTAATGTCGATTACCGTTCCCGATTTATTATTAACTCTTTATCTTATTCGTTATCATATTATCAACTCGCGTTCAATTCCTAAGTTCATTACCATATACACTAGTATATGTGATATAGGAATAGTTGTAGTACACTTATTAAGTATATAAACTTAACTTATATAGGTCTCAGAACAATTGAAGTTCAAACCTAAGTTGTCTAACAAAGACCCTACCTCGGCCATGCAGTGGCCTTTTATACCTAACAGCGGCATCATGGCGCCGATCTGCGAAGAATCGAGTCCGGTTAAACGCCATTGCGGTCTTGAAACTCCTTCACATGAGTGGCTGTAGAGCCCCCAAATCCTGGTCCTAAATCACCACGGATCTAGTGCACTATTTCTATAACTATTGCGGAAGATATAAACATAAATTGTTTATACATTAAATATTATACACTATCCCCAAGGTTGAGTAACCATAACTTATACACAATTCTTATCCTATCTAACATACAATGTTATTATAATAAATTACTTTTACAAATCTAGCTGCACACATAGTCCCAAGCTGAGCTTGGCTTTATCTTTCCTTATATCCGACGCATTCGCCTTAATCTGCAATGTTTTATCATGATATAGCAAGGGTGAGCATGAAAGTTACCCAGCAAGTTTAAATACAATTTAAGGATATATTATGATTGAAAGAGTCTGAATAATAGGCTGGCTACAATTCATCAATGTAATTGAGAACTAGCACAAACAAACTTTTGACTGAACAAGTATTAAACATGAACAATTATATCTGAACCGAATGGTAATGAAGGTGATCAGCCTTTCATACCTGACTTATACATACAAGATGTACAGAGTACAATTCTACATGGCAATCAGTAATGATTAACCATAAGCATATCTGAATGAAACACTCTTAGTAAAGTTAAGAAAAACTTGCCTGTACCGTTGATTACCGTTACGAAATATAACTTAGCTTTATCCAAAGACCTAATATAGATAATATCGATGTCCAAATATTAGAATAATATTATCACAATATAAAATAACCTAAACACACATTACCACATAATCTTATCAGTCTATATAGCACATAAGACCTAGTATCAAGTCAAACTATTGCAGTCTGAGTTGAGTTCGGTACAACTATTACATCCCGATGATCTAGTCGGATAATTATCGAGTTTAAGTTTAATTAAACTCTGGCTAAACACTTAAAAATATCTTAGACAATTTATTAATCAGTTAATGTGACAACCGAGATTTTGTAAATTAATTTTAAATATTTATTGGATTGAATAAATATTTTTCGATGAATTAAGTATTAGATTAAATAATTAATTGATGAAGTTGTGGTAGATTAATTTAATTATATGTGTTATATTTATTAAATGAATGTGGAGAATTTTTTTATTTATTCAAGTATGTGATTATGTGAGCTTATTGAATTAAAAAAATATTTAATAAGCTATGTTATTTTAATTAATTTAATTATTAATTAGAGATTTAATAATTTAATATTATTATTAAATGAGAAATTTAATTATGTGATTGTGTATTAATGAAAATTTACTATATTTTACTTAAAATAAATTAAACTAGATATTTGATTTATTTTATTATGGATGTGACATTATTTAAACTATATAATAAAGCTTTATTAAATTAAATAGTTTTGAAATCCTATTCTTGCTAAACAAACATGACCTTAAGGGGAGTTGGGGGCAGTTAAACCACGAATGGAATAACTGACCTCAACTCTGCGCATAAAGGTTTAGTGGTTTATTTTTTTTACGCATTTTCATTAGAGTTCAATTGAGAGCTTGAGAGGTTTCAGAGAAAAATTAGAGGAAAGTGTGGGAGAAACTCTGTGATTGAGATAGAGAGAAATTTGTTATCTTTATTCACTTTGCGCTTGGGTAATTCTCTTCAACCCAATTATTATTTTTACGTCTTTTAAAGTTTACATGAATATGGCTTAAGTTTTCTATTAAGTCTCTATAAATTTGGTGTTGTTGTAGGAATATATATAATGATTCGAGTAGTATAACATGTTTTATATATATATATATATATATATATATATATATATTGTGTTCCATATCACCAATTTCTTCATGTTATAACATATAATTATGGCCTGTTATTTTAAAAAAAATTATAGAGTACGTTATATGGCCATATGGCCTTATACGTGTTTTTAGTATGTCAAATATAAATTATTTTGCAAAATTCACACACTTATATGATTATGCATGTTAAAACGAACAAAATGAAAATTGAATGGGTGAATTTGGTCTTATAACGACACTATGGCGTTGAATTTTAGAATTTATGTTCAAAACTTCAAGAACATCAAGAACAGTAGAAAATTTCATGTTTTAATTCTATGATTATGTGTTTTAATGGGTTAAAATCACTCTATAAGTGTTGAGTAATGATTATGTATGAATTATAACATGTGGATATGTGTAATTTGGTGAAATTAGTGTTTAAGAAGTGTTTATTTCGTTGAATTCTGTGTTCTTCGCGAACTAGAAATTCAGAGTCTGGGGTTTTCGCGCCGCGGTTCCAACTCCCAGTTCATTTCTCAATATGCATTGCTTAAGTATCAAAGTCAGCGGCCTTGAAGCCGATATAAAAGTGGTCTTGCCGCCAATACCACTTAGCAGAATGTCCAGAAAATGAATTTTTTCAATGTTCAAGTATAGAAATGTGTTAGTAACTTAGTCTAATGAATATAAAGACTTGTTAGACCTATAATGAGATGTTAAAATAAATTCTTAACATGTCATAACACAATTATGTGTGAATTAAATGATCAAATGCATGGTTAACTTATTGTTCGTGAAGTCTTAATTTTGACACTAAGTGTAGTAATTGACTAAGTATAGTCATGAATTCGAGTTAGACAAAAGAATAAACTTGTGACGATTAGTACGTTATTATTGACTGGTATTGTGGACATAATTGATATGTAGGACTTAATTCAAAGAACGAGTTTAATTAAGTGTAATCTACGCACGAGGCAAGTTTTCTAGCCCTACTTGTTATCATTATATAAGTTGATGAATTCACCTTTCTATGTTGAGCAAGTTCTCATTATTATTGATCAAGCATGTCTTGTATATTAAAGTTTATTAATCTTTCAAGCATGATGTTGTTGTACAATAATTATTCTATTGTATACCCTTTTGAGATTTTATTCAAGATAAATATTCAGTTACTATTAAACCTTGTTAGACTAGCGAACCTTTAATGATTCGACTAGTTCATAGTTGATGAGCGTTCTAAATTCCAGAACCCTTGATGAATTATCCAAACCAAACTTCCTTTGGTGCGGACTCGAAATGTCAAACTGAGATGAACAACCCTATATAGGGGATTATTTACGCTTTAGCGTTAAGATATTGTGCACAGTATGGTACTAAGGGCTGATCCCTCTAAGTACGAGAAGAAGAGTCCATAGTCTTATGATTGTTAAAGGTTTCAAGTAAAAACACTTGACAACCTAGGACATAGTTCAAGGTCTTATGACCCTTAGAAATTCTTTTGATTCTTGTTATTCATTCTTGATTCAAAAGTTTAGTTTTATATCCGAAGTTATTATTTCTCTCGCATGTTATTATTCATTGTTATATTGTTATACTTGTGGGTAATCGTGCTCTCTCTTGTGTAATAATAACATTACAGTTAAGAACGAACGATCTGACGAGCCTTCCACTAGTAAGGGCAAGGGCAAGCTTAGCAAGTAATGAAGACTAATTATTTATGTGATTATGTAATGATAGTTAGACTTGATGTTAGTTAAGACTTATTTGTTTATATTTTCCGCACAGATGATTTAAGGTTAGAGTAACCTGGGATTTATTTATGATTCAGTTGATGTAACCCCATAAGGGGAGAGATTTTATTATTATTTCTTTCTATTGCATGGTTTGTATTTATTTATAGGTAGATAGATAGATGATGCTTGTACAGTGAACACCAAATCCTGTGGAAATGGAAGTACCGAATTTGGGGGTGTCACAGGTTGGTATCAATACTATAAGGTTATGAACCTTAGGCGGGGGAACAACCTTAGGTAGTAGCCTTGTAGGAGATTGAGAACATAGTAGTGGTAAACTCTTACCGAGTTCTAAGAAATGAATTTTTGAATTCATTAAAGATAATAAAAGACTTTATGTGCTTATGTGTTAATCTATGTGTTCGCTAGCACGGATTAGTAACTAAAACTTAAAATTTTGTTGTCAGGATGTCGGATGTTGGAGGAACTAGTCGAGCTGGGGAGGAGGAACCCCGAGTACCTATAGAGGAGGAGCCCCGAGACATTCATGTCGTCAAGGAACAGCTGGTACAGAGAGAGCCATCTCCATTGGTCACTGTTGTTGGTTAGGAGCATGATCATGAGCCTGAGACTGATCCAGAGGAGGATCCTGAGGAAGAAGAGGAAAAAGAGGAGTTCCCACCGAACTCCATTGATGCCGAGATGAATGATGCACTGTATGATCGTAATATAGAGTTGTAGGATACTGTCTGGGATCTGACTGAGCGGGAAGTTAGTCAGCAGATTACTATTGAGCAGAGGGATAGGGAGATTGTGACTCTTCACACACGTTTGGGAAACGTGGAGTGGGATCTGGTTCACGAGAAGGGTCAAACCGACGATAAGTCCATAGAAATAGAGAAGTGAAAGAAGGATCTGAAGGAGAGCTCAGAGAGGCTTGCCATAGCAGAGGAGGGCTGGGTACGAGAGTCATGTCGTGCCGATCGTGCAGAAGATGATCGTCGTGCGAAGAAGGATAAACTTGAGAAGACGTACTCTACACTACAAAATGCAATGTATGCGGTCCAAGATCGAGTTAGGAAGTATCCAATCCAGTTTGAGGATCTACCATCATATATGCTAGATCGCAGAACGATGTCTTGCATCATGGAGGAGGAATGTAGCAACGTTATCCAGCGCCTTAACAGACAATGATAGAATTAGTTTAATTATGTGAAAATTATTTGGTAGTTAATGACGTAAATTCCGATGTGATTATAAACAAAGGAATATTGTGATGTTTTAAATCCTGTAGATTCTTTATCCCAGGATAATGGATGTAAATAGTAGTGATCCTATCTTATGAAAATGTCAGAGTTTATTGAATTGGTGTGTTAAGTGAGTTATGATTAAACGTTTAGCTAAGTCTTAAATGTTTAAGAGATTGAGTAAAGACCTAATAAGCGTATATTCTTAATAGAAATATGCCGCCTAGAAGAAGACAGAACCATCAGCAAGCACAAGAGGAACCGATGAACAACAATGATGCCAACGCTAACCATGTTCAGCAGTTGGTGAACCTTTTAACCAGAGCGATTAATAATCAACCATAAGCTCCACCAAATACCTCGTTTAAAGACTTCAAGGCGGTGGGACCGCCAGAGTTTAAGGGTTCCATAAACCCAATCGAAGCTCAGAAGTGGGTAATGGAGATGGAGAATGTGTTTGATGTTGCTAGGGTAAGGGAAGACCAGAAAACTGCTTATGCAACGTTTATGCTGAAGTCCGAAGCTAGCTATTGGTGGCAGGCAAACAAAGTGAGAGGAGGTGAAGGTGTAGTATCCTGGGAAAGATTCAAAGAGATGTTCTTCGAGATGTATTTTCCGGCTAGTTCACAAAATCAGATGGAGGTTCAGTTTCTAGAGTTGAAAAAGGGGAATATGTCAGTTGCTGATTATGCAGCAAGGTTCAATGAGTTGGCTAGGTTCGCCACATACCAAGTACATACCGATGAGAGGAAGGAGGGACGATTCGAGCAGGGACTGAAGCCCTGGTTGTATAGCAAGGTGTCAATGTTTCAATTGAACACTTTTGCTGGAGTATTAGAGAAGGCCATACTCGCTAAGGGTGGAAGTGATGCAGTAACGAAGTATAATCAGGAGCAGAAGAAGAAGAAGAGTGAGAAGGAAGGTAATAACAAGACTGGTGGGAGTAGCACTGGGGGTAATCACAATCAATAGAGGAAATGGTCTGAAAATACGTCGGTTGGAAGTCAACAGGGAGGGCTGAAGAAGAAGATCGAACCGTGCCCAACCTACGAAAAAAATCATTTGGGAGTTTACTTAAAAGGGAAACGAGTGTGCTACAATTGTGGTCAGGAAGGCCACATAGCACCTAACTGTCCTAACCCAAAGAAGGGTACCTGCTTCACTTGTGGTTCAAAGGATCATCTTGCTAGAGATTGTCCTAAGAAGGGATCGGGAGGGACGAGTTCAGGAGGAAACAGAGGGAATACTGGTGGAAACACTCTGACCATTACAGCACCAACCGCAACCAACCGACCGACTGCAAGAACATTCAACATGACAGTGCAGGACGCAGTGCAGTCTCGCGATGTGGTGTCAGGTATCATTCTGATCAATAAAGTTAATGTTTATGTGTTATTTGATTCGGGTGCTACTTGTTCATTTATATCCGATGACTTTGCTAAGAACATAGAATTGCTTAAGGACGAGTTAGAATACCCCATGAACATAGAAATTACGAATAGAGAAATTATCCCTGTTAAGTATGTACATAAGAACTGTAGAGTGGATATTAAGGTTAATATCATGAACGTAGATCTTATCCCTATTCGACTTGGAGAATTTGATGTTATTTTGGGTATGGATTGGTTATCCAATTATGGGGCGGTATTTGACTGCCAGAAGAAGCGTATTAACCTTATGACTCCGTCAAAGGTTGTGTTTTATGGTAGCAAGTCGCCTAGATAAGAGAGTTGTCTGACGATGATGCAGGCCAGGAGATTGTTAAGACAAGGCTGTGTAGGATATCTAGCTTACATAGTCGATAGTCGTAAAGAGAATCCGAAAATTGATGAGATTCCAGTAGTGAGAAATTTCACAGACGTATTTTCGGATGATTTTTCGGGACTTCCTCCAGATAGAGCAGTTGAATTCGTTATCGATTTGGCTCCAAGAATGGCCCCAATATCGAAGTCACCGTACCGAATGGCACCGGTAGAGATGAAAGAACTGATGGTCCTACTACAAGAATTACTAGACAAAAAGTATATTCAACCAAGTGTATCACCGTGGGGAGCGATGGTTTTATTTGTGAAGAAGAAGGATGGGATGATGCAGCTCTGCATCGACTATAGAGAACTGAATAAGGTCACGATCAAGAATAGATATCCTTTACCGCGAATCGACGACTTGTTCGATCAGTTAAAGGGAGCAAGATACTTTTCAAAGATAGACTTGAGAAGTGGTTATCATCAACTGAAGGTGAGACCAGAGGATGTACCGAAGACAGCATTTAGAACACGATATGGTCACTACAAATTTTTAGTAATGCCATTTGGTCTAACGAATGCTTCTGCAGCATTTATGGGCTTAATGAATGGAGTGTTCAAGCCGTTTTTGGACAAATTCGTGGTGGTATTTATAGATGACATTTTGGTATATTCAAAAACCAAGGAAGAACACGAAGAGCATTTGAGGTTGACATTAGAGACATTGAGAAGAGAGAAGTTGTATGCTAAGTTTTCGAAATGTGAATTTTGGATTGAAAGAGTACAATTTCTTGGACATGTGATTGATAGAGACAGAATTTCGGTGCATCCCTCCAAGGTCGAAGCTGTGATTAATTGGGACCAGCCGAAGACGCCGTCGGAAGTAAGAAGTTTTCTTGGATTAACGGGTTATTCTAGAAGATTCATTCAGGATTTTTCCAAGATTGCAACTTCGCTGACGAATTTGACTAGGAAATCGGTGAAATTCGTTTGGACGGAGAAGTGTGAGGAAAGCTTTCAAGAATTAAAGAGGAGGTTGAGTTCAACACCTGTGTTATCTCTTCCAGATGACATAGGAAATTTTGTGGTATATAATGATGCATCGCATAAAGGACTTGGCTGTGTGCTTATGCAGAATGGTAGAGTCATTGCGTATGCGTCACGACAACTGAAAGATTATGAGAAGGGGTATCCGACCCATGACTTGGAACTATCTCTATGGGGAGAAGTGTGAAATATATACAGATCATAAGAGTCTGAAATATATTTTTACATAGAAAGATTTGAACATGCGCCAAAGAAAGTGGTTGGAGTTAATTAAGGACTATAATTGTGAGATTCTATAACATCCGGGTAAGGTAAATGTGGTGGCCGACGCCCTAAGTAGAAAAGGTCGGGAGAAATTTATGATGTTGACCGCTCAGGAGGAGCTAATTTTAGCAATGGAAAAGCTGGAATTGGAAGTGAAGTATCCTATGGAAATTGACGAGAAGCTGTTCCAGATGCAAGCTGGTACAACTTTACTGGATAAAGTTAAGGAGGCTCAACTTTAGGACGAAGAATGTGAGAAAGTAAAAAAGAAGATATCTGAAGGGTCTGAACCGAGATTCAAAATAGACAGTGAGGGACTACTAAGATTTGAGAGCAGAGTTTGGGTACCACCAGTACCAGAGATCAAGGAAGAAATTTTGAGCGAGGCTCATAACTCACGATATTCGATTCACCCTGGTAGCACCAAGATGTATCAAGATCTTCGACAACATTTTTGGTGGCCAAATTTGAAACGAGAGGTTGCAGAATGTGTTGCCAAGTGCCTGACATGTCAAAAAGTTAAAGCAGAACATCAGAGGCCGAGTGGGTTACTACAACTTTTAGAGATTTCAGAATTGAAATGGGAACATATTACGATGGATTTCGTGGTTGACCTACCGACAACTCAGAAAGGCTAAGACGCAGTATGGGTTATTATTGACCAATTGACGAAATCCACACACTTCCTTCCGATCAAAATCAGATACAACTTAGATCAGTTAGCAAGGTTATATGTGAAAGAGATTGTTTCAAGGCACGGAGTTCCGGTGTCAATTATTTCTGATAGAGATCCGCGTTTTACGTCAAACTTCTGGAAGCGTCTACAGGAATGCATGGGTACACAGTTGCGAATGAGTACGACATATCACCCTCAGACAGATGGACAGAGTGAGAGAACAATTCAGACATTGGAAGATATGTTAAGAGCTTGTATAATGGACTTTAAGGGGAAATTGGGATGACCATCTACCACTCGTAGAGTTCGGCTACAACAACAGTTACCACGCTAGTATTGGCATGCCACCCTATGAAGCGTTATATGGCAGAAAGTGCAGAACTCCATTATATTAGGATGAAGTTGGCGAAAGACAACTGCTAGGCCCGGAATTGGTACAACAAACAACAGAAATAGTCAAAGTGATCCGAGCGAGATTGATGACTAATTTCAAGATAGCGTAAGAAATACGCCGATCCACACCGTAAGAATGTTGAATTGAGTAGGGTAGTTATGTGTTTTAAAGGTCTCTCCTTGGAAGGGAAAGATCAGGTTCGGAAAGAAAGGAAAATTAAGCCCAAGATTCATTGGACCCTTTGAAGTTCTGAGAAGGGTCGGAGAAGTTTCTTATGAGGTAGCCTTACCTCCATCTCTAGAGAATGTCCACAATGTTTTCCATGTCTCAGTCCTACGACCCTACAAACCCGATTACAAGCACGTGATTGAATATGAACCCCTACATTTTGACAAAGACTTGTCTTACGAAGAAATTCTTGTTCAAATCGTTGACCGAAAAGAACAAGTTCTGAGAAATAAAGTAATACCTTTTGTTAAGATAATTTGGAGGAACCACAATGCTGAAGAAGCTACGTGAGAACTTGAAGAGAATATGATAAAAAATTATCCTCATTTGTTTACTTAGATTGTTATAAATGATTTCGGGGATGAATCTTTGTAGTGGGGGGGAGAATGTAACGGGACGAATTGTTGAGTTGTGATTCTGAGGACAGAATCCTTTTAAGAGGGGAAAGATGTGATAACCGAGATTTTGTAAATTAATTTTAAATATTTATTGGATTGAATAAATATTTTTCAATGAATTAATTATTAGATTAAATAATTACTTGATGAATTTGTGGTAGATTAATTTAATTATATGTGTTATATTTATTAAATGAATGTGGAGAATTTTTTTATTTATTCGAAGTATGTGATTATGTGAGCTTATTGAATTAAAAGAAATATTTAATAAGCCTATGTTATTTTAATTAATTTAATTATTAATTAGAGATTTAATAATTTAATATTATTATTAAATGAGAAATTTAATTATATGACTATGTGTATTAATGAGAATTTACTATATTTTACTTAAAATAAATTAAACTAGATATTTGATTTATTTTATTATGGATGTGACATTATTTAAACTATATAATAAAGCTTTATTAAATTAAATGGTTTTGAAATCCATTCTTGCTAAACAAACAGGACCTTAAGGGGAGTTGGGGGCAGTTAAACCACGAATGGAATAACTGACCTCAACTCTGCGCATAAAGGTTCAGTGGTTTATTTTTTTTTTACACATTTTCATTAGAGTTCAATTGAGAGCTTGAGAGGTTTCAGAGAAAAATTAGAGGAAAGTGTGGGAGAAACTCTGTGATTGAGATAGAGAGAAATTTGTTATCTTTATTCACTTTGCGCTTGGGTAATTCTCTTCAACCTAATTATTATTTTTACGTCTTTTAAAGTTTTCACGAATATGGCTTAAGTTTTCTGTTAAGTCTTTGTAAATTTGGTGTTGTTGTAGGAATATGTATAATGATTCGAGTAGTATAGCATGTTATATATATATATATATATATATATATATATATATATATTGTGTGTTCCATATCACCAATTTCTTCATGTTATAACATATGATTATGGCTTGTTATTTTAAAAAAATTTATAGAGTACGTTATATGGCCATATGGCCTTATACGTGTTTTTAGTATGTCAAATATAAATTATTTTGCAAAATTCACACACTTATATGATTATGCATGTTAAAACGAACAAAATGAAAATTGAATGGGTGAATTTGATCTTATAACGAAACTATGGCGTTGAATTTTAGAATTTATGTCCAAAACTTCAAGAACATCAAAAATAGTGGAAAATTTCATGTTTTAATTCTATTATTGTGTGTTTTAATCGGTTAAAATTACTCTATAAGTGTTGAGTAATGATTATGTATGAATTATAACATGTGGGTATGTGTAATTTGGTGAAATTAGTGTTTAAGAAGTGTTTATTTATTTGAATTACGTGCTCTTGTGAACTAGAAATTGAGTTCTGGGGTTTCATATGCATGGCCAACTCCAGATTCATTTCTCATACCAAGAAGACTACACTGCATCTTTGCATCACAGCCATAATATCGACAGCTTGGCCAAGAGTTAAGATAAAAGTGGCGTCGTGTGGCACCACTTAGCAGAATGTCCAGAAAATGCATTTTTTTCAATGTTTAAGTATAGAAATGTGTTAGTAACTTAGTCTAATGAATATAAAGACTTGTTAGACCTATAATGAGATGTTAAAATAAATTTTTAACATGTCCATAACACAATTACGTGTGAATTGAATTAACAAATGCATGGTTAACTTATTGTTCGTAAAGTCTTAATTTTGACACTAAGTGTAGTAATTGACTAAGTATAGTCATGAATTCGAGTTAGACAAAAGAATAAACTTGTGACGATTAGTACATTATTATTGACTGGTATTGTGAACATAATTGATATGTATGACTTAATTCAAAGAACGAGTTTAATTAAGTGTAATCTACGCACGAGGCAAGTTTCCTAACCCTACTTGTTATCATTATATAAGTTGATGAATCAACCTTTCTATGTTGAGCAAGTTCTCATTATTATTGATCAAGCATGTCTTGTATATTAAAGTTTATTAATCTTTCAAGCATGATGCTATTGTACAATAATTATTCTATTGTATACCCTTTTGAGATTTTATTCAAGATAAATATTCAGTTACTATTAAACCTTGTTAGACTAGCGAACCCTTAATGATTCGACTAGTCCATAGTTGATGAGCGTTCTAAATTCCAGAACCCTTGATGTATTATCCAAACAAAACTTCCTTTGGTGCGGACTCGAAATGTCAAACTGAGATGAACAGCCCTATATAGGGGATTATTTACGCTTTAACGTTAAGATATTGTGCACAGTATGGTACTAAGGGCTAATCCCCCTATGTACGAGAAGAAGAGTCCATAGTCTTATGATTGTTAAAGGTTTCAAGTAAAAAGACTTGACAACCTCGGACATAGTTCAAGGTCTTATGACCCTCAGAAATTCTTTTGATTCTTGTTATTAATTCTTGATTCAAAAGTTGAGTTTTATATCCAAAGTTATTATTTCTCTCGCATGTTATTATTCATTGTTATATTGTTATACTTGTGGGCAATCGTGCTCACTCTTGCGTAATAATAAAATTGTAGATAAGAACGAACGATCTGACGAGCCTTCCACTAGTAAGGGCAAGGACAAGCTTAGCAAGTAATGAAGACTAATTATTTATGTGATTATGTAATGATAGTTAGACTTGATGTTACTTAAGACTTATTTATTTATGTTTTTCGCACAGATGATTTATGGTTAGAGTAACCTGGGATTTATTTATGATTCAGTTAATGTAACCCCATAAGAGGAGAGATTTTATTATTATTTCTTTCTATTGCATGGTTTGCATTTATTTATGGGTAGATAGATAGATGATGCTTATACAGTGAACACCAAATCCTGTGGAAACGGAAGTACCAGATTTGGGGGTGTCACAGTCAACATAATTTTTATAGGCCAATAATAATTTTCAAGTAATTATAACTATTTATCATGATTTTTCAATCATTAATAACGTATTTATATAATTTAAATACCACATAATTCCTTAATCATTAATATTAATTTAATATTGAATATCAATGAAAATCATAACATAATATTATAATATATTTATAATATCACTAAGTATTTTTAATACCTTAAAATCATATTTATATAATTTTTAAACACTTAAATCCATTATCCGATAAGCGATATTAATATTAAAATAATAATATTTTCATGACAAAATATCAAAAGTTATACTTTATAACTTAAAAATATTTTATAACACTTAAATTATTTTCATATAATTTTAAAGCATTAATTATATTTTTCCATAATTTATCTAATATATTCATTAAATAAATTAACTACCATTAATAATAATTTATTAATGAAATTCATCACAAAATATCAAAAGTCATTTAAAATAACTTAAAATATTTTCTTATACCATAATATGATTTTTCAAGTATTAAAATAATTTTAAATAATTTACTTAATATTATAATTAAGTAAATAAATACCTTTTATATTCTAGAAATATTAAATATTTATGAATTATACTCAAAATAATTAAAAACTAATTTTTAGGCTTTAAAATAATTTTTCATAATTTATTATGTATTTTAATAATTAAAATCCATTTAATACTAATTATTTATTAAAAATAATAATTTTGGAAATAAACTTTCGCTAAAGGGCCCTATAGCGACAAAACCGTCGATATAGGTGTTCTTGAGCACGTTCTTGAGCTGCCCAGAAATTTTGTCAGTTACCGAGGGGCTTGGTTTGACTAGATTTTAATCCATGTTCTTGTTGCTTTCTAAGCTGGGATTTGTGCTAAAGTTATAGTATTTATGTAATACTACAATATCATACTAAGTTCATGGCTATACAACATACGATCAGTGAGATATAAGCCTCACAAATCCTTGTCAAAGACTGTTCTTCATTTCTGGGTTTTCTAGAAATGAAGAACAGTTCGGGTTGGGTACTTTGGAGCTTCATAACTTGGAATCGGGGTCTGGTTTATGTGAGGTAAAGGTTCTATCATGTATTCCATATGTTAATGTACACGTATGATGCATCAAACAAGTCTAATAACATCACATAAAGAAATTAAGCACGGTCAAAGTTCTGACAGAAATCATGTTCTTAAGAAAATGGTTTTCCATTTCTACAAAAAAAGTGGTGGTCAACGCAGGTTTGACCCTCAATAACTTGAATCCTATACATGATCTGGGTATTCTAAGGACTTGGATATGTACTCATCATGACAGACTACAAGGATCAAACAACAACATAACCAAAACACTAACATACTACAAGATCAAGGGCTCAAAAGACGTTGTCAGACAAGATCTGGGTTTTTGGTTACCCAAAAACTCAGTCTTCGTGAACGGTCAACGAGGTTTGACCGCTTCTAACATGAAATCTAGATAGGATATAACCTTGATTCCAGTTGCATAATAAAGACCACATAACATACAATAAATACAAACCTTTAACACACTAAAAATATTAACAGAGACAGATCTAGGAGGCCTGACATTTGACTGTCAGACACCATTTTCAACTTTTTCTAGATTTTTGAAATCTTTAATTTCGAGCATCTAAGTGTTATGGATCTGTGATATTACAACCCAGATCACCAATATATACTACATACTACACATTTAAACATAAAATCACAACATCTAACATCAAATCTAAGGATTTCTAGAATTAGGGTTTATACCTCATAAATGCTTTGATTTTTGAATCTGATCCTTGATGTTTGATCCTGGCAAGCTAACACATGATCTTGGCTTAGCTTATTACTCACTCTCACTCTACAATTTCAGATGGGAGAGTGAGAGAAGAGTTGGCTAGGTTGAGAAATAAAGTGTGTAACTTTTCTATACTTAAATGCCTTTAATCCATGTTGCAATGTATTTAACCTAGCAAGTTGGCTGATATTTGATGATTAAAGTAACTTTCTAGACCACATGGCTAGCCTAAGGTTGTTCACCAACCACAAGTAGGGTTAGATCTACACTTCACCTCATTAAAATATAAAGAAGGGTAGTTTGGTCTTTTGACTCATAAAGTGAATGGCAACTTGGTAACTTCTCACAATCATTAGGTTTTAACCCTTAGGGTTTGACCCTTAGGGTTTAACCCTAAGATTATATAAATTCATATTCTAGGCTTTTCTAATTAGGTTCTAAAAATAGAAAATTATAATTAGGGCTCCCTAATCATAATAAAGTTTACTAATTACATTCAAGCTTGCTAATTAGGGTTAAGGCTTCCTAATTAACATTAAACTCCATAAACTAATAATTGGGTTTTCTCTAATTGTACATTAGGGTTTCCAACATTAGAAATTAGGGCTTTCTAATTAATCAATTAGGGTTATCCCTAATTATACATACAATTAATAACATAAAAACTTTAACTTTATCTTCAAGCTTCCCACTTAGGGTTTTAATATACCAGATTAGGGTTACGGATTCCCGAAACTAAAATTAGGGTTTCAATAGACGGTAATAGGGTTTCTTATCAGTCGTTAGGATTTTCTAACTGAACGTCGAGGTTTTAAAATATTATTAGGGTTTGTGACAGATATAATTTATTCGGTCAACCCCTGACCTTTAACCACATACTGTACACATATATGACTAAATACACAGATATTCTTAACATTGTAAACCTTCACCAAATGTTTTTAAATTCACAAAATTCATTCCCATAAATGTCAAATACATACACTTATTTTCTGTCTAGGTTTATTATTTAACCTCTATTCAATCTTTTAAGATTTTATAAAATTGTCTAAATTCTCGGGTTATCACACAGGTGGTATTGCGCCACTCTCTAATAGTTCATTACTTTAATTTCCAAAGACTGCATGGCGCGGAACATTAAGCCTTAATCGCGCGCCAGTGGCTGCTGAACCTCAAAGACTGAAATTTTTACGAGATAATTTTTTTTGTACTTCTCGGATTCATAACTTCTTCGTTATAAGTCCGATTTGGTCCGTTCAAAAGCCTACAACTCATAAATTACATACTCTACGCGTTCATATAAGAATTTTTCAATTCCGAATTCGTTAACTCATAATTCACTTATAAGTTCATTTTTAAGCGTTCGTTAAACGTTAATGAGCGTTCAATACTCGTTTTCTTTGTTTTAAGTCAGAATCCAACGATTCTTAAGTCCACGACTCTTAAATACCCTATCTCATGTGTTGACATTGAAACCTAACATTTTCAACTGTCATGGCAACTTTCAACTACAAATTCGGAATTCTACGTTTTCGTCGTTTAACGTCTAATTTCGTAAAATTCGCCATAACTTCGTTACTAGTGTTCTATATGCCAAATCAAATGGAACACTCCATTGATTTCATATCTACATCCTAAACAAGCAAGATGCAATATATTCTAATAGTGATGGTTTTCAATTTGTCCATCAACAACAATGTTCCTTAATCAATAATTTCTACGGTTTATACTTACGTAAACCCTTACGATTCTTACTTGCACATGACTTATAAATGTTTTATATATCACAAGCCATCCTTATTCATACATAGGAGACATGCTCCACTAATTTATGATTCTTCATAATAAAGAAAATCAAAAGGGATGGAATACCAATATTAATGGAATATTACCTTTCCGAACTTTACGTTCTTGATAAACTTCTAAAGAAAAAGCTTCAAGGTAGGAGAATGGTTTAAGTCTAACTCTTTTTCTCTTGCAAAATATGTTGGATGAGTCTTGGAAAAACCTCAAATGGCCAACATATGCTTCTTATTTATAGGAAAATAAGAGGGAGGGCTTTTTGGTCAATTGTCCCACCTCCTTACTATTCACTACTTCATCACCAAGTAAAATACTTGGTGATCAAGTAGTTTATCTAGCTTTCACTCCAAGTGGCTGGCCCACCATGCCCATGGGTCATCCCCATGGGTTGCCCCATGGGTTATACCCATTTGGTGACCCACCGGTTCGACCCACGGTTTGGTTTCTTGGATCGGGCTTAATTAATTCTAACATTGAGCTTTAACTTGGGTCTAAAGACTTAATTCATTGGGCTTGATTACTCAATCATTTGGTCTTGATATAAACCAAATCCAATTGGATTATACTAAGTCTTTATACTATAAATCCAATAATACCAAACGTATTCTCTACATATAATTTACGTATTCTCTTCGCATAATACTCGTAGGATATTCGTATTGTACTTTGTATTAAATCTTCGTATTATACTCGTATACTAAATTGTATCATACTCGTATAATATAAGCATAATCATTATCGTAATTCATTATACGCCTCACATTTCCTTCTCGAAAATCATTCTTCTCAACCCTTAGGTTTTAAGTCCGCATGCGAAAACTTCATTTGCCATAAATGAAATATTATTAGATATTCCATCTCGTCTTAATATTCTATCATTACGCATTTCTCGGAATTTCGAACTCAATCCCCGAACAGAAATGGATGAATAGTGTTTTTACGGAAATTTCTCGAAAAACTTTTATTTTCATCTTGGAAATTCCAAACAATTATTTCTAGCATATAGCCATATTACTAACCACATTTGCACATTCTAGGTCATAGAACGACCTTCACATAGCTTACTCACATAAATAATCAATTAAATTCATTTAATTCACATAATCAAATAAAAATTTAATTCTCATATAAATCTGATTTTCTCGAGGCGTTGCATTCTCCCCCCCCCTTATAAGGATTCTATCCCCAGAATCTCACTTATAATTACATAAACAAATGAGGAAAATTTTCCTTCATTTTAGTTTCGAGTTCCCACATTGCTTCTTCAGCATTGTGGTTTCTCCATATTACCTTTACTGAAGGTATTATCTTATTTCTCAAAACTTGTTCCTTCCTATCAACAATTTGAATTGGAAGTTCTTCATACGATAAATCTTTCTCTATTTGGATAGACTCATACTCTATTACGTGTCTATATTCCGGCTTATAGGGACGCAACACAGACACATGAAACACGTTGTGAATGCGTTCCATTTCTGGAGGTAAGGCTACTTCATATGCTACTTCTCCTACCCTTCTTAAAATCTCAAAAGGTCCTATAAACCTTGGACTTAACCTCCTTTTCTTCCCAAAATGTATCTTCCCTTTCCAAGGCGACACTTTCAGAAAGACATAAGATCCTACATCGAATTCCCTCTTTTCTCTGTGAGGATCGGCATACTTCTTTTGCCTATCTTGAGCCGCTACCAACCGAGCACGTATTAGCTTTACGATGTCTGCCGTCTGTTGTACCATCTCAGGTCCCAACATCTGACGTTCACCCACTTCATCCCAACATAGTGGAGTTTGACACTTCCTTCCATACAACGCTTCGTAAGGCGGAATGCTTATACTAGCGTGAAAACTTTTGTTGTACGCAAATTCCACTAACAGTAAATGGCCGTCCCAACTCCCTTTGAAATCCATAACGCAAGATCTTAACATATTTTCAAGCGTTTGAATTGTTCATTCACTTTGTCCATCTGTCTGAGGATGATACGACGTACTCAATCTCAATTGCGTTCTAATTTGCTCTTGTAAACTTCTCCAAAAGTTCGATGTGAATCGTGGATCACGATCTAACACAATCAAAATAGGCACTCTATGTAATAACCGTGAATTTTAAGTCACTATATATGTATGTACATTATTGATATTTAAAACTTTGTGTTATATAGTGATTTAATATGTGACAATATATGTGAAGTGGTGCATGGTTCAATGAACATATATACTATAGTTATGGATATATACATTTATAGATTTCTTTAAAAATGAAAGCTTCGTAACCTAATTATACATTAGGTGAGACAATTAAATAACCTAGGGGTTATGGTAATAAGGAAAGGTTAGTATTTATTATGTATACTAACGTAAGTGGATAATCTTGTTATTTCTAGTGACTAATAATTTTAAACCTAATTCTACTAAACCTAATTAGGTTATGAGCTAAAGTCACATATATAACTAATTAAATTTCATAAGATTGGAAATGGAAACCCTAAATAAACAATTTGGGTAACATATATTAAAATTGTTAGACTATGTTTATTACATGGCCCAAAACAATTAAAGGAGAAGCCCAAAAGAAATAAAATGCAAACCAATACTTAGCCCACTTGATTAAGGGTATTTTAGACTTTTGATTAATCAAATTTGTGCATTAAAATAAAAGCTAAATGGAGGAGATAATGGAGCACGGGGGACCAGCCATATTAGCCTTTTTAAGGCAAGATTATTAAGCTAATCAAGTTCCATAAGTAGAAATCTTACACACAAGGACAAGTGTGCCATGCTCCCATTGGTGGAAAGCTTAATTAGCACCCTTAATCACATGATTAGGCTTAATTGAAAGAGATAAGGTGAAGTCTTTTATCCATGGGACAACCAAAGTATGGGGGATAATAGTTTTATCACACATTCATTTGCTAGACATCTTTCATTTCTCTTATCATTCTTCTTCTTCTTTTTCTCCCAAGCTAGCAACATACAAGAGAGAAAAGAGAGAGAGGGTTCAGTTTTTAGTGAGAGAGAGAGGTGTGCTAGTTTGATTATGCACCCTAAGTTTATACTCTACTTTGGTAAATCAAGGAAGGTTGCCAATAAATCAAGGTATAACCTAATCTTCATCTTCTTCTTCTACTTTGTATTATAGCTTGATTTGTTGGGGTTATAAACTAATACTCAAGATACCCTAGTTCTACATATCATCATGTATGGAACTAAGTATCTTGAGTGTTAGATCAAAGGTTTAGAGGAAGGAAATGAGCATATGTTCTCCAAGGGGTGAAACTCTTGTTTTTCTTCTACTAAATCTTGTGTAGCTCAAGTTCTACAACTTGGATTTGTGATCCGTCGAAAGGGGGTGCTAGATACATGAGTTATCTCATAAACTCAAGTGATAAAACAGAAATCTAGCATGTATTGAAGCCATGGGGCTGTTTTCCCGAAAACAGTCCACATAGAAAGTTAAGGTTTCAAAACCCTAAAAAGCTACTGTCCCCGTTTTTCTTAGGACTATTTCGGATAGTTTCAAGTCTTTGAAAAATCTAGGAAAAATCACGGAGGTACCTTGAGAAGTTATCTACGTGTAGGAAAAAGAATGGACACGTTTCGAGTTATAGGTTGTGCGTAATGGCTATTTCCGTAAAGGACTCCTAAATATTAACACCCGAATATCTCACAGTGTATACATGGTAAAAATCCGAAATTGTTTCAGTAGGTTCATATATGTTATGAGAGCATACCCTGAAAATTGCAGAATTGACTGAGCAAAACTCAATTTATGAAAAATAAAGCAAGATCCGAGTGTTTTGGGCACTTTAAAAATAGTAAATCATTTTCTAAAATTCCAGAAAAATTTGGGGATCATTGTTGGGTCATATACTGTCCAAATACAGAAAAGAAGAATTTTTGGAATCAGTTTACTATTTTTCCTAAATATGATGAAGTTATGAATAAAAGGAAATAAATAGTTAAATGATGTCTTAAATAAGAAAAATGTGATTTTAGTGCTTGAATACTCCTAATATATAATGTTATGACTATTTTAGGACATTTTGGTAATTTATAATAAAAATCTTATTTATGACCTTTTATGAATATTAAATAAGTGGTTAATAATATTTTATTTAAGCATTAATAAATGATTAAAGTATTATTAAATAATTAATAATATTAGATTAAAATATTAATCTTAGATTAAAATAATATTAAAAGATTAATAATGTTAAATTAAAGTATTATTAAATGATTAAAATATTCTTAAGTAAATAATAATATTAGAGATTAAATAAAATGTTATTAAAAATGTAATAACATTAGTAAATGAATAATAATACTAAGAGGTGAATTAAATATTATCAAGATTAATAATATTAAGTAAATAAAGGTAGTTATTATTTAATAGTAACATTATCGAAGCGAGGATAATATTTCTAAGAAACTAAATGTAATGTATAATATCTATGTGATTACATAATCTAATGTTATGCTATGTGTAAGACCCCAAATTATTAATAAATAAAATTTATTTTCCTCTATTTATTATTTTGAAATAGTAAGGGTTGATTTGATTAATGTGAATAGTTATGGGTAAAATACGCAAATATTTCGAATAAGCAAGTAGTTATAAAATATTCATTATTGTCTGGGAATATTCGTTTGGTCGTGGAATATTAAGATCTCGTGTCGAGGAATATTAAATGCGATGGCGCGATCTTTTGTGGGCCCCATAACTGAAAGCGATTGGATGAAGAAAACGACTAATATAAGTTGTTTATAAATAACTGGCGTAGTTTGTTACAAGATTAATCTTGTTGGAATACCCGGTGGTTAAAACACACTAATACGGCGTTGTTGAGCAAGAAGCATACCAGTATTGCACCAATTATTGATTCTTACGTGAAGAAGGCACTACTCAATAATTGTTACAGTAATTACTGTTCAGTATTTTATTTTATTGATTCAATAATTGCTGCATTGATATTTTATACTACAGTTGTTTCATTAAATTGTCATTACACAGTATTTTCCATTATCGGAGCAATAATTCATATTATCTGAAAAATATTATTGGATAACATTATTGGCAATGTCTAGAAAGTTACATCTAAGGAGAGGTTTGGTCACCTAATCAAGGCGCTAGTAAGAGAGAGATCCTTATTCGAAAGCCCCCCCTTTTCACAGGAACTACCGGTCACAAGATCTTTGTGATTCTGTAATATTATTTGTGAATAATTAATTATTGATTTATATGATGAGGAAAATATTAATTTTATGTGGATATAGATGGAGAAAATTTTAATGTGACAATTGTTGAAAATTAATATTTTATCTTTTTCGGATAAAATAATTCATTATTTTAATAATATATTAACGGTGATATTTTTATAATGAATGTGGGATATATGAGTATATGAGGATGAAGAGTATTTTGTGGCATTAAATGTTTAACACATATTTTGTGTGTTGGTGGACACAATTATTGATCGAAATTTGATTATAGCACGTAAAATCGCTTGGCTTATGGATTTGGTCGATTTACATTTGAAATTTGGAAAACTTTCTTCTACAAAGTTGTAGAGAATTGAATTTCCTATAAAAAAGCATGAGATTCAAATTTTCTGATAAAGGGCTATTTATTATGAATTATTGAAATTCAAGCTCAAATAATTGATTTTGGAAGTTTAAAATATTTAAAATAGGAAAAACGTTTTTGGAATGTTTAGGTGGCCTCATTTAACATGTGTAGGACCTAAATTCAGTTGGCAAGTGTGCGTATGAGGTTTTGGAAAATATATATTAATATTATATTAAATTTTCTACTTTGGTGTTCTAAGCATTTTCCTATAAATAGGGTGCTTAGGTTAGAATTGAAAATCACACCAGAAACTGAAGTTTTCTCTCTCTATATTATCGAGCGTATTCTTGTGAGTATTTTGAGTATACTTTGAGTGTTCCTATATGGTGCAAGTTCAAGTCATAGCCTATATGTCAGGTGTTTCAAATTTAGAAGTCTCGATCTTTCGAGGTAAGGGATGTTATTTTATTCGAAAATGATATTATTTCTTCAATATCATTATGCCGAAATATTGGTTGGAAATTTTTATCAAATTTGGAACTTTTTCATGTCGGGGTTACTATTCATGAGTTATTATTCATGAGTACTATTCACGAAGCGTGAAGATGTTTTTTTGTGAAATTTCTATCTTTTGGTGTCGGAGTTACTATTCACGTACTCAAGACTATTCACGATATATATGACTATTCACGAATCGACACTATTCATTAAAAATGAAATTTCTTCTTTTTGTCAAAAATATCTACTATGGATACTAGCTTTGATTGTATCCATGTTTTGATCATTCTTGAATTTTACTCCACTCGATTACTTATGAAGTATTTTGAACTTGGATTGTTTAAAATACGAATCCTTAATATTTGTTCTTTTGTTTCTTTGGATTCGTTTCCTTTAAAATATTTTTCATCATCCTCGGTCCTAAATGATGATATTATTGAATATCTTTGGCTTTGTAGTGCAAAGATGAAGCAGTGTTAAGATGAATACGACCGATCGATTAATATCTTTGGCCCGTAGTGCAAAGATGAAGCAGTGTTTAGATGAACATGATCAATGATGAATATCTTTGGCTCAGTAGTGCAAAAGCTGAATATTTGATTCCAGATATATATTGATTGATGTTGGGGATAAAATATCGATGATGAACTTTTAAATTCATATATAGAAGATAGTAGTTTGCATTCTCTACTTAACTCTTCTAATGAATTGTTGTTTCATTTGCATTGTTGATTTAAAAGCTGGTTGTCTATTGTATTCTATTAGATTTTTCCTGTTGAAGACTAACGATAATTTGTTGTATATTATCTTAGTTATAATATTCTTCTTTGGGTTAGTTGAGCTCACCCTTTTTCTTTTTGTTCCATTTTTTCTTCTCGTGAGGCGAGAATGTAATAGTACTAGTGGGGGTATGGAATGAAGGTTCTAGAGAGAGTTATTTAGTAGTCCTCACATTTTTTGTAAAATAATGTATAAATAATTGTGATGAGGATTTATTTGGGTATGTATATTGTCTAGAAGACAATAATTGTATTTAAACTCACAGTATATATGTTGTCATATTTTGCACGACAAATGTATTAATAAAGTTGTAGTTATTTCTGTACCATGTATTTGGCGACTCAGAATGGGTTGGATGGAATGGACCTATTTTGGGGTGTCACTGTATGGCTAATTGAAAGATTAACTATAGGTCTCTCAAAGGAAGATAATTTAACTGCATAGTGGATAGAATTTAATTGCGTAGCCGTAACCTACAAACGAGGCAAGTCTCCTAACTCAAACTCGAGTTATTATTTTCAAAGCATGTTAGTGAATAGTTATTGATGATTATTCACATCTATAATTATTGAAATTCGCACTTTGTGCAATTGAATTCCTGTTCTATTATTATTGAACTTTGAATTAAATTAAAGTTCTTTCATTCATGAACTGTTTATGAGACAGATCTATGCTAATTGTATCAGCTAGATCAAGCATGTTTAAATTTGTTAAATCAAATGTGTTTTAAAAAGATGTTCTTATTAAATTGATATGATAAGAACTTTTGACTGAGCAAAGGATGAATTTGATTAAGGTATGATATTGATGCCGGATTATTAACTGTTTATGCAAAAATCACGGGGTATGAAAGGTTGATCCCCTTGAATACCAAAACTTATTAAGAAGTCCAGTTTAAATGACTGAGAACCTTGGCAAATGTTCATGGTTATTTCAAAACCACTCAGTACACGTTATTCAATTATTCGAATATTCAATTGTTGATTATTAATTCATGTTCCTTCACAATCTTATACTATTGTTGAACATTGAAAGCAAAACCTCTTTCTAGTCATGATATATGTCCCTTGTATATAAACCTGCTAAGCAAATTAGTTGCTTACCCTTGCTATATCATGATATTTATTTCAGTTAAGCCTAAAAGATCCAATACGAAAGACAAAGGCAAGGGCAAGATCCAGGAATAGTTTAGAATGAATGTTAATTATTATTATCTGATGGAATTTCTTATGTAAACCATTTATAATATGAATGGTGGGTTTAATTTAAGGTTAAGAAGACCTTGGGACTATGTTATGAAACTTTATTATAATGAACAATGTATGTTTATTATTTCGTAATAGTTATAGAATGCTTATGATGATGATAGATCGTGAGCACCGAATCTGAGGTTAGAGAACCTTGATTTGGCGGCGTGACAGGTTAGTATCAAAGCTGTAGGTTATAAACATTAGGAATGCGAAACCTAGGTTATAACCTTAGTAGAAAACTCATATAGAGTATGTAGATGAAGGGTCGATGAGATCCATTGAGTTTCAGTTGTACTAAATAACATATCATTTCATTTTATCAATGAATATATTTTATTGTGGTACTGATTTTGGTTTTATTTATGGTGTTTATAGGATGTCTGAAAAACACCAGGGCAGTCACTCAGTGGAGCAAGAGCCCATTGAGCGTGAGGTCACGGAAGAAGACCCTCAAGATCCTCCGATAGGGGATTTGTTGAGGAGAATCCATCAATTAAAAGGCAGAGTGGGAGAACTAGAGGATGAAAACCACACACTCTAGTCCACAGAAGGTCAATATAAGGATGCGGCTTATCAAGCCCAGATGGAGGTAGTCGAACAAAAGGCAAAGTTCGAAGCATTGAGCGTAGAGCATCTGGCATACGGGGTGAGTTTGACGTGGAGATTGCAGATAAAATACGCGTGGAGGAGGCATTTTATGAGTCAGCCAAGCGGGTGGACAAGTTAGAGATAACAATGTAGGTCATGAAGGTCAGGGTCGAGACTTTAGGACTAACGCTATACGCAACATATGAGGGCCAGCGCAGTGGGACTAGGAGGGCGCATATCGAGATAGGCGAGTCTAGTCTATCCGTTCGGCGTAGAGTTATGGAGGGGTTATTTCCCCAGGAGCCTGTTTAGGTGACCCAGCAGGGCCACCAGTGATGATTATGTTATGGACCAGTTGTAGATAGATGCATTAATACCCCTTTTGTGTAATAGGGTTTTATGATGATGTAAACCTCAGCAGGTGTGAGGTAGTTGGTAGTTAGGTAGTATCCCTATTTGTATATGTAGGGAAGTATCATTTTGAGTTAATCCCATCTTTTGTGTTTAAAATGGGATAGTAGCATTTATAAAAATATACATGTATTGAACATGTGAGACACTGAAGATTGGTATATGAATATAAATGCATTATTATTATAATATGTGTTGGAAAATATAAATAGTAAATTATCTATTTAATGTTATGTGAATCTAGTAGACTGAATTGGAAATTTTTAAAAACAAACTTAACCCACTAATCAGGGAGAAAGATTTCCAAATCTTGGTAATTTAAAACTCTCACATAATGATCATCTTATTGTTTGAATATAGTAGCGTGTTACATGCTAAGTACTTATATGATTATAAACCCGAGTAACTTGTTAGAATTTTGTATAACTAGATAATGCCGCCCAGACGTGTACTAAGGAACCAAGAGAACGAAGAGTTAGCTAATAATGCAGCGGGAGCTCAACCAAACCCAATGCAAGACTTTATCAACATGATGGTTAAAGCTATGAAGAATAATGCTCAACCTGCAGGAAATCAGGCGGGAAACCAATTAGTCAACTTTAAGGACTTCAAGGTATTAGGACCGCCGGAGTTTAGAGGAACATCAGACTCGATAGAGGCCCAGACGTGGATAAGGAGATTGAGAAGGCCTTCATTATTGCTAGAGTAGCAGAAAAGCATAAAATAATTTTTGCTACCTACTTAATGAAGGGTGAGGCTAACTATTTGTGGGAGGCCAACCAGAACAAAGCCGGGACTGGAATCGTGACTTGGGAAGCGTTCAAGACGTTGTTCTTTGGGAACTACTTCTCTGAGAGTACACAAACGAGAATGGAGATCAAGTTTTTGGAATTTGAATAGGAGAATATGTCAGTGTCAGAGTATGCGGCGAAGTTCAATGAATTAGCCAGATTCGCTCCACATCAGGTGGACACGGAGGTGAGGAAAGCAAGAAGGTTCAAAAATGGACTAAAGTCGTGGATTTATAGTAAGGTAGTGGTTTTACAAATCACGTCATTCTCAACTCTGTTGAAGAAAGCTCTCATAGCGGAAGGTGGAAGTGAAACGGTTCCAAAGTACAATTGAGAGAAGAACAAGAAGAAAGTAGAAGGTGGGAATCAGAATGTTAGCAATGTTGGTAGCAACAACAAGAAACGGAAATGGAGTAGTGGGGGTAGTAATTTGGAGAGTCAGCAAGGAAGTGTGCAACCAAAGAAGTCAGTGTGTGGAAACTGTGGAAAGGGTCACTCGAGAGAATGCTTGAAGGGAAAAACGGTATGTTATACCTGTGGACAAGAAGGGCATACCTCACCCAATTGTCCTAAGGTGAAGAAGGGAGGTTATTTTAACTGTGGTGAAGTGGGACATTGGATCAAGGATTGCCCGAAGAAGAAAAGCACGGATGGCGGAAACGGCAACAGGGGCAATAACATTAGGATAACTAGTGGAGGACCAGCCCAGCCAAACAAGCCGACAATAAGGACATTCAATATGATAGTACAAGATGATGTGGCATCCAGGGAGGTGGTGTCAGGTATAATTCCGATCAACGATATAAATGCCTATGTGTTATTCAATTCAGGAGCTTTATGTTCTTTCGTATCTGATGAATTTGCTCAAAGATTAAGTTTACCTCGTGAACTATTAGAACACCCAATGAATGTAGAAGTAGCGAACAAAGAAATTATCCCTGTAGACTACATCCATAGGAATTGTTGTACTGATGTAAGAGGGTTTAAGCTTAACGTGGATTTGATATTGATTCATCTTGGAGAGTTTGATGTAATCCTCGGGATGGATTAGTTATCAAGTCACGGAGTGGTCATTGACTGTAAAAAAAAGTGCGTACACCTCAAGACTCCGAATAAGTCAAAGGTGGTATTTTATTGCAGTAAATCGCTGAGACAATCTTGTTGTCTGACGATGATGCAAGAAAAGAAGTTACTTATGAAGGTTTGTATAGGTTATTTGGCTCACGTTGCGGATACCCGCAGAGTCGAGGGTGAACTGGGTCAGATACCTATTGTAAGGGAACTCATTGATGTCTTCCCAGATGAGAATTCGGGATTGACTCCAGATAGAGAGGTAGAGTTTGTTATCGATTTAGCACTAGGGACATCACCGGTATACAAAGCGCCGTATCTTATGGCTCCGGTAGAAATAAAGGAACTGATGGTTCAACTATAAGAGTTGTTAGATAAGAGATATATTCGACCGAACGTATCACTGTGAGGAGCACCAGTCTTATTCGTAAAGAAGAAGGATGGATCTTTAAGGCTTTGTATCGACTACCAAGAGTTGAACAAGGTCACTATTAAGAATAATTACCCATTGCCCAGGATCGACGATTTGTTTGATTAGTTAAGGGGGACGAAATACTTTTCCAAAATCGATTTGAGGATCGGTTATCACCAACTGAAGGTGAGGCAGGAGGATGATCCAAAGACGACATTCAGAACACGGTATGGACACTTTGAGTTTCTGGTAATGTCTTTTGGATTGACGAATTCGCCAGCAGCATTCATGGATTTGATGAACAGAGTGTTTAAACAGTATTTTGATAAGTTTGTTGTCGTGTTCATCGATGACATTCTGGTATATTCAGACACGAAGGAAGAGCACACTGAACATCTAAGGATAGTGTTAGAGACGTTAAGTAGGGAGAAGTTGTATGCAAAGTTCTCCAAGTGTGAGTGTTGGTTATGGAGAGTGCAGTTTTTGGGTCACGTTATCGACAATGATGGTGTTTCAGTGGATCCAGCAAAAGTAGATGCGGTTATCAACTGGGAATAGCCAAAGATGCCGACAGAAATTAGGAGTTTCTTGGGATTAGCAGGATACTATCGGAGATTCATCCAAGATTTTTCAAAGATAGCATCGCCATTGACCAACCTTACTAGAAAGACGGTGAAGTTCGTTTGGATGGAGAAATGTGAGGAGAGTTTCATGGAATTTAAGAAGAGGCTCAGTCAAGCACCTATGTTGGCTTTATCAGACAACATGGGAGGATTTGTAGTGTATAGTGATGCGTCACACAAGGGTCTTGGCTGTGTACTGATGCATCATGGCAAGGTCATTGTGTACGCTTCACGACAGCTGAAGGACTGTGAAAAGGGTTATCCGACTCATAACCTAGAGTTAGCAGCAGTAGTTTTTGCCTTGAAGATTTGGAGGCACTATTTGTATGGCGAAAAGTGTGAGATATATACATATCACAAGAGTCTGAAGTATATCTTTACGCAGAAGGAGCTAAATATGAGGCAACGCCGATGGCTAGAATCAATCAAGGATTATGATTGTGAGATTCTGTACCATCCAGGCAAAGAAAATGTAGTGGCAGATGCCCTGAATAGGAAAGGCAGAGAGAAGTTACTGAAGTTGACCATTCAAGAGGAATTGGTGAAAGATTTTGAACGACTTGACTTAGAGGTTAAGTATCCGATGGAGACCAATGAGAAATTATTTACAGTGGTAGCGAGCCTGACTTTATTAGATAAGGGTAAAGAGGCTCAAGAGATGGACGAAGATTGCGACAACATCAAGAAACGGTTAGCTGAAGGGGATGAATTGAAATACAAGATTGATGGTACCGGACTACTGAGATTCGAAGGACGAATTTGGGTACCGTTAGTACCAGAACTAAGAGAAGAGATTTTGAAAAAAGCGCACAGTACGAGGTACTCGATACACCCAAGAAGCACAAAGATGTATCAAGATTTACGTTAACACTTTTGGTGGCCAAACATGAAGAGAGAGGTTGCAGAATGCGTTACCAGATGTCTAATATGTCAGAGAGTCAAGGCAGAGCATCAACGACCGAGTGGATTACTACAGCCTTTAGAGATTCCTGAGTGGAAATGGGAGCACATCACGATGGATTTTGTGGTGGGACTTATAGAAATACAAAAAGGGCATGATGCCATATGGGTGATTGTAGATCGTCTTACGAAGTCGGCTCACTTTTTGTCGATCAAGATCAGGTTTAGTTTGGACCAGCTAGCCAAATTATATATCAAAGAAATTATCGCGAGACATGGCGTACCAGTATCTATTGTATCGGATAGAGATCTGCGATTCACGTCAAACTTCTGGAAGAGTCTTCAAGAAAGAATGGGGACACATCTACGAATGAACACCACGTATCATCTGCAGACCAATGGACAAAGCGAGAGAACGATTCAAACGCTTGAAGATATGCTCAGAGCTTGTGTGATGGACTTCAAGGTTAGCTGGGAGGATCACCTTCCATTAGTAGAGTTTGCATACAACAATAGCTATCACGCCAGCATCGGAATGCCGCCGTACGAAGCACTGTATGGGAGGAAATGTAGAACGCCCTTATACTGGGATGAAGTGGGTGAACGTCGACTGTTGGGACCAGAACTGGTGCAGCAAACTGTAGAGATCATCAAGGTGATTAGAGCCCGGCTGGTAGCAGCTCAAGATCGCCAGAAGAAGTATGCAGACTTACATCGCCAGAAGAGATATTTTGAAGTGGGAAGCTATGCATTTTTTAAAGTGTCTCCCTGAAAAGGGGAGATTAGGTTTAAAAAGAAAGGTAAACTGAGTCCGAGATTTATTGGACCCTTCGAGATCTTGAGGAAGATAGGTGAAGTGGCGTACGAGGCAGCTCTACCTCCTGAACTAGAACATATTCATAATGTGTTTCACGTGTCAGTGTTACGATCATATAAGCCTGATTACAAGCACGTGATATCGTACGAGCCAATTCAGGTCAAAAAGGATTTGTCATACGAGGAAATTACGGTTGAAATTGTAGAGAGAAAAGAGTAGAAATTACGAAATAAGGTTATACATTCTGCAAAAGTTCTTTGGAGGAACCACAATGCTGAAGAAGCTACGTGGGAACTCAAAGAAAAGATGAGGGAAAATTATCCACATCTTTTTGAGTAACCCTATATGTAATTTCAAGGACGAAATTCTTATAAGGGGGGAGGATGTAATAACCGTGAATTTTAAGTCACTATATATGTATGTACATCATTGATATTTAAAACTTTGGGTTATATATTGATTTGATATGTGACAACATATCTGAAGTGGTGCATGGTTCAATGAACATATACACTATAGATATGGAAATATACATTTATAGATTTCTTTTAAAATGAAAGCTTCGTAACCTAATTATACATTAGGTGAGACAATTAAATAACCTAGGGGTTATGGTAATAAGAAAATGTTAGTATTTATTATGTATACTAACTTAAGTGGATAATCTTGTTATTTCTAGTGACTAATAATTTTAAACCTAATTCTAGTAAACCTAATTAGGTTATGAGCTAAAGTCACATGTATAAGTAATTAAATTTCATATGATTGGAAATTGAAACCCTAAATAAACAATTTAGGTAACATATATTAAAATTGTTAGACTATGTTTATTACATGGCCCAAAACAATTAAAGGAGAAGCCCAAAAGAAATAAAATGCAAACCAATACTTAGCCCACTTGATTAAGGGTATTTTAGACTTTTGATTAATCAAATTTGTGCATTAAAATAAAATCAAAATGGAGGAGATAATGGAGCAAGGGGTACCGGCCATATTATCCTTTTTAAGGCAAGATTATTAAGCTAATCAAATTCTATAAGTAGAAATCTTACACACAAGGACAAGTGTGCCATGCTCCCATTGGTGGAAAGCTTAATTAGCACCCTTAATCACTGATTAGGCTTAATTGAAAGAGATAAGGTGAAGTCTTTTATCCATGGGACAACCAAAGTATGGGGGATAATAGTTTTATCGCACATTCATTTTCTAGACATCTTTCATTTCTCTTATCATTCTTCTTCTTCTTTTTCTCCCAATCTAGCAACATACAAGAGAGAAAAGAGAGAGAGAGAGTTCAGTTTTTAGTGACAGAGAGAGAGGTGTGCTAGTTTGATTATGCACCCTAAGTTTATACTCTACTTTGGTAAAACAAGGAAGGTTGCCACTAAATCAAGGTATAACATAATCTTCATCTTCTTCTTCTACTTTGTATTATAGCTTGATTTGTTGGGGTTATGAACTAATACTCAAGATACCCTAGTTCTACATATCATCATGTATAGAACTAAGTATCTTGAGTGTTAGATCAAAGGTTTAGATGAAGGAAATGAGCATATGTTCTCCAAGGGGTGAAACTCTTGTTTTTCTTCCACTAAATCTTGTGTAGCTCAAGTTCTCCAACTTGGATTTGTGATCCATCAAAGGGGGTGCTAGATACATGATTTATCTAGTAAACCAAAGTGATATAACACAAATCTAGCATGTATTGAAGCCATGGGGGCTGTTTTCCCCAAAATAGTCCACATAGAAAGTTAAGGTTTCAAAACCCTAAAAAACTATTATCTCCATTTTTCTTAGGACTGTTTCGGATAGTTGAAAGTCTTTTAAAAATCTGGGAAACATCACAGAGGTACCTTGAGAAGTTATCTATGTGTAGGAAAAAGAACGGACACGTTTCGAGTTATAGGTTGTGCGTAATGGCTATTTCCGTAAAGAACTCCTAAATATTAACACCCGAATATCTCACAATGTATACATGGGAAAAATCCGAAATTATTACAGTAGGTTCATATATGTTATGAGAGCATACCCTGAAAATTTAAGAATTTTTTGAGGAAAATTCAATTTATGAAAAATGAAGCAAGATCCGAGTGTTTTGGGCACTTTAAAAATAGTAAATCATTTTCTAAAATTCCAGAAAACATTTGGGGATAATTGTTGGGTCATATACTGTCCAAATCCAGAAAAGTAGAATTTTTGGAATCAGTTTGCTATTTTTCCTAAAAATGATGAAGTTATGAATAAAAGGAAATAAATAGTTAAATGATGTCTTAAATAAGAAAATTGTGATTTTAATGCTTGAATACTCCTAATATATAATGTTATGACTATTTTAGGACATTTTGGTAATTTATAATAAGAAATATTATTTATGACCTTTTATGGATATTAAATAAGTGGTTAATAATATTTGATTTAAGCATTAATAAATGATTAAAGTATTATTAAATTATTAATAATATTAGATTAAAATATTAATCTTAGATTAAAATAATATTAAAATATTAATAATGTTAAATTAAAGTATTATTAAATGATTAAAATATTCTTAAGTAAATAATATTCGAGATTAAATAAAATGTTATTAAAAATGTAATAACATTAGTAAATGAATAAAATATTATTAAATGATTAATAATATTAGTAAATGAATAAAATATTATTAAATAATTAATAATATTAGTAAATAAATAAAATATTAATACTATTGGTAAATGATTAAAAAGTATTATTAATTGATTGATGATACTAAAGCATAAGTAAATATTAATAAAGTAATAATATTAACAGCGATGATTAAAATATTATTAAGAGGATTAATAATATTAGTAAGGTATTAAAATATTATTAAGATGTTAATAATATTAGTAAGCGAATAAAAGTATTATTAGTGAACTAATAATACTAAGAGGTGAATTAAATATTATCAAGATTAATAATATTAAGTGAATAAAGATAGTTGTTATTTAATAGTAACATTATCGAAGTAGGATAATATTTCTAAGAACTAAATGTAATGTATAATATCTATGTGATTACATAATCTAATGTTATGCTATGGCTAATTAAAAGATTAACTATAGGTCTCTCAAAGGAAGATAATTTAATTGCATAGTGGATAGAATTTAATTGTGTAGTCGTAACCTACAAACGAGGCAAGTCTCCTAACTCAAACTCGAGTTATTATTTTCAAAGCATGTTAGTGAATAGTTATTGATGATTATTCACATCTATAATGATTATTGAAATTCTCACTTTGTGCAATTGAATTCATGTTCTATTATTATTGAACTGTGAATTAAATTAAAGTTCTTTCATTCATGAACTGTTTATGAGACAGATCTATGCTAATTGTATCAGCTAGATCAAGCATGTTTAAATTTGTTAAATCAAATGTGTTTTAAAAAGTTGTTCTTATTAAATTGATATGATAAGAACTCTTGACTAAGAAAAGGACGAATTTGATTAAGGCATGATATCGATGCCGGATTATTAAATGTATATGCATAAATCACGGGGTATGAAAGGCTGATCCCCTTGAATACCAAAACTTATTAAGAGGTCAAGTTTAAATGACTGAGAATCTTGGCAAATGTTCATGGTTATTTCAAAACCACTCAGTACACGTTATTCAATTATTTGAATATTCAATTGTTGATTATTAATTCATGTTCCTTCACAATCTTATACTATTGTTGAACATTGAAAGCAAAACCTCTTTCTAGTCATGATATATCTCCCTTGTGTATAAACTTGCTAAGCAAATTAGTTGCTTACCCTTGCTATATCATGACATTTATTTTAGCTAAGCCTGAAGGATCCAATGCGAAAGACAAAGGCAAGGGCAAGATCCAGGAATAGTTTAGAATGAATGTTAATTATTATTATCTGATGGAATTTCTTATGTAAACCGTTTGTAATATGAATGGTGGGTTTAAGTTAAGGTTAAGAAGGCCTTGGTACTATGTTATAAAACTTTATTATAATGAACAATGTATGTTTATTATTTCGTAATAGTTATAGAATGCTTATGATAATGATAGATCGTGAGCACCGAATCTGAGGTTAGAGAACTTGGATTTGGGGGCGTCACACTCCATGTCTTGAAATAATTTCTTTGATATAAAGCTTAGCTAATTGCTCTAGGTTATACATAACACCTATCGGTAGAAAATGAGCCGATTTCGTCAATAAATCCACTACCACCCAAATAGCGTCGTATCCTTTTCTTGTCGTTGGAAGTCCTACCACAAAGTCCATTGTGATTTGCTCCCATTTCCAATCTAGAATTTCTAAATATTGGAACAACCCACTAGGTCGTTGGTGTTCAGCCTTAACTTTCTGACAAGTTAAGCACCTACTAACATACTCTGCTATCTCCCTTTTTATGTTCAGCCACCAAAAGCTCTGACGAAGGTCTTAATACATCTTTGTACTACTGGGATGTATCGAGTACCTCGAACTATGTGCCTCACTCATTATTTCCTCCTTCAATTCGGAATTATTTGGAACCCAAATTCTTCCTTCAAAATGAAGTAATCCCTCCTTATCGAGGTTATACTTAGTCTTTTCTTCATCTTCTACCCTCTTCTTTATCTGCCCGCATTCCTCATTGCTCAATTGCACTTCCTTAACACGTTCCACTATAGTCAGTTGAGTCTCCATGGAGAATAATATCTCCTCTGCTTCACGGAAATTTAACTTCTAATTTATTCACGCCATCATCTTTGCATTAACTCATTTTGAGCCGTTAACATCGATAGCTTTCTCTACCCTTCCTACTTAGCGCATCAGCTACTACATTTGTTTTTCCTGGATGATATAAGATATCACAATCTTAATCTTTTATCAGTTCCAACCAACTTCTCTGCCTCATATTCAACTCCTTCTGTGTGAAGATATATTTCAAACTTTTATGGTCCGTATATATCTCACATTTCACACCATATAGATAATGCCTCCATATTTTTAAGGCAAAAACTACAGTTGCCAATTCTAGGTCATGAGTAGGATAGTCCTTCTCATAATCCTTTAATTGACGTGATGCATATGCAATGACCTTGCCATGCTACATGAGCACGCAACCTTGTCCTCTATGCGAAGCATCGCTATACACTACAAAATTCCCTGTATCATCTGGCGAAGACAATACAGGTGCCTCACTTAACCTCTTCTTTAGCTCCTGAAAATTGTTCTCATATTTTTCAGTCCACACATACTTCACCGACTTCCTCGTCAAATTTGTCAGCAGAGTAGCTATTTTAGGAAAGTCCTAGATGAACCTTCTATAGTATCCCGCTAACCCCAGAAAACTCCGAACCTCATTTGGCATTTTCGGTTGCTCCCATTCATTAATTGCTTCTACTTTTGCTGGATCCACAGAAATGCCATCTTTGTCAATAACATGTCCTAGAAACTACACTCGTTCAAGCCAAAATTTACACTTTGTGAATTTCGCATACAACTTCTCCTTTTGTAGTGTCTCTAACACTATCCTTAAATGTTCGGCATGGTCTTCTAACGTCTTAGAGTAGACTAGAATATCATCAATGAACACTACGATGAACTTGTCCAAATACTGTTTGAACACTCTGTTCATCATATCCATAAATGCGGCTGGCACATTAGTTAACCCAAATGACATTACCAGAAGCTCGTAATGACCATAATGAATTCTGAATGTCGTCTTAGGTACATCCTCCTTCCTTTTAACTGATGATACCACGTACGCAAATCTATTTTAGAAAAATACTTTGCCCCTTTCAACTGATCAAATAGACCATCGATCCTGGGCAACGGTTATTTATTCTTAATCGTTAACTTGTTCAACTCTCGATAGTCGATACAAAGTCGTAACGACCCATCCTTTTTCTTTACAAACAATATCGGTACTCCCCAAGGAGACACACTCGGTTGAATGTACTTCATGTCTAATAGTTCTTGTAATTGAACCATTAACTCCTTCTTCTCAACTGGCGCCATCTGGTATGGTGCCTTTGAAACTGGTGTCGTACCCGGTAATAGATCAATCACAAACTCAACTTCCCTATCTGGTGGATTACCCGATAATTCCTCCGGAAATACATCTGTGAACTCTTGAACTATAGGTATCTGGTCCAAGGATGCTCCCACTCTTTGGGTATCCACAACATGGCACAGATAACCTAAATAACCCTTTCTTAACATCTTCCTAGCTTGTGTCATCGTTAGACAACAAGAGCGTCTCGGTGATTTACTACCGAAGAACACTACCTTGGTTTTCTTAGAAAGCTGAAGGTTCACACTTTTCCTATGGAAATCTATTATAGCCTTATGGTTAATCAACCAATCCATACCAAGAATTACATCGAATTCTTTTAACCTTATCGGTACCAAATCTACCAATAACTTATTCCCTCTAATATCTACGCAACAATCCTTATGAATAAGTTTAATGGGGATTATCTCTTCGTTTGCTACCTTAACATCTAAAGGTATTTCTAACTTTTCACGGATTAAACCTAATCACTTAGCAAATCCATATGCTATAAAAGAACAAGTAGCACCCGAGTCAAATAACACATAAGCATTTATTTCATTGACTGGAATGATACCTGCTACTACATCTGATGATGCAACCGTATCTTGGACAGTCATATTAAACGTACGAGCTGAGGGTCTACCCACAGATGGTGTTGGTCTAGTAATTGGCAAATTTACCACTACCAGAGCCCTTATTTCCCTTTAACCCTTTCTTCGGGCAATTTCTTGCCATGTGATCCAACGAACCACAAACGAAACACCCATTATTTTTCTTAGGGTTAGGATAATTGGGTGATAAATGTCCCTCCTGCCCACAGTTGTAGAAAACTGATTTTCCCTTTAAACAGACTCCCAAATGAGTCTTCCCACATGTCTTGCATGCCTCCATCCTACGCTTAGGATCTCCTTGTTTCACCCCAGTATTCCCAAGGTTAAAGCTCTTCCTCTTTGGCATTGTGCCACTACCGCTGACAACTTCTGCCTTATTTCCTCCTTCACTCTTATTCCTATTCTTCCTTTCCTTGTGGTACTGAGATAACGCCTCACCACCACCTTCGGCTATAATAGCTGTAAGACCCAGAAATTTTTTAAATAAAAAGGAATTTCCTTTATTTATTATTTTGAAATAGTAAGGGTGGATTTGATTAATGTGGTTAGTTATGGGTAAAATGCTAAATATTTTAAATAAGCAAGTGGTGATAAAATATTCATTATCGCTTGGGAATATTCGTTTGGTCGTGGAATATTAAATCGCTTTTGGGAATATTCGCATTGACCACTTGAGCTTTTGTGGGCCCATAACGAAAGTTTATGGATGAAGAAAACAACAAATATAAGTTGTTTATAAATAACAACAGTAGTTGTTATCTTTAATATTTGTTGGAATACCCGTTGGTTAAAACACACTAATAATACGTTGAACAAGAAGAGCACTCAGTATTGCACCAATTATTGATTCTTACGTAAGAAGGCACTACTCAATAATTGTTACGGTAATTATCGCTCAAAGATTTTATTTTATCGATTCAAAAATTGTTGCGTTGATATTTTATATTGTTGTTGTTTCAATAATTGTCATTACACAAGATTTTTTTTATTATTGAAGCAATAATTTATATTATCTGAATAATATTATTAGATAACATTATTGGCAATGTCTAGAAAGTTCTGCTCTAAGGAGAGGTTTGGTCACCTAATTGCAGCGCCAAGAAGGAGAGATCCTTATCGAAAGCCCCTCTTTCTGGAACCTATGCTCGTTGTCAATATTGTGATTTGTAATATTATTTGTGAATAATTAATTATTGATTTATATGATGAGGAAAATATTGATTTTATGTGGATATAGATGGAGAAAATTTTAATGTGACAATTGTTGAAAATTAATATTTTATCTTTTCTCGATAAAATAATTCATTTAAATATATTATTTTAATAATATATTATCGGTGATATTTTTACAACGAATGTGGGATATATGAGTATACGAGGAGGAAGAGTATTTTTGTTGCAATAAATGTTTAAAACATGTTAAACATGTCGGTGGACCCCATTTATTGACTGAAATTTGATTATAGCCTGTAAAATCGTCCGTTTATGGATTTTGGTCAATTTTTGTTTGGAATTTGGAAAAACTTTCTTCTGAAAAGTTGTAGAGAATTAGATTTCCTATAAAAACTTGCGAGATTCGAATTTTTCTGATAAAAGAGCTATTTATTATGAATTATTGAAGTTCCGAAGCTCCGAAATAATTGATTTTTGGAAGTTTTAATTATTTATATCAACAAAAACGTTTTTATTGTTTTGGTTGGCCCCCATGTGTGTTGTAAACATGCTGATTTCAGGAGTCTTGGTTGGTGTAGGAATATATATATAATATATTATTATTATATTAAATTTTCTCGCTTTGGTGTTCTAAGCAATTTACTATAAATAGGTGCTTAGGTTAGAATTGAAAATCACACCGTAAATCAAGTTTTCTCTCTATATTATCGAGTTTATTCTTGTGAGTATTTTGAGTATACTTTGAGTATTGCTATACGATTGCAAGTTCAAGTCATAGCCTATATCGGTGTTTCAACTAGAAGCATTGTCTTTCGAGGTAAGTGGATGTTATTTTCTTCTCAAATGATATTATTTCTTCAATATCATTATCTTTGAAATATTGGTTGAACTTTTTATCAAATTTGGAACTTTTTCATGCTCGGGGTTACTATTCATGAGTTATTATTCATGAAGTTACTATTCACGAGTTACTATTCATGAGTTCTTATTCACGAGTTACTATTCACGAGTACTATTCATGAAGCGTGAAGATGTTTTTGTGGAATTTCTATCTTTTGGTGTTAGAGTTACTATTCACGATACTAAGATTATTCACGATACTAAGACTATTCACGAATACTAAAGACTATTCATCGAAAAATGAAAAATTTTCTTTTCGTCTCAAAATATCTATTCGGATACTAGCTTTGATTGTATCCATGTTTTGATCATTCTTGAATTTTACACCACTATGATTATTTTTGAGGTATTTTTAGACGTGGATAAAACAAAGTACTAATCCTTAATCCTTAATCCTTGTCATTTTGTTTCAATCGGATTCATTTCTTTAAAATATTTTTCATCATCCTCGATCTTAAATGATGATATTATTGAGTATCTTTGGCTCGTAGTGCAAAGATGAATGATTTCGATGAATATCTTTGGCCCGTAGTGCAAAGATGATCGTGTTTAGATGAACATGACTAACTAATGAATATCTTTGCTTTTGTAGTGCAAAAAGATGAATATTTGATTCGGATGTATATTTATTGATGTTACAAGGATAAAAGATAGACGATGAACTTTTAAATTCATATATGTAAGATAGTAGTTTGCATTCTCTACTTAACTCTTCTAATGAATTATTATTTTCATCCGCTAATATTGATTTAAAACTTGTTGTCTATCAGATTCTATTAGATTTTTCCATGTTGAAGACTAAAGATAATTTGTTGTATATTATCTTAGTCATAATATTCTTTATTGGGCTAGTTGAGCTCACCCTTTTCCTTGTTGTTCCATTTTTTTCTTCTCGGGAGGCGAGAATGTAGCGAGTACTAGTGGGGTATGGAATGAAGGTTCTAGAGAGAGTTGTTTAGTAGTCCTCACCATTTTGTAAAATAATGTATCAATAATTATGATGGGGATTTATTTGCGTGTGGATATTGTCCAGATGGCAATATCGTATTTAAACTCATAGTTTATATGTTGTAATAATAAAGTTGTAGTTATTTCGCACCATGTATTTGGCGACTCGAGAATGGGTTGGATGGAATGGACCTATTTTGGGGCGCCACGGTTGGTATCGAGCTTAGGATATGATCTCTCCATGAGATCGGAGAATTGAACTAGGAGGGGAGAGACTTAATAAATCCTTCGCTAGTGTGTCCTACCTAAGCTTATTTGTTAGTTGGTTAGTATATAGGGATATTATGTGATATATTGATTTCCTTAATTAACCCTTATTTTATGATGAAGATTTGAGAATGTCGACCGAGAATATTAATGATGGAGTAAATGAGACCAGTGGAGATGCCTGACTTACCAACGAGGAGAACGTGTAACAGTCGGCAATGTACCTCTTGTGAATAACACCAACGAGCAGATGATGAACGAGGGATGTTTAGAAGCTTTTTGCATTTCTTGCAAAAATCGCACGAGGAGACTCGTGTTCAAAATACTGAGGAGGAAATGATAGCATTCATGGGTGGTCACAAATGCAAGTTTAAAGAGTTGGGACCACCGAATTTAAGGGAAAGCAGATCCGATCATAGCGGAAACATGGGTCAAGCAAATTACCAAGATATTCGATGTCTTGGGATGCACGGAGGAACAAAGGTTCCATTCGCCACCTTTATGTTCCGTGGCGAGGCAGACATCGGTGGGAATCGTGAAGCGTATCCATCCAAACCGCACTCAAAGATATCATGGAGACGTTTGAAGCAGTTCAATGACAAGTACTTCCATGAAAGTATTCATTATATGAAGGAAGTGGAGTTTATTAGACTGGAGCGTAATATAACGATGGCGTTGTGTCAAAGACGAGGCGAAGTTCATGAGTTATTGAGTTTGCACCTCATTTGGTGGAGAATGAGGAACGATGACGCGGATGTTTCGAGAGGTTTGAAACCCCAAGATACGCCAAGATCTCATTTCTCATAAATTTTTCTCTATTCAGGATGTTGTTAATGTGGCTCGCTTGTTAGAGAAGCGAGATAACGAGTACGCTCAACCGAGGGACCATAACCAGGATCATACCAAGAAGATAGCACTCATCGTAATAACGATAACCAACGGAGAAAGAAGAATACAGACAAAGGCGGTAACCACTCTGGTGGTAATCGTGGCCATGAAAATAGAAGAAGTGAGTCGGGAGGAGATTTTAAAAAGAAGAGATTCAACAACGACCATTTGAAGACGTCAGCGCCAGTAACAACTAGTTCCAAGGGAGGAGAAAAACCACTGGTCGTATGTTACGAATGCGGGAAAGAGGGATATATCAGCCCAAACTGCCCACAACAGTTTAAGGTATGTTATAATTGTGGAAAAGAAGGACATGTCGCTCGAGATTGTACGATATCGAAACCCAGTCAAGCGGAAATGGTGACTCAAAAGGATGTCCCAGAAAAGTCAAAGACAACGATTCCTGGAAGAGCGTTTGTCGTGACCGGTCAAAATGCAAGGAACCCGAACAAAGTTAGCACGGGTTAGTTAATTATAAATTCTTACGAAGTTTATACCTTACTAGATACCGGTTCTACTCATTCTTTTATCTCTCTTGCTTGCGCTCAACATTTGAACTTGACTACGGAGAAATTAGACTTTGACCTATTTATGGAGACTCCGTTAGGAGAAACTTTCATTACATCCGTTGTTTAGAAATCTTGCTTGATTCAGGTTGGCACTATCACATTACTTGTTAACCTTATTTCTATAGAGATATTTGCTTTTGATGTGATTTTAAGGTTAACTACTCATCATGCCGAAATTGATTACTTTCGTAAGGTTGTTAGCTAAGCAACCTGTTATTCGAATTCAAGCAATCAAACCATTGTAGTCAAACATTTTCATGTCAAGCTATGAAGTCATTCGTTTATTACGGATGTCAAGTTTTCTTAGTTCATGTTATGGATTTGAATAAAGACATGTCAGATTTGAATAATATTCCTGTTGTTATTGATTTTTCCTGACGTATTTTCAAGAATTTCTCGCTTACTCCCAAAGACCGATATTAAATTTTGTATCTACTTTGAACCCAGACAAAACTCATTTCTAAAATCTCATATCGAATGGCTCCTATTGAACTTCGGAGTTAAAAATTCAACTATAGAATTTGGTACCGAGCCTTTATCCGGTGACTTCCTTTCAGGAATGCACCGAAGCCGAGATTCGTAGGGGACACCATATTTAAATGCGATAGTAAACTGATTGGTGTCATTGTAACGTGTTATCCAAGGTTGGGATATGAGTCACGATTGAGAACAACCTAAGTCGGTAATCAAAATAACGAGCTTCAGAAGCTTAGTTGGTTATTATCGAGATTCGTTGAAGGATATTCTCGAATCGCTATTCCATTAACAATAACCGACTCAGAGAGAAACAAAATTCGAATGGAGCAAGGAATGTGGGAAGAGCTTCAAGAACTCAAGAGGAGACTCATTTCAAAGACATGTTTCACCATGCCATCCCGGAAAAGCGAACGTGGTAATGACGTGTTGAGTAGAAGATCGATACAAGCACGAAAGTACGATATTGTCAAAGACTCATTTCGTATAATTTACAAATAATAGAAATGGAGGTGAAAACTCTAGGTACCCACGGGATGATATACGAGTATAATCAACTTTAATCGATAAAGTTAAAGCTGTTCAAGCTACACACCGGAGCTGATGAATTTGAAGAAGGAGGTGCAAGAAGTTGTTATTTCAAAAGCGAGAATCGGTGAGGTGAGGAAAGCTCAAACCTTCGATTTATTAATCTATTTGAAATTCTCGATCGAATAGGAACTGTGGCCTATAGACTCGTTTTACCGCCAAGTATGACGCGTGTTCATAACGTTTTTTCACGTATCGATGTTACGTAAATATGTGGACTAATTCGAACCACGTCATTGAGTTAGAACCGGACGAGATAGACGAAGACTTAACGTACGAGGAGGTACCTGTCAAGATCTTGTAGAGGAAAGAACATGTCCTATGTACCGAGGTTATACCACAAGTTAAAGTTTTGTGGAGAAACCATGCTATTGAGGAAATTACCGGAGTTGAAAACGAAAATGAAAGCGAGGTATTCTCATCTTTTCAAAAACACCAGTATCGTACGCCAATTTCGAGGACGAAATTTCATAAGGAGGGAGGTTGTAAGACCAAAATTTTTAAATAAAAGGAATTTCCTTTATTTATTATTTTGAAATAGTAAGGGTGGATTTGATTAATGTGGTTAGTTATGGGTAAAATGCTTAAATATTTTAAATAAGCAAGTGGTGATAAAATATTCATTATCGCTTTAGAATATTCGTTTGGTCGTGGAATATTCAGACTGTCGGGAATATTCGCATTTACGACAGTAGCGATCTTTTGTGGGCCCATATAACTGAAAAGCGATTGAATGAAGAAAACGACAAATATAAAGTGTTTATAAATAATTGCAGCGTAGTTGTTACTGAATAATATCGTTGGAATACCCGGTGGTTAAAACACACTAATACGCGTTGTTGAACAAGTAGACACCAGATTGCACCAATTATTGATTCTTACGTAAGAAGGCACTACTCAATAATTGTTATGATGTAATTCGCTCAAAGATTTTATTTTATTGGTTCAATAATTGTTGCGTTGATATTTTATATTACGTTGTTTCAATAATTGTCATTATACAAGTATTTTTTATTATCGAAGCAATAATTTATATTATCTGAATAATATTATTAGATAACATTATTGGTAATGTCTAGAAAGTTACATCTAAGGAGAGGTTTGGTCACCTAATAATCAAAGGCCAAGAAGAGGAGAGATCCTTATTGGAAAGCCCCTCTTTCCAGGAACCGTATCAGTTGTCAATATTGTGATTCTCGTAATATTATTTGTGAATAATTAATTATTGATTTATATGATGAGGAAAATATTGATTTTATGTGGATATAGATGGAGAAAATTTTTAATGTGACAATTGTTGAAAATTAATATTTTATCTTTTTCTGATAAAATAATTCATTTAAATATATTATTTTAATAATATATTAAAGGTGATATTTTTACAACGAATGTGGGATATATGAGTATACAAGGAGGAAGAGTATTTTTGTTGCAATAAATGTTTAAAACATGTTAAACATGTCGGTGGACCCCATTTATTGACTGAAATTTGATTATAGCCTGTAAAATCGTCCGTTTATGAATTTCGGTCAATTTTTGTTTGGAATTTGGAAAAACTTTCTTCTGAAAAGTTGTAGAGAATTGGATTTCCTATAAAAACTCGCGAGATTCGAATTTTTCTGATAAAAGAGCTATTTATTATGAATTATTGAAGTTCCGAAGCTCCGAAATAATTGATTTTTGGAAGTTTTAATTATTTATATCAACAAAAACGTTTTTATTGTTTTGGTTGGCCCCCCATGTGTTGTAAACATGCTGATTTCAGGAGTCTTGGTTTATGAGAATATATATATATATAATATATTATTATTATATTAAATTTTACGCTTTGGTGTTCTAAGCAATTTCTTATAAATAGGTGCTTAGGTTAGAATTGAAAATCACACCGTAAATCAAGTTTTCTCTCTATATTATCGAGCGTATTCTTGTGAGTATTTTGAGTATACTTTGAGTATTGCTATACGGTGCAAGTTCAAGTCATAGCCTATATCCTGTTTCAACTAGAAATACCGCCTTTTCGAGGTAAAGGATTTTATTTTCTTCTCAAATGATATTATTTCTTCAATATCATTATGCTAAAATATTGGTTGGAACTTTTATCAAATTTGGAACTTTTTCATGTCTGGGGTGACTATTCATGAGTTACTATTCACGAGTTACTATTCATGAGTTACTATTCACGAAGTTACTATTCACGAAGTTACTATTCATGAGTTCTTATTCACGAGTTACTATTCAGAGTACTATTCATAAAGCGTGAAGATGTTTTTTTGTGAAATTTCTATCTTTTGGTGTTTGAGTTACTATTCACGATATCACTGATTTATTCACGATACTCTGACTATTCACTTAATACTCAAGACTATTCATCGAAAAAAATAAAAATTTTCTTTTCGTCAAAATATCTATTCGGATACTAGCTTTGATTGTATCCATGTTTTGATCATTCTTAAATTTTACACCACTATGATTATTTTTGAGGTATTTTTGGACGTGGATAAAACAAAGTACGAATCATTAATCCTTAATCCTTGTCATTTTGTTTCATCGGATTCATTTCTTTAAAAATATTTTCATCATCCTCGGTCTTAAATGATGATATTATTGAATATCTTTGCTTTTCGTAGTGCAAAAGATGAATGATTTTCGATGAATATCTTTGGCCCGTAGTGCAAAAGATGATCGGTGTTTAGATGAACATGACTAACTAATGAATATCTTTGGCCTGTGAGTAAAAGATGAATATTTGATTCGGATGTATATTGATTGATGTTACAAGGATAAAAGATAGACGATGAACTTTTAAATTCATATATAGAAGATAGTAGTTTGCATTCTCTACTTAACTCTTCTAATGAATTATTATTTCCGCTGCGAATATTGATTTAAAACTTGTTGTCTATTGTATTCTATTAGATTTTTCCCTGTTGAAGACTAAAGATAATTTGGTGTATATTATCTTAGTCATAATATTCTTTATTGGGCTAGTTGAGCTCACCCTTTTCCTTGTTGTTCCATTTTTCTTCTCAGGAGGCGAGAATATAGCGAGTACTAGTTGGGGTATGGAATGAAGGTTCTAGAGAGAGTTGTTTAGTAGTCCTCACCATTTTTGTAAAATAATGTATCAATAATTATGATGGGGATTTATTTGCGTGTGGATATTGTCTAGATGGCAATATCTGTATTTAAACTCACAGTTTATATGTTGTAATAATAAAGTTGTAGTTATTTCTGTACCATGTATTTGGCGACTCAGAATGGGTTGGATGGAATGGACCTATTTTGGGGGCGTCACAATAGCCTTTTCCTGAATGGTCCTGTAGGAAGCACTCTAAAACACCGAAATCCTACTGTAGAGCCAGGGTTTCAGGCCCTGCTCAAACCTACGAGCCTTCCTCTCTTCTGTGTCCACCTGATGTGGAGCAAATCTTTCCAATTCATTGAATTTTGCGGCATACTGGGGAACTGTCATATCCCCTTGCTGAAGTTCCAAGAACTTAATCTCCATCCTCCCTTGCATACTAGTAGGGAAGTAGTTCTCGAAGAATACCTTCTTGAACTGTTCCCGTGTAACTTCCTCCATTCTAGCCCCAACCTGGTGAGCTTCCCACTAGTAGTTGGTTTCCCCTTTCATCATGTAAGTCACAAAAGAAGTCTTTTGCGCTTCACTTACGTTTGTAATAACAAATGTCTTCTCTATCTCTTTTACCCATGTCTGGGCCTCTAAGGGGTCCGTCGTTCCTCAGAACTCCGGAGGACCCACACTCTCGAATTCCTTAAAGGTAGTTATTCTTGCTACTCTAGGTGCTATGGGAATCCCTCCCCCAACTTGGTTAAATGCTGCCGTTAATAAATTAACGAACTCTTACATAGGGTTATTAGGACCCCCCTTGATTTTCATTATGAGACTCAGCCTCTTGGTTACGTTGTCTCCTGCTTGGCAGCATAATTCTGATTAAATAAATAAATTTTCATTATTATTTATTTAACTACTTGGTTATCATTCTCAAATAACAACTCATACCACAACAAGCACATTAAACAAAAACTTCCTTATATTAATATGTTTTCATAGACAAAACTATTTAAACTTTGCTTCCTTAGCCAAAAAGCTATTTCATTACTACCTCGCGATTGACTTATACAAAAATTGGGATTTACAAAACGACTACCCTTTAATTATACAAAAGTGGGTTTTACGTCACTATACATATACAAAAAGATCTAACGATCTACTAACACTGCCTTACGACATTCTCATGTTTCTGATTCGCTAGAATTGAAACAATATTTCGACTAATCGTATGTCGAGTCTGCCCTAACTCAATAGAATAACAAGCAATTTTCAGCTTGAAATCCTCGTGAGCACATTCATGGATGTACAACATCCTAGCAATCTTCTGGTCCTTAATGGCCAGTTCCTTATGAAGCTCTACGGCTTTATTCTTATAATCCCTCGCCTTATCCGTCATCAGCACTTTCTCATCGTGCTCTGACTCAAAATCTGCCTCTGCAGACTCCTTCGTCTCATACAAGGCGATAATCTCCTCGTTCTGTGTCTACACCACCGTGCGCAGATGCACATTCCTATCCAACACAGCCAGGTACAATGATCTCATCGCCTCTGGAGGTGTTGAATCCTGAGTAGGTACCACTGTATTAATCGATGTTACCTCCATATCCTCCTCCACATCTATCATAATATTTAGATATGATGTTATTCCCATCGTTTCCTCAGAGTAATCTTCCCCAGACATGTACTCTTCTGGATCAGAATCTTCTAGAACCACTATCGGTACCTCCGTCAATGACATCGGTACTACCTCCACTTGGTTCACTGACTCTTCACTCACAACATGAATGTCTCTATACATCATGCTATCGATAGACATCTACAATAGCACATAACAAGTTGATTATTACATAATAAAAAATAGTATAAGCATAAATCACATTTAATTTATTTAAGGTTACTTTTCATCTTTTAAATCTTTCAGTACTGAGTTTTCTCAATACTTTATTAATTCATTCGACTCGAATTTCTTTCTTCGGACTTTACCTTCCTTACGAGGTTATTAGCCTAAGGTTCTTCCCCCCTTAACTTTTATAACCTAATGCTTTAATACCAACCTGTGAAGCCCCCAAATTCGGGTATCTTCCAACCCGACATATGGTGCTACACGGTACTCATAACTATATAATCATTCCATTGAAAACACAACATAATGAATGTAAATACTATCTTCTTATTACAATCAAACTGAAATCCTTTCCCAGGTTCATAAACCGATTACATCATTCGTTATTTGTAAGTAATACATATAATCATACTAATCTATTACAAGATGGTTCACTATCCATCTTAGCCTTGCCCTTATTTCTCTTAGCATTCTGAATATGCTTGGCTTTAACTGCAATCATATAATTCACGCAAGAAGTGAGCATAACAAGCTGAGCAAGTCTAGCAAAGAATAATCTTAATACTACATTTATGAATTATATGAAAATCTTCCATAACTGAACAAATAGTCATGAAGTATTAAGAAACAATAATACTTAACAATTCATAATATCAACTCCCAAAGTATATAATAGTTTAGGAATTCTGAACCGGTCATAAGACCATGAACAGTAGTTTTCTATTTTCATACTTGAAAAGGATATCATAGCACTAAGGCTGTATATCTGGCATTACTTACGAGCACTTCTAGGTGATCAGCCTATAGTACTCTGTGTTAATCAACATTCATCTGTTACACGTATTTACATTTAAGTTTTGGCAAACTCGCGTTCCCATCGAATAATCGATGAAAAATACTTTTGTTTGTTCATAGACAAAACTTTACTTTCAAATCCGTACCAATTACTTGGCATAGGATAGCGTTACCATTTCTATATAGAAAGATATGTATTCAAATCAATCTATTTCTTACAAATAGTCTAGCCGAGTTAAAACTGGCATTGACCCTTTCTTTAAAATCATTCATGCAACTCAATACAATGAATCACAGAAAACTCGACTAACACAAAGGTTAGATAAGCGTTAAGAAAACTTGCCTTTAAGCGTCTTCAAATAACTTATTCGACTGTTCTCAGCCTTTACATAATCTACATGATATATTCTTATAGCACACTGTAATTAGCTACCAAACAATCAATCACATTGTTTATACCAACTTCTTTCTCTTCTATGTTTTATTTGACTTTATTTCATTAATAAGGTCAATTGAACTTATTTTCCTTCATCCCGGCTTGTTAACGATTTTATGTTACTAACCGACTCAAACATCAGTAGAGAAGTACCAATGTCGATTACTGTTCCCAGTTTATTATTAACTCTTTATGTTCTTCGTTATCATATTATCAACTCGCGTTCAATTCCTAAGTTCATTAACATATACAGTAGTATATGTTATATAGGAATAGTTGTAGTACACTTATTAAGTGTATAAACTTAACTCATATTGGTCTCGGAACAATTAAAGTTCAAACCTAAGTTATCAAACAAAGACCTCGCTTGGCGCCATGGCCTTTGGCTTTTATACCTAACATCATGGCCATGGTGCCATGCATCGCGAAGAATCGAGTCCTGCCTCGAGTCATTGCTGGCGTGAAACTCCTTTAGATGAGTGGCGCTACGGTGCCACTCTCTAGTAGGTCATTACACTATTCCGGCGCTGCAACGCAGAACATTAAGCCTTGTTTGGCGCTGCGGCGCCAGACCTCAGCACCAGAAAATTTTACAGACAAAAATTTTAGTGAACTTCCCAGATTCATAACTTCTTCGTTATAAGTCCAATTTGGTCCGTTCAAAAGCCTACAACTCATAAATTACATACTCTATGTGTTCATATAAGAATTTTTCAATTCCAAATTTGTTAACTCAAAATTCACTTATAAGTTCATTTTTAAGCGTTCGCTAAACGTTAATGAGCGTTCAATACTCATTTTCTTCGTTTTAAGGCGGAATCCAATGATTCGTGAGTCCAGGAATCTTATATACCCTATCTCACGTGTTGACATTGAAACCCAATGTTTTTAAGTCTCACGGCAACTTTCAACTACTAATCCAAAATTTTACGTTTTGGACGTTTAACGTCTAATTACGTAAAATTCGCCATAACTTCGTTACTAGTGTTCTATATGCCAAATCAAATGGAACACTCCATTGATTTCATATCTACATCCTAACCAAGCAAGATGCAATATATTCTAATAGTGATGGTTTTCAATTTCTCCATCAACAATAATGTTCCTTAATCAATAATTTCTACGGTTTATACTTACGTAAACCCTTACGATTCTTACTTGCACATGAATTATAAATGTTTTATATATCACAAGCCATCCGTATTCATACATAGCAGACATGCTCCACCAATTTATGATTCTTCATAATAAATAAAATTAAAAGGGATGGAAAACCAATATTAATGGAATATTACCTTTTCGAACTTTATGTTCTTGCTAAACTTCTAAAGAAAAAGCTTCAAGGTAGGAGAATGGTTTAACTCTAACTCTTTTTCTCTTTTAAAATATGTTGGATGAGTCTTGGAAAAACCTCAAATGGCCAACATATGCTTCTTATTTATAGGAAAACAAGAGGGAGGGCTTTTTGGTCAATTGTCCCACCTCCTTACTATTCACTACTTCATCACCAAGTAAAATACTTGGTGATCAAGTAGTTTATCTAGCTTTCACTCCAAGTGGCCAGCCCACCATGCCCATGGGTCATCCCCATAGGTTTTACCCATTCATTGACCCACCGGTTCAACCAACAGTTCAGTTTCTTGGATCAGGCTTAATTAATTCTAACATTAGGCTTTAACTTGGGTCTAAACACTTAATTCATTGGGCTTGATTACTCAATCATTTAGGCTTGATATAAACCAAATCCAATTGGATTATACTAAGTCCTTATACTATAAATCCAGTAATACCAAACGTATTCTCCGCGTATAATTTACGTATTCTCTTCACATAATACTCGTACGATATTCGTATTGTACTTTTTATTAAATCTTCGTATTATACTCGTATACTAAATTGTATCATACTCGTATAATATACGCATAACCATTATCATAATTCATTATACGCCTCACATTTCCTTCTCGGAAATCATTCTTCTCAACCCTTAGGTTTTAAGTCCGCAGGCGAAAACTTCGTTTGCCATAAATGAAATATTATTAGATATTCCATCTCGTCTTAATATTCTATCATTACACGTTTCTCGAAATTTCAAACTTAATCCCCGAGCAGAAATGAATGAATAGTTTTTTTACGGAAATTTCTGAGAAAACTTTTATTTTCGTCTTGGAAATTCCAAACAATTAATTCTAGCACATAGCCAGATTACTAACCACATTCGCACATTCTAGGTCATAGAACGACCTTCACATGGCTTACTCACATAAATAATCAATTAAATTCATTTAATTCACATAATCAAATAAAAATTTAATTCTCATATAAATCTGATTTTCTCGGGCGTTACAGGTAAAGAAAGTTGGTTGTGTAAACTTAGATTACAAGAACGCGAATCTTAAGAAGTAAAGTTAAGTATACCAATGTGTAAAGTCAAGTATATGACTACTTGGTGTATGTGTTATTTCCTTATGTGCTATATAGGGATTGGAATAAGCAATTCAGCATAAACTATAAGCTATAGTTGTGTGTAAGGCAAGTTTCCTAACTTCATTTATATTTTAAATGAATGCTAATTTCAGATGTTGAACTTAAGAAGTTTTGTCTATGTGTAAATGTGTGATATTTGTACAAGGTGGTAGAATATATGAGGCCTTGTGCCATAATTTTAACACTTTGGTGTTTCTATGAGATGAACTGTTTTGTGATTGAACTATTCAATAAGAAAATGTTTTGTTTATACATGAACCGTTATTGTTAAGTTTGTGCTAAGGATTCTAGCCAGACATGATGTGTATGGAAAAAGGTAGAAGAATAAAAGTATTTTAAAGTGAATGTGACTAATGATTTAAAATGATAGGAATCAGAGTTTATTCCTATTATTCAAGCTTCTTCATAACCTTTGTTCGATTATTGAAGTCTTAAAAGAATGTTTAAATTCTTGAAGTTGTTTATTCAACTGCTATGACTTGCTGAGTAATTGAATGCTCACACTTGCTTTAAATAAAAATATTTTTAGCGAACGATGTTAGAAAGAACTTAAGGATCCCGTAAAGATCAAGCAGATCGGTATCCAGACGAAGTGCCATTCAGTATATGAATGTGCTTGAAGATCAAGCCAAGACTTGTAGTGTAGAATAGTTTAATTGAACTATAGATTAGTTTAATTAATTGTTATGTATCCTTGGTGGTGGATGAAAGTCACTTTTGTAAGATGTAAAGAATAATGTAATTATCATTATTTGTAATGAACGAGGTTATAAGGTATTAGAACCTGGGATTTGAGAATGTATGTTGTTATATTAGCTATATAATTATGTATGTTTGGAAAGAAGTAGGACCGTGACGTACGGAATTCGGCTGTGAAAATAAACCAAATTTTGGGGCATTATAGAATAGGTTGGTTCTATTTTGGCTATGTGTCCCGCACCTGCCCTCTATTTTCCTCTCTCTGTTGTGCCTAGGCGTTTTCTCGACCTACTATATATTGGACCAACTTGTCGTTTTGCACATTTTTCTCTATCAAATCACTCAAGTCATAACACTTCTATGTTGTATACCCTGAGCTCTAATGATATTCACAAAACTTGTCCCGATTCATCTTCCCCGGCTTCGGGTTCGTCGAACAGGGCTCATAAAATGATTTATTTCGAATCTCCTCCAGTATCTTAGTCCGATCAGTATTGAGAGGGGTATAGACCTTGTTGACGTTTCTGCTCGGGAAGGGTGGTCGACCACTACCCGATCCCCCACTATTATAATTCTTCTTCCCTTAATTATCCGATCTCCCCTGGATATTGTCTGAATGTTGATAGGTCTATTTATCTCGGTCTTTAGACTTTTTATAGGACTGGGAGTGTGGCTTGAAGTTTCCCATAGCTTCGTCAATGGCGATGAACCCTTCGGCCTGATGAAAAGCTTTAGTTAGGTCAGAAGGAGGATTAATTACCAAATCTTTCATCAGCTTCTTTGACTTTCCTATGTCAAGACTTGTTGTGAAGAATCCTAAGGCCTAAGGGGATTTTAACTCTGCTATCGACCCCACCACCTCTCGAAACCTCTTGACATACTGACCGAGACTTTCATCTGAATGTTTCCTTACCTGCATGAGAGAAGTAGTGATCTTTCTTCTTCGTTTGTTGCTCCTAAACCGAGCATGGAATTTTTCCCGAAGGTCATTCCAGGAACTGATCGATCCCGATGCCAAAGTCCCCATCCATTCCCTGGCACTCTTCTTCAAAGTTGTGGCGAACATATGGCATTCAGCAGCATCCGAATGCCCATAATAAGTCAATAATCTGTCATACCCGTCAGAATGGTCATAGGGATCCCCCAATCTATCATACGTCTCCATCGGGGCCATCTTCTTCTTCGGGTCAGCTGTGACCTGATTGATTTTGGGCGAGAACAATGAACTGGGGCAGCTCGAGGGTGTTCCCATATGATTTTTTTGAAAACAGTCATCGCTGTGTTGACTGGCCATGTTCTGAATTACCTTCCTGGTTTTTTTTCCCCAGTCTGTCTTTGATTGACCCTCTAACTTGGGTCGTCTGGTGATTTTTTGCTTTTTCCTGGTTTGAAGCACTACTATCTCTTCTCACCATCACTTTTAACCGAAAAAATTCAGAGTAATTGTTAAAGCACTAAAAGCCCTCCTCCTAGCGCCAATATTAATGCCAAGTTTCGTCGGCGCGTCCAATCACCAAATCCACGCTCTTAAACCTACACAATAACAGATCACACAAGAAGCTTGATGGCTTGTGTCGCCAGGTGATAGCTCCGGTGTGAGAATTAGTACAGGCTGATACAAGGTTTAACAATGGAGGCTTTATTGTTTAGTTCTCAAGAGTGTATTACATGTTAATTGATGTTAAGCCTTGTATTTATAATCGTTCTTATCACCTTAATGCCCCTTTCCAAGTCGAATTAGGACTCCTAAACATGACAATTACTTATGTTTGGGTCCAACTCAATCTCCTCAAAAAGTGCAAGTTGGATATGATCCAAACACTTACCTTTGGAATTATCATTTAAATATGGTTAGGATTGGAATACTTAACCATTTAAACTTCTTATCATTCCGGACTCTATACGAAGAATGACCTTCTGTACGAACCCAAATCAACCAAACCCATATGAACTAGTCTAGGCTCCGACTCAAAGGACTCGGACGTCCAACCCCGAACAACACCAAACCGAACAGAACTCTGGCCCAGAGAACTCGGACGCCCGAACCCGAACACCACCAATCCCCTTACTGGCTTCGGCTCATTGGACTCAATAAACCCTTCTTAACCAATGCCTTCAGCCCACATAGGGGTCAGCAGATTATGCCTGAGTACCTTTAATAAGAGAATTTTTATCTTTGTTAGGAATAAATAGTTTCATAAAATCTCATTAACATAAATGTGGCTCCCATTTACTATTTATATGAATAGAATCTTGCAGAAATATCAATGTCTCGTAATCATAATAATTCCCTTAACAAATATATTTTTTGAGTGAAACATATGTGAAGGCTATGTAGCTCAATTTACTATAGACTAAAGTTGCAATTTGGGTGGTTGAGCAGGTCTAAGGGTTAACCCAATCTTGACCCACAAACTTTAATGGACTTAGATTGGGCGGACCTAAAGATTGGGATTGACTTTTTACTATCTGAATATCAAACCCTAATAAAGATTATGGGCTCGTGTTGCGTTGGACGGGTTTGATATATTTTTGATTTTGTGAAGCCTTTAGCAAATTAATTGAATAACATTTTTAAGTTGTAATTGTAATAACCCAATATTTTCAATAAGAAATTTTTTCGAATAAATTTTATATATATATATATATATATATATATAAAGGTGGGAATATGTGCATAGTAAATTATATGTATATATGTGATAAATAAAATTATTTATTAGATGAATAATTATAAATAAATTCTTTTTAAGAATTATTCATCGTTATAGATTATATTCCTATAATAAATTAATTTTGTAATAATAATAGTATTAGTTATTTTTCCGTAAATATATGATTATTTTATATAGCATATAATTGTTAGAATTATTATGATAAGTGGTGTAATACCCGAGAAATCTCATGTCTTAGGAATACATTAATGAAATAAATATTTACTTGGATCTAAATGATTTCATGATATGTGACGAGTTAACTCAATTATATTAAAGTGGTTAATGTGGAGTTATAACAAACTTGTAGAAAGCCTTGTGTGGTGCGATGGTGGGAAATATTAATAATAATATTAATCGACGAAGGAATTATTAAGTGAGCAATTAATTAATATTAATTGTTAATTGTTATTGTAGAATATTGAATAATTGTTTAAGGATATGTGATTATTATTGTTAGTAATATGTCTATAAATATAATAAGAATGGTATAGATAATTAATTGTTATAAAGATCCATAATTACATTAATCAATGAGGAACGGATTAATTAATGTTGGTGTTAATTAATCGAGAAAGTGAATAATTTTTTGGCATTAAACAAGTAAGTTATTAATATAATAAAATTATATTGACTATTTTGTGCAAGTGAGCAATAATGAAATAATTTATATATGGATTTCAACTAAGATTATATAGTGTAGTATGACACTTATGTGACTATACTATATATAGTAACCATATATTAATATTTATTGGAACTATATTGTATGAATACATCATGAAGGTTTATGTGACAAAATGTATGTGGGTATATATTAAAATAATATACCATGAACATATTTTAAGCTATTATTTTTAATAAAGTATAAGGTGTGATAAAATTATACATGTATTATATGTATGTTACATTTCCATATTACATCTAAGTACTTGAAATATTAAATTATATTGTGGCATTAGGATTTAGCCTTGTATGAAGAATGTTTATATTAAATATAACATAAGAGTAGGAAAGTGTATAAGTATTATATGAATGTTGAGTTATTTGGATTGTCCCAAAATTAGAGTCCCAAATTCTCTTCATTTCTCCTTCACGTGTAAAACATAAGGCTAGAAGTTATTTCCTTTTCTTTCTTCCAAGCTCTTCCTAGCTAATGATTATGGGGGAGTGGTGGTGATGATGGATTCCAACTACCAATTACCAACTCCTTATTAACCATGATGTAATCTAACTTTTTCATTGGTTTAATTTGATGAATATATGCATTGTCTGTGGTTTTTATTTCTCTATAAATATGAAGTTTCCTTCTCCAATTTCTATTGTTGAAATTTTCTAAGTGTGAGATTGAGAGTATACTAGTATTCTAAGTAACTGGGAGTTCATTTGGAGCAAGTTCACTTCACATTAAAGAGGTATAAGCCCCATTCCTTGCTTTCCATTTTCATTCTCTGCTAAAATGAATTCTTGATTTCTTGAATTTCAAATTCTTAATTATGTGGAATTAGATGATGATGAGGTTGGGTAATGTTTAATTAGTTGTTATATAATCGTATAAGCATGTTGTAATTGATACATGGCTGGTTAGACTCGAAATTGTGTATAATTTTTTTGTGTTTGGTGAAAGTTAGCCAAGGCACTCTTTCCTGGCTCGAACTAGTCATATGGCTAGCAATTGCTACCAGAATAACACCGAGGCGTGAGGATAGTCTGCGCTTGGGACTGCTTTCCGCTTTTTGCTTTCTGTTTCATAATCTTCTAAGTGTTAGTATATTATTATGACTTAAGCTAGCATACAAGCATATGTAACAGGTATATATTAGTATATTAACCTAATGTGAGCATGTTTAGATTAGCATACATGATTAACGAAGGTGTAGAGTTTAAAATGGATTTAGGACTTTAGAAAGGAACTTGAGATGTATGTATGCTATGTTTATATACTGACTTTGCAAGTTTATTGGAAAGGCATGAATAAACCTTTAGCTTGTGTTATATGATTCATAGTTCCTTGATCATGACCACCTTATTTAGGATTTGTATTAAAGAAGTTTTTTAACTTAGTATAGTGAGCTAACATGCATGAATACTACATGCTTTATATTCTGACCTTGCGAACATGATAACATGACTTGACTACATATGATTAGAGCCTTAAAGTTGTCTTGTATGTGTTGTTCGAGTTTAAAATAGTTTCAAAAGCAAACTTAAACATATTTTTCAAAATATAGTTGCATCACATGAATATCTAGATTCTAAAAGGTTAAGATGTCATGTTATGTCTATAATATCCCTATACATGATCCCTATGTATTGAACATGTAGAATCTACTAGTAAACTTACTAATGAAAATACGAACTTTGAACGAGAATGTTAACAAACTACCTTGAAGGTTAGAATCTAATAACTATGAACATGTTTGGTGATACTCTTAGGCTCACTCATGTAGTATAAATATATATACATACCATGCTTAGGTATCATAAATTCAAGAGAAGCATAAACGAAGCATATTTCAACCTAAGGCGGTGCTAATTTCACTTATGTGTTATGAATACTCACAAGCATGCCTAATATAAGTTTTATGATTACCTTGCATGTTTAGAGAGCAAGCATGACATATTTTGTGATTTCATGACCTTGAATGGCCTTAACTTGTTGAAATGTTCAATTTGGAATTATATTATGAATGAGGGGAATTAGATTGACTTGAGAAGCATAACCAGACCTTTAGCATGACAAAACATAGTATTTATGAATGTTGTGTTCACGCCGTACAAAAACCACAAGGTAGCATCGGAGTCTTGGCTTGGCTAGAGGATGGCGCAGCTGCGCCGGTCTTAGGCTTAGCCACGGTGCAGCTGCGCCAGTATGGAATCTGAGATAGTGTAATATAATTTTTGACAGTTAACGTGTATGATGTCTTTACTGTTAAAAATGGTTTAAAACCTACTAATGCATGTGTATATGTGAGGACTAAGTAATGAGATAGTGTTTTCTTTAGATAATGAAAGTTCATGGGTGAAAATACCTTAAACTTGAGCATTCTTAATTTGCTTATGAAATAACTAGATAATTGATTTCGTAATAAACATATAAGCTGATTTTGTACCATGTGTGCATACTTGAATCATGTCGAGCTTGATTAATGAATGTGTTAGCTAATGAGCATCTTATGCTTGTAATACGTTATAAATAGGATTCGAAAGTGTTGATTTAATTACGTGGATAAATTACGTTTAAGGCAAGTATCTTTACTCTTTGTATCTATTTATGCAATAAACCTGTGTAAGTAAGTTATTGAACTATATTCCGGTTATACGGGTTTTTAAACTTTATTGTTATTAATCCTAGTATTGAGCAATTATCTGAATTATCTTTTACATTATGCAAGTATTCTAAACTTTGCATTTCCTTTATGCAATGGACATGAGTAAGAAAGTTTCAGAATTATATTATCATTATGCCAGATTGTTAAACTCTATTGTTATTGATTATGTATCCAATCATTTATATTCACACAAGTTCCCAAACTTTATTCGCTCATTGTTTATCGAGCATCAGTATTTATAAGATTCATATATATATATATATATATATATATATATATATATATTATGTTCGTTAAATTCTAAGTATGGTTATAAAAGTGTCCTCACTTGGATAATTATTATACATGTTGATCTTTGAAAGTAGTATGCACACAAGCCAATCATGTTTGATGATAAAGTATATACTTTATAACAATCTTATTCATTTATTAATAAAAAGTATTAAATTTATTAAAGGCTTTTAATTATCTACATGATCTTCGCTTTTTATAATATGTGATAATCCCATAGTTTTAAGCAATGCTTTTAGAATAATGATGATGATCATTCTAATGAGATCTAAATTCTTAGAAAGCTTAAAACTAAAATAGTTCCCAATCATTGGATTACTAAATTGGGGATTAGTGAATCCGGATAGATTGGTACATACGTTGCTTGCTCATTGGATGAGGATGATTGATCTCATGATCATTTGTGTGGAGACACTAAAGCAAGTATGTAGGTGCTTATTAGAGAATAAGTTCAATCGAACGCGTGGCTCGCTAAGGAATACCTAATGGAGTTTTACTTGCATGTCAATAGGAATTTCTGTAGTGATAGTAGTACAAGTAATCCTTGGACTTGAGATCATCATAGTATCTTGTGGATGATGAGTTATACTTTGACTTATTCCTTAAGACCCTTAGGGTATATCAAAGGGTATGCTTGGGTATAATAAGTTGTATATAGAGATAATGTATGATCAATAAAGAATCTACCACTTCTAATAAAAGAAGAGAAATGTCCTATGTGATTCGATAAATGACAACCCAAAGAGTCCTTGGTTAAGGCAAAATGAAATTAGAAAGGAGTTTCTAATTTGCATTATTTGAGTCATGCATTTAAGGATCTAAATACATATAATTAAATAAAATAAAGACTCGACAAGTAATTCCATGTCTTATATTTAATTGGGACATTGTATGGTGGAAGGATTGAATTGTACAGAACTATTTACTCAAAGGTTCTTTTATGATTATTGTTGAAATCTATATTATCCGGAAAGTCGTTGATCGCTAGGGAGGCTTATCCCTATGTAGAATAAATATTATTTATTTAAATAAATTAATTGTTTAATTTATTTATTTAAATAAGATTAGAATTGTTCTAATTAATTTATTCACAACCTAGGTTTAATATGGAGAACCTAAAGGGTCACACAAAAAAAGGAAGAATAATTATTTAAGAAGTTAATGGCATAATCGTAATAATATGTTAAGTATATTTAATTTAATCTATGGTGATAGAATAAATTAAATAGCTTAATATTTATTATTTAATATTTTAGAAATATTAAATATAAATTAATAAGAGGAGTCTTATTAATATTATTACAATTATTATTATTTTAATTTCTAAAAGAGTTTAGGAATTAATTTAATATAAGTATTCTCATTTATTCCTAATAGGATTAGGAGGTTAAATTAATTAAAAGAGTTTAATTAATTATCCCTAATAAAATAAGGGAGCTTAATTAATTAAAGAATTTTAATTAATTAAAATAAAACCCAATTCCTTAATTGTTAAGGAGGGTTGCCCACATCTATAAATAAGAGGAGTCTTATTATGGGTGGTGGGAGTTGTTGACTTTTACAATGACATAATTCCAATTTGTTGGAGAGTACCCTTTTCTATAGAGATAGAAAACTAGGGTTTGAGCCATAAACACCATCTTCTTGAATTCTTTCTTTTTCCTTGGTGGATCACCTGTAGAGGCCAAACACATGGGTGGCTAACGTTGATCAAAGGAAGGAACCAAACCCGGTGGATTCAAGTTGAACGCGAAAAGGATTGGAGGTGAACTTGTACCTGAGGAAGCTCGATCTTCAAGGGTATGATTTATTCTTTATCTTTTCGTTTAATTAATAATTGTGCATAAAGGATGATCCGGGTATATGGTTTGTAAATTTTTAAACTCTGATTTTTCCACGTTTCTGCATTATTTTGCAATTTGATTGCGTTCTAGAATATAACAAACCTAACAGATACATACTTGTTGATTTCCAGTATGTATACCTTAATTAAAAATCGTCTAAGCTATTTGACTCGACTAGACACAGATTTAAGAATATCGTTGAACATGATAGAACACTATTGTTATCCAACCAAATTATTTTTGTTCGAATTCAAGCTAAGTATGAACATCCCAAATTTGGGGAACTTTTGTGCGCCCAAGGCGGTTATGATGAACGAGAATATCGTTCTAGTATCTAGTATTGATCAATACAGGGCATAACGGGCTGATCACCCCCCGTGCCCGTAAGTTATGACTGTTTATAGATGAAGTTCTGTTTAACCTTTTTGAAAATAGAAAACAATGTTCATAGTCTGTTGACTAATCTCCAGTTATAGTCAGTACGTAGTTTCAAAAATTCAAAATAGAATTGATATGTTGATTACAATTGTTTCAGTTACTTCACAACTATTGCTTCGTTGTAGAAGTGTCACTCAAAGAAAATATTTAATCCTTTCAGCTAATGTTTATTGTTTGCTATTACTTGATGGGCACTCAAATGCTCATTCTTGCTTAATTTAGATGTTTTCAGTTAAGTATGATCAACTAGAGGGCTCTGTCAGGAACAAAGGGAAAGGAAAATTGTCATAATATGTTTGTGCTATCTTATGTAATAGCTAGACTTAAATAAGATGATGATATTTATTATCTATCATGTAATTAAGTTTGATATGTAAACTAAGACAACTCTGATATGTAAATTAAGTTTGATATTTGTGACAATATTATTATTATTCCGCTTAAAGAAATGGTATCGTGAAGCACTGAATTCGGGTTTTAAGTACTTGAATTTGGGGGCGTCACAGGTTGGTATCAGAGCTTTAGGGTTAGAACCCATATATGGGAGTAGACCTTAGGCTATAACCTTAGAGCAGAGGAAAATGTTGAAAATACAAATAACTCATATAGAGTTTAAAGGGAGATGAGTTGAATAAATTCATCGTCATATCAAATAAAAGATAACTTATAAAAAATGATTATTTGTTGTGTGTATATATGCTAATCAGGATAATTTATGTGTGTAGATGTCAGGCATAAAAGGCTTATTATATGCTTATAACATGAAGAATGAGCCAATATCAAAGCCAATAGTTGAAATAGAGGCTCACATTGAAGATAACCTTGATGAGGTGGTTATTTTTGAAAATATAGTACCGGACCCAAAAACGTTGGAACTAACAGATAGTGATTCGGACAACGAAGTTGGAGCTGAACAAGCATCAACCTAAGTGCAGAATCTAAGGAACAAGGTTTCTTCTCTGGAAAGGTTGTGGGAAATAGAAAAGCTACTAAATAGTCAATTACGAAAGGCATTAATCAAAACAATGGATGAACAAGATAAGCTTAAAATCCAAATTGATCAGATGGGAGCCAAAAGCAACATATCATATGCAGCTCCAAGTAATAAGGGGAAAAGAAAGATGAAAGACCTCGATTTAGGAAATTTTGATAACAACCAAGGGAACCTTAAACGAATAGAAAAGTGTACAAACTGTAGCAAGAAACATGAAGGCATATGCAGGAAAGGGAAAAAGATATGTTACATTTGCGGCCGTGAGGGGTATACCTCTCCTCATTGCCCCGGCCTTAAGAAAGCTGCATGTTTTATTTGTGGGTTGGAAGGTCATCGGGCGAAAGGTTGTCCAGAATCAGAAAAGAGGTGTAGGAAATAAGTAGAATTAGTATTTAATTATGTATGTTTGGTAATGTGCAATGTAATGTTCCCAACTTTGGTGTAAGTTATGGTAGCGATTCCCGACTTTTATGGTCACAAAGGGATATAGGATGTTTAAAGCAGTATGTGCTATGCTAGTACTATGAATTAGTCAAATAAATATGAATCTATATTTGATTAATAGAATAAGTTTGAAATATTAAACTTATACGATAAGGTTTAGAATGTAAGTTAATAAAATATAGATTATGTTTTATTTAACTAGACAATGCCACCAAGACGTCAAACTCGAAACCAAAGGGCAGAAGAATCTGTCAACAATGTTGGAGGACAACAACCAGACCTGATGGAGAATTTCGCAAACATGGTAGCTCAGGCCATGCATAATGGAATGCCGGTAACGGAAATCAACTAGACAATCGATTTGCGAACTTCAAAGATTTTTAAGTCAGTAGGACCTTGTAATTTAGAGGCACCAATCGAATTCGATAGAAGCCTAAACTTGGGTTAAGGAAATAGAAAAAGCGTTTTTAGTCGCTAGGGTAGATGAGGGGTAAAAGACAGCTTTTGCCACCTATATGATTAACAGAGAGGCGAATTTTTGGTGGGAGGCAAATCAAGCTAGGGCAGGAGAAAGAGTGATAGCATGGACTAGGTTTAAGACACTGTTCTTTGAGAAATATTTCTCGTCTAGTGTGCAGGATAGGATGGAGGTGAAGTTTCTAGAATTAAAGTAGGAGAACTTGACTATAAGACCCCAACTTTTATGAATAAAGATGAATTTTTCTATAAATATCATTTTGAATAATTATTGTGTTGATTTCTTATAATATTAAAATTATGGGTAATAATTATAAATTTTGCAAAGTAAGTAAGTTGTTATATAATATTCGATTGGTCGGGGAATATTCATTTTAACAGGGAATATTCATACGATGGCACAATCATTGGTGGACTCCACAACTGAATTACTGTCGGAATGAGAAAACGACAGAAATATCTTTTCATGAAAATAATGGCGAAAGTTTTACCGTTAACTATTAAAATAATCGGTGTTAAAAGTACAGTAATACGCGTGGTTGTATAGTAGCAACCGGTATTGATTATTGATGCTTACGTGAGAAGTCACTCAGTTATATTCAATTATAACTACAGTAATTACTGCATAGTATCTCACGTTATTTGATTCAATTATTGTCACAGTATCATCTGCATAATATTTTATATTATCAATAATTGAGACGACAAAGTTATTCATATTATTATTTGCAATATTGATAATGTCTAGAAGTTCTGTCAATGAGAGGTTTGGTCACCTAATTGTACGCCATTAGGGAGAAATCCTTATTAGAAAGCCCCGTCTTTCCTGGGAACGACCTGGTTGTTAAATATTGCGAATTATAATAATGAAGATAAATGTTGTTAAAAATGTTGAGATTTTTATGAGGTATTTGATGTAAATTTTGCTTATTTTATGGACCCCCATTTACCCATTTTTCAAAATAATCGGTAGAAGTTATTTTAAGGGGGGGGGCATGGGTGGGGCCCACTTGTGGGGGAAAGTCTTGGGGTGGAATTTTATGTTTGTCATGGGTTGAAGAAAGAAAAGGATTGCAGGAATGGTGGATGTTATTTATATATATATTAAGTTGTTTTATATAAGTATTATATATATATATATATAAGTTCACATGCATGAATCATGTGGATTCACGGAAAGGGGGGGTATCACAGGTTCTATAAATATATATATATATATATATATATTATATTTAAAGTTTTCGTTTTATTAGAATATTTTATTGCATAATATCCTTTCCATTATCCTAAAAATAAGATGCTTAGTTAGAATTGAAAATCACACCAGAATCAGAGAATTATTCTTCTATAATCTTGAGCGTATTTCTTTAGAGTTTTAAGAAGCTTTGAAAGTAGAAACAGTATAAGTTTTCTTCAAGAATATATCCGCCCTACCAGTCGAAATACTCTTCTTTTCAAGGTAAGGGGTATTATTTATTTCATATTTTAAAGAGATATTATTTTTTCGTATTTGTATGAATATTATTTCGTTTAATATTCATAATGAATATTATTTTCGCTTAATATTCGTAAGGAATATTATTTTGCTCAATATTCGCTTGAAATAATATTTTCTTCCATACTCTGTAGTATGTAAGTAATATTATTTCGTTTTAGATTTCGAATTCTATACTCATTTGGTTTAAGTTTTGGCTTCTATACTCCATGAAATTAGTAGAATATCCTTGATATTTTCGCTTCATCCAGTATCTTTTCATGGAAATATAATTCTGGACATTCTTAATAAGTTTTAACTTTTTCATACCGAGGTACTATTCATGATAAAAATTGATTCATTTTCGGTTCAAATTATTTTTGGTACAATATTATTCTTGAATTTTACTCCACAAAGCAGTATCATGTTGATAATTTGGACGTTATTAATTTTTGGATAAATTAAATTATAAATCTTTAAAATTTATCCTTGAACTTGTTTTATTGAATTCTTATATCATTGTCATCATCATCATGCTTATATTATGTTGAAAGTCAACTGTGGCATGTAGTGCATAGATGGACTTGGTATGATTATGATCAGGGATTATTCGGTATAATCATGACCGTAGTGTTATAACTGATGTGGTAAAAGTCCTCATTGGCCCGTAGTGCATTGATGGACAGTTATTGGCATGATCATGACCATTGATGAATACACGAATATCATTGGCCTGTAGTGCATGGATAATTTGTGGTCGTGATACTAAAGAATATCCTTGGCCGTAGTGCAAGGGTGATTCGATAATGTGGATTATTTATTAAGCTGAGTCTCAGCGATAAAGTTGATGAAAAACCTTTTAAATCATAGAAAATAGTAGATTTTATGCTCTACTTGACTCTTCTAATGGATTGCTTGTTCCGCTGCAGTTAAACTTGATGTTTGTTATATTTTATCAGTTTAACACTATTAAAGGCTAACGATAATTTATTCTGCATTATCTTAGTCATAATATTTCTTACTGGGCTAGTTGAGCTCACCCTTTTCTTTCATTGTTCTATTCAGGAAATGAGAATATAGCAGGGACTAGTCGGGGAACGGAGTGACGGTCCAGATGATAGCATTAGTAGTCCTCACTACTCTGTTAAATAGTGTGATAATAAATGTAATGAGGACTCCATTGAGTGTTGATATTATCTAGATGACAATATTCATTTTAAAACTCTCAGTTTATGTTTTGTCGTATATTACACTACAGTTGTATTATTAAGTTATATTTGAATTTTGTACCATGTATTTGGCGACTCAAGATGGGTGATGTATACCTATTTTGGGGGCGTCACAGTTGGTATGAAAGCTTAGGGATATGATCCCTGGCTGATATGTGAGATAGGAACTAGTAGGGGAGAGACGGGGAATTCCTTCGCTTGTATGACCTACCTAAGTTTAATTGGTCGATCAGAGTATAGGGATAATATGTGCTATGTTAATTAACACTTGTTTTGTGGCAGTATTTGAAAATGACATCCAAGAATATTGAGAATAGAAATGGAGCACAGGAGACCGTTGAGTCACCACAGATCAAGAACCAGGATAATGTGCAACAGGAAGACAATAATCCTTAGGTAAACAACAACACCAATTAAATGATGAATGATGGCATGTTCAGAGGCTTTATGCAATTCATGCAATTCATGCAACATCAGGTGAGAGAGGCTCCTATCCAAAATGCAGGTGGAAACACAGGCAACTCTCGGATGGTCACCGCTAAACAGTTCAAGGAGCTGGGACCACCGGAGTTTTTTTGGACAGCCAAAACCACTTAAGGCGAAGACATGGATAAAGCAGATCTGCAAGATATTTGATGTCTTAGGATGCTCCGAGGAGCAAAAGGTTCCCTTTGCCACCTTCATGTTGCGAGCAGAGGCAGATTACTGGTGGGAATCTATAAAGCGTACTCAACCTGCTGCACTGAAGATGACTTGGAAGAAGTTCCAAGAATTGTTCAACGACAAGTACTTTCTCGAAAGTATTCGTCATATGAAAGAGGTAGAGTTCATTAAACTGGAGTAAAACAACATGACCATGTCACAGTACGAAGCCAAGTTTGCTAAGTTATTTCGGTTTGCATCCCATTTAGTTGATAATGAGGAGATAATGACACGGATGTTTCTAAGAGGTTTGAAACTCGAGATACGTCAATACCTTATCTCTCACAAACTTTGCTTGTATTCAGATGTGTGAATAGGGCTCAGTTATTAGAGCGCGATAATGAGTCAACCCAACCAAGAGAGAGCAGTCGGCAAAATGATAATACCAGTGGTAGCAGTCATCGAAGCGGTGACAACAAACGTGGAGGGAATCAACATGTCAGAAATGGTAACCACTCTGGTGGTAATCACGACCAAGACAATAAGAATGGACATTTCAAGAGGAGGAGATTCAACAATGATGGAAAGATGTCAGCATCAGCACCCGTTGTTAAGGAAGGAGAACGACCACCTATCATATGCTTCAAATACGGAGGGGAGGGATATTCAGTCCAAATTGTGTGCAGCAGTCCAAAACGTGTTATAAATATAGAAGAGAAGGTCACCTAGCTTGATTTTATCGTTTACGGAAGGCAAGTCCAGCTGGGATGGAGGCACCAAATGTCGTTCTAGAAAAGTCAAAACTAGTAGTTCAAGGGAGAGCATTTGTTGTAACCTCCCAAAAAGCAAGGAACCTGAATGAGGTCATCACGGGTAAGCTTATCATAAACTCTAGCGAAGTATATACCTTATTTGACACCGGTTCTACCCATTCCTTTATTTCTCCTACTTGCGCTCAACGTTTAAATTTGACTCCAGAGAAATTAGACTTTGACTTATCTGTTGAAACTCCATTGGGGGAAACCTTCATTACCTCCACTGTTTATAAGTCTTGTTTGGTTCAAATCGATATCCTCACCTCTTCGTCATACCAGGTATGTACCCTAATTTCGAGGGCAAAATTTCATAAGAAGGGGAGGTTGTAAGACCCCAACTTTTATGAATAAAGATGAATTTTTCTATAAATATCATTTTGAATAATTATTGTGTTGATTTGTTATAATATTAAAGTTGTGGGTAATAATTATAAATTTTGCAAAGTAAGCAAGTTGTTATATAATATTCGATTGGTCGAGGAATATTCATTTTAACAGGGAATATTCATACAACGGCACAATCATTGGTGGACCCCACAACTGAATTACTGTCGGAATGAGAAAATGACAGAAATATCTTTTTATGAAAATAACGGCGGAAGTTTTACCGTTAACTGATGAAATAACTGGTGTTAAAAGTACAATTATACGTGTGGTTTCATAGTAGCACGCGGTATTGATCATTGATGCTTACGTGAGAAGTCACTCAGTTATATTTAATTATAACTACAGTAATTGTCGCATAGTATCTCACGTTATTTAATTCAATTATTGTTACAGTATCATCTGCATAATATTTTATATTATCAATAATTGAGACGACAAAGTTATTCATATTATTATTTGCAATATTGACAATGTCTAAAAGTTAGGTCAAGGAGAGGTTTGGTCACCTAATTGCGCGCCAATAGGGAGAAATCCTTATTGAAAAGCCCCCTCTTTCCTGGGAACGACCTGGTTGTTAAATATTGCGAATTATAATAATGATGATAAATATTGTTAAAAATGTTGAGGAGATTTTTATGAAGTATTTGATGTAAATTTTGCTTATTTTACGGACCCCCATTTACCCATTTTTCAAAATCGATAGAAGTTATTTTAAGGGGGGGCACGGGTGGGGCCCACTTGTGGAGGAAAGTCTTTGGGTGGGATTTTATGTTTGTCATAGGTTGAAGAAAGAAAAGGATTGCAGGAGTGGTGGATGTTATTTATATATATATATATATATATATATATATTAAGTTAATTTATATAAGTATTATATAATATATATATATATATATATTATATTTAAAGTTTTCATTTTATTGGAATATTTTATTGCATAGTATCCTTTCCATTCTCCTATAAATAGGATGCTTAGTTAGAATTGAAAATCACACCAGAATCAGAGAATTCTTCTTCTATAATCTTAAGCGTATTTCTTTAGAGTTTTAAGAAGCTTTGAGAGTAGAAAACAGTATAAGTTTTCTTCAAGAATATCTCCGCCCTACCAGTCGAAATACTCTTCTTTTCAAGGTAAAGGGTATTATTTATTTCATATTCTGAAGAGATATTATTTTTCGTATTAGTATGAATATTATTTCGTTTAATATTCATAATGAATATTATTTTTGCTTAATATTCGTAAGGAATAATATTTTGTTCAATATTCACTTGAAATAATATTTTCTTCCATACTCTGTAGTATGTAAGTAATATTATTTCGTTTCAGATTTCGAATTTTATACTCATTTGGTTTAAGTTTTGGCTTCTATACTCCATGAAATTAGTAGAATATCCTTGATATTTTCGCTTCATCCAGTATCTTTTCATGCAAATATAATTCTGGGCATTCTTGATAAATTTTAACTTTTTCATACCAAGGTGCTATTCATGATAAAAATTGATTCATTTTCGGTCCAAATTATTTTTGGTACAATATTATTCTTGGATTTTACTCCACAAAGCAGTATCATGTTGACAATTTGGACGTTATTAATTTTTGGATAAATTAAATTATAAATCTTTAAAATTTATCCTTGAACTTATTTTATTGAATTCTTATATCATTGTCATCATCATCATGCTTATATTATGTTGAAAGTCAACTGTGGCATGTAGTGCATAGATGGACTTGGTATGATTATGACCAGGGATTATTCGGTATAATCATGACCGTAATGTTACAACTGATGTGGTAAAAGTTTTCATTGGCCCGTAGTGCATTGATGGACAGTTATTGGCATGATCATGACCATTGATGAATACACGAATATCCTTGGCATGTAGTGCATGGATAATTTGTGGTCGTGATACTAAAGAATATCCTTGGCCATAGTGCAAGGGTGATTCGATAATGTGGATTATTTATTAAGCTGAGTCTCAGCGATAAAGTTGATGAAAAACCTTTTAAATCATAGAAGATAGTAGATTTTATGCTCTACTTGACTCTTCTAATGGATTGCTTGTTCCGCTGCAGTTAAACTTGATGTTTGTTATATTTTATCAGTTTAACACTGTTAAAGGCTAACGATAATTTATTCTGCATTATCTTAGTCATAATATTTCTTACTGGGCTAGTTGAGCTCACCCTTTTCTTTCATTGTTCTGTTCAGGAAATGAGAATATAGCAGGGACTAGTCGGGGAATGGAGTGACGGTCCGGATGATAGCATTAGTAGTCCTCACTACTCTGTTAAATAGTGTGATAATAAATGTAATGAGGACTCCATTGAGTGTGGATATTGTCTAGATGACAATATTCGTTTTAAAACTCTCAGTTTATGTTTTGTCGTATATTACACTTACGCTTGTATTATTAAGTTGTATTTGAATTTTGTACCATGTATTTGGCGACTCAAGATGGGTGATGTATACCTATTTTGGGGGCGTCACATTGACAGTTGCGAATTATGCCACAAAGTTCAATGAATTAGCTAGGTTCGCTCCACACCAAGTAGATACGGAGGCTTAAAAGGTAAGGAGGTTTGAGCTAGACCTAAAACTCTGGCTCTACAATAAGGTGGCGGTGTTGCAGATCAATACGTTTGTCGCACTCTTAGAAAAGGCTATCATACCAGAAGGGGGAAGTGAGGCCATGAGCCTCTACAATAAGGAGCCGGGAAGGTAGAAGTAGGTAGTGGAAGTAGGGGTGAGAAAAGAAAGTGGAACATTATTGGGAGTGTCCAAGTCAAGCAGGAAGGTGTGAAAAAGCAGGCTGTGAAGTGTTTGTGGGAAGAATCATTAAGGTGAGTGTCTTAAGGGTAAGTTTGTGTGCTATAAGTGTGGCCAGGAGGGACATATCTCTCCTAACTGACCCAATCCTAGGATGAGTAATGGATGTTTTCTGTGTGGATCAACGGAACATAAGGTAAAGGACTGTCTGAAAAGGAGAATGGATATAGGAAGTGTGAATGCAGGGAAAGGCAGCGGAACAATGGCGATAACGGGACCAACTTCAACGAAATCAACCGCAAGAGTCTTCAACATGACGGTTCAGGATACCATAGCAGCCGGGGATGGAACTTTAGGTATTATTTATATGAATTTTATTTTCGTATATATGATTTTTCTAAAATATAGTAAATTATGTTATAAAGAAATTTTGAAGGAGAAATTTGAGTTCTGTTAGAAATCAAATTTCCGTATAATCAGATAGAAAAGCTTTATGTTGAATAGTTAAAGATCAGTTCGATGGAATTTGGTCAAGATCTACTTGAAATGACTGTGTATGTTATTTGCCCTTGTGTCTATAAGTTTTAAAGCGGTGATTCCAGGGACGAAATCCTTATAAAGGAGGGCGGATGTAATAACCCAATATTTTCAATAAGAAATTTTTGTGAATAAATTTTTTTATATATATATAAAGGTGGGAATATGTACAAAGTAAATTATATGTATATATGTGATAAATAAAATTATTTATTAGATGAATAATTATAAATAAATTCTTTTTAAGAATTATTCATCGTTATAGATTATATTCCTATAATAAATTAATTTTGTAATAATAGTATTAGTTATTTTCCGTAAATATATGATTATTGTATATAGGATATAATTGTTAGGATTATTATGATAAGTGGTGTAATACCCGAGAAATCTCATGTCTTAGGAATACATTAATGAAATAAATATTTATTTGGATATAAATGATTTCATGATATATGACGAGTTAACTCAATTATATTAAAGTGATTAATGTGGAGTTGTAACAAACTTGTAGAAAGCCTTGTGTGGTGCGGTGGTGGGAAATATTAATAATAATATTAATCGACGAAGGAATTATTAAGTGAGCAATTAATTAATATTAATTGTTAATTGTTATTGTAGAATATTGACTAATTGTTTAAGGATATGTGATTATTATTGTTAGTAATATGTCTATAAATATAATAAGAATGATATAGATAATTAATTTTATAATGATTCATAATTACATTAATCAATGAGGAACGGATTAATTAATGTTGGTGTTAATTAATCGAGAAAGTGAATAATTTATTTGGCATGAAACAAGTAAGTTATTAATATAATAAAATTATATCGACTATTATGTGCAAGTGAGCAATAATGAAATACTTTATATATGGATTTCAATTTGCATTATATAGTGTAGTATGACACTTATGTGACTATACTCGTATATAGTAACCATATATTAATATTTATTGGAACTATATGGTATGAATACATCATGAAGGTGTATGTGACAAAATGTATGTGGGTATATATTAAAATAATATACCATGAACATATTGTAAGCTATTATTTTTAATAAAGTATACCGGTGTGATAAAAATTATACATGTATTATATGTATGTTACATTTCCATATTACATCTACTACCTTGAAATATTAAATTATATTGTGGCATTAGGATTTAGTCTTGTATGAAGAATGTTTATATTAAATATAACATAAGAGTAGGAAAGTGTATAAGTATTATATGAATGTTGAGTTATTTGGATTGTCCCAAAATTAGAGTCCCAAATTCTCTTCATTTCTCCTTCACGTGTAAAACATAAGGCTAGAAGCTATTTCCTTTTCTTTCTTCCAAGCTCTTCCTAGCTAATGATTATGGGGGAGTGGTGGTGATGATGGATTCCAACTACCAATTACCAACTCCTTATTAACCATCATGTAATCTAACTTTCTCATTGGTTTAATTTGATGAATATATGCATTGTCTGTGGTTTTTATTTCTCTATAAATATGAACTCTCCTTCTCCAATTTATATTGCTGAGATTTGCTAAGTGTGAGATTCAGAGCATACTCGTATTCTAAGTAACTGGGAGTTCATTTGGAGCAAGTTCACTTCACATTTGCAGAGGTATAAGCCCCATTCCTTGCTTTCCATTTTCATTCTCTGCTAAAATTAATTCTTGAGTTCTTGAATTTCAAATTCTTAATATGTGGAATTAGATTATGATGAGGTTGGATAATATTTAATTAGTTGTTATATAATCGTATAAGCATGTTGTAATTGATACATGGGTGGTTAGACTCAAAATTGTGTATAATTTATGTGTTTGGGCTAATGTTCTACCGAAGCAGACTCTTCCTGGCTCAAACTAGTCATGGCACAGCTGCGTCGTAATAACACTGAGGTGTAAAGCAGCTGCGGCGGACTCTGTTTCCAATTTTTTCTTTCTGTTTCACAATCTGCTAAGTGTTAGTATATTATTATGACTTAAGCTAGCATACAAGCATGTATAACAGGTATATATTAGTATATTAACCTAATGTGAGCATGTTTAGATTAGCATACATGATTAACGAAGGTGTAGAGTTTAAAATAGATTTAGGACTTTAGAAAGGAACTTGAGATGTATGTATGCTATGTTCATATACTAACTTTGCAAGCATGTTGGAAAGGCATGAATAAACCTTTAACTTATGTTATATGATTCATAGTTCCTTGATCATGACCACCTTATTTAGGATTTGTATTAAAGAAGTTTTAACTTATTATAGTGAGCTAACATGCATGAATACTACATGCTTTATATTCTGACCTTGCGAACATGATAACATGACTTGACTACATAAGATTAGAGCCTTAAAGTTGTCTTGTATGTGTTGTTCGAGTTTAAAATTGTTTCAAAAGCAAACTTAAACATATTTTTCAAAATATAGTTGCATCACATGAATATCTAGATTCTAAAAGGTTAAGATGTCATGTTATGTCTATAATATCCCTATACATGATCCCTATGTATTGAACATGTAGAACCTACTAGTAAACTTACTAATGAAAATACGAACTTTGAACAAGAATGTTAACAAGCTACCTTGATGGTTTGAATCTAATAACTATGAACATGTTTGGTGATACTCTTAGGCTCACTCATGTAGTGTAAATATATATGCATACCATGCTTAGGTATCATAAATTCAAGAGAAGCATAAACGAAGCATATTTCAACCTAAGGCGGTGCTAATTTCACTTATGTGTTGTAAATACTCACAAGCATGCCTAATATAAGTTTTATGAGTACCTTGCATGTTTAGAGAGCAAGCACGATAGATTTTATGATTTCATGACCTTGAATGGCCTTAACTTGTTGAAATGTTCAATTTGGAATTATATTATGAAAGAGGGGAATTAGATTGACTTGAGAAGCATAACCAGACCTTTAGCATGACAAAACATAGTATTTATGAATGTTGTGTTCACGCCGGACAGAAACCACAAGGTAGCATCGGAGTCTTAGCTTGGCGGAGGATGGGCATGCAATTGCTGGCTTCTTGGGTTCTAAGCTCACCCATGTGTGCAATTTGCTTGATCACCGAATCGAGATAGTGTAATCTGATTTTTGACAGTTAACGTGTATGATGTCTTTACTGTTAAAAATGGTTTAAAACCTACTAATGCATGTGTATATGTGAGGACTAAGTAATGAGATAGTGTTTTCTTTAGATAATGAAAGTTCATGGGTGAAAATACCTTAAACTTGAGCATTCTTAATTTGCTTATGAAATAACTAGATAATTGATTTCGTAATAAACATATAAGCTGATTTTGTACCATGTGTACATACTTGAATCATGTCGAGCTTGATTAATGAATGTGTTAGCTAATGAGCATCTTATACTTGTAATATGTTATAAATAGGATTCCAAAGTGTTGATTTAATTACGTGGATAAACTATGCTTAAGGCAAGTATCTTTACTCTTTGTATCTATTTATACAATAAACCTGCGTAAGTAAGTTATTGAACTATATTCCGGTTATACGGGTTTTTAAACTTTACTGTTATTAATCCTAGAATTAAGCAAGTATCTGAATTAACTTTTACATTGTGCAAGTATTCTAAACTTTGCATTTCCTTTATGCAATGGACATGAGTAAGAAAGTTTCAGAATTATATTATCATTATGCCAGATTGTTAAACTTTATTGTTATTGATTATGTATCCAATCATTTATATTCACACAAGTTCCCAAACTTTATTCGTTCATTGTTTATCAGTACCGTATTTCTATAAGATTCAGATATATATATTTTGTTCGTTAAATTCTAAGTATGGTTATACAAGTGTCCTCACTTGGATAATTATTGTACATGTTGATACATACTTGTTGATTTCCAATATGTATACCTTAATTTAAAATCGTCTAAGCTATTTGACTCAGCTAGACACAGATTTAAGAATATCGTTGAACATGATAGAACACTATTGTTATCCAACCAATTTATTTTGGTTCAGATTCAGGCTAAGTATGAACATCCCGAATCTGGGAAACTTTTGTGCGCCCAAGGCGTATATGATGAACGAGAATATCGTTCTGGTATGTAGTATTGATCAATATAAGGGATAACGGGCTGATCACCCCCCGTGCCCGTAAGTTATGACGGTTTACAGATGAAGTTCTGTTTAACCTTTTTGAAAATAGAAAATAATGTTCATAGTCTGTCGACTAATCTCCAGTTATAGTCAGTACGTAGTTTCAAAATTTTGAAATAGAATTGATATGTTGATTAGAATTATTTCAGTTACTTCACAACTATTACTTTGTTGTAGAAGTGTCACTCAAAGAAAATATTTAATCCTTTCAGCTAATGTTTATTGCTTGTTGTTACTTGTTGGGCACTCAAATGCTCATTCTTGCTTAATTTAAATGTTTTCAGTTAAGTAAGATCAACCAGAGGGCTCTGCCAGGAACAAAGGGAAATGAAAGCTATCCGAATAAGTTTGTGTTATCTTATGTAATAGCTAGACTTAATTAAGATGATGATATTTGTTATCTATCATGTAATGAAATGTTTTAAGGTCGCGTACCTGAGATTTATACAACTATGATATGTAAATTAAGTTTGTTATTTATGACAATATTATTATTATTTCGCTCAAAGAAATGGTATCGTGAAGCACTGAATTCGGGTTTCAAGTACTTGAATTTGGGGGCGTCACAGTAATTGCTAGTATAAGTGATTGAGCTTAATTTTAAATGTATAGGATAGCTAAGTTATTCTTCTTATTGAGATATGCTAGAAATATTTATTAATAGGCTCATTCAAGTGCATGTTCTTCTTCTAAGGATTTGAAAATCTTAATAATCATTAAAAAAACTACTAAGAGATCTCATATTATAGTCCAAATGGCATAGTGGAAAGAAATTCAAATTGACAAAGAAATGAGCAGTCTATGAACATAGAGTTTAGTGGAAAGTGATTAGCATAAAGTTAATTTTAATTAATTAACTAATACATTGTTAACATGCAGGACGGGAGATGTTCTCTCTCTGTGTGTCAACACTGTATTAGTCAACTAACCAACTTACCATGAAATTAACTTTATGGTAACCGGATCCAGTTTAGACCAAGGAGTCGATATCGTTGAGAGAATTCTCATAGAGCTCAAGTTTTCATATAAATGAAGTATGAGCTAAAGATCTTATAGCTGAAATGTATGAACTATGAACTGACAGTTAAAACGAAAAAAAATCTATGATCGTAAGGTAAGAATGTAAAACTGAAGTCTAGTTGAAGATTGTAAAGTAAGATGGTAAAATACAATAGTAAAATAAAATATATGAATTCAGAGTGAAGTTTTCACTTTCATTCCAACATCAATGTGCAACAAGTCTCCTTCATACAATTATTTATCATATCTGAAAGTTAGGTAAAAAGGAATTTACACATGTCAACACTAACGAGGAAAAAATAGACGAATAAATAGGCAAATGGTACAAGGATGAGAAAAAAGTTTATTGACACCTAAAACATGTCTATCATCATTATCTCTCTTAATCGATAAGTTTTTAAACGGTCTGTCAACGTCGAGATTTTTACTGTCCCTTTTCTGTTCTTGTCTTTTAGTTTTCTCATGTTAGGTGAGATTTATTTGAAAAAACAAGTTATGAAAAGGTCCGACATGTATATGTCGACGATTGGAATGTAAGAGTCACCAGTTGGTACTTTTTACATGGTTGCACCAACTCAACCGAGAAAAGGTTTGCACATTGGCCTAGTGATGTAACACTACTTAACTAGTCTGTGAAACCGAGATTCGTTAGGGTCCGGGGGCTTGATTATGCGGAGGGAAGGTGTTAGGCACCCCCCGACATTCGTGTTACCACGATGACCGCTACTTTTCAATTTAAACTGTTATATAAATATGTGTGTGTGTATGGGTCAATGTGCAATTATCTGAAAGTAGTGTTATGCCTCGTTTGCACCTATATACAAAGGGTGTGTGAGAAAAAAGTGGAGAAAAACTTTAAAATATGTAAGAAGTCTTACATTGGGCTGCCAAGAAGACTTCAAATGGCTTTAAATGAATGAACACTCAGTTTCCACGGGTAAAATATGACAAAGTATAAGCTCACAAGTGTTTGAAAAGAGAAAGTACTCAGTTTATAGTGTGTACATAGCAAAATGGACAGGGCTTCCTCGCCTTTTCTCTTCTTCAAATAGCCACCCCAAGCCCTCTATTTATAAAGGGGGGAACCGCAGGTGTACCTTCTGCGATCGTAGAATGTACTGCTGATACCCATGCAGATGTACTACTGACTACCCGAGGTGCCCCAAGCTTCGTGGTGGTACCGCCGCCCGTCTGGCACGTGCACACATGCAATGCATTATCCGCTCAAACATTCATAACTTTCAATTTGGGCTTCCGATTAAGGTGTATAATACCTTTCTGGAATGCTGTTGTCGAGGGATACACAATAACATGGGATAGGAGGTTGTACGAAGTCAGGAAGATAGGACCATACCTAGATCTTCAGGTCTTTAAATTCCATCCGGTGTGCTGTCATATGTAGTAGTCACTCTAGATTTGAGCTATGGTTCTTGTAGGACACTTCTATGTAGAATGTATGTTGAACTATTGTTGAGACGGAGAAATATGGGATTGAGGTGGCAAAATGATGATTTTGCCCCTCACCGGGGTTATCTCCGGTTTGGGCTAATTTATCAGTTGTTGCTCAGGGTTATCTCTGAGATTGGGCTGCTATGAGTGTTGAATGCCCTCAGGGTTATCTTTGAGGTATGCTTGACCTCCTGGGGTTATCTTTGGATTTGGAACTGAGTGCCTCGGGGTTATCTCTGAGGTTGAAGCTGATTGTAAGGGGTTGAAATGACCTTTTCTAGGGTTATCTCTGGAATTGCAACTACACTCCTCGGGGTTGTCTCCGAGGTTAAAACTGAAACTCCCGCGGTTTTCTCCAAGACTGGAACTAGTTATCTCGGAGTTGTCTCCGAGATGGAAAAACTAATAATTCCGGGGTTGTCTTTGGAACTGGACCTGCATTACTCGGGGTTATCTCCGAGGTTGGAACTGAAACTCCTGGGGTTGTCTCCGGGACTGGACTGGTTATCTTGGGGTTGTCTTTGAGTTTGAAAACTAGGAATTTCAAGGTTGTCTCCAAAACTGCTTTGTCTTCCTGGGTTATCTCTAAAAGACGATTCTGCCCTCCTACAATGTTAGTAATAGGAATGCAAAAAAATTGAGTGTCTATAGATGCCCCTCTTTATCATATTCATGCAATGTAATGGCATGGATAGGATAAATAATACTAGACACTTGAAATGTGATAAGATAAACATGATGCAATGTACTACTGCATGATGCAAATGCATGATGAATGTGGTGGGTTGGACCATTTTACAAAGAGATGTGATGATTGTTTGTTCCCACAACTTTTGATGGGGACTGGAGTTATCACTGATGGTCTTGATTAACGGCTTGGATGTGTATTCACAAGCTCTCAGGAATTTCCAGGATGTTAATGCTGGGGATATAACCAAAGTCCTTAATCCTTGGTACAGACTTTCCACTGATGTTGTATCTCTCATGTACGGGAGACTTGTGGGGATTTGTGCTCTGTCTGATGAAGTTGTGTATAACATATTCCATCATCGGTCCTCCCCGATGAGGATGGTTTTCCCTAGTTTGTATCGCCAGGTCCTTCTACTATTCTGTTGGAGTTACTGCCAGTAATTTATTGATTATCAGGGTTACCTGACCCTCGCTGACATGTGCATCAATGGATACTGTCATTGGACCATTTCCTCTATTTTGTTCGGTTTAATTGCCAATGGCTGAAATCATCAAATGACTTTTGATGCTTCGTTGGGTTTACTTGCCAACGGATAATGAAGTCAAGGCTGTTATACCCTCGTTGACGTGTACATCAACGGTTGAGTCCATCGGATGGTTTCCGATGCTTCGCTGGATTTACTTGCTAGTGGCTGAATGTCGTCAAGGTTGTTTGACCTTCACTGACGTGTGCATCAACGGATAAGTTGTATGAAATCCCTGCTAGGGAGAAGTGTTTTTGAGTTACGACCCCGAACTGATGGCGTCGGACCTTTGTGAGGTATTGCCGAGTGTAGTTTGCTAAAGTCATGATCATCGGTATAGTGAACCCTGTGTCTGGGTGAATACTAATGAGTGGTATATAAACCCGCAGTTTGGTCTGTGAAAACCAGGATTTCAGGCTTTTCCGTTCAATCGCGTAGCATCTTTTTTTTGATTTGACTTTTTCGACTTATGAGACCTCCTTTATAACTCATATTAGAACAAGTCGGAGGGGTGGGGCCCACCTATGGAGCTGTAGGTAAACTTACGGTAGCCACAGGTACACCTGCGGCTAACCGTGGGTGGCCTTAAGTGGCCTGTTGCTTTCACAAGTCATTTTTATATTGCACCACACAGAGAATCTGATTGCTCTTCTTTAGATCTGCTGAGTTCGGGTGGCTTTCTGAAAAATCTGTCACCATACAAGTGTTCTACACTGCCCTGGTAACGTATGCATGTCTTCTTTTCTAGTTTTTATCTGTTGGAAAATGAATTATCATATAAAATGCGTCTAAACACATAGTAGTGAATATGCATGCTCGTATGACTTGATAAAAAATATTCAACACAGTAAATGTTAGAATTTAATCATGCTGAACATAATGATGTAAAAAAAATTAACTTTTGAAACACTTAAATTGGCACCTTTTTCTGCTATTTCTTATCCTATTTGAGGATAAATGAGTAAAGGTGGTAAAACAATGTAATCCTGGTAATTAGGCTACCCTTACGGATTATGACTTTGATATTTGTTAAGCATATAGGATGTTTATGACTGTGGATAGGTGTGCTACTAAATGGCCACCTAGTCATGCCTACGTGCATGTGGATAGTCCTTTTTATAAAGGAGACTCTAGAAAAAAAATTCCAAAAGTCTAAGCATTGGGTAGACATGCATTTTTAACTCTACTGTAGGCATATGTTAAAGTAATGCATGCATGTATATAGTCATAAAATGCATTTGAAAAGCTCCAGGTTAGAATTTACCACACTCTTTTTGAGGTCATTTGGAGACTTGTGTCCAAATATATGGATCCATATCAGCCGAGTAGTTCCCGCAGGACCACTTAAGGTGTGCGGAGTATGGCTTCTGATGTGCCTCGACCCCATTTAGTTAGACAGCCTCGTCGTTTGGTAGAGGCGGTGATCCATCCTATTCGGGTTGAGGTACCGAATGTTGAGGAAGAGGAGGAGGATGTACCAGTTATGGGCCCTGCTCCTTCTGCTCAGGTTCCCCGTAGGGATTTTCCAAGCATTCAGGTGATGATCCCAAATCTTCTTGGTGATTTGAGTCAACACCCCTCGGTTTACTTGCATGAAAATGAGGTAAAAGCTGGATTTGATCTTCCTTTTTTTCCTATTAACGAGGAGGAAGGATTCTGATGTTGATTTACTTTTGTGATGTAGGTTCCCGGCTTTATGCAGTCTCAAGGGAACTGATTCAGCATTCAGTCAACATATCAGGCTCTACATCCCGATTATCGAGCAATTGTGCAAAGATGGGGCTTCGAGGTGTTCTTTTCCTTCCTCCCCCGTCGCTGTCCATGGGGTTATCTCAGGGTGTTGTCTGAGCTCTGGTTTCACTAGACTTAATCTCTCCATTTGTTGGACTATGAGGTAATGATGACGTTAATGGATTGGCGGTTTATCATCGGTATGGAGTTTGGAGGGGCGCCAGTGCCTTGTACGACGAACATTACCCCAACTGTCGTCAGATCCTTTCTAGGAGTTCTGGCTAAAGCCCTCAAGGGCAGGAAAGTTCTTATAGGTCCTTTGAGCATAGATGCTATGAGTGGATTGTTGAGTGAGCCCATACCCGATGATGTGAAAGTCAGGGATCGCATTCTTTGGCGATTGTTCCTGATGATCATTAGGGGCTGCTTCATAGTGGATAACTCTTCCATGGTGTCATTCGTTTTGGTCAGCGCCGCTCGAGATGTGGACCATATTGGAGAGTATGACTGGGGTTCCTATACCTTCGCATATTTCCGCAGGGGCATCCGCATGCATTCGTAGGGCTTGACAAAGGGCTTGGCTAGGATTTTACCCATTTCTGCTTGTGAGTATTTCTCTTGTGATTTCCCATGTACAGGTTAAGAGTGTTGACTGACAGCAAATGTTTGCCTTTGTGTTGGCAGTTTTGGGCCTATGAGAGGCTCCCATGCTTGCGTCCTATGAGTGTGTTATGTTTAGATACCTATCCACGAGGACAGCGATGGAATCACTCCATACTGACGGAGGTTCTGGTAGCTGAGGGTTTCAGCCATTGTCGTGTACAGTTGGAGTTATTGACAGCTGATGCTATCACTTGGGTTCCCTATTCGGGGGACCATTTGACTGTTGGGTTTGAGGATGGGTACCCGACCGGTGTCGAGTATGTGATATCCACCCATAGGATTCCTCTCTTCACAGATGGAGGATGTGAGCTCTATTTGGGAGAGCGTGCTATTACACAGGGGAGATTCGTGTACTGATCTTACCTCCTGCCAGGCGTTATTGGCCTATGTCACAGTCGCCTGTCATTGATATCCCATTGATGGGCATTGACGGCTTTACGTTGTCAGAGGGTCCGTATACTCAGCATATGTTTTATCGTTGGTGGTACCCTCGTACCATTGGAGCCCAGACCCGTGCCACTCAGTTTATGGGGGATATGGTTTCTGGATCCGTGATGATGACGGATTGGATGGCCTGTGTCCGAGATCTGACTTATTTAACATAGATTGACAGTTTGACCCGACAATTGGACAGGGCACATTTCTTTATCTGGCACTTGGGCAAAGATCCTTCAGAGGCAGATACTTTAGATCCTTCCAGCTCTGGGGCTGGCCCTTCAGGTGACCCATATGGTATTGCCAGTGCAGATCCTCCATTATATAGGCCTGACATCCCACTCTAGTGACTTAGGAGGAGTTACATCAGGTGGACAGGATTGATGATGTAGACATTGACACCATTATCTTCTTCTAATGTGTATTCTCGCTATATTTTTTGATAGGCCTCTGTCAGATACTGTGTGGTTGTGCCCCATTCTCGCTATATCTTTTGATAGGCCTCTGTTAGTTATTGGGCATCTATGCCTCATTTCCCTATATTTTTAGCTGTATAGAGATGATGTATTAAATGATAATGTACTTAGGAATGTACGTACTATTTTCCATTCCCTAAATCATATTTCCATCTATTGTTTATCATGCATGTATCATGTTATACATATGTATGTCCATAGATATTCAGCATTGACCCCTGGATGGTCTTATGATACGGCCCACATAGATGTCTTCTTCGACAGTTAGCCACATTGATCACACCCCACCAGTATTGGTAACCTCCCGTCTGAGGTCATAGTATGATAGTTTTTCACCTCCAACCGGGTGACCATAGATTAGTTATTACAGCATTCCATGACCATCCTGATGTTTCAGGTTCATGTGGGCTTTGTAGATGGTATGCTGGAGCATTGGGTACTAGAGAGGCAGGTGTTCCAGTTTGGGACCCAAGAGTTGGCTCCCACTTTAGAGGAGTACGAGCGGTTGACGGCATTGCCACTGGATAGCCCTTGCACTCGAATGGCTATCGGCGACATGAGCCAGCAGTTCATGACCCTTACTGGGCTAAGGCATAGAGTAGTACAGGATGAGATTACATCCGGACATGTGGTGTCCCAGCATTTTTAAATAGACAAATTTGGCTTAATGGACAGTTATGTACGGCACTCAGGGGATTTCACGACGTCAGAGGCTCAGTGGCGTGTTGCCAGAGTAGATGTACTCATAATGTGCGTAGTGTCTTATATGTACATGCCATTGTATATGGATGAGCTAGACATCGGTGTTGTCATGGCGGTGAGAGCTCTCAGGGAGGGTCATACCATTGTGTCGATGATTGTGACAGAGACGTTTAGATCAGCCACATATTGCCACACCTATCCTGCAAGGGTGTTCATAGGCAGCTCGATTGTGGTTCATGTCATACTTGAGACCGATTAGCACCTTCTGACGATATGGGTACTGTTTTTCCCATGAGATAGCCATGTCTTACTCCTTTCAGCCATCGGAGTGTATAGACGCTACATCCTGGTCGGTGTTCTTAGTAGGGATCGGAGATCTATTTAACATTTTTCTGTGTACAGGGCTCAGTTCTCCCTACAGCATCATTACTCATATACTTGGCATGGATTATCTCCCTCTGGCTAGTTTAAGGGGCATGACCACTTATCACCCACTAGTTGTGATGTCATAGTTTGACCAGTTTTAGGACGTCCATCCTTTTAAGGGGGTATTAGGTCAGTGTTTGGCTTCTCGCCATTTGTCAATAGAGGATAGATCCAGGGTGTATGCCTATTGGGATCAGCGTGAGTGAGCTGAGTTTTTCATAAGCCATCCGAGATGTTCGACAGATTATTCTGAATGGATGGAGATAGAGACTGCATCGGCTGCGATTGTATCCACAGAGCCGGGGATTGATTCTGATGGTGGAGAGCCCATAAAGGACACTAATTCTCATGTTGAGGATGAGATGTTTCGATTTGATTTGTGTGACTCTTGTTGATTCTCCCCAGATGATCAAGCATCGTGACCCCGCAGTTTGCAGAGTATTTAGAGCAGAGTCTTCATCTGATGACATTTGAGAGTAATCAGGCTAGGGCCTTGATGTTGACAGCTCTTGCTGGGAGAGATGTCTCTTTATTAGAGAGAGAGGATGCCTTAGCTTATAGATATGCCACTATTGCTTAGCAAGATGAGGCTAGATCATCCAGAGATGCATTGATTGTTGAGTGGGATGGCGCTATATCTACCCGGGATGTAGCCATTACAGATAGTACTGCAGTGAGGACCCATACTATTGCTATTGTTACATAGATGAGCACGTATATTGATGAGCATAGTGTCACCATGCAGTTGGTTGTGGATTTGTTGGCTCGTGTAGATACCCTTGGGCAGGAGCTCACAGCGTTACCTCTTTCTTCGGAGAGAGATGACATGTTGGATTTGATAGCTCGCATATACACTAGTTTGTAGATGGGCTTGTATTTTCTTGCACAAACTAGCTTAGCCATTTTGTCTTGTACACTACATATTCTATATATCAAACAACATTATATATGGCAGGGAAATATTTTTGATTCATTTCCCTTTTAGTTATCCCTTGTTACTTGCATGATATGTGCCTGCCTCTCCAGGACTTGTGATCTTGATGTATTTTGAACTCATCCTTGATGGGTGGATATTGAGATGTCTCACGATCTTTAATAATGGATAATTGATCTGTGTGTATCGCTACCCTTTGGTGTCTTGGGACTGGTTTTTGTATGTAGTAATGGAGATGAGTGTGGCTTTCCTCTCTGAGGTTGATCGCACCATAAATGGTCACCGATACTCCTTTCTATGGGGGAGCTCAGGTAGTTCTGTCTCTTATGGATTGGTGTTTCTCTTTGAGGACTCAACCGCAGTTTAGATGGTCGTCGATTCTCCCATTGGTGTGAGGAGATCAGTTACTTCCATCCCTTCAGTCTAAAGCCGATGAAGTGTGGTGGATTAAAGGTTGATCCCAGTACCGTGTGACAAGTTTTTGTGTTTTAGTAGGGGGTAAGACCGAACCATGAATGGCTGCCTATGTACTCTTATTGAAGAGGAGATCAGGTTTGCGTAGTTCAAACCTGGTGTAAGAGGTTTAATGCTGTATAAGAAAAGGTGTAGAAGGGTGTGGAGATGTTTTTTGTTTTTTTTATGTTGTGTGATCAGGCCATTAAAAATGTGATAACCCCGGAAATGGGTGTGGTTTTAGAAATTCTGAGGACGGAATTTTTATAAGGGAGGAAGGATGTGACAACCCGGAAATTCGGATTGTCCAGAATTTAAGATTTAAAGAATTAGTTATTAATAAAATAAATTTTTTTAATAATATTATTTGCTATGTGTTTATTAATTGTTCTAGAACCTAGGATGATTATAAATCGGGCGGATTCTTGTAAAAACCCAAAACGCTAAAAAGACTCGTATGTATAAAATCCCATTATATAAATAAAATTTCTCCGTTCAGAATGTGTTATGTGTTATTATATACTTTGTTTAACAAATTTGACCAAATAATTTTTTATCTGAAAAACGTCGTGCTTGACACCTCGTGCTTAAATTATTTTTCCTAATCGGACTTTTTGGCATAATTATTTTTATAAGTTGCTTTGTCATGCTTACACTGACAAAACGTTACGTCGTGCTTGTTAGGATTAGTGAGAAATTTAGGTTAACAACCCTAGATTAACAAACCCTAAACCTAATTAGCAAAACTCTAACCCTAGTTAATAAACCTAACCTTAATTAGCTAAACTAACCCTAATTAGCTTATGTTAGCACCTAACCATGGTTAGTAAACTTCAATTAGGTACTAATGAACATCATTTAACATTCCTAATTATTAAAAACAAAACCCTAATCAAGATTAGTGAGGATTAGGGTATAATCAAGCTACTAAACAAACCTAACTAGCTTACAAGTAGGTTAGGAGTCACCATTGCAAGTCCCTAGGCTGTACATGACATGCTTGTAACTCCAAAGCATGAAACTAGTCATCAGATCTGATATTTGTAGAGGCAAGTTGCTCAAAATTGACCAAAAAGCCAAGTTGAAGAATTCTATAAATAGGAACTTTAGGGCTGAGCAAACTCACGAAATTTCTAAGCCAATATACACTTACTTACATACCAAATCAAGTCTGGGTGTTAGCAACAACAACATCAGAAGCTAAAATCAAAAATTATTCAAGAAAAGGTAAAAACCCTAGTTCATAATTTGCTCTTTGATCCTATGTTAGTTTTGTTGTTTAGATGTTTAGATTTATGTATTAGTATGTTAGAAAGTATGTTAGATTGGTAGAACACATTTTCATACCATCTAGATGCCTTAATTAAGTGTTTCAAGAAATCTAGAAATTTTGAAAAATAAGTCTAGCAGCCAAATGTCAGGGCCTATAGATTCATATGTGTTTATGTTTTGGTCAGTTAATTGTTTGGTATTTATAGCCTGTTAGTAGGTCTTTAATCTAGAAAAGAAAACAGGTTCATTTGAACCATAGATTTCAAGTTATAATTTGTCAAAGTGGGTTGACAGTTCACGAATTGCAGTTTTCTAGGTTACACAGAAAACTCAAGAACAGTCGAACCGGCTACTTTGACCAAGCTTTTTAATCGCCTTGTAGTTGTTGTTTTGTAAAGTATTGTTATAGATCTATACCCTATTATTTGTACTACATATATATGATCTCAAATTGCTAAAACAACTAATAGGATTACTAGAATTAATGGTCAAAAGTCGTTGACCGAGCTTGACAAAGTTTTCTAGGTTGCCCAAAAAACTGAAGAACACAAAGAACATCATTTGGTTGTACTTTGAACAACATAATTAGAGACCTTAGAGTTATGCTTTGTTTATGTTAATGTTATATATATGTACCCTGACGTATATACTACATGTTACAACAAACACCATGCACATCTAATACACAGAATCAAAGATATTCAAGCCACAAAATCGTTGATCGGCCATGACTACTGTTATGGGTTATCCAGAAACTCAAGAACAGCTCTGACAGTGACTTTGAGCCTCTATAACTTCTTGTTATATGTAGTTTAAAGCCTAAATTTTGATTCATGTTATACTACTGTATGAGTACTACAACAACTCCTCTTGACCAAACCAAAAATCATGATCAGTAGCTTTATATTTAGTGGTAAAACTGGTCACTCGACCATGACCAAACTACTACCCAGAACTCAAGAACACCTACAGCGACACTTCCTGTCACTGAAGGGCTTTAGCGACAGACAGAAATTGTTTTTCTAAAAATAAATTAGAAATAATTAGAAATAATTAATAAATAAATATAAAAACAGTTTCAAAAATTATATTAAATAAACATAATTAAATTCTGATATTTTTACATAAAATTAGTAATTATTTTATTTTATTTAGATATTATTAATAATTAATTTATTAATAAAGAAATTAGAATAATTATTTATAAATATTAAATAATTATGGAAAAATATTATTAATAATATAAAAATTATAATAAATGAATATAAATTATTTAAAAATAATAATTGATGTTTTTGTAAAATTTTAAGTAATTATTAATTACCTAAAATAAAAGTAAATGATTTAAAAATCATTTAAAGAATAAATAAATGTTTTAAATACTTTAAAATTTCTAAAAGGTTTTATAAAGGATAACTAAATTATCTAAAATATAATAAAATTTTATAAATAAAATTTAGTGCATTTATCAACTTATTTGATATTCGGTAAAGGTATTAAACACAGAAACCTTATTTAATCTAACCCGTTCATATGTAAATGATATATTTGAGTATTATTATTATTACTAATGTGTTAGAATTATATATATGAACTTCGTAGGTATTTTTAACGTTTGAATATCATAACTTGACTGATCTACGCTCAGGCAAGTTTCCTAAACCCTAAACTTATTTCTTCATTATGCAAGTCTTAAGCTACTTATGCAAATTTCTTGAACCCAGTGTATTCGTTAAACAAGATTACTATCTTGAATTGCTTTTGATATAATATACCAAACCTAAACTTGAATTGCCAAATTGCTGAAAAGTTATTGCTATAGTTTTAGCATAACTCAAAAATGAATTGTTTATTCATATGATAATGTTTATTGAGCATAAACTGTTGTGTCAAACCAAATTGTTTTGGTAAGACATCCTATACTGAAGTTGGGTATCCCGTAAGGGATCGTGATATGGTCAATGAATATATTGATACTAATGTTGGGTGCGTTTGAGCACTGGAAGGATGAGATGCATACTCCTATGATGTTGAATAGGCTGATCCCCTATCTCATATCTGAACAAGAATTTTAAGTCTGTGTGATTGACAAAAATAAAGAAAAATTCCAGAAATGGTTGAAATAAATAGAAATCCAAGAATGGTAACAACTATCAGTCGAAATTTGAATTGTTGTATTTCTTCAAATCATATATTGTTATAAATACAAAACTTGCTGAGCATATCATGGCTTACCCTTGCGAATTATTCCCTTTGTAGTTTTAGATGGTAACCTTGGAACATCTGGAGTAGATAAAGGGAAGCGTCCCTGCTTAGATTAGATTATATTCTTGTCTATTTGAATACCTTGTAATAAGAACTCGTTATGAGAATCATGTAATCAAATTTTAGTATTATGTATATAACATCTTTTATTTCTGCAACCGTGTTTTCTTACATATATAGATGTAAAATTAGACTTCTTCGAATCTAGTTGAGATCCTTGGGAACTATTTATCTGAGTGAGGGTATTAATAGCATGGAATGTTCATGTTGTTGTTGATACTCTGGATTTTGGATAAATAGTTACTATCGATACGATAGTATAAATCGATGGCTTAAACTATACATCTAGGTGAGGGTATTAGTAATATGGACTGTTCATGTTATTACTGGTACTCTGAATTTCGGATAGATAGACTCTAGTCACTGATACAGTTCATATATTCAAGTGAGGGTATCCAAACACAATAATAGTTCTCTTGAGAATTACCATCTGTTATGGGATACTGCGAATCTTGAATCTATAAGAATTATATCTAATAGTCCCTCTATTTAATGTAATATTTTAATCAGATACCATGGGTGTATAGATTTAAATGCATTATGTTGATTCACTGTAAACACCATATCGGATACCATAGGAGTATAGAAATGGGGGTGTTACAATTTTGGTATCAAAGTTGTTCAAGGCTATAGATATAAGGAAGAGAAATCTTAGTATATAGTATTCAAGTCCATAAAAAATTTAAAGTACACATAAAATATAACATTAAAAATATTATGTTGTGTAATTTCTATACCAGTATTAAAGGAGTTTTCTTTTATAGATGGCCAACTCCAATGCTGAAGAAATGGTTATAGTAATCAATCCACCGCAAATTGAGTCATTTATAGCTAGTGATGCAGAAGAAGAAGAATTTCTTCATGATCAACAACTGCTTGATGCTGGGGAAGAAGAAGATCCAATAGCAGGTCAATTAATGAGAATTGAAGAGCATGATGAAGCAATGGCATCACTAATGCAGACAATAGAATATGAGAATAATAAGATGAAGTTTAGGGTTGATATGGCTGAAGGAATGCTACAGCATGAGAGGGGGCATAGTCATCGACTAAAAGTACAATTGCACCATGCACAAAGGGGCAAAAAGGAAATTCAGTCAAAACTTCTTAAAACATCTCTGGGTGTCTGAGATACTTTTAATGATTTGTAGCATCGTGTAGCTCGATATCCCGTAGAGGAGAAGAAAACGGCTTATCTCATCGATCGATCTGTGGTTTGTCACATGATTCAGGATTCCTTTGATGATATCAATGAATTCTAGAGAGTAGCATAAGTGGTTGAATGCTTTATATTAGTATAATAAAGAAAGATTCAAAGTTGTATTGTAATTAGTACTTTGTAAGATAGTAGTATGTTTAATTATGAAGTTGTTGTGTAAGACCGTTGTGATATATATAAAATAAGCAATATGTTGTGTTATTCAAAATCTTATGAAAATTTTGGTTATTGTTTTATATAGAATCATGCCACCAACCAGAAGACCCCAAAGAGAAATGAATGATGATAATTCTACCCAGCAGTTAGTAGACCTTATGTTAGGAGTTATAAATAGACCTGTGAACCAAAACACATCTTTCAAAGACTTTAAATTAGTTGGACCACCTGAGTTTAAAGGTACATAAGAACCTCGTAGATGCACAGATTTGGATTTCTGAGATAGAGAAATTTTTCCTAGTAACCAATGTTAATAATAACCAAAAGACAACTTTTGCAACCTTTTTCATGAAAAGTGAGGCTAATTATTGGTGGGAATCAACCAAAGGTCGGGTGGAAACTGAAATTGTTCCTTGGGATAGATTTAAAGAGTTGTTCTTTGAAAACTATTTTTCCCAATCCCTAAAAGATTGTATGGAAATAAAATTTTTGGACTTAAAACAAGGAGATCTTACTGTAACCCAGTATACAGCTAAGTTTAATGAACTTTCTAGGTTTGCTCCTCATCAAGTGACCACTGAACTTAGAAAGACTCGTAGGTTTCAGGAGGGTTTAAAACCTCAAATTCGGAGTAAGTTGTCAGTACTCTAAATAAAGACTTTCTCTAAAATATTGGAGAAAGCTACTATAGCTGAAAGTGAGAATGAGAGTCTTGCTAAATTTCACCAAGACAAGAAAAGTCAGAATGAAAAAGGGGAAATTAGGACAGAACCCAGTTCAGATGGGTTTAATAATAAGCGAAAATGGGATACTACTTTTTCTAATAACCCAGGGAAAAATATAGGAAATACTAATAACAACTTTAGTAATAATATTATTAAGCCTTGTCCTACTTGTGGTAGAAAACATAAAGGAGAATGTTATCGTAACAAATGTTTTAATTGTGGACAATTGGGACATTTTTCTCCACAGTGTCCTCTTCCAAATAAAAATAGATGTTTTAATTATGGTTCCTTGGACCATTTTTATAAGAATTGTCCTAAACCCAAGAACCAAGGAGGAAAGGGGAATAGAGTACCAGAGAATAATCAATCAATTGTAGCTGCATTTGGGATTCAGAATCGACCTACCGTGAGAACATTTAATATGTCGGTGAGGGATGTTGTTGCTTCACTGGATGTGATGACATGTATCATCCCTATCAACACTTTAAATGCATATGTGTTATTCGATTCTGGTGCTACATGTTCTTTTGTGTCTAAAAATTTTTCTACAAAATTGAATATACCTTGTGAAAATTTAGACAAACCATTTTGTATAAAAATTGCTAATAATGAAAGAATTCCGGTTAAAACCATATACAAGAATTGTACTGTGTTAATAAAAGGACATAACTTTGCGGTAGATTTAATACCAATCCAGTTGGGAGAATTTGATGTGATTTTAGGAATGGATTGGTTAGTTAATCATAATGCGATGATTGATTGTCATTAAAAGCGTATAAACCTTTTGACTGTTTTGAAGTCAAAGGTAGTTTTCAACGGTAGTTGTTCACCTAAGCAATCTCGATGTTTGACTATAGTTCAGGCATAAAGATTACTTAGAAAGGGTTGTTTAGGATATTTGGCCTATATAGTTGATACTCGACAAGGAGGAGTAAAACTAGATCAAAAACCTATAGTTAAGGATTTTCCTGATGTATTTCTAGACGACTTACCAGGTTTGCATCTAGATAGGGAAATTGAGTTCGTCATTGATCTTGCACCGAGAACGGCACCAGTTTCTAAGGCACCGTACAGAATAGCACCTATAAAACTTAAAGAGTTACTTATACAATTACAGGAACTCTTAGATAAAAAGTACATACAACCTAGTGTTTCACCCTAGGGAGCGCCAATATTGTTTGTAAAGAAGAAGGATGGAACTATGAGGCTATGTATAGATTATAGAGAGTTAAATAAGTTAACTATTAAGAATAAATATCCTTTACCAAGGATTGATGATTTGTTTGCAATTAAAGGGGGCCGAACATTTTTCAAAAATTAACCTTAGAACAGGTTATCATCAGTTAAAGGTAAGAAAGGAGGATGTGCCAAAGACAGCGTTTAGGACACGCTATAGACATTGTGAGTTTCTTGTAATGTCTTTTGGATTAACAAATACACCGGCAGCATTTATGGATTTAATGAATCAAGTGTTTAAACCATGCTTAGATAAATTTGTTGTAGTGTTTATCGATGATATTCTGGTATACTCGAAAACACGGGAAGAGCATATTGAATACTTGAGAGTCATTTTGGAAAGCATAAGGAACAACTTTATGCAAAGTTTTCCAAGTGTGAATTTTGGTTGAAGAGAGTTCAATTTTTAGGTTATGTAATTGACAAAAATGGTATATCTGTCGATCCAACTAAGATCGAAACGGTTGTGAATTGGGAACAACCAATAACTCCAACAGAAGTACGAAATTTTTTCGGTTTAGCGGGTTATTACTGTTGGTTTATAAAAGATTTTTCAAAAATAGCAACCCCCATTAACCAATTTAACTCGAAAAACGGTGAAATACGTCTGGACAGATAAATGTGAGGAAAGCTTCCAAGAGTTGAAGAGGTGACTGAGCATAGCTCCAATGTTATCTTTACCAGATGATAGGAGGTCTTATAGTGTATAGTAACGCATCACACAGAGGTTTAGGGTGTGTGTTGATGCAACATGGAAAAGTTATAGATTATGCGTCACGATAACTCAAAGATTATGAGAAGAGGTATCCTACTCATGATTTAGAGTTTGCCGCAGTAGTTTTTGCTCTAAAAATTTGGAGACATTACTTTACGGGGGAGACGCAAGAGATATATCTGATCATAAAAGTATGAAATATATTTTTACAGAAAAGGAACTAAATTTAAGGCAGAGATGATGGCTAGAATTGATAAAGGATTTTGATTGTGAAATATTATATCATCCCGGTAAAGCCAATGTAGTAGCTGATGCGTTAAGTAGAAAGAATCAGGGAAAAATTTTGAAATGTATTAACCACCAATGATAGGTTAATAAAAGATTTTGAAAATTTAGAAATTGAGGTGGAATGTCCAACTACCTCTACCCAAAACTTATACATTTTAGAGGGAGTTTCATCTCTACTCTTCAAAATCAAAGAGCTACAAGAGAAGGATGAAGAGTGTCAGGAATACAAGTCTAATATAACTCATGACAAATATAACAAATTCAGAATAAATAAGGATGGAATAATAAGATATGATGATAGAATCTGGGTTCCGTTAAACCAAGCTTTAAAAGATGAAATTTTGAATGAAGCTCATAATTCTAAATTTGCCATACATCCTAGCAGCACTAAAATGTACAAGGATTTAAGTCGACACTTTTGGTGGTCGAATATGAAAAGAGAAATAGTTGAATGGGTAAGCAAATGTCTCACGTGTCAAAGGGTTAAGGCTGAGCATCAAAAGCCGAGTGGTTTACTTCAACCCTTACGAATTCCTAAGTGGAAGTGGGAACTTATAACTATGGATTTTGTTGTTGGTCTTCCAGCTACACAAAAGGGCAATAATACCATTTGGGTAATAGTGGACCGTTTAACTAAATCAGCTCACTTTTTACCTATTAAAATTACTCATAACTTGGATCACCTTTCCAAACTATACATTAACGAAATTATCTCTAGGCATGGAGATAATTTCAATTGTATCAGATCGAGATCCACGTTTTACCTCAAATTTTTGGAAAAGCCTTCAGAAACACTTTGGATCACAATTAAGATTAAGTACAGCTTATCATCCTCAAACTGATGGACAGAGTAAGAGAACCATACAAACATTAGAGGATATGTTAAGAACTTGTATCATAAACTTCAAAGGAAGTTGGGAAGATCAGTTACCCTTAGTTGAATTTGCCTATAACAATAGTTATCATGCTAGCATAAGTATGCCACCCTATGAAACCTTATATGGGAGGAAGTGTAGAACACCATTATGTTGGGATGAAGTCGGGGAAAGACAAATGTTAGGACCTGAAATAATTCAACAAACTACTGAAACCATCAGAATTATTCATCAACGATTACAAGCATCTCAAGATCGACAAAGAAAATACGTTGATCCATATCGTCAACAACGAAACTTTAACGAAGGAAGTCACGTATTCTTGAAAGTATCTCCTTGGAAGGGCAAGATACGTTTTGGCAAGAAAGGAAAACTAAGTCCTAGATTCATTGGACCTTTTGAAATTTTGAGGAGGGTGGGTGAAGTTGCTTATGAAATAGCACTACCTCCTGAGTTGAATCATATCCATAATGTGTTTCATGTGTCCGTATTACGACCATATAAACCTGATTATAAACACGTTATATAATATGAGCCGATCCAAATAGAAAAAGATCTTTCTTATGTAAAAGAACCTGTACAGATCGTCGACCGTAAAGAACAAGTCCTGAGAAATAAAGTGATAGCATCGGTTAAAGTAATCTGGAGAAATTATAATGTTAAAGAAGCTACATGGGAGCTTGAAGATAAAATACGCGAGAATTATCCTCAATTATTTACTTAACATGTACTGTAATTTCGAGGACGAAATTCTTATTAGTGGGGGTGAATGTAAAAACCCAAAATCCTAATAAGACTCGTATGTATAAAATCCCATTATATAAATAAAATTTCAGCATTCTGAATGTGTTATGTGTTATTATATACTTTGTTTAACAAATTTGACCAAATAAATTTTTGTCCGAAAAACGTCGTGCTTGATACCTCGTGCTTAAATTTTTTTTTCCGTAATCGGACTTTTCAGCATAATTAATTTTATAAGTTGCTTTGTTGTGCTTACACTGACAAAACGCTTTGTCGTGTTTGTTAGGATTAGTGAGAAATTTAGGTTAACAACCCTAGATTAATAAACCCTAACCCTAATTAACAAAACCCTAACCCTAATTAGCTAAACTAACCCTAATTAGCTTATATTAACACCTAACCATGGTTAGTAAACTTCATTTAGGTACTAATGAACATCATTTTACATTCCTAATCATTAAAAACAGAACCCTAATCAAGATTAGTGAGGATTACGGCATAATCAAGCTACTAAACAAACCTAACTAGATTACAAGTAGGTTAGCAGTCACCATTGCAAGTCCCTAGGCTGCACATGACATGCTTGTAACTCCCAAGCATGACAATAGTCATCAGATCTGATATTTGTAGAGGCAAGTTGCTCAAAAATGACCAAATAGCTAAGTTAAAGAATTCTATAAAAAGGAACCTTAGGACTAAGCAAACTCACCAAATTTATAAGCAAATATACACTTACTTACATACCAAATCAAGCCTGGGTGTTAGCAGCAACAACATCAGAAGCTAGAATCAAAAATTATTCAAGAAAAGGCACAAACCCTAGTTCATAATTAGCTCTTTGATCCTATGTTAGTTTTGTTGTTTAGATGTTTAGATTTATGTATTAGTATGTTAGAAAGTATGTTAGATTGGTAGAACACGTTTTCGTAACATCTAGATGCCTTAAGTAAGTGTTTTAAGAAATCTGGAAATTTTGAAAACTAAGTCTGACAGCCAAATGTCAGGGCCTGTAGATTCATATGTGTTTAAGTTTTGGTCTGTTAATTATTTGGTATTTGTAGCCTGTTAGTAGGTCTTTAATCTGGAAAAGAAAACAGGTTCATTTGAACCATAGATTTCAAATTATAAGTGGTCAAAGTGGGTTGACCGTTCACGGATTGCGATTTTCGGGTTACCAAAAAACTCGAAACAAATCGAGCAAGTTACTTTGACCAAGCTTTTTAATCGCCTTGTAGTTGTTATTTTTGTAAAGTATTGTTATAGATCTATACCCTGTTATTTGTACTACATATATATGATCTCAAATTGCTAAAACAACTAATAGGATTACTAAAATTAATGGTCAAAAGTCGTTAACTGAGCTTGACCAAGTTTTATGGGTTGCCCAGAAAACTAAAGAACACGAAGAACAGCGTTTGGCTATACTTTGACCAGCATGATTAGAGACCTTAGAGTTATGCTTTGTTCATGTTAATGTATATATATATATATATATATATATATATACTACATATTACAACAAACATCATACACATCTAATCTAATACGTAATCAAAATATATTCAAGCCACAAAACCGTTGACAAGGCCACGACTCACATTTTGGGTTACCCAGAAACTCAAGAACAGCTCTGATAGTGACTTTGAGCCTCTATAACTTCTTGTTATATGTAGGTTAAATCCTAAATTTTGATTCATGTTATACTACTGTATGAGTAATACAACAACTCCTCTTGACCAAACCAAAAATCATGATCAGTAGCTTTATATTTAGTGGTCAAACTGGTCACTCGACCATGACCAAACTACTGCCCAGAACTCAAGAACACCTATAGCGACACTTCCTATCACTGAAGGGCTTTAGCGATAGACAGAAATTATTTTTCTAAAAATAAATTAGAAATAATTAGAAATAATTAATAAATAAATATAAAAATAGTTTTAAAAATTATATTAAATAAATATAATTAAATTCTGATATATTTACATAAAATTAATAATTATTTTATTTTATTTAGGTATTATTAATAATTAATTTATTAATAAAGAAATTAGAATAATTATTTATAAATATTAAATAATTATGGAAAAATATTATTAATAATATAAAATTATAATAAATGAATATAAATTATTTAAAAATAATAATTGATGTTTTTTTGTAAAATTTTAAGTAATTATTAATTACCTAAAAATAAAAGTAAATGATTTAAAAATCAATTAAAGAATAAATAAATGTTTTAAATACTTTAAAGATTCTAGAAAAGGTTTTATAAAGGATAACTAAATTATCTAAAATATAATAAAATTTTATAAATAAAATTTAGTGCATTTATCAACTTATTTGGTATTCGGTAAAGGTATTAAACACCGAAACCTTATTTAATATAACCCGTTCATATGTAAATGATATATTTGAGTATTTTTATTATTACTAATGTGTTAGAATTATATATATGAACTTCGTAGGTATTTTTAACGTTTGAATAGCATAACTTGACTGATCAACGCTCAAGAAAGTTTCCTAAACCCTACACTTATATTTTGAATCACTTTTGATATATTTTACCAAACCTAAACTTGAATTGCCAAATTGCTAAAAAGTTAATGCTATAGTTTCAGCATAACTCAAAAATGAATTATTTATTCATATCATAATGTTTATTGAGCATAAACTGTTGTGTCAAACCAAATTGTTTTGGTAAGACATCCTATACTGAAGTTGGGTATCCCGTAAGGGATCGTGATATGGTCAATGAATATATTGATACTAATGTTGGGTGCGTTTGAGCACTAGTAGGATGAGATGCATACTCCTAGGATGTTGAATAGGTTGATCCCATATCTCATATCTGAACAAAATTTTTAAGTCTGTGTGACTGACAGAAATAAAGAAAAATTCCAGAAATGGTTGAAATAAATAGAAATCCTGGAATGGTAACAACTATCAGTCAAAATTTGAATTGTTGTATTTCTTCAAATCATATATTGTTATAAATACAAAATTTGAATGGTAGCAACTATCAGTCAAAATTTGAATTATTGTATTTCTTCAAATCATATATTGTTATAAATACAAAACTTGCTAAGAATATCATGGCTCACCCTTGCGAATTATTCCCTTTGCAGTTTTAGATGGTAACCTTGGAACATCTAGAGTAGATAAAGGGAAGCGTCCCTGCTTAGATTAGATTATATTCTTGTCTATTTGAATACCTTGTAATAAGAACTCGTTATGAGAATCATGTAATCGAATTTTAGTATTATGTATATAACATCTTTTATTTTCGCAACCGTGTTTTCTTACATATATAGATGTAAAATTAGACTTCTTTGAATCTAGTTGAGATCCTTGGGAACTATTTATCTGAGTGAGGGAATTAATAGCATGGACTATTCATGTTGTTATTGATACTCTAGATTTTGGATAAATAGTTATTATCGATATGATAGTATAAATCACTAGCTTAAACTATACATCTGGGTGAGGGTATTAGTAATATGGATTGTTCATGTTATTACTGGTACTCTAAATTTTGGATAGATAGACTCTAGTCTCAGATACAGTTCATATATTCAAGTGAGGGTATCCAAACACAGTAATAGTTCTCTTGAGAATTACCATCTATTATGGGATACTGTGAATCTTGAATCTATGAGAATTATATCTGATAGTCCCTCTATTTAATGTAATATTTTAATCAGATACCATGGGTGTATAGATTTAAATGCATTATATTGATTCACTGTAAACACCATATCAGATACCATGGGAGTATAGATATGGGGGTGTTACAATTCTAGCTATGAGCTAGACTGAACAACTAAGAATTTTCAAGACGAAAATAAATTGTTTCCGGGAACAAAAATATTTTTGGGGAAAAAGACGAAATAGGCATTATTCACTCGATGAAACCCTAAGGGTTAAGGTTTGAATAAGCTAATCCTTTTCAAGAGTTCTTCGAGAGTTAAGTAAGCCGCTAAAAGTTTTTTTGGAAAAACGTGCAGAAATCAGGAGAAATAAAAATGACGAAAAGTACTGCTATATACTTTTCACTCGTTTAACTACTTTAGGGGAAAATGTGAAAGAAAATGCTTAATGTCGAAAAGTGTTTTTCAGTTTTTCAGAGATCCAAAGAATATGTAAAAGTTAATCGGTAAAGGAAAGATGAAATATCCAAAAATATTTAGATTTCGGGAATCGCAGTTTTTAAAACTGTCAGACAAAAATCGAAAGACGAAAGCACGAAGCTTTCAAAGGAAGCTACGTGAATAGTAAGAAGGTGGGAATAGTAAGGAGGTGTGGATTATAAGGCAGTTTGGCCAAATAACCAAAATGCCCCTAGCCTTTAAAATCTATAAATTGGAAGCTAATTTCATTTGAATGGGATTTTGAAAATCCTACAATATGGGAAAAAAGAGAGAGACAGAGAGTTCGGATAGGAGAAAGAAGAGGAAAAGGAGGAGGAAAGGTTGCTTGTGAGCAACCTTTGTCCGACAGAAAGAGATTAAAGGAGAAAGGTAATCCGAAACCTAGTCTCTTATAAATTTTCTTTAAGTTTTATATGTTTAAAACATAGCTTAATGAGAATGAGTAAAAGATGTTAGGAATGATTTCATATGGTTGAAATCATGAGAAAAGAAGAAATAAGAAATTAAAAATTTAGTAAATAAATTTCTTAGGGAAGTATAAGATTCGTCATGAATTAGAACGATCCAAGTGAATCATATGAATGATACTGTGAAATAAGTAAGGAATGGTGTTTTATAACATCAAATTCCAATAAAAAGTGAAATCGTAATCAAAATATCGATTAAAAATAAAGAACGAACGAAGAATGCAAAGAACGTTTTTGATAGATAAATTTAAAACTATCGTAGGATAATTTTTGTTGATGGAAAAGTTTAAAACCATCGCTTATAAGTTAGATGCTTATTTTTTGGTTAGGAACGGTAGAAACGTTCATGAAGAACGGATTAAAACTGAGCTATAATGAACTTATAGCAGAAATTTCGTAAAAGATGATCGAGAATTAGAAATTTAGTAAATGAACCTGAATCTATAGGGTTTTATAAGAAAGTAAGAGAACATAGAAAACGTGAGTCGTGGACTCAAGAACAAATGATTTCCGAGTTCGGATGACCAAATTACGGACGAACGAACGAAGAACGTTAATAACGTAAAAATGAACGAAGGATAAAGATTAAGCCAATTGAATGTCACATTAATGGATTCAGAACGAGGTTCTGTCTAAGGGGTATTTAAGTACGTAAGATAAGGAAGAGAATAGCTTTGGAATGACCTCGTTCTGAGTTATATCGAATAAGTTATGGAAGCGGGAAGTAAGCGTCTTAGAACGATCAAAGACTTAGCAAAAAAATTCAAGAACTAGGGCTTAGCGCCGCGGCACCAGCCATGCTATGTAATGTGGCGCTGCAACGCTAGACCGAGGAGTCGAGTATTTTAGACTCATGCCACAGCGCGAGAGATAGAAGGGAGAGTGGCGTCGCAGCACTAGTGTGGGGAAAAAGTCAGTAATGAGCTTTTAACTGCTCAAAACCTAGGGGAAGTGTACCGAAAGCTAATAAATATGTAGTTCATCGAGTGTAACACTTAATCAAGTATTTTAAACCTTTAGTAAAGGTTGAACAGAAAGATTAAACAAGATTTAACGACAAAGGACGTAGACGCGGGTTATGGAACCGATATCCGGGGACTGTAGTCGCGATAAACGAACGTGGGGGATTGTTATGATTGTAATTCCTTAGACGTTGAGTGAAGAGGGTTATGAATAACATTTTGATGTTATGTTGTGGTATGAAAGGTAAGTGTAAAGCGTACAGACGATGTGAACGCAATGTAGTTACGTTAAATGATCGGTCTTAGCATACAACGAACCGTATGGCTTCGACATAAAGAAAGAATAACGAATGGTATTAAGAAAGCCGTAATGACGGTAATAAGATTAACAAAAGCCAAATGTGGGTCGGATGGAGAATGTTAGAATGAAATGTAAGAGTTGAACACTTTAACCGACGTGAAGGTTAAGTGTACGCAAATATTAAACAGATAGAACCTACACCCCGTGTATGGTTTAACCGTAAGATAATGAAGATCAATGATTAAACCATGAATGGTAAAGAACTGAATTAAAGACAATGACGTTAACGTAACGATGCCGAGTTAATGATTAACTTGAATGATCGCTCTAAGTATACAAGAGACTGTATGACTTAGACGATAAAGAAAGAATCCTGAGGTATGGCATTTAGTTGCCAAGAAGCCATAAGGAATAAGAAATTGACATAACGAACATTATAGTTTAATGGTTCGAATAAGTAAAGATGAGTTTAGGTTGTGGTGCAATTGTAACCTTTGATGGTTGACATATGGGAGCTAGGCTAAACAATTCCTTCAGAGAGCGAAGGTATATACGAAACTTGCAACCGATCTAACTCACTGTGATGGTAGTGTAGACGAGATAAGAACTTGTTTGTTGGTTATTTGTGGGAAACCACTCAAAGTACCATATGAACTACTAGCAGAGAAGCGATGTGTGCTGAGTCCTAGAGAAGTCATAAGAAAAGATAAGAATGTAAATCATCAAAGATGATGAATGTTTTAAGTAAGACATCTCCGTATGTCATGAAGCCGTAAACCGGTAAAGAAAGTTAGTTGCGTAAACTTAGTTTACAAGAATGTGAACCCTAAGAAGTAAAATTAAGTAAACCAATACGTAAGTCAAGTATATGACTAATTGGTGTTTATGTTTTCTTCTTATTTGTTATATACGAATTGGAATGAGCAGTTCAGTGTAAGCTATAGCTGTACGTAAGGCAAGTTTCCTAACTTCATTCTTATTTTAAATGAATGCTAGTTTCTTAAACTTCTCAGATGTTGAACTTGAGAAGTTCTATTTATGTGCGAATGTGCGATATTTGTACATGGTGGTAGAACGTATGATGCCTTGTGCCACAATGTGAACACTTCGGTGTTTCTATGAGATGAATTGTTCTATGATTGAACTGATTCAATATGAGTATGTTCTATTTATACATGAACCGTTATTGTTAAGTCTGTGCTAATGATTCTTGCCAGACAGGTTGTGTATGAAAAAGGTAGAATAATAAAAGTATTTCAAAGTGAATGTGAATAATGTTTTAAAGTGATAGGAATCGAGATTATTCCTATAATTCAAGTTGTTTCATAACCTTTGTTCAGTTATCAAAGTTCTAAAGGAATGTTTGAATTCTTAAAGTTGTTTGTTCAATTGTTATGACTTGTTGGGCAATTGAATGCTCACACTTACTTTAAATGAAAAACATTTTCAGCGAACGATGTTAGAAGAACTTAAGGATCCCGTAAAGATCAAGTTGTCCGGTATCCAGATGAAGTGCCATTCAGTATATGAATGAGCGTGAAGATCAAAGGAAGACTTGTAATATTAAAAAAATGAAATTGAACTATAGATTAGTTTATTGGACTGTTATGTATCCTTGGTGGTGGATAAAAGTCACTCCTGTAAGATGTAAAGAATAATGTAATTAATATTATTTGTAATGAACAAGGTTATAAGGTATTAGAAACTGGGATTTGAGAATGTATGTTGTTATATTTTAGTATATAATGATGTATGTTGGAATGAATGATGTACTCATGACGTACAGAATCTGGGTGTGAAGATAGACCGAATTTCGGGGCATTACAAGTTGGTATTAAAGCTGATAGGTTATAAATCTTAGGTATGAGTACCTAAGACTATAATCATATAGAGAAGGATAAGAAGATGTAACATTCCAGAATTTTTAATTGTTATATTAAATATTTATTGAATTATTTAAGTATTTAATGGATGTGTTTATTGTTAAATAAATTATTGTTCAAATTTGATTCAATTTGGTTAACTATTTGTTAAATAAATAATTAAGGAAATTAATTATTTTATGCTAATTTAATTTAATTATTAAGCTAGAGAGTTTTGATTAATTGAATTGTTATTTTTTTTATTTGAATTTGTAATTAAAAGGATGTGTTAGTTGATTAAATAAAGTTATAATTATATATAAAATTATAATTTTGTGGTATTGATTTATGTGTTGTAGTAATTTAATAAATTGTTATTAAGATTAATTTAATTTATTAAAACTGTGACAAATAACCTTTCTATAAAGGAGTTACTAAAATAAATTAAGGGAGTTTAATTCAGTTTTACCAAACAAGGCCTAATGTCTATTAAGTCTTTAAGCTAATTATGTTTTACCAAACAGGGTATAAGGATTAATTGATTATTTTTTTTAGTGGTTAGCCAAACAAGCCTTATGGCTTTTGGTTTTCAAAACTTAGATAACTGATATCAGGTATATGTTTTATTTATATTATATAATTAATATATATTTTATCTTATATACGTTAGATATCTAGTACGTAGTTAGAGTTAGGGAGAAAAACAAAAACTCAGAGAATTAGGCTGTTAGAAATGAGCTTGTAGGTCAAAATTGGCTTTTTCTTATCTTGTTGTCGGTTTGTCAATCGAAGCTGATTTAGAAAAGTAATGGCCCATGACCCAAATAGCTTTATCTTTCACGCCGCAACGCCATAAGCAACCTTGTAACTTTATTCTCGCCATGTCACGCACCATAGTATATGACTTCGTGGAAATGCAAATGAAAGTTAGTAGAAATGGTCCTGACAAAGGTACTTTTTTGTACTCGAAATTTGAAGGAATTGTTATGCGATAATAGTAGGACTATAAAATGTTAATTTTAGTATTTCTATACTATGAATAAGCATGTTATCAATGATTAACTTGTGTTATAACTTGATTATGTGATTAAATAATCAAACATACATGATGAATGTAGTTAGTTAAGTTTGTAAAGTGGTAGTGACTAATTATGTCATGATGACGTATGTTTATAGGATATTGTGATTTGAATTGTTCGGTTTATCCCACGAGCAAGGCAAGTTCTCTAATCTATTTTCTTATTGAAGCAATTATTATTTCCAATTCGATTACCTTATAAATGATGCAAGTTTTATAATCCATTATCTTGTTGAATCAATTATTGTTTTCAATATAATAATGCAAGGTTTCTAAACTTTGATTTTTGATATTGAACAAGTTATTCTTGTATTTAACTTGTTGTTTAGCATACCCAGATATATTTGAATAGTTTTATCGTTCATATTTCCATGCATGCTTAGTATTCAATTCAAAATAACCTTGACTTAATGTTGTTCAAGCAAGGTGTGATATAGTTATTCAAGTTGTATGCTATTATATTATTCCTAAAGCATGACTTTAATTTACCATGTTTATTCAATTACGATTATTCTATAGTATGACGTTATTGGTTTTATTCAACTAATTCTTAGTTGATGTTTGTTGCATTCCAAATTACCCTAAAATATTTCCAAACCAAACTCACTTTGGTGCTGACTTGTACTCTAAATACTGAGATGAACAACCCTATTATTAGGGGTAACTTACGCTTAGCGTTGAAATGTTTGTGCACAATACATTGTACGAAGGGCTGATCCCCCTAAGTACGAGGAGTCCCTATAGTCTTATGACTGTTAAAGTTTAAGTTGAAACATTACTTATAACTATGGACATAGTTCGTGGTCTTACGACCCTCAGTTATATACTTCAGAATGTTGATAAATCGTATTGTTTAACTCTTTCGAGCCTCTTATTTGACAGTTGTTGTAAAGATTTTCATTCCTTATTGTTTCAAGTGAGCTTTGTTTGCTCACTTTTGCTTATATAACTCTTACAGTTAAAGATGAGAAGGTTGATATATCTAGCACCAGTAAGGGAAAAGGAAAGATGAACAAGTGTTGAAGACTTGTAATGTGTTGATATTTGATTATCAGATTTTAAATTGAATGGTTGTAATGAAGTTTATTTATTTTTCCGCATTTGAATGATTGTATTTAAAGGTTAGACAACCTGGGAGATTTTTATTATGTAACCCTTTAATGGGAAAGGTTTTATTTATCCAGTTTTATTGTGATTGGGTAGTTAGATATGAATGTTTGATTAAGTGAACACCAAATCCTGTGGGAATGAAGTACCTGGGTTTGGGGGTGTCACAGAAGATCACCACGTGATCATAGTAAATCGTAGTAACAGATGAGCTGTTAAACGATGAATGATTTATAGCTAATGCTATGAATGAATGGTACTACGAAGTAGTATGGGAAGAAGAACTTAGATTGAGTTATGAAGGATAGCATACGGATTAAAGAAAATTAGTATTAAGTAAAGAGTAATTTAGAAGTTGTAAAATTTCAATTGAGGACTCATGTGATAGCTGAGTTGTATGAACCTTTGTTATGGGCAGAGGTTTGTGCTTGGTGTAACAACTGCTTAGCTTATTACAGTGATAATCATTGGAATTGGTCGTGCTATCAATATTTATATGACGAGAAGGTGAATTTTTCTCATGTATATACTTGATAGGTAGAGAAGGATAAGGTAGGTGCGAGTTCTTGTACTTATGGTAGGTTCGTGACTCATAATTATATGGTATGTTTTTGAACTCTCAGTGAATGGACGCCTATGGTCTGTCTGGGATAGTTCTTAAACTCATATTGTTGTGGAAAGTTCTTGAACTCATAATGTATGGTAAGTTGATGGATTGTACTAAGGTATAGGGATGTTTAGACTAAAAGCATGTATTTTTAGTAGAATTAGCATTAAAGGTGATAGAGAAGATTAAGTATTGTCGCAAGTAAGATAATGAAGGAAGATGGAGGATAGGATATTCCAAGTCATCTAGCTATGCTAGATTTCAAAGTTTATTAAAATTGTGCTTATGTGTGCGTTTGAAAAAAGAAACATTTGGTTCAACTTTTGGAACTTGTAGACACTCAAAATTTTTTGCACACATGTTATTGACATTGTAGGAGGGCAAATTCGTCTTTCAGAGATAACCCTAGAAGACAGCTCACATCCATTCCGGATACTACCGGAAGTTAAGTCTCAACCCTAGAACACACACCGGGAGTATCAATTCCAACCTCAGAGATAACCCCGAGTTTCATCCTTGGAGATAACCCCAAGGAATGTTGTTGCAGTTCCAGTGATAACTCTGAAAATGCTTGTTTCAAATGCATGCAATCAGCATCAATCTTAAACCTCCTGCCGAGGCACTCATTCCAAAGACTCAGAGATAACACCGGGAAGACAGGCACACTTACAGATGACGTTGGGGAATTCAAACACTTGCAGCAGTCCAATCTTATATGTAGCCCTGAGCAACGTCTGCTATCAGCTCAAACCAGAGATAACCCCGGTGAGGAGTCAAACTGTCATCTTGCCACCTTAACCCCTGCACACCATCTCAACACTTCATACATACATACAACAATGTCCCACAAGAGCCAAGGAGTTCAAATCCCGAGTGACTATTACGCGTGGCAGCACACCGGATAGAATTTGAAGCTTAAATACCATGGGCATGGTCCTCTCTTCCTGACTTCATACAACCTCTAATCCCATATCATGGCAAAACTCTCGACAAAATTGGTCCGAAGAAGGTCTAGTACACCTCGTTCGGATGCTCGAATTGAAGTTCTGCAAGTTTGAGCGGACATCACAGTGCACGAGTGCACGTACTTCAAGATGACAGGACCCGAGGAGCCCGGGGAAGCCCGGGCAGCCGCAGGTGCATCTGTGGTTGCCGCAGGTGCATCTGCGGCTCTCGCAGGTACACCTATGGCCACCCCCTCTATAAATAGAGGGCTTGGGGTGGCCATATTCAAGAGAAAAAAGGCAAGGAAGCCCTGTCCAATTTGCTCTGTACACACCCCATATTGGGTGCTTTCTCATTTTAAACACATGTTAGCTCACATATAGGTATATTTTACCGGCGAGAGCTGAGTGTTTATCCATCTAGAGTCATAGAAACCTGCTTTGGCAGCCCACTGTAAGCCTTCTCATACTCTACAAAGCCTTTCTCTTCATCTTTGCACACACTATTCTTCACATTGAGAGTCGTGTTGTGTTTGTATGCTCGGACTTCGGTTCGTGGATTTAATTTCATGTCATATATATATATATATATATATATATATATATATATATATATATATATATATATATACTACTATATATGTATATATTTATATATGGACTAACATTATCGAAGTTATACTCGATTGAGCCTGAACTTATGTCTCAGAAGCGTTTATTTGCATTTATATATATATATATATATATAAATGCATTGTCGACTCATCGATGAGCGTGATTTTACATCCTGGAGCGTTTATTATTTATATATATATATATATATATATATATATATATTTTACATTTGTCAGCTCGAGTTTACTTGTGGCCTTTTACCGCTTTTATTTACATTTAGTCTCGCTTTGGAGTTTACTTCGTGGCGCTTGATAAATCTTTACCGCTTTATTTACATTTAGTCCCACTCGAGTTTACTTCATGGCGGTTGATCGCATTACTGACTTTATTTACTTTTCTGATCCGCCATGAAGGTGCTTCGTGGTGGTTGATCATGTCTATATATATATATATATATATATATATATTTACCGCTTTTATATATTTACATTTCTGATCCCCCATGGAAGTGCTTCGTGGTGGTTGATCATGTCTCAGTATATATATATTTACTGATTTTTATATATATAATTGCCATCGTATTTCATATAAATCATGCATGCATCATGTGAGCCTAGGAATCATGTGATCACAGATTCAGTCAACTAAATCTAGATTCGGTTCCCGTGATGGACATTTTCAGTTGTAACCAGCTTGTACATTATTTACGGTGTTTGAATTTCCTAAGATGGCTATCATGCCCATGAGGAGTTTGGCACTACTGTATATTATTTTCACGAAGATGCCTCGCATCTCGAAAATAAAAACAAACAAACCGAACATTTAATAATAAAATGGAAGTATGAAAAGGTCTCAATTACTATTGAGCACAGGGTTTGAAAAACCTCTTTTACAAAACTTCACTGCTATATCATGTTTAAAACTGAATTTTTCTACAAATTCAAATCCTTTGTATATAGGTGCGAACGAGGCCTCGCACTACTTCCAAATAAATTGCACATTGATCCATACACACACACACATTCATATAACAGTTTCTTGAATAGTGGCGGTCACCGTGGCAACACGGATGTCGGGGGTGCTTAACACCTTACCTCTACATAATCAAGCCCCCGAACCCAAATGAATCTCAGTTTCACAGACCCGTTTAGCAGTGTTACATCACTGGGTCAATGTGCAAACCTTTTCTCGGTTATGTTGGTGCAACCAGTTAAAAACACCAACTGGCGACTCTTACAGTCAAATCGTCGACATTACACATGTCAGACCTTTTTCACTTGTTTTTCCAAACAAATCTCACCTAACATAAGAACACTAAAGAACAAGTAACAAAAAGGGACAAATAAAAATCCCGACATCGACAGGTGGCGACTCTGCTGGGGAATCCAGTAAGAGGGTTTAAGCCACTACTACAAGCTTTTCAAAATTGTTATATGCTTGTGTGTGAATGTTGCATTTACATTTATGATGAATGTGTACGAATGCATTTTACTTACTGCACTGCAATATATATTATCTATCTATGATATTAGTGCTTCGTACATGTCATCATTTTCATAAACGGTGAGACACGTTGTATGTGAATGTATGTTGTGTGGTTCCTCCACCAAGAGGCTATCATGTTTGTTTGATTCTTTGGACTCAGAGGGAAGACTAATTCCAACGAGGCTCAGGAAAGGCACCACCCAAATTCGCTCCAGTTGAAAGACCGGATTAACTTCCCGTCAAGTAGATTGCGATGATCTAAGGACCTTCATGCCAAAAATCCGCGAGAGTAAACCTAAGATAGGTCAACCTCTGATAAACCAAATGCGAAGGAAAGTCTCTGCATGCTTTCCATTTTTTTCAATTACTTGTAAAAACATTTACTTGTAATTTTATTCCATGTTCATCTTTATGTAATGGAAAATATGAAGAATATTTGTGCATACATGACATGCTATCAAATAACACCCATTTTTGCAGGATGATATTCCTAAAATGGGCACATAATGATAGCATTTACATTATCCCTAAGACAAAACTACTTAAGTCTTTTGTAGGGAAACAATTGGGCCTGTTACCCGCTCAAAATCCAAAAAGGCCACGAGCCTACAGCCAATCATGTCTTCTTCTGACCAGTCTAATGACGTTTCTCGAGAAGAATTTGACGGATTGAGTAAATAAATTACAGATTTGGCTATTCTACTTAAAGAATTGCATCAATCTACTCAGGGTACAAAGATGCCTACACATACAAAATCCTCTGCACAAGGAGGGATGCAAGGTTTGGATAAAACAAATCCAGAACCTCAGTTGGATACGACCAACAAAGACCTTGAAAGCACCCATCTCAAAGGAGCTCCAGACACCGGTGATATCAGGAAGAAGGTTCTTCAAATGGAGGAAACTATCCATGCTCTCAAAGGGATTGGAACACATAGAAGTGTTTCATATGCTGACCTTTGCATATTCCCTGGTGTTCATTATCTAGAGAAATTTAAAACCCCTGACTTTGAAAAGTATGACGGATTAGGGGATCCTTACACACATTTGAAGGTGTTCATTGGAGAACTTGGATCTTATGTGAAAAATGAGAAGCTTAGAATGCAGCTGTTCCAGAATAGTCTAACTGGAGAAGCTCGTTCATGGTATACCAGATTAGATAACTCAAAGATCTATAGCTGGGAAGAGCTAGCTCACGCCTTCCTCACTCAATACAATTTTCAATCTCAGATGGCTCCTGACTGGTACCAGATTCCCAATATCAAGAAACAGTATAATGAGTCTTTTAGAGAGTATGCTCAAAGGTGGAGGCACCTTGCTGCTCAAGTTATTCCTTCTATGACAGAGTCAGAAATGGTCATGAATTTCATAGACATACAAGAAGCTCCTTTCTATGAAAGAGTCTTAGCTAGTATTGGCAAACCATTTTCTGAAATGATCAAGCACGGAGAGATGGCTGAGATGGGATTGAAGTCAAGAAAGATTCAAGACCTAGTCGCACTTAAAGCAGTTGCTGAGCACATCCAGTCCGGATCTTAGGGAAACAACCCCTAAAGGGTCCATAAAAAGAAAGAGGAGGATGTTTCCTTGATACTACAAGGTCAGAAACCTAGTCAGAACAAGCATATATAAAGGAGAAACTACTCCCTTTTCCAAGCACAGTCTTCAAACCCTCCATTGCCTAAAGGTGGAGATGTAAAGCGCCCTCGAACGTTCACACCCTTAGGAGATTCGCTTGAGAACATTCTTGCTCTTCTGACTACACAGAAGAAAATCATACATCTTCTTCCACCGGCCAACCCTAATGGGAGGGGTTTTAATGCCACTCAGAAGTGTGCTTATCATGTCGGAGCACCTGGATATGATACTCAAGATTGTTGGGCCTTGAAACACAAGATCTAAGATTTAATAGACAATGGTGAGATCGTGGTTACCAAACCAGATCAACCTCGTGTTCAAAACAACCCTCTTCCTCAACACAAAGAAGAAGAGGTCAACATGATTAGTTGGAGTGCTGGACAGAGTTCCAATTTTAATGGTGAATCATCCCAGACCATCAAAGACGGTGTTGACATATGGGATTATGCAAATTACCAATTTGCTATGGAATGAAAGATGAAAGCTCTTTGTAAGCAAATTGAACAATTAGTAGAACTGGTGACTCATCAGCATCAAGTCACACGCCAGTTAATCAGCCAGGAGCATGCCTATCTCCTTCCTTTTGTTATGAATGCTCCACCATCACCTTCAAAAAGCGAAGCTATGGAGGATAAGGTTGTAAAGAGAGCAAATGCTAAAGCCCATCGGGATTTTGGCAATCAAAGGGAATTTACAAACCTGGGCCAATCTATGGAGGATATATTTCAGATGCTAATCAACGAAGGAAGAATTACCTCCTTTCTACCTCCAATCAATCCCCGTTCAAGACGGTTTAACTCTGATGGAGTTTGTCAATATCATTCACATTCTCGCAGTCACAGCACAGAAGAATGTTGGGCACTCCGCCACCTTATTCAGAATTTAATTGGTAGTGGTGTCCTGCAGTTGGCAGACAATGACACTGTGATACTCAAGGGTGGGAATACATGTCCTACCAAATGGAAGGGGCTAGTAGCAGTTATAACCACTGAGGCTGATGAGACTGTCAAACCATTTCTCATACAAGCAATTCAACTCAAAGGAGCTGACAATCCTTTGAAAGTGGTTGCACCAGAGGCAATTTCTTTACCCTTCAGACCACAGTATCCTGTTGTCAGCTTACACAAAGTCCCATGGAATTATGGAGAAGCTGAAGAATCCACGTCTCATACTACTGCTACAGTGTCGAAGGAAAATCCATTGTATCTTCCTCAGCGGGTTATGAAGCCCACCTTCAAAGCAAAGGGGAAGATTCCCATGGAGAAGATTAAAAAATTCCTCCGCACTATGGGCCATAATGAAGCCATGGTGGTTCTAAGCTTAAGAGAAGCTCCACATCAGATCTCCATACTGGACTTGGTTTTCTCTTCTGAGGATCATAGGAAGATTTTATTGAAGGTTTTGGAAGAAGCCTACTTGCCAAAATCAGTGGATGTGGAAAATTTTCAACATATGGTTGATCACATTTTCAACAACAATGTGATATCCTTCACTGATGGCGACATACCTCCCGAAGGGACCGGTCATTGCAAGCCATTGCACATCATAGTTTTATCCTCCGGATATATGCTAGCTAAAGTTTTTATAGATGGACGTTCGTCTCTGAATATTTGTCCTTATGCCACCTTGGTGAGGATGAACGTCAATCTCAAAAGGATCCGAAGCAGCCATATGGTTATCAAAGCTTTTAATGGATCCCGACAAAATTCTGTCAGAGAGATTGAGCTGCCAATTGAGATTGGTCCAAATACATTCAATGTATCCTTCCACATTGTGAGACCCCAAATTTTATGAATAAAGATTTAAATTTCTCGAAATATTTTTTTTAATATTATGGTGTGGATTTGATATAATGTTGTAGTTGTGGGTAATATTTATAAATTTTGCAAAGTCTGCAAGTTGTTATAAAATATTCGTTTTAAGTGGGGAATATTCTTTTTTATCGGGGAATACTAAATGACGATGGCACAATCATTGGTGGACCCCTACAATGGAAGTATTGTCGTAGTTAGAAAATGATGTAATTATCTTTTATAAAAATAACGGCGATAGTGTTACCATTAAAACCGTTGAACTACCCATTAGTAAAAGTACAAGAATGTCTGGCATGTGGTTGCATAGTAGCACTACGGTATTGATTATTGATGCTTACGTGAGAAGTCACCGATTATACTCAATTATTGCTACAGTAATTGTTGCATCATATCTCTCATATTATTGATTCGATTATTGTCACAGTATCATCTGCATTTTATGTTATTAAATCAATAATTGAGACGATAAATTTATTCATATTATTAAATTACAATATTTACAATGTCTAGAAGTTCTATCAAGGAAAGGTTTGGTCATCTAATTGCGTGCCAATAAGGAGAAATCCTTATCAGAAAGCCCCCTCTTTCCTGGGAATGACCTGGTTGTTAAATATTGTGAGTTATAATATTAATGATGAATAAGTTCATGTTAATTAAAGATGAAATTGATAGTTCCATTGTGTTGGAATTATTAGTTTTAGTGGAAATCGACATTTATTTCGGTATTAATTGATGTCTGGAAGTTATACTGACCAGTCGGGTAATTAATCGGATAAATAAGCAATTAATTGCTATTAATTCATATGATTATAACTATTTGTTCACATGTGTGTACTATTGATTCACATTCTTGTTACTATTAGGGGAGTTGATGCAAGATTGATAATACTTGCATGACTAAGTTAAAAATAGAGGTATAGATGGAGGTATTATACTATAATTTGTATTTTCACATGTCTAGAACTATTGAGTCACATGATTTACTATTGATTCACATTATTTACTATTAGGGGAGGTGGTGCAAGTTTGATAATACTTGCAGGATTAAATTAAAAATAAAGGAAAAGAGGAAGGTATTATACTGTAATATTCTGAGCCCCAAAATGTGCAATTATCGAAACTATATTTTCCTATAAATAGAAGCTCATTTCTTTATTATTCTTCACCAATTCACTTAAGCTATAGAGCATTTATTATAGAGAGAAATTATAGAGAGAAAGAAGAAGAGAAGTCTGCTACCTCACTATTCCAGTATCCAGTTTTTCTAAGGTAAGGGGTATTATTTCTTTCGTATTCTTGAAGAGACCTATTGTTATTCCATCCCTTATTAATCTGTTGAAATAACCTGTATACGTGGACTACCGTATACATGGTGAAATTCTTTTATTATTCCATTCTTTATTTTTATGTTGGAATAACCTGTCTATGCGAAGTACCGCATACATTGTGAAATTCTTCTGTTATTCCATTCTTTATTATTCTGTTGGAACATGCTGTCTGTGCGTATTACGCATGATTTGGTTGCATTATTTATTATTATGTTGGAATAACCTGTCTATACGGTCTATCGCATGCATGGTAAATTCTTCTGTTATTCCATTCTTTATTATTCTGTTGGAATATCCATGCGTAATGCGTACGCACGCGTGACTGGTTCCATTATTTATTATTCATTGGAATAACTCGTCATGTGGATATTCTATCGCATGTACGGTGAATTCTTTTGTTATTCCATTCTTTATTATACTCAGTTGGTTAAAGTTTTGGCTTTTATACTTCATGAAATTAGTGGAATATCCTTGATATTTGCGCTTCATCCAGCATCTTTTCATGGAAATATTCTTCTGAGCATTCTTGAATTTTATTCTACAAAGAAGTATCATAAATCTTTTATTCTTGAACTTGTTTTATTGAATTCCTATATCATTGTCATCATTCTCATGTTTATATTCTGTTGAAAGTCATCTGTGGCCTGTAGTGCATAGATGGACTTGGTATGATTATGACCAGGGATCATTCGGTATAATCATGACCATAATGTTACAAATGATGTAGTAAAAGTCCTCATTGGTTTGTAGTGCATTGATGGACAGTTGTTGGCATGATCATGACCATTAATGAATACACAAATATCCTTGGCCCGCAGTGCATGAATAATTTGTGCTCGTGTGCAGGGGTGATTCGATGATGTGGATTATTTATTAAGCTGAGTCTCAGGAATAAAAGTGATGAAAAACCTTTTAAATCATAGATGATTGTAGATTTTATTCTCTACTTGACTCTTCTAATGGATTGCTTGTTCCACTGCAGTTAAACTTGATGTTTGTTATATTGTATTAGTTTAACACTGTTGTAGGCTAACGATAATTTATTCTGCATTATCTTAGTCATAATATTTCTTACTGGGCTAGTTGAGTTCACCCTTTTGCTTTCATTGTTCTCTTCAGGAAATGAGAACGTAGCCGGGACTAGTCGGGGAACGGAGTGACAGTCCAGATGATAGCATTCGTAGTCCTCACTATTCTGTTAAATAGTGTGACAATAAATGTAATGAGGACTCCATTGAGTGTGGATATTGTCTAGATGACAATTTTCTTATTAAAACTCTTAGATTATGTTTTGTTGTATTTTACACGACTGTTGTATAATTAAGTTGTATTTGAATTTTGTACCATGTATTTGGTGACTCAAGATGGGTGATGTATACCTATTTTGGGGGTGTCACACACGTCCTCAAGATAGATTCAGGATACAACATGCTATTAGGGAGGCCATGGATCCACATGGCTGGAGTCATCCCTTCTACACTACATCAACAACTCAAATACATTGTCAACAATAGCCTAGTCACTATCTACGTTGAGCCGAAATGTCTTGAACAAGGAGATCTACCACTCATCAGCTTTAATTCAGAAGTTGAGCCAACCAGTTTTCATACTTTGGAAGTGAGTAACATGTAATACCATCCTATTGGAGCGCCACTTCACGTACCCAAGATTTCTGTCGAGGTTATGTCGACCACTAAAGAAATGATGTCATTGGGTCATCAGCTTGGACAAGGGCTTGGTAAAGATAAGAAGGGTATTAAGCACCCAATTCAAGTGTCCAACCAAACTAGGACATCTGGACTAGGCTATTCTGCCAGTTCCAGTCAATGGAATCCTCATAAGCACAAGCAGATTCCTCAAGCTTCTGCCACACGGCGATTTCCTCCATCTACACCTCATGAGCTGATACAATCTCGGGTAAAGGTGCCAGCCCATGTTATGGCTATGTTGTTTCCTAAACCAATACCATTCAAAGTAAAAGAGGTCCTGGTTCCTGATCCCGAAGTGGAAGAAAAGGAACGGAAACGTAAACATGACATCGCCCTGATGATGTCAGGCATACGCATCATTGTCCATGATGAACATACAAACAGATATACCCCCAGACGATGATTGTCCAGATGTTATGGTCATCATTCGGGAAAAAGAGGGCGATGACAGCTCCTCCATCACTGCAGTCCATCAGGACTTTACCCTCGACAATTGGAGCAGCACTCCATGCATTGGTCGACGAGGGTAAAACGGGCAGAAATCCCTCTTCCCTGTAGACAACTTTAATTACTTACTTTTCTATACAGTATCAGCAGTTATTTTATCAGTACATGATAACACTTTTGTATGATTAAACAGTTTCATATATTAAGTGAAAGCATATTTTGTTTCAGGACTCTAAATTTAGATGTGCCTGTACTTGCTGACGAGGTGCCTTTTCTCCACAAGGACTATAACTTTGATGAAAAGTTGGACTCAGACTTGATTGAAATCCAAGAGGACATTGAGACACCTCAGGAGATTAAAGAATGGGTCACAGACAAACCTAAACCCAACCTTGATCAAACCACTTCTTTTAATCTTGGAACCTTAGAAAGCCCTAAGCTAATCCAGATTGGTTCAGACCTCACCCCAAACCAACGGAATGACATGGTTGTGCTATTAACCCAATTCCAGGATGTGTTTATATGGTCTCATGAAGACATGGTGGGTTTGTCCACTGACATTGTCCTTCATCACCTTCCCATTAAGAAGGGATTCAAGGCAGTCAAGCAAAAGCTCAAGCGATTGAAACCTGAGTGGAGTTTAAGGGTGAAAGAAGAAATTATGAAACAATTTCAAGCTGGCATTATCATGGTGTCTACATATCCAGAGTGGATATCCAACATTGTTCCCGTGCCTAAACCAGGAGGAAAGGTGCGAGTTTGCATGGATTACCGGGATCTGAACAAAGCTTGCCTTAAAGATAGCTTTCATGTGCCCTTTATCCACATTCTCATTGACAATACTGCTCAATATGGCATGTACTCCTTTGCGGATTGCTTTGCAGGGTACCATCAGATTATGGTCACTGCGAAAGACCATGAAAAAACTGCTTTCATCACGCCTTGGGGAACATTCTGCTACAGACGGTTGTCATTCGGCTTATCGGGGCAACCTACCAGCGAGCTATGATGGCTTTCTTCCATAATTTAATGCACAAAGAGATAGATATCTACATGGATGACACCATTGTCAAGTCCCGAAGGGAAGAAGACCACTTAGACCATCTCAAAAAGCTCTTCAACAGGTTGCGTAAGTACAACTTGAAGTTGAATCCAGCCAAGTGTGCCTTTGGCATTAAATCAGGCAAGTTGCTAGGTTTCCTAGTCAGCCACAAAGGGATTGAGTTGGATCCCACCTAAATCCAGGCCATCAAGGAAATGCCCATTCCTCAGACAAAGAAGGAAATACAGGGATTTTTGGAAAGAATCAACATCATTAGCAGGTTTATTTCTCAACTCACAACAACCTGTGAGCCCATCTTCAAATTGTTAAGGAAGAACTCCTCCATAAAATGGAATGATGAGTGTCAGAAAGCCTTCTTTACAATCAAAGAATAGCTAGTTAACGCTCTTGTTTTGGTACCTCCTAGGGATGATGTTCCCCTATTCATGTACCTATCCATTAATGACAATGCCATGGGTTGTATGCTGGGGAAAAAAGACGATAGAGGCCATGAACGAGCTATTTATTACCTCAGCATCAGTGAACACAAGTACACTCTGATTGAGAAGACTTGTTGTGCTTTAGCATGGGCTTCCATGAGGTTACAGCATTACCTCCATGGTCACACAACCCATCTCATATCCCGTGGATCCTCTCAAGCACGTGTTCGAGAAGCCCATCTTGAATTGTCAATTTTTGTCTAGATGGTAGTTGATCCTACAGCAATTTGACATCGTTTATGTGACGCAAAAGTCTATAAAAGGTCAAGGAATTGCGGATCAACTGGTCGCCGCACCTGCAGGGGATTACAAACCCTTGGAAACATATTTCCCCGATGAAGGGGTAATGGCAGTTCAGCAACACCATCAGTACGATGCATGCCACATGTGGAAAATGTATTTCGATGGAGTCATAACACAAAAGGCTCTAGAAGCCGGAAGCAGTTCTAGTGTCCCATGACGGGGAGCGAGATTCGTCGCCAAATTGTAGTTTGTCAGCACCAACAACACAGCTGAGTATGAAGGCTTTATCATGGGGCTAAAACTTGCATGTTCAATGGGCATCAGGCAGTTAACTGTCTTTGGGGATTCCAAATTGGTAATCAAACAATCCATAGGAATCTATCAAACCAAAGAACTACATTCACTGCCTTACCATCGGTAAGTTCTACAGATGGCTTTGGAGTTCAAAGAAATCTTATTTTCACACATTCCTCATAATAGGAATGATTTTGCGGATGCACTAGCAATGTTGGCCTCCTTGATTAACATACCTGACAAGGAAAACATGCCAAGCATCACATTTGCCCTGCAAAAGGCCCCAGCTTATGGGAACTATATTGGAGAAGTATCGGATGAGCTACCTCCCATCCAAAACCCTTGGTATCAACATATCAAGGAGTATCTAGGAGATGGATCTACACCCGCTGAGGCGAGCCTGACTGAAAAGAGGTGGATCCATCGACTTGCTATGAAATTCTACCTGAGTGGAGATGCACTCTACAAAAGAGATGCAGGATTAGGTCTCCTCAGATGTCTGGACAAAGACCAAGCTCAGAGGCTCATGGATGAGATCCATGGTGGAGTATGTGGCCCACACATGAGCGGACCCCTACTTGTTAAGAAGATCCTCGAGCAGGCATTATTGGCTTACGGCAAAAAGTCGATTGTGATGATCACGTCAAGAGGTGCTATCAATGCTAAATTCATGGGAATTCTATCCACACCCCTCCAAGGGAACTCCACAATATGAGTTCACCATGGCCCTTCTCAATGTGGGGAATAGACGTGATCAGGCCCATCGAGCCCAAAGCCAGTAATGGACATTGATTCATATTCACCATGATCGACTACTTCACCAAATGGGTAGAAGTAGCCTCCTTCCCCAGGGTTACCAAAGAAGTCATCATTACTTTCATCAGAAATAATATCGTCTGTTGATATGGACAACCAGAGGTCATTTTGTCAGACAATGCTAAAAACCTCAACAATAAAATGATGGAGGAATTATGCAGTAAATTCCACATCAAACACCTTAACTCCGTCATCTACCGTCCATAGATGAATGGTGTTGTTGAAGTGGTTAATAAAAACATTAAGAAGATCATGCAGAAAATGTCCGCCAATCACAAAGGATGGCCTGACCTCTTGCCTCTAACTTTATTAACCTATAGAACTTCAATGCGTACTTTCACTGGGGCAACCCCCTACTCATTAGCCTATGGGATGGAAGCAGTGCTCCCCATAGAGGTGGAAATGGAATCCCTCAGAGTGTTGATGGATGCTCAGTTGGATGAAGACCAATGGGTACAAGACAGGTATCACCAATTGTCTCTAATAGACGAAAGGTGAACCGCGGTCATCTTCCATGGTCAGTTATATCATCAAAGGATCGCAAGATCCTACAATAGGAAAGTCTAAATACGACAGTTCAAATAACATGACTTGGTTTTGAAGAAGTTCATTGACAACCAAGATCAATCTAAAGGAAAATTCGATCCTAACTGGGAAGGCCCGTTTGTTGTCAAGGAGGTATTGACAGGAGGCGCTCTTAGACTACAGGAAATGGGTGGCGATGAATTTCCACATCTTATCAACTCGGACACCGTGAAATGGTACTATGTCTGTGGTTACCATCAAGAAAATATCCTGGTTTTGATCATCAACTCACCAGTCATTCCGGTTTTTTAACCATTTTTACATATTGTTTTGCCCCTCAGAGAAACATACACTTCAAACCAGCAGCCTGGTTTCACCTCATTTCAAACCTTCCATACAATTTTGGTTATCCTGAAGACGGGATTGAACCTTTCACACTTGCAGTTTATCCTAAAGACGGGATTAAACTTTTTTACGCTTGCAGTTTGTCCTGAAGATGGGATCAAACTTTTTACACACCTGCAGTTTGTCCCAATCATGGGATCAAACTTTCTTCTTCCCCGCAGTATAGCCTGCACATGGGATTCATACTGCAATTTTTCTTGAGGGGCGAACTACGTTGACCTAATCTCCTTGATACACGGGAGTACGTGGGCAACCATATTCTATATGGCCCGATCGCAATAAAAAAAACAACAAAAACATTTCTACCCTTTCTCTACAAAAATCACAAAAACACTTCTACACCCTTCTTCATTAATAAAGCTTCTACACCCATCTGCCTTCACATTTGGCACTGAACCCCTTACACCAAGTTCGAACTACGCAAGCCTAATCTCCTCTTCAATAGGAGTACGTAGGCAGCCATTTATGGTTCGGTCAAACCCCCTACCAGAATAAAAATACTTGTCACACGGTACTGGGATCAAACTTTAATCCACTACATTTCATCGGCTTCAGACCAAAGGGATGGAATTACCCAACCTCTCCTCACCAATAGGAGATTCGGTGGCCATCTAAGTTGCGGTTGTGCCTCAAAGAGCAACACCAATCCATAAGAGATGGAATTAACTATGCTTCTCATAAATAGAAGTATTGGCGACCATCTGTGGTGCGGTCAATCTCAGAGAGGAAAAGCCACACTCCTCTCCACATTGCCATACAGAAACCAGTCCTAAGACACCAAAGATGGTAGGGATACATACAGATCAATGATCCATTCTGAAAGATCCTGCGACGTCTCAATGTCCACACATCAAGGATAAGTTCAGAATGCATCAAGATCACAAAGCCCTGAAAAAATAGGCAAATATCAAGCAAGTATCAAGGCACAACTAAAAGTGAAGTAAATCAAAATATATTTCTCTGCCATATATAATATTGTTTGATATATACAATATGTGTTATACATGACAAAATGACTAAAGTTAGTCTATGAAGGAAAAATAAAAAGCTATCAACGGATCTGTGTGTATGCGGACTATCAGATCTAACATAGCATCCCTCTCTGAAGAAGGAGGTAACGCTGCAAGCTCCTGCCCAATGGTATCTACATGAGATAGCAGATCTGAGGCTAACTGCATAGTGGCATGATGCTCATCAATGTATACACCCATATCGGCAAGGATGTCAGTCGTCAGGGATCTCACTAAAGTACTATCTGTGACGGCCACATCCCTAGAAGATATGGCAGCATCCCTCTCCACAATCAATACATCTCTGGCTGATCTAGCCTCGTCTCTCTCTAATAGAGCGGCGTCTCTCCCATCAAGAGCTGTCAACATCAAGGCTCTAGCCTGATCTCTCTAATAGGTCATCAGATGTAGACTCTGCTCAAAATACTGTGCTGAATGCTGAATAACAGTAGCACTCGTAGTGGGAGAATCCATCACAAATGCTGGCAACCCAACAGTCAAATCCTCCTCGATGGAAATATCAGCCTCCTCCATAGGCTCCTTATCGTCGGAATCAATCATATACACTGTGGATACTACCACAACTGATGCAGTCTCTGTCTCCATCCAGGCAAAATAATCTGCAAAACAACCTGGATGGCTGACGAAAAACTCAGCTAACTCTCATTGATCCCAACAGGCATACAACCTGGATCTATCCTCTGCTAATAAATGGCGAGAAGCAAAGCACTGACTCGATGCCCCCTCAAAAGGATGGAAGTCCTGTAACTGGTCAAATTAACACATCACGGCCAGTGGGTGGTAAGTAATCATGATTCTCAAACCAGCTAGAGGTATATAATCCATGCCCGGAGTATGAGTAATGAAGCTGTAGGGTGAGCTAAGCCCTGTACACGGCAATATAGCAAATGGATCTCTGATGCCTGCCAAGAAAGCTGACCAAGATGCAGCATCTGTACACTCCATAGGCTAAAAGGAGTACGACATGGCTATATCATGGGTGAAACAATACCCATGCCGTCTAAAAGTGCCAATCGGTCTCAAGTGTGACATAAACCACACATCTGAGATGACCGAAATTTGCTTTGTAAACACTCCCCGCCGGATAAATGCAAAGAAGATGTAGATGACCTCAGAGTCTCTGCGATGATCATCGGTATGATGGTGTGACCCTCCCTGAGAGCTCTCACTATCATAATGACACCAATGTCCAACTCATCCATGTATCGTGGCATGTAGACATACGATAGTACGCATAATAGCAGTACATCTACTCTGGCTAAACGCCAATGATCCTCCAGTGTGGTGAAATCCCTGGAATGTCGTGCATAACTATCCTCATAGCCAAATCTATCAAACAGAAAATGCTAGGATATAACGTGGCCAAATGTGATCTCATCCTGCACCATTCTATGCCTCAAGCCAGTGAGGGTCATGAACTGCCTACTCAAGTCTCCAATCGTCATATGCACGCAAGGTCTGTCCAATAGCAGCATCATCAAACGTGCATACTCCTCCAGAGTAGGAGTCAACTCCTGGGTCCCAAATGGGAAAACCTGCCTCTCTAATACTCAGTGCTCTAGCATGCCCTCCACGAATCCTGTGGGAACCTGAAACATTAGCAGGGTCATAGTATGCTACAACAAATGATCTACAGTCACCCTGTCTGATGGTGACATATTATCATACCACGATCGCATACCCAATGCCACTAAAAATACTGGGGTATGATCAATACGGCTAACTATCGAAGAAGACATCTGTACGGGCCGTGTCATAAGACCATCCAGGGGTCAATACTGAATATCTCTAGACATACATACATATGCATAACCTAATAACATGCATAATACAATAGATGGCAATATGATATAGGGAATGGAAAACTATACATACATTCCTAAGTATATCATCATCTAATACATCTCTGTACAGCTAAAATACAGGGGAATGGGGCAAAACTGCCCTACAACTAACAGAGGCCTATCAAAACAATCGTCGAAGAATGTGATCCCTGACTCTCACATCATCGGGTATGGGCTCACTCAACAACCCGCTCATAGCATCTACGCTCAAAGGACCTGTACGTACAGTCCTGCCCTTGAGCACTTCGTCTGGAACTCCTAACAAGGATCTGATGGCAGTAGGGGTGATATCCGTCGTACAAGGCACTGGATCCCCTCCAAACTCCATACCTGTGATAAACCGCCAATCCATCGGCATCATCATCACCTCACAATCCGATAAATGGAGTGACTGAGCCTGGTGAAACCAGCGCTCAGACAATGCCCTGAGGTAACCCCAGGGACAACAATGGGGAAGAATGGAAAAGAACGTCCCGAATCCCCAGCCATGTATCACTCTATAGTCATCGTGCAAAGCCTAATACATAGAGTGGATACTGAACCAGTTCCTTCGAGGCTGTGTAAAGCCGAGAACCTACATCAAAGGTAGATCAACATCAAAACCCTTTACTCCTCATCGATAGGAAATAAGGAAGATTAAGATCTAACTTTATACCTCGTTTGCGTGCAGGTAAACTAAAGGGTGTCGACTCAAATCACCCAGGAGCTCTGGGTTCACCACTTGAATGCCTAGAAAATCCCTACAGGGAACATGTGTGGCAGGAGCTGGAACCTCAAATGGTACATCCTCCTCCTCGTTCTCGATGTCTGGCACTTCAACCTAGATAGGATGTATCACCACCTCCATCAAACGATGAGGCTGTCTAATAGAACGAGGTCGGGGCACTTCAGAAGTCCTTCTTCGTACACCAGAAGTGGTCCTGCGGGAACTACTAACCTCCAAATATCTGGACAACAAGTCTCCAAATAACCTCAGAAAGGGTGTGGTAATGTTTAACCTGGAGCTTTTCAAAATGCATTTTATGACTACATGCATGCATGCATTATTTTAACATACGTCTACAGTAGAGTTAAAAATACATGACTACCTAATGCCTATATTTTGAAAAAAATTTCCATTGTCACCCTTGTAAATAGGACTATCCACATGCACATAGGCATGACTAGGTCGTCACTCAGTAGCACACCTACCCACAGTCATATACATCTTATGCATTAATACATCATAGTAAAAAATTTGTAAGTGTATTCTAATTACTAGGATTATTTTGCTTTTCTACCTTTACTCATTTGTCCTCAAATAGGATAAGAAATGACAGTAAAAGGTGCTAATTTGACTGTTTCAAAAGTCAAATTTTTCACATCATTATGTTCAGCATGGTTTAAAACTAACATTTACTATGTTGAATATTTTTTTATCAAGTCATATCAGCATGCATATTCACTACTATGTGTTTAAGTGCATTTTATATGATAAATCATTTTCCAACGGGTAGAAACTAGAAAAGAATACATGCATATGTTATCAGGATAGTGAAGGACACTTGTACGGTGGCAGAATGTGCAGAAAGTCGCCCAAACTCAGCAGGTCTAAAGAAGAACTCTCAGATTTCCTTCGTGGCGCAACTTGAAAGTGATTTATGAAAGCAACCCCCAGGCCTTTCATACCCATGGTTGGCCGCAGGTCCACCTGCGAGTGCCGAAGGTATACCTGCGGCACCCCTACATTGGGCATACACCTCCAGCTCAGTCCAGTTTGAGTTGCAAAGGAGGTCTCACAAGCTGAAAAGGCCAAATCAGGAATAAAAATGCTACACAATTGAGCGGAATAGCCTGAAATCCTGGTTTTCACGGGCCAAACTCTGGCTCCTCATATCACTCATTGGTATTCGCTTGAATACAAGGTACACTATACCGATGAGCTCAGCTTTTGCAAATCATGCTTGGAAATACCTCACACAGGTCTGATGCCGCCAAACGCAGGGTCGTAACCCTAAAACACGTATCCCCGACGAGGGTCACAACGCAAACTTTCAAACATCCAAGTATCCTCGGCGGGGGTTACAACGCATTCTCAACCATTAATACACACATCAATGAAGGTTAAGCAACCTTGACGTCATTTCAACCGATGGCAAGTAAACCCATCGAAGCATCGGAGGCCATTCGATGATCTTATCCATCAGTGCACTTATCCACAACCTTCCCCGGCGGGGGTTACAACGCCGAAGTTAAACATTGATAAAGTATCCCCGATGGGGGTTACAATGCATTATAAACCATTGATACACACATAAATAAAGGTCAAGTAACCTTGACATTATCTCAGTTGGTGGCAAGTAAACCCATCGAAACAACATATACATGTCTATGTATCCCCGGCGGGGGTTACAATGCCGAAGTCAGACATTGATAAAGTATCCCCAGCGGGGGTCACTACGTGATTCAACCATTGATATACGCATCAATGAAGGTCAAACAACCTTAACATACTCCCCATCAAGGGTCACAATGCAATGAAACCATTGATACACACATCAATGAACGTCAAGAAGCCTTGACAGTTTGCCCAACAGGGACCTATCCGATGATACACACATCGGCGAAGGTTAGGCAGCCCTGACACTACACACTGTTGGCAGTAACTCCAACAAAGATCATGGTATATGTTGGTGACATAAACCAGAGAAGACCACCCTCATCGGAGAGGACCGATGATGGAATATGTTATATACATCCTCAAAACAGACAAAGCTTTACGCCCATAGATCTCTTGCACACGAGAGGCACCTCTATGGAGTAGAAGTCTGTATTGAGGATCCATGACTTTGGTTATAGCCCCAACGGCAGGAGCTGAGTGTTTATCCATATAGAGTCATAGAAGCCTGCTTTGGCAGCCCACTGTAAGCCTTCTCACACTCTACAAAGCCTTTCTCTTCTTCTTTAAACACAATATTCTTCACATTGAGAGTCGTGTTGTGTGTGTATGCCCGAACTTTGGTCCGTGGTTTTAATTTTTGTCTGTATATATATATACTTATATATGTATATATATTTATATATGGACTAACATTATCGAGTTATGCCTCGATTGAGCCTGAACTTATATGCGGAGGCGTTTACTTGCTTTTTATATATATATATATATATATATATATATATATATATATATACACTTATATATATAAACTGTTGTCAGACTATGTCTGATGAGCCTGGATTTTACATCCGGAGCATTTGCTTGCTTTTATATATATATATAAATATATATATATATATATAAACTGTTGTCGACTACATACGATGAGCACAATTTTACATCCAGAGGCGTTTATTGCTTTTTATATATATATATATATGAACTGTTGTCAGACTCTTTCTGATGAGCCTGAATTTTACATCTAGAGCGTTTATTGCTTTTATATATATATATATACACTTATATATATATGAATCATTGTCGAACTCGCTCGATGAGCACAGGTTTTTATATTGGTCGCTTTTACTACTTATATATATATATATATATATTTACATTTTTGTCAGGGCTGGAGTTTACTTTCGTGGCCTTTTCGCTTTTATTTACATTTAGTCTCTTTGGAGTTTACTTAGTGGCGGTTGATAAATCTTCTTTGCTTAATTTACATTTAGTCACTTTGAGTTTACTTATGCTTGGGTTGATCGCATTCTGATTTTATTTACTTTTACGATCCCCATGGAGGTGCTTCGTGGTGGTTGATCATGTCTATATATATATATATATATATATATATATATATATATATATATATATATATATATATATATATATATATCGCTTTTATATATTTACATTTAGATCCCCATGGAGGTGCTTCGTGGTGGTTGATCATATCATATATATATATATATATATATATATATATATATATATTCTGACTTTTATATATATAATCGCTTACTACTTTTCATATAAAGCTGTGGCATCATGTGAGCCTAGGAATCATGTGATCACTGATTGATCTACTAAATTTAGATTAGGTTCCGTGATGGACATTTTCAATTGTAGCGACTTGTACATTATTATTTACGGTGTTTGAATTTCCTTAGATGGATATCATGCCTATGAGGAGTTCAGCACTGTTGTATATTATTTTCTCGAATATGCCTCGCATCTCGAAAATAAAAACAAACAAGCTGAACATTTAATAATAAAATGGAAGTATGAAAAGGTCTCAATTACTATTGAGCACAGGGTTTAAAAAACCTCTTTTACAAAACTTCACTGCTATATCATGTTTAAAACTGAATTTTTCTACAAATTCAAACCCTTTATATATAGGTGTGAACGGCCTCGCACTACTTCCAAATAAATTGCACATTGATCCACAGATACACACATTCATATAACAGTTTCTTGAAAAGTGGTGGTCACCGTGGCAACACGGATGTCGGGGGTGCTTAACACCTTACCTTCGCATAATCAAGCCCCCGAACCCAAATGAATCTCAGTTTCACAGACCCGTTTAGCAGTGTTACATCACTGGGTCAATGTGCAAACCTTTTCTCAGTTGCATTGGTGCAACCAATTAAAAACACCAACTGGCGACTCTTACAGTCAAATCGTCGACATTACACATGTCGGACCTTTTTCACTTCTTTTTTCAAATAAATCTCACCTAACATGAGAACACCAAAGAACAAGTAATGAAAAGGGATAAATAAAAATCCTGACGTCGACAGAACCAATAGATTTTTAAAAGAATTATTCTTGGTATGTCTATGCTAATTGTTTCAGCTAGACAGAAATTGATTTTAAATATCAAAATGAATTTTATATCATCCGTGCATTCGATGCAAGGATGATAAAGGATGGAGTTATTAATGCAATTGAACCTGGTGTTGGATGTGAACGTAGGATCGACAACCTGCTATGGTATGATGTATAATGACGAAGTCATAAACTGACGAAGTCCTCAACATACTATGAAAAGTACGGTATTATGACGTCATAAAACATTTTGATGTATTGCGTAAAGAATTTAAAGAAGTAGTCGATATCAATTGATTTGACTAGACGAATGTTTCAAGTTGATATCCAATTTATTGGTATGGTCTAAGCTACTTGATTTGGCTAGACAAATGGTATGTCATGTTTAAAAGAAAATCGAGCTTTCTTTGAAGAAGTTGTGCCAAACCAAATTGTTTTGGTGCGAAATCTAATGATCAAGTCTGAGGTTAACACACCCCAGAATGGGGTTATACAATGGGTTGATCGCCTACGTATGAAAGAGGTAGTTTACCTTCTTGGGGATTATAAACTGACTGTGGAAAGAAAGGTTACGGCGTCATGCTGTTAAACCTAGTAAGAGTTCATGGTCAATTTGACCCCTCAGCAAAAGTATGAAATGTTTTAAAGGAATTCTTATATTCCTCGTTGTTCATTTTACTTCATAATTCTTGATAAGTTATAAAGGTGAGAGAATGTTTGAAAGATAAGAACTTCTTTGAAGAGAAGTTGAGAAGAGGGGTAGGCTAACATTTCGAGGATGAAATTATGTGAAGAAGGGGTGAATGTGATGACCCGGGAATGTGTGTGGTTTTAGAAATTCCAATGATGAAATTTTTATAAGGGAGGAAGGATGTGACAACTCGGAAATTCGAATTGTCCAGAATTTAAGATTTAAAGAATTAGTTATTAATAAAATAAATTTTTATTAATAATATTATGTGCTATGTGTTTATTAATCGTTCTAGAACCTAGGATGATTATAAATCGGGAGGATTCTGGCTACAAGCTAGACTGAACAAGTACGAATTTTCAAGACAAAAATAAATATTTTTCAGGAACAAAAATATTTTTGGGGAAAAAGATGAAATAGACACTATTCACCTGACGAAACCTTAAGGCTTAAGGTTTGAATAACCTAAGCCTTTCCGAGAGTTCGGTATGTCGAAATGACATTCCGTCAAAAGATTTGACGATAATATATCGTGAAAAGTTAAGTAAGCCGATAAAAGTTTTTCTCAAAAAGCGTTCAAAAATCGAACAAAATAAAAATGACAAAAAGTACTGTTATGTACTTTTCATTCGTTTACCTACATTAGGAGAAAATGTGAAGGAAAATGCTTACTATCGATAAGTATTTTTTAGTTTTTCGGAGATCCGAAGAATACATAAAAGTTAATCGGAAAGACGAAATATCCAAAAATATTTGGATTTCGAGAATCGCTATTTTTAAAACTGTCAGACGAAAACCGAAAGACAGAAGCACGAAGCTTCCAAGGGAAGCTACGTGAATAGTAAGGAGGTGGGAATAGTAAGGAGGTGTGAATAGTAAGGTGATTTGGCTAAATGACCAAAATGCCCCTAGCTTTGAAAATTTATAAATAGGAAGCTAATTTCATTTGAATGGGATTTTGAAAATCCTACAATATGAGAGAGAGAGAGAGAGACAGACAGAAAGAGAGAGAGTTCAGATGGGAGAAAGAAGAGGAAAAGGAGGAGGAAAGGTTGCTCGTGAGCAAACTTTGTCCTACGGAAAGAGATTAAAGGAGAAAAGTAATCTGAAACCTAGTCTCTTATAAATTTTCTTTAAGTTGTATATGTTTAAAACATAGCTTAATGAGGATAAGGAGTAAAAGATGTTAGGAATGATTTCATATGGTTGAAATCATGAGAAAAGAAGAAATAAGAAATTAGAAATTTAGTAAATAAATTTCTTAAAGAAGTATAAGATTCGTAATGAATTAGAACGATCCAAGTGAATCATATGAATGATAAGGTGAAATAAGTAAGGAATGGTGTTTTATAACATCGAATTCCAATAAAAAGTGAAATCGTGATCAAAATATAGATTAAAAATGAAGAACGAACGAAGAACTTGAAGAACACGCGAAGAACGCGAAGAACGTTGTTGATGGACAAATTTTAAAAACCATCATAGGATAATTGTTGTTGATGGACAAGTTTAAAATGATCGCGTATAAGTTAGATGCTTATTGCTTGGTTAGGAACGGTAAAAATGTTCATGAAGAACGAATTAAAACCGAGCTATAACGAAGTTATGGCGAAAATTTCGTAAAGGACGAACAAGAATTAGAAAGTTAGTAAATGAACCCGAATGTGTAAGGTTTCATAAGAAAGTAAGAGAATGTAGAAAACATGAGTCGTGGACTCAAGAATGAACGAGTTCTGAGTTTGAATGACCGAATTACAGACGAACGAATGAATAACGTTAATAACGTAAAAATAAACGAATGACGAAGATTAAGCCAATCGAATGGCACATTAATAGATTCAGAACGAAGTTCTGTCTGAGTGGTATTGAAGTACGTAAGATAAAGAAGAGAATGGCTTTGGAATGACCTCATTTTGAGGTATATAGAATAAGTTATGGAAGCAAGAAGTAAGCGTCTCAGAACGATCAAAGACTTAGAAAAAAAATTCAAAAACTAGGGCTTGGCACTGCGGTGCTAGCCATGCTATATAATGTGGCACTACAGTGCCAGACTGGGGAGCCGGGTACTGAAGACTCATGCCGCGGCATGAGAGATAGAAGGGAGAGTGGCGCCCCAGCGCTAGTGTAGGGAAAAAGCCAGTAATGAGCTTTTAACTGCTCAAAAACATGGGGAAGTGTACCGAAAGCTAATGAACGTTTAGTTCATCGAGTGTAACACTTAATCAAGTATTGATCGTAAGATAAGGATCAATGATTAAACCATGAATGGTCTGAATTAAAGACAATGACGTTAACGTAACAAAATCAGTATACAAAAGAATTGCATAAAATGTGCGAGGTATGGCATTTAGAGCGTAGGTTTGTCATAACGCAATCAAAAAGTCGAGTTTAAAATTTTTTACAAACCATAAACCGGATCATCCTTTATGCACAATTATTAATTAAGCGAAAAGATAAAGAATAAAATCATACCCTTGAAGATCGAGCTTCCTCAGTACAAGTTCACCTCCAAATCCTTTCGCGTTCGATCTTGAATCCACCGGGTTTGGTTCCTTCCTTTGATCGGCGTTAGCCACCCCGTATGTTTGGCCTCAGAGGTGATCCACCGAGGAAGAATAAAATTCAAGAAGATGGGTATTTGGCTCAAACCCTAGTTTTCTATCTCTATAGAAAAAAGGTGTACTCTCCCAACAATTGGAATTATTACGTATGTTGAAAAAAATCAACAACCCATACACACCCGTAATAAGACTCCTCTTATTTATAGATGTGGGCAACCCACCTTAACAATTAAGGAATTGGGTTTTATTTAATTAATTAAATTCTTTTAATTAATTAAGCTCCCTAATCTTATTAGGGATAATTAATTAAACTCCTTTAACTAATTTTCCTTCCTAATCAAATTAGGAATAAATGAAGTACTTATATTAAATTAATTCCTAAACTCTTTTAGAAATTAAAATAATAATAATTATAATAATATTAATAAGACTCCTCTTATTAATTTATATTTAATATTTCTAAAATATTAAATAATAAATATTAAGCTATTTAATTTATTCTATCACCATAGATTAAATTAAATATATATATATATATTATTACGATTATGCCATTAACTTCTTAAATAATTATTCTTCCTTTTATGGTGTGACCCTTTAGGTTCTCCATATTAAAGGTTGTGAATAAATCAATTAGAACAATTCTAATCTTATTTAAATAAATAAATTAAATAATTAATTTATTTTAAATAATATTTATTCTCTGATAGGGATAAGCCTCCCTAGCGATCAGCGACTTTCCGGATAATATAGATTTCAACATTAATCATTAAAGAACCTTTGAGTAAATAGTTCCGTACAATTCAATCCTTCCACCATCTACAATGTCCCAATTAAATATAAGGCATGGAATTCTTTGTCAAGTCTTATTTTATTTAATTATATATATTTCGACTCTTAAATGCACTGACTCAAATAATGCAAATTAGAAACTCCTTTCTAATTTCATTACGCCTTAGCCCGAGGACTCTTTGGGTTGTCATTTATCGAATCACATAGGACATTTCTCTTCTTTTATTAGAAGTGGTAGATTCTTTATTGATCATACATTATCTCCATATACAACTTATTATACCCAAGCATACCCTTTGATATACCCTAAGGGTCTTAAGGAATAAGTCAAAGTATAACTCATCATACACAAGATACTATGATGATCTCAAGTCAAGGATCACTTGTACTACTATCACTACTGAGAATTCCTATTGACGAGTGAATAAAACTCCATTAGGTATTCCTTAGCGAGCCGCGTTCGATGAACTTATTCTCTAATAAGCACCTACATACTTGCTTTAGTGTCTCCACACAAATGATCATGAGATCAATCATCCTCATCGATGAGCAAACAGCGTATGTACCAATCTATCCGGATTCACTAATCCCCGATTTAGTAATCAATGATTGGGAACTATTTTAGTTTTAAGCTTTCTAAGAATTTAGATCTCATTAGAATGATCATCATCATTATTCTAAAAGCATTGCTTAAAACTATGGGTTTATCACATATTATAAAAGCGACATCATGTAGATAATTAAAAGCCTTTAATAAATTAATACTTTTTATTAATAAATGAATAAGATTGTTTACAAAGTATATGCTTTATCATCAAACATGATTGGCTTGTGTGCATACTACTTTCAATCTCCCACTTGCACTAAAGCCGATAAATCGTGGTGGTATCTTATACTCTTCTTCTCTAAGTGGCGATTATCCTGCTTTGTTGGATAAGCTTTAGTTAATGGATATGTAATGTTGTTCTTGAGAGTCCACTATCTCTATAGTGATTTCCCATCTTTCGATGATTCTAATAATCAAATGAAAGTGCCCTGACACATGTTTAGATCAAGATGAGACTTAGGAACTATTCTAGTTACGTAATGAACTTTTAATCCAAACAATCAACTTGCGACTTCATTTATAGCTATATACTTTGTCTTTATCACTAAACCAACAACTCTTTCTTTGTTTGGAACCTTTCAATTCAACTTTGCTGCTTTGTTCAAGGTAACACTTTACCTTAAAGTGGATTTTACGTAAATCTTAGTGCATGCGAAAAACTTGAGTGCATTAAGCCCTCTAGTTTTAATTTAGACCCACCATGAATATCTCACATCCTTAGTCTTGGGTTAAGAACTTTAAGATGTTTTTCATTGTCTTCTGGTGATCTTCTCCGAATATGGTGATCGACATCGGGTCTCGTACATTTCATTGCATACATGATTGTCACTCATGCGACCTCTCTTTCGAGATGCATGGGGACTATTAAAGAGATACACTCCATAGCTCATCGACATGAGACATCTCTTGGAGTTTGCCATGCTAAGCGACTTTAGCATCAAATGAATATATCGTTCCTTGGGTTAAGTTGAGCATCCTTTTAAATCTATCTATATAGATTTATATCCCTGATTAAGATACTCTTCCCAAATCATTCATGGAGGAATGTTTGAACAACTTTATCTTTCTTGATTGTAGCATTGGTATGTAATTCCTCATCAAGTAGTATATCAACATATAATACTAGAAATTTCACGGCGCGCTGACCCTTTTGACCTTTTTTGTACACACTAGAACTCTTACCTCATCGTATGTAACTCTGGATCATCATCTTCTATGATGTGTACCTCATCATCATCATCAATGATGAATCCATACCTCCTAGGTATCTTGGTGCTTATTCGATTTCTGATTAGGTTGTGGTACAATAGGTCTATCTCTGAGTTCCTCTTATTTGACTTATAGTGTTTTGTGGTTCTTGAACTCTTCAAGATCTATTATCCTCCCACTAGCCCTTTTAATGATAAACACCTTTATCTTAGAAAGCGTGTTTCATAACAAACACCTTTTGCTAAGTAGGATTATAGAACATATACCTAAACTTACTTTAGGATGTCCCACAAATCTGTACTTGTCAAATCTTGTCCCAAGCTTATCCTTTGAAACCTTTTCACATAAGTTGGATAACCCCTTATCTTAATATACTTAAGATTAGGAATCCTCACATCCATAACTTTTATGGAGTCTTGAAATTTGGATTTTGAGGTTACCTTTTTTGTAGATATCTGACCATTTCTAGGACATATCCCCAGAAGGATCTTTGGAATGTCGGTAAAATCATTATGACCGCACCATGTGTCAACAAAGTGCGATTTTTCCTTTAGATACATCAATCAATTATTGCGTATCGGGATGTGTCCATTATGAGAAAACCATTTGAGATGATCTAGAAACTTATTGCACAAGTATTTATTCCTTGATCTAATCAAAGAATCTTAATACTTTGCCAATTTGTTTCACTTACGAATTCTTTGAACCTTTCGAATAATTCACACTTGTATTTCAACAAATACACATTCGACTCTTTGAATGATCATCTCCTTTTCTTATACTAGTTTGTTCAATTTACAAAATATATTTTTCACGTAAGTCAGTATACAAAATCCATTAAGTAATATTCGGTTCTATACAAAACATTATTATTATAAATAGAACAACAATTGTTCTTAATTATAATACCAAAAATTTCATTGTCCAATGATAAAATGGAAATAATATTTTTAACAAGAAGCTGGAATCTGATAACAACTTATTGACTTAATAGATTTGCCGTAGGCATTGCTAAACTATAAGTTTATATGGCTAATAATAGCAACCTTTGCTTCATTTTCCACACATAGGATTACTTATATTTGTTTAGCTTTCTACTTACGCTTGGTCCTTCATAAATCTATATTTATGATAACCAAAGTCGGTATCAATACCCAAGTAGAACCTTGACTTAAAGAAAAATTTATTTTAAATCATGAACAAATTTGTATTTATAAGCTGAAAAACACTAAGCTTCTTTGGTTAGCCTCTGCAAGATACTTCTCTGCAGATTTCTTTCCGATTGTCGGGCTTATTGCGGTGGGAAGCAACTCTCTTTTGCTATCCGTGTCGATTTTTGTTCTTATTATCCTTTGTTTTTGCCTTTCTATTTACCTTCTTTGAATCGTTCTTCTTTTAGGAAGATCCTTTGGCCCCTACCGGTAAGACTTGATCTTTCTTGGTTGGAAAGTGACTCTCGACATTTTTCAATATGTTAAGCAAATCGGTGAGGCGATATCTAGCTTGTTCATATGAAAAATTCACAACAATTGTGAAAGAGTTAGGGAGTGAGTGCAAGATCAAATCTTGGCTCAACTCTCCATCCATGACAAAACCAGTTGTCCTAATTGATCAATCAAATTGATAATGTTAAGGACTTTTTTATACATCTTATAGTGCCATTGGCCATTCTAGATCGGAAGAGCTCCTTAGATATCGATATCTATCAGTCCTACTTTCCTCACCATCAACTACTGATGTATGCGGGAATATAGTAGGAGCATCCATAGTTTCATCTTGTATTTGAAGCTCGTTACTCGTGGATCTGAGCATGATGCGTTGAGCCAATTGTGCATCATCTTGCCACTTTCTAAAAGTAGCAATCTCTTCCTCGGAGGCATTATGCGCAACCGTTGCGAGGATAGGCGTATTAAGGACATAAGATAGCTTTTCGACTATGAGAACTATTCTCAAATTCCTTAACCAATCAGTTTAATTGATTGCGGTTAATTTAGCATCTAATATGCTTCATGATGATAGTAATTTTAGACATTGTAAAATTACGTAAATGAATTTGTAATTAACAACATTTTAACATACATTCTTTTATTAATTACCAAAATAAATTAGGTCTTGTTTTAAATTGGTATCTCCACTATTTTCTTCAAACTATATTACCCTCACTTATATAGTTTGGCAAAATCTAATTAAAGATTTGCTAGTGAGAATAAGGATCCCATTTCAAATGTATATAGCCTGTGGTGACACAACAAACTATATATAAATAAATAGGTGAACAACTTTTGTCGATTACATCAACTATACAACTCCTTGTATTTTGCCTCTTAGATTATTTTGATCAGTGGTGGCACATCAGAATCAAAATTATCGAGTTAAGTCAGACCTAGCACTCCATATATTCAAAAAAGAAAAATATCATCCTTGTGGTGACACTGACAAAACAATATTGTTCAATTTTCTTTATAAGCATCAAATGTGATAAATTAACATCTTAAATACTTAATACTTGCCTTGTGGTGACACAACAAACTCATATTAAATATTTAATACTCTATTAATTTTATCATGCTAGAAAGCGACGTTCGATATTCCAAATATCTTTGAGCGCTTAGGACTTAATATAAAAATTGAGGGGTTTGTTATTAATTTGTCTCATCTTGTTTTAGTAGCGCATGCACATATATATATAAAATACGCGTCGTATTAATTAACATCGAAGCATGTTTGCATAATATATATATATATATAGTATAAGCATGCACATATAGAATACTTATATTCTACGGATTGATTATGGACTTTTATTCTAGTTTGGTTCACTAGAGCCACCAAGTGAACAAAAGGTCAAACTCCCCAGGGTGCGAAATAATATTTAAATATAACTATTACATTTAAACTAGGGCTCCATACAAAGCGGGTCTCAAAGCGCTCCTTGCTCCTTTGATCTCTAATTTTCAAAATTAATTCTAACTATTCCTATTACAAAACTATTTTAAAATAAATAGAAACCTTGATCGTGATCGAGGGAAATACATAGGAGAGAGATAGAATTTACATTAAGAAAAATTAGAGAAGGCAGTCTGTGAGACCCCATTTAATAAAACCCATACATTCATGCATCGACTAAAATAAAATCAATCGCATTGGTCGATAGTCCATAATCAATCCCATTTATTATCATACACATCACCATATGCATCGATAAATAACATTCATCTTATGAATAATAAACATTTAATATATATATTGATATCATTTAATGGGCAAATTTAGTTAGTATAAAATCTAATTTTTGAATCAAAATAAACTCCTTTATTTTAATCGAAATTTAAATCAAAATAAAACTATTTTATTTTAATTTATCTATTTTGAATAAAATAAACTATTTTATTTTAATCAAAATCTTTAATCAAAATAAACTCCTTTATTTTAATTAATTATGGAATCAATTCCATATAAAAAAATCTTTAATTAAAATAAACTCTTTTATTTTAATTAATTATGGAATCAATTCCATGTAAAAAAAAAAAATTATTAAAGGAAACACGGATTTTCTTTCTATTCACAAATAAACTCCTTTATTTTGAATAATATGAAATCTAATTTCATATCTAAATAAACTCCTTTATTTAAGGAAATACGGATTTTCTTTCCTATTCACAAATAAACTCCTTTATTTTGAATAATATGAAATCTTATTTCATATTTAAATAAACTCCTTTATTTAAGGAAATAATGGATTTTCTTTCACTATTCACAAATAAACTCTTTTATTTTGAATAATATGAAATCTATTTCATATCTAAATAAACTCCTTTATTTAAGGAAAGATCAATTTCAACTCCAATTAGTTATCATGGAATCCAATTCCAACTCTAATTAGTTAGCATGAAATTTAATTTTAAAATTAAAATAAACTTTATATTTTAATATTAAAATAAACCTTTTATTTTAAAATTAAAATAACTTTTTTTATTTTAATAATAATTATTATTAAAAATTAAAATAAAACTTTATATTTTAATATTAAAATAAATTTATTTTATTTTAAAATTAAAATAAATTTTTTATTTAATATATATAATAATAATATATATATATATATATATATATAATATATATATATATATATTTATATATATATATATATCGATATATAAAATCGTGATTTATAAAAATACATATGTTATTATATTTTTATATATATATATAATCATATAATATATATTTATTAAATAATCATTCATTTAATCATTAGCTTTGATTTAGTGTTTTTTTGTAATCATCGATTAATCATGCATTTAATAATCATTACATGATAATAAAATCCTCTCGATTTCCAATCTTATATATATTCATTTATTCCTTTTCATGCGATCTAAAATTTAAAATAATAAAAAAAAAAAATAACTTGTTTTGTTTAAAATGATGAAAAAGTTTCGAAAAAAAAAATTTTTTTTTTTTTTTTTTTTATTAAATTTTATCTGATAAAATTATGCCCAATTAAATTGTTCTAAACACATATCAATATACATATCAAATTAAAACAATTAATAATTTGCATAAAGGTTTGGCTCACGATACCCTTTATTAGGTTTGTAATATTCATAAAAGCCTTGATCAAATTGCATAAAAAGTGCGAGCGCGTGGTAAAATCGAGTTTAAAAAATTTACAAACCATATACCGGATCTTTCCTTTATGCACAATTATTAATTAAGCGAAAAGATAAAGAATAAAATCATACCCTTGAAGATCGAGCTTCCTCAGTGCAAGTTCACCTCAAATCCTTTCGCGTTGATCTTGAATCCACCGGGTTTGGTTCCTTCCTTTGATCGGCGTTAGCCACCCCGAATGTTTGGCCTCACAGAGGTGATCCACCGAGGAAGAATAAAATTCAAGAAGATGGGTATTTGGCTCAAACCCTAGTTTTCTATCTACTATAGAAAAGGTGTACTCTCTCCAACAATTGGAATTATTACGTATGTTGAAAAATCAACAACCCATACACACCCGTAATAAGACTCCTCTTATTTATAGATGTGGGCAACCCACCTTAACAATTAAGGAATTGGGTTTTATTTAATTAATTAAATTCTTTTAATTAATTAAGCTCCCTAATCTTATTAGGGATAATTAATTAAACTCCTTTAACTAATTTTCCTTCTAATCGATTAGGAATAAATGAAATACTTATATTAAATTAATTCCTAAACTCTTTTAGAAATTAAAATAATAATAATTGTAATAATATTAATAAGACTCCTCTTATTAATTTATATTTAATATTTCTAAAATATTAAATAATAAATATTAAGCTATTTAATTTATTCTATCACCATAGATTAAATTAAATATATACTTATATTATTACGATTATGCCATTAACTTCTTAAATAATTATTCTTCCTTTTATGGTGTGACCCTTTAGGTTCTCCGTATTAAATAGGTTGTGAATAAATCAATTAGAACAATTCTAATCTTATTTAAATAAATAAATTAAATAATTAATTTATTTAAATAAATAATATTATTCTCTGATAGGGATAAGCCTCCCTAGCGATCAGCGACTTTCCGGATAATATAGATTTCAACATTAATCATTAAAGAACCTTTGAGTAAATAATTCTTAAAATGCTGATTGATCCTTCCACCATCTGATGTCCCGATTAAATATAAGACATGGAATTCTTGTCAAGTCTTATTTTATTTAATTATATATATTTCGACTCTTAAATGCCTGACTCAAATAATGCAAATTAGAAACTCCTTTCTAATTTCATTACGCCTTAACCGAGGACTCTTTGGGTTGTCATTTATCGAATCACATAGGACATTTCTCTTCTTTTATTAGAAGTGGTAGATTCTTTATTGATCATACATTATCTCCATGTATACAACTTATTATACCCAAGCATACCCTTTGATATACCCTAAGGGTCTTAAGGAATAAGTCAAAGTATAACTCATCATACACGAGATACTATGATGATCTCGAGTCCAAGGATTACTTGTACTACTATCACTCTGAGAATTCCTATTGACGAGCAAATAAAACTCCATTAGGTATTCCTTAGCGAGCCACGTTCGATGAACTTATTCTCTAATAAGCACCTACATACTTGCTTTAGTGTCTCCACACAAATGATCGTGAGATCAATCATCCTCATCGATGAGCAAGCAAGCAGCGTATGTACCAATCTATCCGGATTCACTAATCCCCGATTTAGTAATCGATGATTGGGAACTATTTTAGTTTTAAGCTTTCTAAGAATTTAGATCTCATTAGAATGATCATCATCATTATTCTAAAAGCATTGCTTAAAACTATGGGTTTATCACATATTATACAAAAAGCGACATCATGTAGATAATAAGAAAAAGCCTTTAATAAATTAATACTTTTTATTAATAAATGAATAAGATTGTTACAAAGTATATGCTTTATCATCAAACATGATTGGCTTGTACCATGCATACTACTTTGTGATTGAACTGATTCAATATGAGTATGTTCTATTTATACATGAACCGTTATTGTTAAGTTTGTGCTAATGATTTTAGCTAGACAAAATGTGTATGAAAAAGGTAGAATAATGAAAGTATTTCAAAGTGAATGTGAAAAATGTTTTAAAATGATAGGAATCGAGATTATTCCTATTATTCAAGTTGTTTCATAACCTTTGTTCGGTTATCGAAGTTCTAAAGGAATGTTTGAATTCTTAAAGTTGTTTGTTCAACTGTTATGACTTGCTGGGAAATTGAATGCTCACACTTGCTTTAAATGAAAAACATTTTTAGCGAACAATGTTAGAAGAACTTAAGGATCCCATAAAGATCAATATGACTGGTGTCCAGATGAAGTGTCATTCAGTATGTGAATGAGTGTGAAGATCAAAGGAAGACTTGTAATATAAAAACATGAAATTGAACTATAGATTAGTTTAATGAACGATTATGTATCCTTGGTGGTGGATAAAAGTCACTCTTGTAAGATGTAAAGAATAATGTAATTAACATTATTTGTAATGAACAAGGTTATAAGGTATTAGAAATTGGGATTTGAGAATGTATGTTGTTATATTTCAGTATATAATGATGTATGTTGGAATGAATGATGTACTCGTGACGTAAGGAATCTGGGTGTGAAGATAGACCGAATTTCGGGGCCTTACAAAAAATGGTTGCCTACGTACTCCTGTGTATTGGGGAGATCAGGTCGACGTAGTTCGCCCCATGTGCAGGACGGATTGCTGATGAAAAGTTTGATCCCATGTACAGGATAAACTGCAGGTGTGAAAAGTTTTGTCCTTGGTGGGACAAAACTGCAGGTGTGAAAAGTTTTATCCGTGGTGGGACAAAACTACAGGTGTGAAAAGTTTTATCCCTGGTGGGACAAAACTGCAAGTGTGAAAGGTTTAATCCCTGGTGGGATAACCTGAATTAAGCGAAAGGTTTTGAAAACGAAGTTGAGTGAAGGATCTGATGATCCAAAACTAGGCTGCTGGTTTGAAGAGTGTGTTGGTCCCTGACGGGGCAGATGAGTGTGAGGAAGGGTTGTATGTAGTAAAGGGTTAGAAAACCAGAAGTGACTGGGGATCTGGTGATCCAAAATCAGGATGTTTATTTGATGGTAACCTCAGATATAGTATCGTTTCACAGTGTTCGAGTTAATGAGCTATGGAAATTCATCGCCGTCCATTTCTTGAAATTTGAGAGCACCTCCTATTAATACCTCCTTGATAACAAACGGGCCTTCCCAGTTTGGGGTAATTTTTCCTTTGGACTAATCTTGGTTGTCAATGATCTTCTTCAAAACCAAGTCATGATGTTTAAACTGCCGTAGTCAGACTTTTTTGTTGTAAGATATGGCGATCCTTTGTTGGTATAAATGACCATGGAAGATGGCAGCGGCTCGCCTTTCGTCTATTAGAGACAATTGATGATACCTATCTTGTACCCATTGATCTTCATCCAGCTGAGCGTCTATCAAAACTCTGAGGGATTCTATTTCTACCTCTATGGGGAGCACTACTTCCATCCCATAGGTTAATGAGTAGTGGGTTGCCCTAGTAGAAGGGCGCTTTGAGGTTTTGTAGGCTAACAGAGTTAGAGGCAAAAGGTCAGGCCATCCTTTGTGATTGACGAACATCTTTTGCATGATCTTTTTGATATTCTTATTAGCCACTTCAACAGCACCATTCATCTTTGGACAGTAGATGACGGAGTTGAGATGTTTGATGTGGAATTAACTGCATAACTCTTCCAACATTTTGTTGTTGAGGTTTTTAGCATTGTCTGACATAATTACCTCTGGTTGTCCATATCGAAAAATGACATTATTTTTTATGAAACCGATGATGACTTCTTTGGTAACCCTGAGGAAGGAGGCTTCTTCTACCCACTTGGTGAAGTAGTCAATCATAGTGAAGATAAACTGAAGCCCATTACTGGCTTTGAGCTTGATGGGCCCGATCACGTCCATTCCCCACATTTAGAAGAGTCAGGGAGAACTCATATTATGGAGGTCCCTTAGAGGGGTGTGGATAGCATTCCCATAAATTTGGCATTGATAACATCTCTTGACGTGATCATCATAGTCAACTTTAAGAGATAGCCAGTAATGCTCTGTTCTGAAGATCTTCTTAACAAGTAGAGGGCCGCTCATGTGTGGGCCGCATACTCCACCATGGATTTCATCCATAAGCCTCTAAGCTTGGTCCTTGTCCAGACATTTGAGGATACCTAGTCCTGCATCTCGTTTATAGAGTGCATCTCCGCTCAGATAGAATTTTATAGCCATTCGATGGTTTCGCTTTCTTTCAGTAGGACTCACCTTAGCGGGTAAAGATCCATCTCGTAGATACTCCTGGATATGCTGATACCAAGGGTGTTTTATGGGAGGTAGCTCATCTGATACTTCTCTAATGTAGTTCCTATAGGCTGGAGTCTTTTGCAGGGCAAATATGATGCTTGGCATGTTTTCCTTGTCAAGTATGTTGATCAATGAAGCCAAAGTTGCTAGCACATCCGCAAAGTCATTCCTATTCCGAGGAATATGGAGGAAGGTTATTTCTTCAAACTCCGAAGCCATCTGGATAACCTGACGATGGTAAGGCAACAAATGTAACTCTTTGGTGTGATAGATCCCAGTGGTTTGTTTGATTACCAATTCAGAATCTCCAAAGATAGTTAACCGTCTGATGCCCATTGATTGGGCAAGTTTCAATCCCATGATACAGCCTTCATACTCAGTTGTGTTGTTAGTGCTGATAAACTACAATTTGAAGGCGACGGGATACTGTTCCCCCGTAATGGCTACTAGAACTGCTCCAGCCACAGAACCTTCCATATTAACCGCTCCATCAAAATACATCTTCCATGTCTGGTGTGTATCGTCCTGATGGTGTTGTTGAACTATCATTACCCCTTCATCGGGGAAGTATGCTTCCAAGGGTTTGAAATCCCCTGAAGGTGCGACGGCCAGTTGATTCGCAATTCCTTGACCTTTGACAGACTTTTGCGTCACGTAGACGATGTCAAATTACTATAGGATCAACTGCCATCTGGCTAGCTGACAATTCAACATGGGTTTGCTAAATACGTACTTGAGAGGATCCATGTAAGATATGATATGGGTTGTGTGACCATGGAGGTAATGCTGTAACCTCATGGAAGCCCATGCTAAAGCACAACAAGTTTTCTCAATCAGAATGTACTTGTGTTCACCGCTACTGAATCTTTTGCTGAGGTAGTAGATAGCTTTCTCTTGGCCTCTATCATCTTTCTGTCCCAGCATGCAGCCCATGGTATTGTCATTAATTGACAGGTACATGAATAGGGGAACACCATCCCTGGGCGGTACCAAAACAGGAGATTTGACTAGTTTCTCTTTGATTGTAAGGAAGGCTTTTTGACACTCATCATTCCATTTCATAGAAGAGTTCTTCCTTAATAGCTTAAAGATAGGCTCACAGGTTGCTGTGAGCTGGGAGATGAATTGGCTGATGAAGTTGATTCTTCCCAAAAATCACCTTACTTCCTTCTCTATCTGAGGAATGGGCATTTCTGTGATGGCCTGGATTTTGGTGCGATCCAGCTCAATCCCTTTATGGCTAACTAGGAATCCTAAAAACTTGCCTGACTTAACGCCAAAGGCGCACTTGGGTGGATTCAACTTCAAGTTATACTTACGCAATTTGTTAAAGAGCTTTCTGAGATGGTCTAGGTGGTCTTCTTCCCTTCGGGACTTGACAATGATGTCATCCATATAGATCTCTATCTCTTTGTGCATTAAATCATGGAAAAGAGCCATCATGGCCCACTGATAGGTAGCTCCAGCATTGATGAGGCCGAATGACAACCATCGGTAGCAAAAGGTTCCCCAAGGCGTGATAAATACAGTTTTCTCACGATCCTCTTAATGACAAAATTTGATGGTACCCATAAAATAATCAAAAAAAGGAGTACATGTCGACAAAAGATTGTCAATGAGAATGTGGATAAATGGCATGGGAAAGCTATCTTTAAGGCATTCTTTATTCAGATCCCTGTAATCCATGCAAACTCGCATCTTTCCTCCGAGTTTAGGCACGAGGACTATGTTGGATAGCCATTCAGGGTATGTTGACACCATGATGATGCCAGCTTGAAATTATTTCACAATTTCTTCGCTAACTTTTAAACTCCACTTAGGTTTTAATCGCATAAATTTCTGCCTGACTGGCTTGAATCCTTCTTTGATGGGGAGGCGATGAATGACAATGTCAATGGACAAGCCGAACATATCTTCATGAGACCATGCAAACACATCCTGGAATTGGGTCAATAGAATAACCATGTCATTCCTTTGGTTTGGAGTAAGGTCCGTACCAATCTGGATTAGTTTTGGGTTTTCTAAGGTTCTGAGGTTGAAAGAGGAGTTTTGATTAAGATTTGGTTTAGGATTTTCCTCGACCCATTCTTTGATCTCCTGAGGTATCTCATAGTCCTCTTGTACTTCCATCAAGTCTGAATCCAACTTTACATCAAAGCTACAGTCCTTGTGGAGAATAGGCACCTCATCAGCAAGTTTAGGCAAATCTAAATTTAGAGTCCTGAAACAAAAATGCTTTCACTTAATATATGAAACTATTTAATCATACAAAGTGTTAGCATGTAATGACAAAACAAGCGCTAATCTTTATGCTGACAAAAAGTAAGCGATTATTATTATCTCTGTAGGCGGAGGAGTTTACGCCTTTTATCCTTGACAACAAATGCATGGAATATTGCTCTAATTGCCAAGAGTGAAGTCCTGGTGGATAGCAGTGTTGAAGGGGCTGTTATCATCCTCCTTCTCCTGAATGATGACCATGATATCTGGACAATCATCGTCTGGGATGTCCCTATTCATACCCTCGATATGAACAATGATGCGTATGTTTGATAACTGCCTGGCAATTTCTTGTTTACATCTCCGTTCTTTTTCTTCCACTTTGGGATCTGGAATCAGGACCTCCTTTCCTTTGACCAGTATCGGCTTAGGAAACAACATAGCCATTACATGGGCAGGCACCTTTACCAGAGACCATACAGGCTCAGGATCTGTAGGTTGAGATAATCGTCGTGTGGCTGAAGCTGAAGAAACCTATTTGTGTTTGTGAGGATTCCTATGACTAGAGCTAGCAGAATAGCCTAGTCCGACTGTTCCTGTTTGACTAGGAATTTAAATTTGGCACTTAATGCCCTGATGATCTTTGCCCAGCCCTTGTCCAGGTTGATAACCCAATGATATCATCTCTTGAGTTGTCGACATTACCTCAGCAGAAATTATGGGTATGAGATATGGCACCCCAATGGGATGATTGTGAGTGTCGCTCACCTCCAAGGCCTAGAAACTAACTAGCTCAACTTCTGAATTGAAGCCGATGAGTGGTATGTCACCTTGTTCAGGACATTCCGGCTCAGCATTAATAGTGACTAGGCTATTATTAATGATGTATTTGCGTTGCTGGTGAAGAGTGGAAGGGACGGCTCCCACCATGTGAATCCACGGTCTCCCCAAAAGTAGGTTATATCATGTAGCTATTTTGAGCACGTGAAAGGATACGCATAATGTATGTGGACCAATTTCCACAGGCAGTTCAATCTCTCCGACAGCATTTTGTCGGGATCCATCAAAAGCTTTGATAACAGTATGGATGTTTCGGATCCTTTTGAGATTGATGTTCATCTTCTCCAAGGTGGCATAAGTGCAGATGTTTAAAGATGATCCCCCATCCATCAAAATACCTCCCACTATATATCCGAATGACAGAACCTCTATGTGCAATGGTTTGCGATGACCAGTCCCTTCGGGAGGTATGTCGTCATCAGTGAAAGATATCACTTCCTTCCATTTTGTAGGAAATGTATTCCCACTCTCAAGCAATACAGTGTCATTATCTGCCAACTGCAGGACACCGCTGTCAATGAGGTTCTAAATAAGGTGGTGGAGTGCCCAGCATTCTTCAGTGTTGTATCCGCGAGAGTGGGAATGGTACTGACATACTCCATTAGAATTGAACCGTCTTCAATGAGGAATCATTGGAGGTAATAGAGCTATGATCCTTCCTTCATTGATCAGCATCTGAAATATTTCCTCCATCGGTTGTGTGACCCCCCCAAAAATAGGTCCACACGACCCATTCTGAGTCGCCAGATATCACACTATAAAAATAAAATACAAACTTCATTTATACAACTGTTGAACTGTCGTATACAATACGACCACAGAAACTGTTAGTTTTAGTACAAATGTATGTAACTCTCATGGTGCTTCGACCACAACCTTACAATAGTACTTTACATAAAAGTATAGTCAAAAACTGTTTTAGAAATTAAAATCTTTGGGAAGTGCTCAAGGAACCCTTCGTACATGGGAGGCCATGCGTCTAGGTTATGATAGATATCATATGTCCACTGAATTATCCTTGGTTGACCCAATAGACCCCAAAGAAAAATGAGAAGATTACTATCATCTTCTTTCCAGTGGTGAGTCTTCTCTTGACATATAACTATCTCCACCGTCTCCAAGTGAAAATTATATTTCAAATAAACTCCAAGATCATATAGGTAGTGCTCGTAGATATACTCAGTAAGTGGATGTGCACAATCCTGTCTTATGATAACACGAGGTTGTATGTCATTAGACATCTTGTATGATAGTGGCAAAACACCCGTCCAAAGTTGGGTTCACCTCACCCTATTCGGTTCACCAAAATTAAATATCAAATGACGTATACAATACGACACACTTATCTAACGTTCTCAATAAAATTATTTCCATACTATTTAGGGAGAACCTCAACAGCTATAGACCACCGTTCTATTTCTCTGTTGTCCCCGCTCGACCCAGCTACACTCTTATTACCTGAAAGGAATTGTGAAGCAAAAGGGTGAGCACAACTAGCCCAGTAAAGAATATCATAACTAAAGATAATTTAATTATCAATAGCTTTCGTCAATAATAAATCAGAGATTTAGAACATATGGTAGATGATAAAACTTTTCAACCATAGTTGCAGCAGAACGAGCAATCCACTAAAAGAGTCAAATAGTCCATCAGGTCTAATATCTTCTCCATGTTAAAAGTCCACCAATAATGTTTTATCCCTGTAACATCAATCAACAATTCCTATCCACAATCATATGAATAACTCATAATCATAATTGTGATTCTGAATTCCTTTTCGCACCTAGGACGAAAATAATTTTCATCACCTATCTTCACCTGAAACATCAAAAATCATGGTTATACCAAATCACAATTCCTGCTCATAATCATACTAATGAATTCATCTTTGCACTACGGCCAAAGATATACAACTATATAACCAATAATGCTGAGACTCAGCTTAATAGTATCACGACCATGAATTATCCATGCACTACGGGCCAAGGATATTCGTGTTTTCAATTACAGTCATGATTATACCGAATGATCCCTGGTCATAATCATACCAAGTCCATCTATGCACTACGGGCCAAAAATGACTTTTACCACATCATTTGTAACATTACGGTCATGATTATATAGAATAATCCCTAGTCATAATCATACCAAGTCCATCTATGCACTACAGGCCACAGATGACTTTCAACATAATATAAACATGAGAATAATGACAAAGATATAAAGAATCAATCAAATAAGATAAAGGATAAATATTAAACATTTATAATACAATTTATCTAGCGTTCAATAATAACCAAATGTTATCAATCACTTAATAATCTCATAATCTAATATCATTAATATTATAACAATATTTTAATCATTTCTTAAACTTATAAACAATTTATTTCAATTGTTTACACTTTATCAATTAATGCATTTAATCATTAAAAAATGCCATACTCATAAGATTTCATCACCAATGATCAAATCCCTTATCGAAAATCTGCATATACCCTATATAGGATTCCCAAGCCATAAAATCCTATTTTCCAATTTTGTTACTTCACATAACATATTTAACTCATTTACTCATAACTAGATTATTTTCATGAAAAATACCAAATCAGTCCCAAAAATATTTCTTTTCTAGGATTTAGCAGAATATATTCCCATATTGAACATATATTTTTCTCAGAATTTTTAAAATTTATTTACTAATTTTCAAAAATCAATTTCTAATTAATTCCTTAAGAAATTAGCTACCTCAAGTTTAACTCCAGAAATTCCCAAATCTTGGCAGGATCTTACACATGTTAACGTGAGCTTCCAATTTATATTTCACGGTCATCGGAGTTATAGAACTCCGGTTATAGCGTTTTTCGTCGGAAAAACCCAAATATTGAAATAGTCATAACTTTCTCATTTTAAGTCGGAATGAGCTCATTTTTGGACAGGAGGTACTTTATACCATATTTTTCTATGTCCCAAAAAGTCGGAATTTTTCTCACAAATTAAGTGGCATAAATGCCCTTTTAAATTTACAGGCGTTAGCTTTTTAGTACTTTGCAGTTTTTGACTCCTTTGCTAAAATCAGTCCACACAAAAATCTACAACACCTTTTCCAGTGATTCCACTTGGATAAGTTAGAAAACTCATAGATCTAACTCTAGAACTTGACCACACTCAAAAATGCAAAATATAATAAGAGATATGGTCAATTGAATTTTATGTTCCATTTTCACCAAAATCTGATTTTTCAACCCTTTGTGATTTCTAAGAAACTTTCATGTTTTCACATAATAACCAACATAACTCATCATAAAACTTACTAATACTACATATACCCATGATTTTCATCAGACCAATGCTTTTATTATGACTTTCATCATAATCCACGTAAACAGATCATTTTCACAATTTAATAAGGAATGAATACAAAGGGTCATTCACCATGCATGTCGTAATCCACATAGACAGGTTATTCCAATAGAATAATAAAGAATGGAATAACAGAAGAATTCACCATGCATGCGATAGACCACACATACAGGTTATTCTCAACAGAATAATAAATAATGGAACCAGGTCATGCGTAACGCACAGACATGATGTTCCAACAGAATGATAAATAATGGAACTAGGTCATGCGTAAAGCATAGACAGGCTGTTCCAACAGAATGATAAAGAATGGAATAATAGAAGAATTTTACCATGTATGTAGTACTTCGCATAGACAGGTTATTCCAACATAATAATAAAGAATGGAATAATAGAAGAATTTCACCAAGTATAGGGTAGACCGCGTATATAGGTTATTCCAACAGAATAATAAAGAATGGAATAACAGAAGTTCTCTTCATGAATGAGAAAGAAATAATACCCCTTACCTTAGTAGGAAATTGGATACCGCAATATTGTAGTAATAAAAGATTCTTCTTCTTTCTCTCTTATTCTCTCTATTCTTTCTCGCTCTATAGCTTTAGTGAATTCGTAAAAAATAATGAAGGAATGAGCTTCTATTTATAAGCTTGGTAGAGTAAGGGTAAAATAGTATTTTTGCCATAATTTATGACATCATCGCTTACATCATCAATCATATGACATCATTGCTTACATCATTGATCATATGACATCATTGCTTACATCATCCTTCTGATGACATCATTGCTTACCTCATCGTTCCGATGACATCATCGCTTACATCATCAAAATTCAAATTCAATTTGTTCTCTTCCACCTCATTTTACTTTTATACCATGAATTTATTATAATAATGTTACCATTCAAATTATAAAAAACATACTATCATATAATCACATCATACTACTATAATATAATATTATAATAATATATTTAAATGAGTTATTGATTTGATAATTTGAAATCTTTGTGTAATGACAATTATTGAATCAAAATATCAACGTAGCAATTATTGAATCAATAAAATAAAATATTAAAAAGCAGTAATTACCGTAACAATTATTGAGTAGTGTCTTCGTGACGTAAGAATCAATAATTCAAAAATCTTGTACAATACTGGTGTATTTCTTATGCAAAAATGCGTATTCTCACGTATTTTAACCACTGTATTCAACAGTGTTAATGATAACACTTTCGCCGTTATTTTCATAAAAATATTTTTGTCGTTTTCTAACTCTGACAATAATTCCGTTGTGGGGTCCACCAATGATTGTGTCATCGTACGAATATTCCCCGATAAAATGAATATTCCCCGACCAATCAAATATTCCCCCACACAACGAATATTTTATATCAACTTGCTTACTTTGCAAATTTTTCACATATTACCCTTAACTTTAAACTTTTATCAATCTAAGTATTTACCAAAATAGAAAAAAAAATTGAATACTTTTATTTCATAAAATTTGGGGTCTCACAGGTTGGCCCAGATAGGTAAATTCCTTTTTGTTAGAAAAATCCCGACGGGCTTTGGCGTTTGCTCTTTTTGTAATTTTATCCTTCAGTGTTCCACTTTCTGGAGTCAATGGTGGAGTATTCATAACAAGAGGAAGGAGACTAGCATGCTCATGGCTGACTAATTGGCGTGTGACTTGGTGTTGGTAGACCACCAGTTCTGCCAATTAGTTAACTTGCTCACACAGAGCTTTCATTTTTTGTTCCATCATAAACTGAAACTGTGCATAACCCCATCTATCAGCATCATCCTTTCTTGTTTGGGAGGATTCACCACCATAATTGGAACTCTATCTATTGCTCCAATTAATCATATTAACCTCTTCTTCTTTGTGTTAAGGAAGAGGGTTATCTTGCACGTGGGGTTGGTTGGGTTTAGTCACCATGATCTCACTATTATCAATTAAATCCTAGATCTTATGCTTTAAGGCCCAGCAATCCTGTGTATCATGGCCTGGAGCTCCAGCATGATAAGCACACTTCCTGTTAGCATTGAAACCCTTCCCATTCGGGTTGGCTGGTGAAAGAAGATGGGTAATTTTCTTTTGAGTTTTCAGAAGATTGAGAATATTCTCGAACGAGTCCCCTATGGGTGTGAACACTCGACTCCGTCTGACTTCTCCTCTCTTTGGCAATGGAGGGTTTAGAGACTGTGCTTAAAAAAAGGAGTAGTCTCTCCTCTGGATAGGCATATTTTGACTGCCTTTATGTCCTTGTAGTATCAAGGAAACATCCTCCTCTTTCTTCTTATGGACCCCCCTGGGGTTGTTTCCATAACTTCCAGACTGGATGTGCTCAGCAACAGCTTTTAGAGCGGCAAGGTCTTGAATCTTTCCTGACTTCAATCGCATCTCAACCATCTCTCCATGTTTGATTATTTCAGAGAATGGCTTTCCTATGCCAGCTAAGACCCTCTCATAAAAGGGAGCTTCTTGTATGTCTGTGAAGGTCATCAGCATTTCAGACTCAGTTATAGACGGAATAACTTGAGAAGTAAGGCGCCTCCACCTTTGAGCATACTCTCTGAAAGACTAATTGGCTTGTTTCTTAACCTTGGTAATTTGGTACCGATCAGGAGCCATCTGAGATTGAAAAATGTACTGACTGAGGAAGGCATGAACTAGCTCTTCCCAGCTATAAATCTTGGAATTGTCTAATTTGGTGTACCACGATCGAGCTTCTCTAGATAGACTTTTCTGGAATAGCTTCATTCTGAGTTTCTCATCCTCGGCATAAGATCCGAGTTCTCCAATGAATACCTTCAAATGTGTGTAAGGGTCTCCCAACCCATCATACTTTTCAAAGTCAGGAGTTTTGAACTTCTTTGGATAATGAACACTAGGGAATATACAAAGGTCAGCATATGAAACACTCCTATGTGCTCCAATCCCTTTAATAGACCGAATGGTCTCTTCCATTTGAAGGACTTTCTTCCTGATATCACCAATGTCTGGATCTTTCTTGAGATGGGTAATTTTAGGGGTTTTGTTGGTTTTGTCCAACTAATACTCAAGTACTGGAGTTTCTTTGTCCGGACCCTAATTTCCTCCATGTGTAGAGGATTCTATATGTATGGGTATTCGTGGACCCTGAGTAGACTAGTGTAGTTCTTTAACCAGAATAGATAAATCTATAATTTATTTGCTTAATCCTTCAAACTCCTCGTGAGAGACAGGAGTAGGATTAGACTGGTCAGATGAAGCCATGTTTGGCTGTAGGCTTATTGCCTTTTTGGATTTTGAACGGATAACAGGCCCAATTGTTTCCCTACAAAAAGACTTATGTAGTTTATTCATAGGGAATGTATAAATGTTACATGTTATGTGATGTATCCATTTTTAGGAATATCATCCTGCAAAACGGATGTTAGTTGTTTGTAAGATAACATGTCATGTTCTGATATAAAAGGGAATGCATGTACACATATTCCTTCATATTTTCCATTACATAGAGATTGACATGGAATGAAATTACAAGTAATTGAATTTACAAGTAATTGAAATGGGAAAGTATGAAGAGACTTCCCTCCACGTTTAGTTTATCATAGGCTGACATGTAACGCCCCCATATATATACCCCCACGGTATCCGATATGGATCTTACTACGAATCAATATATAATGCATTTAAATCTATACACCCATGGTATCTGATTACAAGATTACATTAAATAGAGGGACTATCAAATATAATTCCCATAGATCCAAAATTCACAGTATCCCATAACAGATGTCAATTCTCAAGAGAACTATTACTGTGTTTGGATACCCTCACTTGGATATATGAACTGTATCTGTGACTAGAGTCTATCTATCGAAAATTGAGTACCGATAATAACATGAGCAATCCATATTACCAATACCCTCACCCGGGATGTATAGTCTATGCTGTTTAATTTATATTATCGTACCGATAGTAACTATCTATCCAAAATTCAGAGTATCAATAACAACATGAACAGTCCATGCTATTAATACCCTCACTCAGATAAATAGTTCCCAAGGATCTCAACTAGATTCGAAGAATTCTAATTTTTACATCTATATATGTAAGAAAACACGGTTGCGGAAATAAAAGATGTTATATATATATATATATATATATATATATATCATAATATTAAGATTCAATTACATGATATTCATAGCGAGTTTCTCATTACAAGGTATTCAAACAGACAAGAATATAATCTAATCTAAGCAGGGATGCTTCCCTTTATCTACTCCAGATGTTCCAGGGTTACCATCTAAAACTGCAAAGGGAATAATTTACAAGGGTGAGCTATGACATGCTCAACAAGTTTTGTATTTATAACAATATATGATTTGAAGAAATACAACAATTCAAATTTTGATTGATAGTTGTTACAATTTCACTATGGATTTATATTTCTGTCAGTCACACAAACTTAGAAATTTTGTTCAGATATTAGATAGGGGATCAGCCTATTCAACATCTTAGGAGTATGCATCTCATCCTACCAGTGCTCAAATGCACCCAACTTAGTGTCAATATATTATCGACTGAAAGATCCCATACGGGATACCCAACTTCAGAAGAGGATGTCTTACCAAACAATTTGGTTCGACACAATAATTTAAGCTTAACAATCAATATGAATAAACAATTCATTTCTTAGTTATGCTGAAGCTATAGCAATAACCTTACAATAAGAGGTAATTCAATTGTAGGTGTAGTATATTATATCAACAGCATATCAAGATAAAAATCTTGTTCAACGAGTAAATAGGTTCAAGAAATTTGCATAAGTAGTTTAAGGGTTAAGAAGAACTTGCCTAAGTATAGATCAGTCAAGTTATGTTATTCAATCGTTAATAAATACCTACGATGTTCATATATATAAATCTAACACGTTAGTATTGATAACAATACTCAATTATAACATTTACATAATATCTAGTTAGATTCAATAGGGTTTCGGTGTTTAATATCTTTACCGAATATTAAATAAGTTGATAAATGGACTAAATTTTATTTATAAAATTTATTATATTTTAGATAATTTTATTTATCCTTTATAATAATTTTAGAAGTTTTAAAATATTTTTAAAATATTTATTTATCCTTTACATTATTTATTTCTATTTTAAGTAATTAATATTTACTTAAATTTTACAAAAACCATTGTTTATTATTTTAAATAATTTATAATCATTTATTATGATTTTTATATCATTAATATTATTTTTTTATAATTATTTATTATTTATTAGTAATTATTCTAATTACTTTATTATTAACTTAATTATTAATAATATCCAAATAAAATAAAATATTTATTGAATTTATGTAAAAATATCAGAAATTAATTATAATTATTTAATATAATTTTTAAAACTATTTTTGTATTTATTTATTAATTATTTTTAGTTTTATAATTTAATATTAGAAAAATCAATTTATGTCTGTCGCTAAAGCCCTTCAGTGACAGAAAGTGTCGCTGTAGGTGTTCTTGAGTTTCTGGGCAATAGTTTGGTTATGGTCGAGTGACCAGTTTGACCACGCATTTTTCAGCTACTGGTTATGATTTTGGGTTTGATCAAGCTTTGATGTTATAGTACTTTTACAGTAGTACATCATGAATCAAATTTGAGACTTTAACCTACATATAACAAAAATTTATAGAGGCTCAAAGTCACTATCAGAGCTGTTCTTGAGTTTCTGGGAAACCCAGAACAGTGGTCATGGTCGGTCAACGGTTTTGTGGCATGAATATCTTTGATTCTGTGTATTGGATGTGTGTTTTGTTTGTTGTAACATGTAGTATATATGTCAGGGTACATATATATATCACTAACTGGAACAAATTTTATTTCTAAGGCCTCTAATTATTCTTTGGTCGGTCAAAGTACAACCAAATTTGTTCTCAGTGTTCTTCAGTTTTCTGGGCAACCCAGAAAACTTGGTCAAGCTCGGTCAACGGATTTTGACCATTAATTCCAGTAATCCTATACGTTGTTTGTGCAATTTAAGATCATAGATATGTAGTACATATATCAGGGTGTTAATCTAAAATAAAACATTACAAAAATAACAACCAGAAAGCGATCAAAAGGTTTGGTCAAAGTAGCCGGTTCGACTGTTCTTGAGTTTTCTGGGTAACCCAAAAAACTGCAATCTATGAATGGTCAACCTACTTTGACCAATCATAACTTGTAATTTATGGTTCTAATGAACCTGTTTTCTTTTCCAGATTAAAGACCTACTAACATGCTACAACGAACATACAATTAACAGACCTAAACATAAACACAATTGGATCAAAAAAAAAACCGACATTCTACGTCGGACTTGATTTTCAAAATTTCAGATTTCTAAAACACTTAATTAAGGCATCTAGATGTTATGAAAACGTGTTCTACCAATCTAACATACTTTATAACATACTAATACATATTTCTAAACATCTAAACAACAAAATTAACAAAGGATCAAAGAGCTAGCTATGAACTAGGGTTTGTACCTTTTTTTGATTAATTTTTGATTCTAGCTTCTAATTTTGTTGCTGCTATCACCCATACTTGATTTGTAAGTAAGTAAATAAGTATGATGGCTTAGAATTTTTTGTGAGTTTGCTTTCAAATTTCTAAGGTTCCTATTTATAGAATTCTTCAACTTGACTTTATGGTCATTTTTGAGCAACTTGCCTCCATAAATATCTGATCTGATGACTAATGACATACTTGGGAGTTACAAGCATGTCATGTGCAGCCTAGGGACTTGAATGGTGACTCCTAACCTACTTGTGAGCAAGTTAGGTTAGTTTAGTAGCTTAATTATGCCCTAATCCTCACTAATCTTGATTAGGATTTTATTTTTAATGATTAGGATTATTAAATGATGTTTATTAGTACCTAATTGAAGTTTACTAACCATGATTAGGTGTTAAGATAATCTAATTAGGGTTAAATTAGCTAATTAAGCTTATGTTTACTAATTTAGGTTAGGGTTTTGCTAATTAGGGTTAGGGTTTGTTAATCTAGGGTTACTAACCTAGATTTCTCACTAATCCTAACAAGCACGACAAAGTGTTTTTTCAGTGTAAGCACGACAAAGCAACTTGTCAAAATAATTATACCGAAAAGTCCGATTACGGAAGAAAAATTTTAAGCACGAGGTTTCAAGTACGATGTTTTTTGGACAAAAATTTATTTAGTCAAATTTGTTAAACAAAGTATATATTAACACATAACACATTCAGAACGGAGAAATTTTATTGATATAACTGGATTTTTAACATACGAGTCTTATTAGGGTTTTGGGTTTTTACATTCACCCCCACTAATAAGAATTTTGCCCTCAAAATTACAGTACAAGTTAAGTAAATAATTGAGGATAATTCTCTCGCATTTTATCTTCAAGTTCCCATGTAGCTTCTTCAACAATCTGATTTCTCCAGATTACTTTAACCGATGATATTACTTTATTTCTCAGAACTTGCTCTTTACGGTCGACGATCTACACAGGTTCTTCTACATAAGAAAGATCTTCTTCTATTTGGATTGGCTCATAATTTAGAACATGTTTATAATCAGGTTTATATGGTCGTAAGACGGACACATGAAACACATTATGGATATGATTCAACTCTAGAGGTAGTGCTATTTCATAAACAACATCACCAACCCTCCTCAAAATTTCAAAAGGTCCAATGAATCTAGGACTTAGTTTTCCTTTCTTGCCAAAACGTATCTTGCCTTTCCAAAGGGATACCTTCAAGAATACGTGGCTTCCTACGTTAAAGTTTCGTTGTTGACGATGTGGATCAGCATATTTTCTTTGTCGATCTTGAGATGCTTGTAATCGTTGACAAATAATTTTGATGGTTTCAGTAGTTTGTTGAATTATTTTAGGTCCTAGCATTTGTCTTTCCCCGACTTCATCCCAACATAAAGGTGTTCTACACTTCCTCCCATATAAGGCTTCATAGGGTGGCATACCTATGCTAGCATGATAACTATTGTTATAAGCAAATTTGACTAAAGGTAATTGATCTTCCCAACTTCCTTTGAAGTCTATGATACAAGTTCTTAACATATCCTCTAATGTTTGTGTGGTTCTCTCACTCTGTCCATTAGTTTGAGGATGATAAGATGTACTCAATCTTAATTGTGTTCCTAAATGTTTCTGAAGGCTTTTCCAAAAATTTGAAGTAAAACGTGGATCTCGATCTGATACTATGGAAACAGGTATTTCATGCCTAGAGATAATTTCATTGATGTACAGTTTGGCAAGGTGATCTAAGTTATAAGTAATTTTAATAGGTAAAAAGTGAGCTGATTTTGTTAAACGGTCAACTATTACCCAAATGGCATTAAGGCCCTTTTGTGTAGCTGGAAGACCAACAACAAAATCCATAGTTATATGTTCCCACTTTCACTCAGGAATTGGTAAGGGTTGTAGTAAACCACTCGGCTTTTGATGTTCAGCCTTAATCATTTGACACGTGAGACATTTTCTTACCCATTCAGCTATTTCTCTTTTCATATTTGACCACCAAAAGTGTCAACTTAAATCCTTGTACATTTTAGTACTACCGGGATGTATGGAAAATTTATAATTATGAGCTTCGTTTAAAATTTCATCTTTTAAAGCTTGATTTAACGGAACCCAGATTCTATCTTCATATCTTATTATTCCATCCTTATCTATTCTGAATTTGTTATACTTGACATGATTTATATTAGACTTAAACTTCTGACATTCTTCATCTTTTTCCTGTATCTCTTTTACTTTGTTAAGCAGAGATGAAACTCCCTCTAAAATGTATAATTTTTGGGTAGAGGTAGTTGGACATTCCACCTCAATTTTTAAATTTTCAAAGTCTTTTATTAACCTATCATTGGTGGTTAATACATTTAATTTCTCCTGATTCTTTTCTACTTAACGATCGCCATTTACATTGGCTTTTTAGGGATGATATAAGATTTCACAATCAAAATCCTTTATCAGTTCTAACCATCGTCTTTGTCTTAAATTTAATTCTTTTTGTGTAAAAATATATTTCAGACTTTTATGATCTATATATATATATATATCTCGCACTTCTCCCTGTACAAATAATGTCTCTAAATTTTTAGAGCAAAAACTACCACGGCTAACTCTAGGTCATGAGTAGGATAACTCTTCTCATAATCTTTGATTTGTCGTGATTCATAAGCTATCACTTTCCCATGTTGCATCAACACACGCCCTAAACCTTTGTGTGATGCATCACTATATACTATAAGGCCTCCTGTATAATTTGGTAAGGATAACAGTGGAGCCATGCTCAATCGCTTCTTCAACTCTTGGAAGCTTTCCTCACATTTATCTGTCCAGACGTATTTCACCGTCTTTCGAGTTAAATTGGTTAATGGGGTTGCTATTTTTGAAAAATCTTTTATAAACCGTCGATAATAACCCGCTAAACCGAGAAAACTTCATACTTCTATTGGAGTTGTTGGTTGTTCCTAATTCACAACCGTTTCGATCTTAGCTGGATCTACAAATATTCCATTCTTGTCAATTACGTGACCTAAAAATTGAACTCTCTTTAACCAGAATTCACACTTGGAAAACTTTTCATAAAGTTGTTCCTTTCGTAATATCTCCAAAATGACTCTCATGTGTTCAGTATATTTTTCCCGTGTTTTTGAGTATACCAGGATATCATCGATAAACACTACAACAAATTTGTCCAAGCATGGTTTAAGCACTCGATTCATTAAATCTGTAAATGCTGCCGGTGCATTTGTCAATCCAAAAGACATTACAAGAAACTCATAATGTCCATAGCGTGTCCTAAACGTTGTTTTCGGCACATCCTCCTTTCTTACCTTTAATTGATGATAACCTGTTCTAAGGTTAATTTTTGAAAAATGTTCAGCCCCTTTTAATTGGTCAAACAAATCATCAATCCTTGGTAAAGGATATTTATTCTTAATAGTTAATTTATTTAGCTCTCTATAGTCTATACATAGCCTCATAGTTCCATCCTTCTTCTTTACAAACAAAACTGGTACTCCCCAAGGTGAAACACTAGGTTGTATGTACTTTTTATCTAAGAGTTCTTGTAATTGTATTAGTAACTCTTTCAGTTATATAGGTGCCATTCTATATGGTGCCTTAAAAAGCTGAGTGACGTTCGTTCAAGATGCAAGATCAAATGGCGAAAAACTCAATTTCCTATCATCGGAGGTAAATTGGTATTTGTAAGTCATCGTCGAAATACATCAGGAAAATCTTTAATTATAGGTATTTGATCTAATTTTACTCCTTCCTCCTTGGTTCTTAGGTTTAGGACAATTCTTTGAAAAATGGTCCAATGAACGACAATTAAAACATTTATTTTTATTTAGGAGAGGACATTGTGGAGAAAAATATCCCGTTTGTCCACAATTATAACATTTGTTATGAAGGCATTGTCCTTTATGTTTCTTTCCACAAATAGGACAGGGTTTAATGATATTATTACTAAAATTATTATTAGTATTACTTATCTTTTTCCCCAAGTTGTTAGAAAAAGTATTATCCCATTTTCGTTTATTATTAAACCCACCTGAACTAGGTTCTGTCCTAAGTTTCCCTTTTTCATTCTGACTTTTCTTGTCTTGGTGAAATTTAGCAAGACTTTCATTCTCACTTTTGGCTATAGTGACTTTCTCAAGTATTTCCGAGAAAGTCTTCATTTGAAGTACTGACAACCTACTTCGAATCTGAGGTTTTAAACCCTCTTGAAACCTACGAGTCTTTCTAAGTTCAGTGGTTACTTGATGAGGAACAAACCACAGACAGTTTATTAAACTTAGTTGTATCTTTGGGTTCTGAGAAGATCTCCTTGTTTTAAGTCCAGAAATTTTATTTCCATACGATCTTTCAGGGATGGGAAAAAATAGTTTTCAAAGAACAACTCTTTGAATCTATCCCAAGGAACGATTTCAGTTTCTACCCGACCCTTGGTTAATTCCCACCAATAATTAGCCTCACCTTTTAGGAAAAAGGTTGCAAAAGTTGTCTTTTGATTATTATTAACATTGGTCACTAGGAAAAATTTCTCTATTTTAGAAATCCAAATTTGTGCCTCAACAGGTTCTGATGTACCTTTGAATTCAGGTGGTCCAACTAATTTAAAATCTTTGAAAGATGTGTTTTGGTTCATAGGTCTATTTACAACTCCTAACATAAGGTCTACTAACTGCTGGGTAGAGTTTTCATCATTATTCATTTCTCTTTGGGGTCTTCTGGTTGGTGGCATGATTCTATATAAAATAATAACAAAATTCACATACGAATTTGAATAACACAACATATTGTTTATTTTATATATCACAACGGTCGTTTACAACAACTTAGTAGTTAAACGTACTACTATCTTACAAAACACTGATTACAATACCACTTTGAATGCTTCTTTATTCATACTAATATAAAGCTTTCAACCACCTATGCTACTCTCTAAAATTCATTGATATCATCAAAGGAATCCTGAATCATGTGACAAACCACAGATCGATCGATGAGATAAGCAGTTTTCTTCTCCTCTACTGGATATCGAACTACAAGGCGCTGCAAATCATTAAAAGTATCTCGAACACCCAGAGATGTTTTAAGAAGCCTTGACTGAATTTCCTTTCCGCCTCTTTGTGCATGGTGCAGTTGTACTTTTAGTCGTTGACTATGTCCCCTCTCATGATGTAGCATTCCCTCAGCTATATCAGCCCTAAACTTTATTTTATTATTCTTATATTCTGTTGTCTTCATCAGTGATGCCATTGCTTCATCATGTTCATCAATTCTCATTAATTGTCTTGCTACTGGATCTTCCTCTTCCTCGGCATCTAGCAGTTGTTGATCATGAAGCAATTCTTCATCCTCTGCATCACTAGCTATAAAGGACTCAATTTGTGGTGGATTTTTTATTATCACCAATTCTTCAGCATTGGAGTTGGCCATCTATAAAAGAAAACTCCTTTAATACTGGTATAGAAATTTACACAACATAATATTTTTAATGTTATATTTTTATGTGTTTTTTAAAATTTTTTTACTGAACTCAAGACTATATACTAAGATTTCTCTTCCTTATATCTATAGCCTTGAGGCTTTGATACCAAACTTGTAACGCCTCCATATCTCTACTCTCACAGTATTCAATATGGTGCTTACTACGAATCAATATATAATTCATTTAAATCTATACACCCATGGAATCTGATTACAAGATTACATTAAATAGAGGGACTATCAGATATAATTCCTATAGATCCAAAATTAACAGTATCCCATAACAGATGTCAATTCTCAAGAGAACTATTTCTGTGTTTGGATACCCTCACTTGGATATATGAACTGTATCTGTGACTAGAGTCTATCTATCCAAAATTCAGAGTACTAGTAATAACATAAAAAGTCCATATTACCAATACCCTCACCCAGATGTATAGTCTATGCCAAGTGAATTTGTACTATCGTATCGATAGTAACTATCTATCCAAAATCCAGGGTATCAATAACAACATGAATAGTCCATGCTATTAATACCCTCACTCAGATAAATAGTTCCCAAGGATCTCAGCTAGATTCGAAGAATTCTAAATTTTACATCTATATATGTAAGAAAACACGGTTGCGGAAATAAAAGATGTTATATATATCATAATATTAAGATTCGATTACATGATATTCATAACGAGTTTCTCATTACAAGGTATTCAAACAGACAAGAATATAATCTAATCTAAGCAGGGACACTTCCCTTTATCTACTCCAGATGTTCCAGGGTTACCATCTAAAACTGCTAAGGGAATAATTTGCAAGGGTGAGCTATGACATGCTCAACAAGTTTTGTATTTATAACAATATATGATTTAAAGAAATACAACAATTCAAATTTTGACTGATAGTTGTTATCATTTCACTATGGATTTATATTTCTATCAGTCACACAAACTTAGAAATTTTGTTCAAATATGAGATAGGGGATCAGCCTATTCAACATCTTAGGAGTATGCATCTCATCCTACCAATGCTCAAATGCACCCAACTTAGTGTCAATATATTATCGACCGAAAGATCCCATACGGGATACCCAACTTCAGAATAGGATGTCTTACCAAACAATTTGGTTCGACATAATAATTTAAGCTTAACAATCAATATGAATAAACAATTCATTTCTTAGTTATGCTGAAGCTATAACAATAACCTTACAATAAGAAGTAATTCAATTGTAGGTGTAGTATATTATATCAACAGCATATGAAGATAAAAATCTTGTTCAACGAGTAAATAGGTTCAAGAAATTTGCATAAGTAGTTTAAGGGTTAAGAAGAACTTGCCTGAGCGTAGATCAGTCAAGTTATGTTATTCAATCGTTAATAAATACCAACGATGTTCATATATATAAATCTAACGCGTTAGTATTGATAACAATACTCAATTATAATATTTACATAATATCTAGTTAGATTCAATAGGGTTTCGATGTTTAATATCTTTACCGAATATTAAATAAGTTGATAAATGGACAAAATTTTATTTATAAAATTTATTATATTTTTAGATAATTTTATTTATCCTTTACAATAATTTTTAGAAGTTTTAAAATATTTTTAAAACATTTATTTATCCTTTACATTATTTATTTCTATTTTAAGTAATTAATATTTACTTGAAATTTTACAAAAACCATTGTTTATTATTTTAAATAATTTATAATCATTTATTATGATTTTTATATCATTAATATTATTTTTCAACAATTATTTATTATTTATTAGTAATTATTCTAATTACTTTATTATTAACTTAATTATTAATAATATCCAAATAAAATAAAATATTTATTGAATTTATGTAAAAATATAAGAAATTAATTACAATTATTTAATATAATTTTTAAAACTATTTTTGTATTTATTTATTAATTATTTTTAATTTTTATAATTTAATTTTAGAAAAATCAATTTATGTCTGTCGCTAAAGCCCTTCAGAGACAGAAAGTGTCCCTGTAGGTGTTCTTGAGTTTTTGGGCAATAGTTTGGTCATGGTCGAGTGACCAGTTTGACCACGCATTTTTCAGCTACTGGTTATGATTTTGGGTTTGATCAAGCTTTGATGTTATAGTACTTTACAGTACTACATCATGAATCAAATTTGAGGCTTTAACCTACATATAATAAGAAGTTATAGAGGCTCAAAGTCACTGTCAGAGCTGTTCTTGAGTTTCTGGGAAACCCAGAACAGTGGTCATAGCTGGTCAACTGTTTTGTGGAATGAATATCTTTGATTCTGTGTATTGGATGTGTGTTTTGTTTGTTGTAACATGTAGTATATATGTCAGGGTACATATATATATCACTAACTAGAACAAAGCTTATTTCTAAGGCCTCTAATTATGCTAGTCAAAGTACAGCCAAACACTGTTCTTGGTGTTCTTCAGTTTTCTGGGCAACCCAAAAAACTTGGTCAAGCTCGGTCAACGGATTTTGACCATTAATTTCAGTAATCTTATACGTTGTTTGTGCAATTTAAGATCATAGATATGTAGTACATATATCAGGGTGTTAATCTAATACAAAACATTAACAAAATAACAACCAGAAAGCGATCAAAAGGTTTGGTCAATGTAGCCGGTTCGACTGTTCTTGAGTTTTCTGGGTAACCCAGAAAACTGCAATCCGTGAACAGTCAACCTACTTTGACCAATCATAACTTGTAATCTATGGTTCTAATGAACCTGTTTTCTTTTCCAGATTAAAGACCTACTAACAGGCTACAAGTAACATACAATTAACAGACCTAAACATAAACACAATTGAATCAAAAAGCCCTAACATTTGGCTGTCAGACTTGATTTTTAAAATTTCCAGATTTCTAAAAACACCTAATTAAGGCATCTAGATGTTATGAAAACGTGTTCTACCAATCTAACATACTTTATAACATACTATACATATTTCTAAACATCTAAACAACAAAATTAATAAAGGATCAAAGAGTTAGCTATGAACTAGGGTTTGTACCTTTTCTTGATTGATTTTTTAATTCTAGCTTCTGATTTTGTTGCTGCTATCACCCAGACTTAATTTGGTAAGTAAGTAAGTGTATAATTGCTTAGAAATTTCGTGAGTTTGCTAAGCCCTAAGGTTTCTATTTATAGAATTCTTTAACTTGGCTTTTTGGTCATTTTTGAGCAACTTGCCTCCATAAATATTTGATCTGATGACTAATGTCATGCTTGGGAGTTACAAGCATGTCATGTGCAGCCTAAGGACTTGAATGGTGACTCCTAACCTACTTGTGAGCTAGTTAGGTTAGTTTAGTAGCTTAATTATGTCCTAATCTTCACTAATCTTGATTAGGGTTTTGTTTTTAATGATTAGGATTGTTAAATGATGTTATTAGTACCTAATTGAAGTTTACTAACAATGATTAGGTGTTAAGATAATCTAATTAGGGTTAAATTAATTAGGGTTAGGATTTTGCTGATTAGGGTTAGGGTTTGTTAATCTAGGGTTACTAACCTAGATTTCTCACTAATCCTAACAAGCACGGCAAAGCGTTTTGTCAGTGTAAGCATGACAAAGCAACTTGTCAAAATAATTATACCGAAAAGTTCGATTACGAAAGAAAAATTTTAAGCACGAGGTGTCAAGCACGACGTTTTTCGGACAAAAATTTATTTGGTCAAATTTGTTAAACAAAGTATATATTAACACATAACACATTCCGAACGAAGAAATTTTATTGATATAACTGGATTTTTCACATACAAGTCTTATTAGGGTTTTGGGTTTTTACATGACCTATCTTAGGTTACTCTCTCGGCTTCTTTTTTTTTTTGCATGAAGGTTCCTAGATCATCGCAATTTATTCAACGGGAAGTTAATCCAATCTTTCAACTAGAGCGAATCTGGGTGGTGCCTTTCCTGAGCCTCGTTGGAATTAGTCTTCCTACGAGTCCAGTAATCAAACACCGACAGGATAGCCTCCTAGTGTAGGAACCACACAACATACATTCATATACAACGTGTCTCACCGTATGGAAATGATGACATGTGAGAAGCACTAATATCACAAGCAGATATAGTGCAAAGCACTAAGTGCAGTAAGTAAATGCATTCGTACACATTCATCCAAATGTAAATATAACATTCACACACAAGCATATAACAGTTTTGAAAAGCTTGTAATAGCGGCTTAAGCCCTCTTATTAGAGTCCCCAGTAGAGTCGCCATATGTCGACGTTAGGATTTTTACTGTCCCTTTTCTGTTCTTGTCTTTTGGTGTTCTCATGTTAGGTGAGATTTGTTTGAAAAAATAAGTTGTGAAAAGGTCCAACATGTATATGTCGACGATTGGACTATAAGAGTCGCCAGTTGGTATTTTTTATATGGTTGCACCAACTCAACCGAGAAAAGGTTTGCACATTGACCTAGTGATGTAACACTGCTTAACTAGTCTGTGAAACCGAGATTCGTTAGGGTCCGGGGGCTTGATTATACGGAGGGAAGGTGTTAGGCACCCCCGACATCTGTGTTATCACGGTGATCGCCACTTTTTAATTTAAACTGTTATATGAATGTGTGTGGGGGGGGGGGTCAATGTGCAATTATCTGGAAGTAGTGCTATGCCACGTTTGCACCTATATACAGAGGGTTTGAATTTTGTATAAAATTTCAGTTTTAACAAGATATAGCAGTGATGTTGTGTAAAAGAGATTTTTCAAACCCTTATGCTCAATAGTAATTGAGGCCTTTGATACTTCCATTTTATTATGTGTTCGGCTTAACTGCTTTTATTTTCGAGATGCGAGGCATCTTCGAGAAAATAAGATATATAGCAGTGCCGAATTCCTTGCGGGCATGAGAGCCATCTAAGAAAATTCAAACACCGTAAATAATTTACAATCTGGATACAGTCGAAAATGTCCATCACGGGAACCGAATCTAGATTCAGAAGACTTAATTTGTGATCACATGATTCCTAGGCTCACATGATATTGCAGTTTGTATGAAAGCTGTAAGCAGTTATATATATAAAAGCTATAAATATATATATATATATATATATGAGTGATCAACCACCACAAAGTAAACTCCATGGAAGATTGGAAATGTAAATATATAAAAGGCAGTATATATATATATATATATATATATATATATATATATATATATAAAACGGTCAACCGCAACGAAGTAAACTCCAAGCGGGACTAAATGTAAATAAAGCGGTAAATGGCTACGAAGTAAACTCCAAGCCTGACAAAAATATAAATAAAGCAGTAAATGGCCACGAAGTAAAATCCAGGCCTGACAGAAATGTAAATATATAAGTATTTATATATTTATATATATATATATATATATATACGCAGTAAACGCTCCGGATGTAAATCCAGGCTCAATCAAACAAAGTTTGATGGTAATAATATATATAAGTATTTATATTTATATATATACAAAAGAAATAAAAAGCCACTTGATAGAAGTAAGGGCATACGCCATACAACACGACTCTCAGCGTGAATAACTCTGTGTGCAAAAAGTGGAGAAAGGCTTTAAGAAATGTAAGAAGTCTTACGATTGGTACGCCAAGAAGACTTCAAATGGCTTTAAATGAATGAACACTTTCGGTTTTTCTTAGGTAAAAATATGACAAAGTACAAGCTCATAAGTGTTTGAAAAGAGAAAACACTCAGTTTATAGTGTGTACAGAGCAAAATGGACAGGGCTTCCTCGCCTTTTATCTTCTTCAAATGGCCACCTCAAGCCCTCTATTTATAGAGAGGGGGCAGCAGTGTACTGTGTAGCCATGAGATGTACTACTGTTGCCGAAAGTGCTCCCGGCTCAAGTGGGCCCCGCCGTCTCAAAGTACATGCATGCATGCAACGCGTTGTCCGTTCGAACCTTCATAACTTTCAATTCGGGCATCCGATTGAGGTGTATAATATATTTTCTGAATGTTATTATCGAGAGCTACACAATGATATGGGATAGGAAGTTGTACGAAGTCAGGAAGATAGGACCATGCCTAGATCTTCGGGTTTTCAAATTTCATTCGGTGTGATGTCTCTTGTAGTAGTCACTCGGGATTTGAGCTATGGTTCTTGTAGGACACTTCTGTGTGGAATGTATGTTGAACTGTTGTTGAGACAGAGCAATATTAACGATTTTGCCCCTCATCGGGGTTATCTCCGGTTTGGGCTGATTTAGCAATCGTTGCTCAGTGTTATCTCTGAGATTGGGCTGTTGTGAGTGCTGGATGTCCTCAGGGTTGTCTCTAAGGTGTGCCTGACCTCCCGGGATTATCTCCGGGTTTGGGCCGAAGTGCCTTGGGGTTATCTCGAGTTGAAGGCGACTATGAGGGTTGAAATGAGCTTTTTGGGTTATCTCAAAGCGCAACCTTCACTCCTTGGGGTTGTCTCCGAGGTTAAGCCCGAAACTCTTGGGGTTATCTCCGGATGGGCCGGGTATCTCTGGGGTTGTCTCAAGAGATGGAAAAGCGATAATTTCGGGGTTATCTCGGGCTGACCTGCATTCCTCGGGGTTGTCTCGAGGTTGGAACCTGAAACTCCGTGGGTTGTGTCTCAGAGGCGGGGTGAGTATCTCGGGGTTGTCTCAGAGTTTGGCCCAGGAACTCCGGGGTTGTCTCCAGAACTGGAATTGCTTTATCTTCCAGGGTTATCTCTGAAAGACGATTCTGCTCTCCTGCAATGTTAGTAACGGGAATGCAAAAATTTCGAGTGTCTACACGGTCAAGATATATTCAAAGATACAAAATAAGAAGCTATAGTGATTGAAAAGGTTGAATGACACTTTTGTCCTTTCAAGTTGTCACCTATTTTTTAAATCGTCTCTAAAGTTTAATTTTCATCGGTTATATCCTTAAAATGACATTTTATTGGCATTTTCGTTCTTTCGGCCCAATTTGACCTCAACCCGACCCAGTTTGACCCAACCCAAAATTTTAATATTTTAAAATATAAATTTATTTTTAAAATAAATTTAAAATATAATTATATTTAATTTTCTTGTGTAATTTTTTTGAATCTATATTTTATGAAACTTTACTCATTTTTGAAAAAAAATAAAAGTTTCTTGTATTTTTTCCTTATAATAATAATTATTATTTTATAACTTTTTTAAATAATATTTTATTTTAAATATAAAAATAAATATTATTTTAAAATATTAAATATAATAATTATTATTTTCAAATTATTTTAAAAATATTTTATTTTAAAATATTAAATATAATTATTATTTTAAAATTAATATTTTATTTTAACATATTAACAATAATAATTATTTAAAAATTATTTAAAAAAATATTTTATTTTAAAATATTAAATATAATTATTATTTAATTTTTTAAAAAAACTAATATTCTATTTTTAAATATTAAAAATAACTATTTTAAATAATTATTTTATTTTAAAATATTAAAATAATTATTATTTTAAAAATAGTAATTTATTTTAAAATATTAAATAAATATATTTTTTAAATGTTAAATATAATTATTATTTTAAACTTGTTTTAAAAATAATTTTATATTTAAAATATTAAAATTTTGGGTTGGGTCAAACTAGGTCGAGTTGGGTCAAATTGGACAAAATGGGTCGGGTTGAGATTAAATTGGACTGAAAGAACGAAAACGCCAACAAAATGCCACTTTAAGGACCTACCAGATAAAAATTAAACTTTTGGGACGACTTTGAAAGTTAATGACAACTTGGAAGGACAAAAATGTTATTCAGCCAATTGAAAATAACGGACAATCTTTGAATCTCTTTTAACTCTTAAGAAATTATCTAAACTCTCACAGTATGTCTTTCAAGAGATAAAGAGCAACACATCCACAATAACCATTTTACTTCTTTGTGATCGTAAAGAACTTAATTTTCTTCTTGACAAACTGCCCTTGTAGTTTTTGAGTAAAACGTTGTTCAGTTCTTTGTAAACTTTTAAATATATTCCAAGCGAATCTCATCTTAGTGTGGGATCCCTTCTTAACAGAGAAGAAAAATAGAGTAGACTTGTATTTCCATTTCAATATTTCATCTTGTATGGTTCGTGCTTGTTTTCATCCTTTATTCAAATATCAAACTAGGATTTATGAATGACTAAAGGGGTTTTCTAAATCCCTTCCATTCCCTTCCCTTCTTAAACTCAAACATTACAGAAGGAAAGCTTAAATTCCTTCCGATCCTTCTACACCTTTTCCCCATCCTTCCAAACTCAAACACAGGTTAATGACAAAGGTACTTTCAAGTTCTGTTGCCATATCAATGTGAACGAAGAACTAATTCAAGTTCATAACTTCCTAGCATTATATTAGAACGTGAACGAACTTCTTTTATCCCTTCTGTAAATTAAGAATCGTCTTTGTTTTGTCTTTGTTAAACACCCCGCCAATCCTAACATTGAAATTGTAACGCAGATTTTTTATGGGTTCGGAGAATAAATACAAGTTATATTGCCAAATCAAAGTTTCCCCAGTACTAAAATCCCTACCTTAAGATGGGGCTTGGCTCAAGATGGGAAAACCCTACTTAAAAGCCTTGGCAAACCATCCCTGTAATTTAAAAAACCCAATTGGATTCTAACCAATTAATATCAAAGTTCAAAACAGGACTGGCAAGTTCTATAAAACTAAAACTATTAGTCTGTTACAATAAAAATAAAAAGTAAACTAGAAGTAAACATTAGGCAAGAAGAATTTCAAAATTGTTCCCACAAAATCAGATCAACACCAAATAAAAGTTTCAGCTGCAAATAACAATCACTCATTTCTTCTTTCCAGCCTTAGCAGCATCACCAGCCTTGGTCTGCAACAAAAAATTTAGATTTAAATTTTTTAAACAAAAATGCCACAAGTTGAATGAATTTATCAGAGGACCTAGGTGACAAATGCCATACCTTCTTCACACCACGAATCTTCTTGGCTCTGTTCTTCCTTTCCTTGATCTGCTTCCTAGACTTCTCAACCTTAGTATCAAGTCCATTCTGCAATCAAAGGGGAACACAATTAAACAGTTGTGCAAGATAAGTTTAGATATCTTTCCAGGCAAAATATAACATGATAATACATCCTGCAAGGTTTATATATTGCGAAGGAAAGGAAGAATCACAAGGTGATGTATATATTGTCTTTGCTAAGAAGAATGCAAGGAAAAAACAGGAATAATCCATGAATTCTACTTGATGCTTTTAAATTAATAGCTTTATTCTACACAATAAACTCAATAAGACACATGAACAGAAAGCCCCGACCAGTGTAGACTGATCCTAACAACCTTGTTGATATATTAGACGTTAAAAATCCATCTAGGTTTAGCAAGTGTCGAGGTCAGTTAAGCTTGTAGATAGTGACAATAGTAGCAATAATAGATAACACAAGTAATATCACTGCTTTACTTAGTACATTGATCAGTCAGATTAGCTACTCAAATTAAAAATCAGAAAAGTATCACTGCTAGAAGTTTTATGTGGACTAATGAAAAACACTACATAAAACTCCGAAAAAGTTAGTTCAATGACATCTTTTGTACATTTTATACAAGGCAAAGGACCTAAAGGTTTTAATCAGTGACCAAGATGCTAACAATGGTATGTACATGATTTTGAGTATTTACATACAAACTTCATCACTAAACCAATCACAAGAAAAAAGACATCCCAAATCGACTATGTTACCTTGTGTTCTAATGTGAAATGGTTATATTTCAGAATAAACAGCTGTCTCATCTCAACATACATGCTAGTATGTTACTGAGCAAATTACTGATTACTTTATTGAAACCAAGCTACTGAGCAAATGTCACACTTGATTCTAAATATTTATTTATCACCAGAGCACATAAAAGCAAATAGACCTTTCATAAATTAAAGGCTTAAAAACAAATGTTGTGCAGATATCAATCAAAATATTATACGTTATCAAAACTAGCAAAATAAACATCTTCCAATCATGAATCTTTAATGTAGTGCACATGTTACAAAGAAAAACGATTAGAACTATTCAACTTGTTCCCAAAGTTATTAACTAAAAAGTTCATAGTACTCAATTGAGTTCATAAACTTCATTCCCACCTAATCACTGTTGTATTAGTAGTGAACAAAAGCAAGTTGGTGGACCTGGAACCAGCAATTCTTACAAAACAAACAATGTCTATCATGCAAATAAAAGGTTTAGCCTAAAACTCAACAAGATTGAAAAGAACGTATATTTCTATGTATGACATTGAGCCAAAAAATAAATATACATAACCAAAAAATAAATATACATATGTATTATATTGACACACCACTAACATATATAATAAGTATGATATCAATCCCAAAAAGAACCAAACATTACTATCCAGTACTTGATAAACAAAAAACCATACAACTACCATAATCAGGTATAGAAATAAACAAATAGTAATAAAGAATTATCAAATAATCATTTATTCTAGCGAGAAGAATCCCAAATTGAACCCAGAAATAAAGCTAACAGATGATTATAACTAGCATGGGTGGAAGAGTTTTAAAGTGAATTTTACCCTGATGAGCCTGTATTTGGGTTCATATTTCTTAGCACTCTCAACAGAGTCATAAATCAACCCAAATCCAGTTGACTTTCCACCACCAAAATGAGTGCGGAACTTGAAAACAAAAATAGCACTCGCATCCTTGACCGAGTACAGCTCAGCCAACTTCTGCTTCAGCTCCCCCTTCAGAATGATAGGTAGTAGAGATAACCAAAACTCATGATCAATACTTCAAAAATAGTTTTGAAACAAACACATCTACACTGTTATCGGTAAAAAAACCAAGAGGAAACTGAAAATATTACCTTTGAAACATTAGCTTTCCCCGGATGAAGAACATCAATGATCTGCACGAATAAACAGCAAGATCTCTCTCAGATTATATTACAATGTAACTAATCTAAAGCATTTGTTTCTCTCAAAAATAAGAGATGTAAAACCTCAGCTACACCATTTCTAGGTTTTTTCACTTCACAGTAATTAAAAATAAATAAAAAACAATCCAACTGTTTACATTTTAAAGTAATAAAAAGGTATAAATTATTAACTTCTCATTTCCTTAAAAAATAAGGGTATATGCAGGTTTCTTCATCAATTTTTAAATACTTAATATCTATATATATATATACCTACCCACTATACATAGTATATACACACCATAAACATTTCCACCGTCAGCAATCGTACCTCCCCTTTATATATATATATATATATATATGGGTCTCCATCCACAGCAACCGGTTGTTGAGGAGCAACCCATACAAGCTCTACCGGCCTTGGACAATTTTTTTTTTTTTTTTTTTTATAAGCCAGCGGCTGGCCAAAATGGGTTGCTCCCCAACAACCGGTTGCTGTGGATGGAGTCCCTATATATATATATATATATATATATATATCACTCAAATTAACACTCAGCGCCGCCAATTACAGACAAGAAGCTTAATTTCCATGAACACGTCTAGGATTAATTTAAACTGTCACTTTCAAGAACCACACAGAAAGAGGGACAAAGAAATTACAAACATTTTCAATTACTTTACCGGATCAAACGAAAGATCAAAACAATAAACTAATTACCCACCAGCCGCTAAACAAATCTACATATACAGCAGTTAAAATCGGAAGGAAACTTACGAATTGCTTCCTAGAGAGAAGCCTGTTTGTCATGAACTTCCTAGTCCGGATTGTCACGTTCTTATCCGCCATGGTTTTGAGTTAATAGGCTCAAGGGTTTTTTTAGCAGCCGGAGGCACAAAAACAGCAGCCCTCGAGAGAAGAGAAACGGAGACGGAGAGGGAGAAGCCCAACCCTATGATTTATATATAGGTAGGGTTCTGGAGATGCCCTAATTTTTTGACATGCCCGTTAAACGGGTCGGATTATAATGTAGTATCCAACCCCCAGACCCATGACCAAAATTACTTTTGGCGCGTTTGGATGCTCACTCGAAGATGGGATGTTTCCAAATTTTGATATTGAGTCCTTACATTATTTTAGTAATATTTTTAACGATTTTTTTTTTAATAACTCTCAAAAAATATATAATATTTTTTGTAATTTTTTAAATTATACTTAAAATATTATTTTTTATAAAAATTTCAGTTAAAATAAATTTATATATTTTTTAAGAGTTAAAAAAAATCGCTAAAAATATCACTAGAACAATGTCCATTTATACTTATTGTTTGATATTTCGGCAGTCTTACTCACATTAATATGGACCACTTTTGTTATTCGTATGAGGTTTGTTATTCATTTTTATTACTTCATCAAAAGTCAATTAGTGTAATTAAGTATCACGATAATTGTAATTTTATTTTTTAAAGAAAATTTAATTATATTATTTATATTCCTTAATTTAATCCGGGTCATATTTGTTTGCAAAAATTATAATTCTGAAATTATAATTCATGAGATCATAATCCCAAGACTATTAATTCTAAAATTAAATAGTCATAATCACATGTTTGTTTTTTATGAGATTATTTATGGGATAATTTAAAATAATCTCATGTTATGTTTGTTTTTTTCAGTATTAGTTAAAAGGATTAGATAAAAGAATATCGTTTGGATTATTATACTTTTATCAATAATAATATATTTTAAACTTGTTTATACATCAAAAATGATGAGCAGTTAATTAACATAAATTACTCCAATAAATTAGAAAAATGATGAGGTTAATTTTGTCTAAAAGTTTGAAAAATATTTGGATACTTCCTCTGCTTTACAAATAGTCTCATTTATAAAATTAGTAAACACTATTTTTATTATTAAAAAAATTAAAATTATAAGTTCATAGTTTTATTAGTAGAGATATGATAATAAAATTTTAAAAGTTATATTATTTATATTATTATTACTAAAAAGTACATTATCTAGAATAAAAATTTAATAAATAAAATTCTTTATATAAAACAAAACAAGCATATAATTGATCACATATAATGTAATCAATTTATATACTCTTAAAAAAAAACAGGTCCATAAACAAAAAAAGGAAAAAAAAAAAAAAGAATTCGCCTAAGTTAAACAGGTTAAATAAAACACCCACTAAATTAAAACAGGTTAAATTTATTTAGACAAATAAATAAATTAAACTAGTTTAATTAAAACAACAAGTCAAACAAAAACAAAAATAAATTAAAACAGGTTTAGATTATTTTGTTTTTTTTTTCATTTTTTTAAACATGTTAAATTTATTCGGCCTTTATTGAAATTCGCCCCGTGGCCTGAGGCTGAAATTGAAAGGCCCGAAATAGATTGAGGTTATGAATAAAAGGGGAGAAATGAGAATAAATTAAAAAAAAGTTAGAAGTTAATTTTGTTTATCAATTTTTAATCTTAAATAGTAGGGATTATAATACTATATAGAATATGGTATTAAATAATCTTATATTTTAAGTTATTTTATAATCTCATGACTAATAGTATCAAGCTCAAATTTAAAACTAAATAAAATATTCATGATTAATAATTATATCTCAAGTGTAATTCTTAGGTTATTTTTTTTCTTTTTTTTTTTTTTTTTAGACTTTAGGGAGGTACTCCCTTTGTTCCAAAGTAGATACATTTTATTTACAGTTAAAATATATTAATAAAATAGATACATTCTATTTAATATGTTTAATGTGAGACCCTAGATTTTATGAATAAAATATTTAATTTTCTCGAAATAATTTTTTGAATATTATGGTGTGGATTTGATATAATGTTATAGTTGTGGGTAGTATTTATAAATTTTTGCAAAAGTATGCAAGTTGTTATATAATATTCGATTGGTCGAGGAATATTCGTTTTATCGAGGGAATATTCAGATAACTATGATCGTTGGTGGACCCTATTAACGGAATTATTGTCGGATTGAGAAAAGCGACAAAGTATTTTATGAAAATAACGGTGGAAGTTTTCACCAGTAAATCTTGTTGAACTACTCATTAGTAAAAGTCTGATGAATGGCGTGGTTGCGACAAGTAGCTTGCGGTATTGATTATTGATGCTTACGTGTTGGTTGATTTGAAATCAATGAATACGATGCAAGATATCTGTGGTCAACAAGTAATAAAGTGAAAATAGAGTATCGTTCCCACGAGGAATTATTTAATAAAAATCACAAAGTACTAATTCTTAACCAAACTAATTTTATTTAACCAATCTCAAATCGTGATTTTTCTAATTAAGAAAACTAAATTAACTAATTAAACTGAATTGCTTTATAAATGAATTCAAATAAATAAAAGTTAAGACTCCAATATCCCCAATTATGAAATATAAACCAATTATCCAATTATTCCAACTATTATGCCTAATGAATTGTTAACAGGAATTCTCAAATGCCAAAAGCCCTTTTCTAAGCGATCAATTGACTTCTATTTAATCCAGATTAATCTTGCTATATTCCTATACAAAACAATTGAATTAAACTCCTATCAATTCCAATTCCTTGTGTGTTACATGCGATGAACAGATATTTCTATTCAATTCACAAACCTAATTATTCACTTTGCAAATAATTAAGTCACATGATACCATGCCCAGTTCTAACCCTAGAATTCCTCTTTCAATTCCTTCTAGAGTAACAAGGTAATTACTGATCAGATAATTAATCAATAGGCTCAAGACAAGATAAACAATTCAATTTAACATAAATAATTGGAATAAATCGAATAACTAATTTATAGACATAAAAGGTTCAATTGAAATCTTAATAAAAGAGTTAGTTCATAATTAATGAATTAAATTCAAGAATTCACAACTGAACAGACATTAAGAGATAAAAGTATGATAAGAGAAGAGAATGGAATCTGTTGTCAGCAAATCTGATGCTCCCCTCTTGCTCTTGTTCTTGATCTTCAGTGTTCTTCAATTTGCTTCAATCTCCAATGGCTAATTAAGAACTAGGGTTTATGTTCTAATCTAATGGAGTGTTTTATCTAAGCTAATCTATGTAATCTCCTCTAATTTTATGCCTTACATCATGTATTTATAGGTTACAAGTCCAATTTTTAGCTTAGGAACAAACCCAATCCAATTTGGAGTCAAAAAGTATCAAAATTCGCCCCAAAATGCGTCCAAGCCTTGCCAGGACCTTCCCAGCGCCTCAAATACAAGTACTGGGCACGGTCGAACCTCACCTTCTAGCGCCTTTTGCTGCCGCAAATAAGCTTTGAAATGGCGCCCTTACTAATGGGCCTTTTTGGAAATTTTCTACTCCGACGTCCTTTGGGAAAATGGCCATACCTTCTTCGTCCGAACTCCGATTTTGATGATTCATGATGTTCCAAAAAGAGGAGAAGTAGATCTACAACTTTTATTCTTTGAGTTTTTTGAAATAAGGTCCAGAGAAATACTCAAATTGGCTCTGAAGTGACTATTGTGTAAATGGCAAGCCAAAAACGCGAATCTAGCCACCCCGAACGTCGATCCAAGTAACTTTTGTCCCAATTCCTACTAAAAAACGTAAAACATGAATGAATAGACACAAACACTTAAAAAAATCCAAAAGATTAAGCTCAAACGCACTCAATTATGAGTATAAAACTCACTTATCAAATACCCCTAAACTTAAACCTTTGCTTGTCCTCAAGCAAAAACACAAAAGAACTAAAAATAAACAAACTAACTCAACTACATGAATGCATATGTATGATCCACTTTCTAATATACCTACAAACCCAGTAATAAATCAGTATGATATATAGCAACAGGCCTAAAAGATACCAATGATACTCAAACAATATATACAATCAAGTCAAAGTCCATAACTCTAACCAATTAGTCAATCCAAACATGTCATCACCCATGTTGTGTGTGTGTGCTTGTTAACCAGTCTAACCAACCACGGTTCAAGATAATCACATAACAAACTTCTTAGAAGGAAAATTTCAGTTCCAATTCAATTACTTTTGTAAACATAACAACTTCGGTTAAAACTAAGCAATTACCAAGTCTAAGGGTAAATACAAGATTTATTTATACTTTTATTCAACCACGAGGGCATTTTTGCTCTTTCTCGTGTTTTATTCATTTTTTTCTCATGGTCGCAGTAAATGTCTTATTCCTCAGCTTTTTGGTGCTACCTTAACGAGCTTTTCGACCAACGACTCCCAAGCCATTAAGACCTTAGGGCGCTTAGGTGTAAAGACAATCCCCAAGCTTACTTTTACTCAAGTAACAAAGGCCACAAAACTGTACAAGCATGCCACGGTGTTTATTCTCTTTTTTCTTTTTTTTTTGAATTTTCTATTTTTTCTTTTCATCATTTCTTTTTTCTTCTTTTGTTGTATATATATATATATATATATATATATATATATATATATATATATATATCATAGATTCCCCCAAACTCAAGCTTTTACGTCATTCCAACCTTTACCGTCAGTTCGCTAATTTCTTTAAATTTTTACCAAGATTTTCCCTCAGAAAAAAATTATGAAACCCTTGAACCAAGTGGATTAAAACAGTTAAACTTTAAGTGCTAACCGGTTACATAAGTTTAAGACAGGCTCAGATTATCATCATGATTAAAATTAGAACTCATAATTAATTATCAACACTGTTTAAGTTAACATGCAAAACCAATCTTATCATAGGCCGAGCTAAGACCACACCAACCAATCACACAGATTCATGCAAAAAAAAGTGCAATTATACTACATGAACACATACTAATGCAACACATATATGAATATGCAAATAACTACCATGTATTATATGCAACCTAAAAAAAACACAATGTTAACACATAAAAAAAATGAACTACTATACAGATAACTAACTATATGCAATACGACACTAAAATGCCCCCAAACTTAAACTAGACATTGTCCTCAATGACTAAAATAGAAAAAAAAATTAAACCAGAGGACTTCCCTGAAAATATAGCAATCTTCCTCCTTGTCCGCTAAGTTTGGAGAATAGGCTAAGCACATGGAACAAATTGGGTACCACACTTGAATTTGGCTTGAATAACCTGTAAACCAAACTAAAAATAAAAATTAAACTTGGGTTGCCTCCCAATAAGCGCTTGTTTTATAGTCTCAGCCTGACTTCTTCAATTCTCTATCCAATTCCCCTACGAAAATTGAGGAATCCTCCATCCATTAGTAATAATGTCTCTTTTGGGAGGTTCCCATTAGCAAAAGCCCTTGAATTAAAGTCACCTAGCATGCTCTTTGTAGATAGGTTCCCCATTAAGTACGGCAAACCACTAGGTGCTTTCCCCATTGTGTTTGTGATCAAATTATGGTACGGAAGCTTGTTAAACACAATGGGCTCTTCCTTTATCTTCTCCTTTTTAACCCACCATGACTCCACAGTTGTACTAGCTCTTATGTCACAAAGAGCTTTGCCTACGACATGACTGCCAATTGGGCATGGTTTTGCAAAACTGCCCGGATTCTTGAACTTTGGTGGAGGAGGCACATGGGATACTAATGAAATTGGCTCATCTTCGTTGGTACTCAAAGTTAGATCTTCGCCGATCTCCTTTTCTTGGTCCCCAAGTCTTTCCTCTCTTTCAACATCTATATCATTTGGCACATCCGGTTGTAGATTTGGTTCGGACTCACCATCAGTCTCGGCATCCATGTCATAGAGCCAAGTGTATTGAGGAAAAATGTTTGAGGCATTGGTTAGTTGTTCTGTTTGGTTCGTAAAATTTTGACTCAATATCTCTTGATTAATCCTCCTCTCCTCACATGAAGCTATGTACTTGGACAAAACTTCCTCCAAATTTGAATGTTCTTCCTGTTGTACTAGAGGTGGACACGAGAAATTCGGTGGGTATGCTGGACTTGGAGCATAAAATTGATCTTGATGTGTATGGCTCCATGAAAAATCCGGGTGATACCCCCAATCCTGATAATAGTTGTTGGGATAGACATAATTGTTGGGGTAATCACCACCATACTGTACCGGCTCGAAACTGATGGCACACTGATGACTCATATGATTTCCAGCACAATAATCACAAGTAACCGCCACACTTTGACGACGTTGAGCTTCAATAGTGACGTTGAGCTTCAATAGCTTCTACCATCCTCGAAAGTGTCTCAATCTGTGCTGACAATGCAGAAAGTTTCTCGAGTCTGTCAATCTCTGCTCCCCTTGGCTGAGTCATTCTTGCCATCCTTCGACTCTGTTGGGCTGCGATAACCTCCAACGTCTTCGAAGTTGCCTCAATTTGTATTGGCTCTATAGAAGATGTATTAAGTCCATCAATCCCTGTTTCCCTTGGTTGAGCCATGAACGTGTATGGCCATTGATACTCAAAGTCATCCATGGTACCTAAAATGAGAGAAATATAAGAAGAGAATTAAAAATAAAAATAAAATGTTTAAATTAAGACTAATTTGATTGAAATTAATATTGGTAAATAATTATTAAATTAATTCCAAGAACAGCGCCGCTTTAAAAACTTATTGGTTGATTTAAGAATCAATGAATAAATGCAAGTATACACGATTCAACAAGTAATAAAGTGAAAGTAGAGTAGTATCGTTCCACGATGAATTATTTAATAAAAATCACCAAGTACTAATTCTTAACCAAACTAATTTTATTTAACCAATCTCAAATCGTGATTTTTCTAATTAAGAAAACTAAATTAACTAATTAAACTGAATTGCTTTATAAATGAATTCAAATAAATAAAGGTTAAGACTCCAATATCCCCAATTATGAACTATAAACCAATTATCCAATTATCCCAATTATTATGCATAATGAATTGTTAACAGGAATTCTCAAATGCCAAAAGCCCTTTTCCAAGCGATCAATTGACTTCTATTTAATCCAGATTAATCTTGCAATATTCCTATACAAAATAATTGAATTAAACTCCTTTCAATTCCAATTTCTTATGTGTTACATGCGGTGAACATATATTTCCATTCAATTCACAAACCTAATTATTTACTTTGCAAATAACTAAGTCACATGATACCATGCCCAGTTCTAACCCTAGAATTCCTCTTTCAATTCCTTCTAGAGTAACAAGGTAATTACTGATCAGATAATTAATCAATAGGCTCAAGACAAGATAAACAATTCAATTTAACATAAATAATTGGAATAAATCGAATAACTAATTTATAGACATAAAAGGTTCAATTGAAATCTTAATAAAAGAGTTAGTTCATAATTAATGAATTAAAACCAAGAATTCACAACTGAATAGATATTAAAAGATAAAAGTATGATAAGAGAAGAGAATAGAATCTGTTGTCAGCAAATCTGATGCTCCCCTCTTGCTCTTGTTCTTGATCTTCAGTGTTCTTCAATTTGCTTCAATCTCTAATGGCTAATTAAGAACTAGGGTTTATGTTCTAATCAAATGGAGTGTTTTATCTAAGCTAATCTATGTAATCTCCTCTTATTTTATGCCTTACATCATGTATTTATAGGTTACAAGTCCAATTTTTAGCTTAGGAACAAACTCAATCCAATTTGGAGTCAAAAAGGTGTCAAAATTCGCTCTAAAACACGTTCAAGCCTTTCGGGACCTTTCCCAAATCTTCAACGCTGGGCACGGCTACTGAAACCCCGCCTTCTAGCGCCTTGGTTGCAAATAAACTGAAATGGGCGCCCGACGCCAGCCGGGCCTTTTTTGGAAATTTTCTACTCCGACGTCCTTTGGGAAAATGACCATAACTTCTTCTTCAGAACTCCGATTTCGATGAATCAAGATGTTCCAGAAAGAGTAGAAGTAGATCTACAACTTTCATTCTTTGTGTTTTTCAAAATAAAGTCCGAAGAAATACTCAAATTGGCTCAAGAAGATCTGCTTATATGTAAATGGTGTCAAAAACGCGAATCTATCCACCACGAACGTCGATCCAAGTAACTTTTGTCCCAATTCCTACAAAACAACGTAAAACATGCATGAATAGACACAAACACTTAAAAACATCCAAAAAATTAAGCTCAAACGCACTCAATTATGAGTATAAAACTCACTCATCATTACGTGATAAGTCACTCAGTTTTGTTTTATTAGTATTATTAATGTAATAAAACAGAAAAGCTTTTTATATAAAATAGAATACTTTATAAAGTTATTCGTTTTATTAGACTATAAATAGAATATATTATATTCTATTATGCATAGTATTTTGCATAGTAAAATCTTTTTATATAAAAGCAGAATACTTTTATAAAGTTATTTGTTTTATTGTACAATAATTAGAATATATTATATTTTATTATGCATAGTGTTGATATAGTGCATGCATAGTATTTTTGCATAGTAAAATCTTTTTATATAAAACATAATACTTTTATAAAGTTATTCGTTTTATTAGATTATAAATAGAATATATTATATTTTATTTAAAAGATTTTGTTTTATTAGAATATTTTATTAAATCAATTTGGACCGTCCGTTTAAAAGTAAATCAATCTGGACCGTTCATGAATTAGTTACTATGCAGTCCATTCTCCTATAAATAGAAGCTCATTCCTTCATTATTTCTTACGAATTCACTGAAATTCTAAAGAGAGAAACTATAGAGAGAGTTCTTCTTCTATAAGCATTTATTTTGTTTATCCATTTTAATTGACCTAAACTTGCCAACATAAATATATTTTTATATTAGTAATATTCATTTATGGGTTAATTATTTTTAAATTGGTTAATTTTAATTCTAGAATTTATTAATTAGTTTGCTAATTATTAGCGATATATATATATATATATATATATATATATATATATATATATATATATATATAGCCAAAGTTAGATGGGAGCTCTATCCATCCAATTATGATGCACTCGTCTGATATGTAACTATAAGTGCACAGTGTCGAATTGAAGAACTGATAAGTACAGGTCGAACCCACAGAGACTAGATCATTTCTTTAATATATTCTTAATTAATATTTTAGGCAAATTAGAAACAAAAATGGTGGAGAAGATTTATTAACTAAATTGTGCAAACTATTAATTAATAACGGAAACTATTAATGAGAAAAGATACATATAAATCAGAATTCACCAAATATTAACATAATAAATAATTTCCTTATTTCCTAAATTATTTTCCTTCCTTTTAAAAATAATAATTCATATAATTAATATGGGCAAGCATAAGTTATGAAAAATTCATAGATTAACTATAACTTATCAAAAGTTCGCAATCAATATAAAAATCATATGCAATTTATGTGAAGGAAAACATGAAGGCGAAAATAATTAGGGATTAATTTCGAAACGAAAAGAGAATATTATTATGAAATACCTAATTTCATCATCATCCTAGGTATTAGAAATTTAGCTAGCCATGGAATTAAAAACAAAAACAAATAATATTAGTACTACTATTTGCATGAAATATAAACAATAATTAAAAAGAGAATTTCTATTATATCAATAAAAAAAGTTACAATTACTCCTTGACAGTAGTACCGCATATGATTGGAATAAAAGAAAACACAAAAACTCTAAATATCTTACTCCCTTCTACACCAGCGAAAAACTAAGGAAAAGAGAATAACAAGTGGTATCCTTCTATCTAAAACAAGAGCCCTATTTATAGGGAGAATACATTTGTGCCCTAATTTAGGTTCATTGAACTTAGACAGTTTTATTCCATTTTTCTCTTCTTTCCTTCTTGACTTCCATCTCTATATGGTAATCCTCCAAGAGTCCTTTTTCATATTAAAAAGTTAGATATAAATCCTTTATTTGCTCCCCAAGAAAAATAAATGTTATTTCCTACAAACCAAAATAAAATGTATTAGTTAAATAAAATAAGCATATAAATTATAAATATGGAAATATTAAAATGTATTAATTACGTGTTTATCAAATACCCTCATACCTAGCTTTTGCTCGCCCTCGAGTAAAATAAATAAAAATAAAACAAAAATTATATTACCTCATTTTTGTAGGAAACACGATTGCACTTAGCATGTGTGTAACGACCGAGAAATTCGAATTTTAATGTAATATGATTTTATTAAATTAAATAATAATAAAATTATATTCTATGTGTTATCAAGATGGTTGTCATTCTATAACCTATTGATGTTGGAATATCGTAGTATTTGAGCTACGTGAAGGAATTAAAGTGTTTGGATTTCTAAGACGAAAATAAAAGTTTTTCGAGAAATTTTTCGAAAACACTATTCATCGGTATTTGCTCGGGATTTATTTTTGAATTTCCGAGAAATACGTAATGATAGAATGACAATGTAAGATGGATTATGTAATAATAATCTAAGTATGGAAGCCTTGCAATATTTCATTCATGGACTTAATTTATAAACGCGTTAAGTAAAAGCGAAGTAGGAATGAGTAAAGTAATAATTGTATGATACTTTGGTATTATGCAAAGGAATGAAAACAAGTATAATACGAAGTATTATACGAGTTTGTATGAAGGATGAATTATCGTATATAAATTCTATATGAATTAGAATACGAGAATAATGCATAAACTATATGTATATGTATTATGTAATATTAATGGACTTGTAAAGATTGGTTAGGATTTTGTACAAGCCCAAGTCAATTAAGGTTAAGGCCCAACTATTGAATTAATAAGCAAGTGAGTATTGTTAAAGCAAAGCCCAAGGATTTATTTAATCCAAGCCCAAGCTAGAAACCATGTGTTGATTGACCCATGGGGCAAACCATATTAATATGGTTAGTATGGTGATCAAGTTAAGTGGTGACCAAGTTGATGTGGTAACCAAGTTAGTGTAATGATCAAGTATTAGGAGTAATGACCAAGACTTATAATGAGTAGTGGTCAAGCAAAGGATAAGTGTTATGATTATCAAGCAATGAATAGTAAGGAGGTGGCTTAGTGTTATGACTAAACTACCCTAACCTTGGAAATTCTATAAATAAAGAAGGTTGGCAAGTCATTTAACACTTGTTCAAACAATCCAACTCATATAAAGTGCTTAAGTGTTAGAGAGATTAAGTTGCAAATAAGTCACTTTCATTTTGAGAGAAGAAGAAGAAGACTTTCTACCAAGAACTTCAAAAGTAAGATCCCTTCTCCAATTATCTTCTATCTCTATCGTGATAGGTTGATAAGAAAAGTTTGGATTAAGGAACATGAATGATAAAAAGTAAGAAGTATGTGTAAGTAATGAACTTAAGCCACATAAGTTGGTAATAAGTCATTTGAGCTAGCATAAGTAATAAACTTATGTGTAAGTATTATGAACTTGTAATGAGTTTATTAGTTGAAGTAATATGGAAGTAAAAGAACTTGTATGATCATATGTATCAAGTATACATAAGTAAAGCTATATGTTGAGAACATATAGGTATGATGATTAAGAAACTTTAATTATCATAAGTCATGAATGATGAGTTCATAAGTAGTTTATAATTTATCAAGTTATAAGCTTATGAAGAAATAAGTCAAAATCCAACCATGAGTATAAGTTGGTGTATTAAGTATGTGAAGATGTTTATAGAATGAAATGAATGCAAGTGAAGTAATGAATAAATCCTAAGTAATGAAGTTTTTCCGAAAATCGCACGATTAGACGATAATCGTCGAATTCGTGAAATTCCCGGATTAGAAGTCAAATTTTGAGTTTGAGCTCAGAAATGTTATTTTCCAATGGAGACAAGTCATGTTCGTCATTTAAGAGTTGCGAACTCGAAAATGACCGGATTCCGACTTAGAACGAAGAAACGAGCATTGAACGTTTACGAACGTTTATCGTTTTCGTTAAAAATGAACTAATAGGTGAATTTTTATCAAACCAAGTCAAATAGATAAAATTCTTGCATGAACGCGTAGATTATGTAATTTGTGAATCGTAGGCTTTTGAACAAGCCAATTCAGACTTTAAACAAAGAAGTTATGAGCTCAGAAAGTTCACTAAATTTCTTGGACTGAATTTTTTTTGGTGCACAGAGTTGGCACCGCGGCGCCAACCCTAGACCAAATTGGTCACGCCAGCATGCTGTAATAAAGAACGATGAAGTTTATTGGAAACTCACATATACGAACCTTAGTACATTTTGTGTGAAAGCCATTACATTGTCTGATAGCATGACCTTCTGCAGTGGAAATAGTCATGACCCATTATTAAGTAAGGACTCGCACATGCATGGCCAAATTCGGGACCTCTCCGCTGCTAACTTAGTTATAAAGCTAGCGCCGCAGCGCTAGTCTCAAGACATGGATAGTGATGAATGATTATAAGCACAGAGAAAGAATGGTAATTAATTTTAAAAGTAAACATACTTTAAGGAACGTAAAGTAACATTGTTTAAACTTTGTTCAACCTTAAGGATGTTGAGTAAAGGTTGAGATAACCTAGTCAAATATGAATGATAAATCGGAATGAATAACAAATGAATCTAATACACAATTAGATTGAGATGAAGGGTAAGATATAGTCAGATACATACTTGATTATATGTGACCTAATGTAAGGCATTATGTGATCATGTATTGTAGAGACTTGAAAGACTTAAACGTAAAGTATTTATACCGTAGCAGACGCTAAAGGCAAGTATTCTAACTCTTGTATCAGTTCAATCTGAACAAGTTTTTGAAGTTCATGTATCCTTACGCATGAATTGAAGTACAATGAAGTTAAAGCCAGTTCTTTTGGCTAGACTTGACATATTGAGTGGATTGTTGATAATCTATTCATCTGTTATCAAATGTTATTATCTTTTGTCAACTATTTGATATGGTTTTCAAAAGAAGACTGAAATGTTAAACAAATGTTTTGTCGGTAAAATGACAGGCACGTGAGGTTGCCAAATGATTAAACGTACATACATTTAATGGATGTAGTGTTGATCAACATAGAGTACAATAGGCTGATCACCTAGAAGTGCTCGTAAGTAATATTGGGCTTACGGACTTAGTTCCGGGTTGTCCTTTTCAAAGAAGAATGAAATGCTCGAGGTCTTTGACCGGAGTGAATGTTTCTATGAATCTCGATATTATTGTAAAACATTTTGAAAGAAAGATGAAGTGCTATTTTGAATCATCAATAGTACTTCATAACTATTGTTCAGTTATTGAAGATATACGATTCGTATGTGTCAAGCATGTTGTTATTTAAATTGTTATAGTTGTTGAGCTAGTTATGCTCACTCTTGCTTGAACCATATAAATGCAGCTAAGACTGAATGTCCCGAAGGATCGAATAAAGATAAAGGAAAAGCCAAGGCAAATTATTAAGCTGTATTGTAATAGTATAGGTCTATTGTTGTAATGTAATGAATATTATGACAAAGAACCTTTGTAATGGGTATAGAACCTGGGAAGTGTAAATATTACTTTGAATATATAGAAGTTATGTTCGTTCTTTGAGACTTTTCAATTGGATGAATGGATGAATGTTTGTACAGTATAGCACCATTTGTCGGGTTGAAAGATACCCGGATTTGGGGGCGCTACAGGTTGGTATCAAAGCCTAGGTTATAAAACTTAAGGGGGATTAGAACCTTAAGTCATAACCTTGATAAAGAAGTAAAAGATGAAAGATAACCTTATAAAAATGAATTATATTATGTTATGTGTTTTTATTATTTTACTGACGTGTACTAATCAAACTATATTGTTTTATTGTAGATGTCAGGAGAAAATGATATGTATAGAGATATACATATAGTGAGCGAGGATTTAGTTAATCAAGTAGAAATACTACCCAATCCCGTAGCAGAAGAACCAGAGGTTGTGACAATCGAGTCTGGGGACTCGGACGATTTAGACTATATGTCTATTTTCGATGGCATGCTAGAGGAAGAGGTGGACGTGATGTCCTTTGATCAGGTTCCACCTACAGAAGAATTGACTACTGAAGAGTCAATGAAAGCACTGTTCATGTCAGTTCTGGATAGAAATGTCGACTACTGTCAAGAGGTTAAGGAGTTGAAAGAAGAACTCCAAGCTGTCCGTGAGGACAAAGTGAGCATGGAAGGTATGTGGGAAGAGGAACACGATGATCGTGTTTTAGCCAAGGACAAGGTCCACGAGCTGAAACACGAAGTCTTTGAGCTCAAGCAGGAGCTAAAGACTACAAAACGGAAGATAGAGAGGATGTCCTATATATATAGGAGTTCTCATGTGGATTTCCAGCAGCAAGTAGCTGGGCATTCGATAGAACAAGGGCAGACTCGACATACTATCAGTCGGGATGTCATTGCCGGTCTGGCCACGAAAAACTTTGAGAATGCCATTCGGCAGATGTAATCTAGTTATGACTAGAATAGATTAGATATGTAAATATTATGTATCTAGAAGTGACGTAAAACCCTCTTTTGTATATCAAGGGTAGTCTTTTGTAAATCCTAATTTTTGGAAAGCAATTGCGGGATGGTGGTGTAATCAGCTAAGGCTGAGTAATGTAAACAATGTAGTGTTATACTACAAGTTATGAATCAATATAAGTCTTTGTATGGAACATATTGAGTAATGAGTATGAGTTATTGTTTTATCACAAATAATAACTAACCAACAAGAAAAAAGTAATAATGATGTGTTGTTTTCTTAACAGCAAAATGTCGCCAAGAAGGAGACAACAAAATCAAGACACTAATGTTAACCAACCGGAGGGTGGTCCGGTTAATCCAATGCAAGAGTTTGTTAATCTTTTAACTTTTGCATTTAATAGAGCGGGGCTAATGTACCGTAATTCACGGAGTAAGACTGAGCTACTACTTTTAAGGACTTTAAAAGTGTAGGTCCGCCGGAGTTCAAAGGAACTACGGACCCTATAGAAGCCCAGACTTGGGTAAAAAAAATAGAAAAAGCATTTGTAATAGCAAATGTTGAGGAGGGTCAAAAGGTTGCCTTTGCAACCTAATTGATGAAAGGAGAGGCCAACTTCTGGTGGGAGGCAAACCAGGCTAGAGCCGATATAGGAAACCTAACGTGGGAGAGGTTTAAGGAGATTTTGTTTGAGAATTATTTTCCCACGAGTATGCAGGGGAGAATGGAAATGAGGTTTCTTGAATTGAAACAAGGGGATATGACAGTTCCCCAGTATGCTGCCAAGTTTAATGAACTGGCACGATTTGCTCCACATCAAGTGGACTTTGAAGTGAGAAAGGCTAGAAGATTTGACGGGGCTTGAAACCCTCGCTCTATAGCCAATTTACGTGTTTCAAAGTACTTCCTTTGGAACCATATTAGAAAAGGCAATAATTGCTGAAGGTGGGAATGAGGCTCTCAGCCAGTACCACAAAGATAAGAAAAGTAAGGGTAAAGCTGAGGGAGGGATGAAGACCGAAGGAGCCAGCGGTAGTGGCGACGGTCAAAAGAGGAAGGGTTTTAACTCTGGGAATACCGGAGTAAAGCAAGGGGATCCTAAAAAGGACGATGGAGGCTCAGAACACTGTGGGAAGACTCATTTATGAGTCTGTCTCAAGGGTAAGGAAGTATTTTATAACTGTGGACAGGACGGGCATATTTCGCCTAACTGTCCCAATCCGAAGAAAAATCACGGATGCTTTGTATGTGGATCAATTGACCACATAGCAAAGAACTGCCCAAAGAAGGGTACTAATAGCGGTAAGTTGGCTATTAGTGATCCAGCTCAGCCGGGTAGATCAATGGCCCGCACTTTTAATATGACGGTCTAAGATGCGGTGGCATCAGGGGATGTAGTTGCAGGTATTATTTCGATCAAAAACATAAATGCTTACGTGCTGTTTGATTCGGGTGCTACTTGTTCGTTTATAGCATGTGATTTTGCTAGACGATTAGAATTATTTCCCAAAAAGTTGCCTATACCTTTGAGCATTAAGGTAGTAAACGAAGAGATAATTCCTGTTGAAAATATTCATAGAAGTTATTGTGTGGATATACGTGGGTGTAAGTTATCGGTAGATTTAATACCGATAAAGTTAGGAGAATTCGATGTGATTCTCGGAATGGATTGGTTGATTAACCATGGTGCAATTATAGATTGCCAAAAGAAATGTGTGAGCATCAGGACGTTGAAACAACCTCCTTTAGTATTCTACGGTAATAAATCGCCGGGACGTTCGTGCTTCCTTACGATGTCACAAACTAGAAAACTTTTAAGGAAGGGATGTGTAGGTTATCTGTGCCATGTTGTTGACACCCAGCGAGTGGGAGCAAACATGGAACAAATACCTATAGTAAACGAATTTATGGATGTGTTCCCGAGTGAGTTACCGGGGTTACCACCGGATCGGGAAATCGAATTTGTGATAGACATCGTGCTAGGAGCGACACCAGTCTCAAGGGAACCGTATCGTATGACGCCTGTGGAAATGAAGGAGCTAATGGTTCAGTTACAGGAACTATTGGATAGAAAGTACATTCAACCAAGTGTTTCCCCTTGGGGGGCACCAGTGTTGTTTGTCAAGAAGAAAGACGGATAGTTAAGACTTTGTATCGACTATCGAGAGTTGAACAAGTTAACGATAAAGAATAAATACCCATTGCCCAGGATCGATGATCTTTTTGATCAGTTAAAAGGGGCAAAGTACTTTTCTAAAATAGATTTGCGGACGGGGTATCACCAATTGAAGGTTAGGAAGGAAGATGTACCAAAGACAACATTCCGGACTCGTTATGGTCATTACGAGTTTTTGGTAATGTCATTTGGGTTGACCAATGCACCAGCTGCATTTATAGATATGATGAACAGAGTGTTCAAACCATATTTGGACAAGTTTGTTGTAGTGTTTTACTGAATATTGATATTATTGTAAAACATTTTGAAAGAAAGATGAAGTGCTATTTTGAATCATCAATAGTACTTTATAACTATTGTTCAGTTATTGAAGATATACGATTCGTATGTGTCAAGCATGTTGTTATTTAAATTGTTATACTTGCTGAGCTAGTTATGCTCACTCTTGCTTGAACCATATGAATGCAGCTAAGACTGAACGTCCCGAAGGATCGAATAAGGATAAAGGAAAAGCCAAGGCAAATTATTAAGTTGTCTTATAATAGTATAGGTCTATTGTTGTAATGTAATGAATATTATGACAAAGAACCTTTGTAATGGGTATAGAACCTGGGAAATGTAAATATTACTTTGAATATATAGAAGTTATATTCGTTATTTGAGACTTTTCAATTGGATGAATGGATGAATGTTTGTACAGTATAGCACCATCTGTCGGGTTGGGAGATACCCGGATTTGGGGGCGCTACAATGTGCAACAAGCCTTTAAACCCCAAGGTTACCCCAAGTGGACGAGTTGTGTCTCGTGAGGGTTTACTGTGAATACACCCACAAAATTCAATTTTTTTTTTAGTTCAACAAGTTATGAAATTGAAAGAAAACTTCTAAATATCCATGGACATTAAACATAAACAAGATTAAATTCAAAATCACACTTTCACTTTATCAAAAATACTTAATCTTTATTTAGACATCATCCTTCAAAAAATTAATTCCATATAATGTATGCATGTGCATATGATGTAACTCTTAGCAGGGATTTATACCATGAAAATCAAGCAAGCTCATTTTTCTTTTTCTTTTTCTTTTTTTCCTTCTTTTTCTTTATTTTTTTTCAATTTTGATTCTTGACTTGTGCAATGTCTCGTTTTCTTAGGCTTTTCAGAGTTACTCATGAAGCGAGCGTTGGACCAATGACTCCAAAACCAATTAACTTTAGGGCACTAGGTGTAGAGACACCCCTAAGGGCTTACTAACTCGAGTAACAAAGGCCACAAAATTAGACTAGTCAAGCTATTTTTATCCATCACACTTTTCAGCGTGAATAACGATGCTTCCCGAGGCTTGGATACCCAATTATTTCGTTTAATGGACATTGAAGCATTTATTTATTTCTTTTTTCAACTTTTTTTTCTTTCAATTTGTTTTCTTGAAATTACTCGAATCATGGTTTATACCCCCATAACTAAGAATTAGTGCAAACGTGAAGTGCAAAATTGCTTATGAAATCAATTTTACTCCAGATGGTATTTTGAGCTAAGATTTCGTATCTTATCAAAAATTTAAGAGTTCTAAATCTTTCAATCTTACTCATGAGTTTGCTCCACAAACACTTATTAGAATTAATTCAATTCATAAAAAGTCAAACAAAATTTTGATTTTTTAAATTTTTTTTTGTGTTTTTTACTATTTTTTCCTAAAGGAGAAAAAAATCTAATACAATAATACAAATAAACTTCCCCCATACCTAAATCAGGCATTGTCCTCAATGTATGCAAATGAAGAAAAGAGAACAAAGATGATAAAAAAATGTACCTTGTATGCGGGGCATTTGTTCTGCAAGAAAATGTGGTGAGAAAGAAAACAAATGTACATATCTACAAATTTTATGCATCCTAAAAACTATGCGACTGTAAATGATTAGTGATACAAACAGACAACCTAGAGTGGATTTCGTATGATTTTCAAGAGGTCTAGGTAATTGGAAATAGTTAGAATTTTCAACAGAAGAACAATTGTGAGCATACCCGACTGATTCTTTTAAAATTGAGTCAGGGAATGATAACAAAAAATGATAGTTCCTTTTGAAAAATTCTAACTTCATAAAATCTATCTAAACTTGCCATCCATATTCGTTACCAAGGGGCACTAAAACATTTTCATCATTTTGAATAACTGTTATACCAAGATGTTTAGGCACCACTGGATTAACGCATGCATTATCTGAAATGGGAGATATGATCTCATTATCTAAACATGGAAGACTATCATTGTCCACAACCTTTGGTTCATTTGTTAAATCGCATTTAATGTTTCTGGAAGGCGCTTTGGATGGACCCAAGGTAGACTTAAAATGATGATAAGAGGATTTAAGGTCAATTTGATTCACTTGAAAATGCTCAAAATGTATCAAACTTGATTCAACTATAGGTTCTAATCTAGAGTAAAATTTTTGGGCTGTGGAGCCCAACATCTCACTGACCTCATTCAAGTATTCAGTTTCATCCCAATTTTGACCAAAATGATTTAGACAAAAGTTAATAATTTCATCTCCCCCCGTAAGTTTATTTCCCAACATTTTCTGAATCATGTTCACTTCAATGGACTGGTCAAACAAATCACTAGGTTGCTCACCCACATTAAACACATTTAAGTCAATTGCCATATTTTTAAATGTCTATTTCAGTAGTCCATTTCTATAATTAATTAACACATTAGAGGTTGCTAGAAACGGTCTACCTAAAATGACAGGAATTTGACCCTTGGGATTGGCAACAGGCTGGGTTACAAGAACAACAAAGTCAATAAGGAATACAAAATTACCAATCTTAATGAGTACATCCTAAATTATTCCCTTTTGCACTTTAATAGAACGATCAGCTAGTTGGAGTGTGACACTTGTCTTTTTCAACTCCCTTAAGCCCAATGTTTGGTACACAAAAAATGGTAAAAGGTTCACACTAGCTCCTAAATCAAGTAAAGCTTTTTCAATTAAGGTGTCACCTATGATGCATGAAATAGTAGGATAACCAGGCTCCTTATATTTCACAAGGACTTGGCATGACAAGATATAACTAATATGGGTTGTTAGAAAAGCTTTCTTAGGAACATGAGTGGTTCTTTTGTGTGTGCATAAATCTTTTAAACATTTAGCATATGAGGGAAATTGTTGAATGACATCTAGAAGGGGAATATTAATTTTCACTTGTTTGAACACTTCTAGAAATTTGTCCAACTGGGATGACTGCTTGTTTGAAATAAGTCTTTGAGGGAATGGGGCTTTTCGTTTAAAGACTTTTTTGTTTGATTCAGAAGATATGGTTTGATCATTTTTTGACACAAGCTTAGTGGATACTGACTCAGAGTTTGTGGGCTTTTCAGGCTGGGCTGACTTTGAAGATGGATTGTTAGATTCAACATTTAAATTTTTCTCCTTTTCATTATCAATGCCAACATGATTATTAAAATAATTTCCAGACCTTAAAGAAATTATAGAATTCACATGATTGACTTGGTTATTTTCAAGTGAAGTAGCATGATAAGGTTTTTGATTAGGGACTGGAAATTTTGGATTGGTCTCGGGTTGACTAGGAAGCTTACCCTTCTCTCTTTCACTAAATATAGTGGCCAATTGACTTATTTGGATCTCTAGACGAGATAAGGTTTGGTTAGTGTTTTGCATGAAATTATTGAAATTATTATGAGATTTCATCAAAGTTTCTATGCTCTTCTCTAAAGCGTTAAGTCTCTTCTCACTTTCATTAGAAAAATCTGGTTGATATTAGGTTGTTGAACTTGAATTTTGGTACGAACCAGGATTTGGCTTTTCGTAAGGTTGAAAAGATTGATTTAGAGAATGATTGACTTGATTTGAAGAATTATTTGGGTAGGTTCCTTGGTTCCATGTAAAATTAGGATGATTTCTCCAACCTGGATTATAAGTGGGTGCAAATGGGTCATTCCCAGGTCTTTGAAAGATTGAATTAACCTGTTCATATTCTTCTGGTTAGGTCATGAGTCTAGGACATTCCTCAATCACATGGCTTGGTGAATTACACCTTAAACACAAAGGTGCTGGTGTTAAGACTTGGTTCACATGTGATTGTCCCCTAGTTTCTAAATCTTCAAGTCGTTTAAGTACACCAGCCAACTTAGCTTCGGTAGCAATTGAATTGTCAATTGTATGAACACCCTTAAATGAACTAGGTTTATCGGTCTCTCGGGTGGTTTCCCATTGCATGGTTTTTTCTACTAAGTCTTCTAAAAACTCCCAAGCCTTTTCCTCATCATTATTCAAAAAATCCCCTTGACACATTGACTCTAACATTGTTTTAGTGGGATAGTCAAAACCTTCATAGGCAATTTGACACAATCTCCATTTCTCAATTCCATGGTGTGGGCACTGTGATAACAAATTTTTAAATCTATCAAAATATTTTCAAAAGGACTCTTTTTCAAGTTGGCAAAATTGATGGATTGCAGTCCTAATTTTAGTAGTTTTATGATTTGGAAAATATTTTTTTAGAAATGTAACAACAAATCCCTCCCAGGTTGATATGGAATTATTTGGTAGGCTATTTAACCACTTTTTAGCATTATCTTTTAAAGCAAATGTGATAAATTTTAGCCTAATTGAGTCATCAGATAGTTTTTGAATTTTCATTAAAGCACAAACTTCCTCAAATTCCTAAATGAATAAGTATAGATCTTCTATACTAGTGAACCTAGGTAACATATTTATAAAATGTGGCTTAAGTTCAAAATTGTTACCAGTTACTGGTGGTAGAATGATACATGAAGGTTGGGTAGAGCGGGAAGGATAACATCGATCCCTTAAAGAAATAATTTATGCGCCCTCTATAATGACCGTAAATTTTAAAACTCCTTATTAAATAAATATGTGATTTAATTTTTAATGAGTTAGTTTTGTGAGTCTATTTAAACCTTATGTGGTTATTTGAATTTATGAAATGATTAAAGGGAGTCACTAATAGTTTATTTAAATTAGTGGACTAACCCTAAGGTTTTGATATCAAAGATTTGATAGGATTCTTAATAATTAACTATTCAGTTTATTTGAATATAGTGACAAGATTTGAACATATTGATTTATTTCAATTATGGGTGTATCACCACTATAGAAGTTAAATTATATCATATAAAACTTGTGTGGTGATAGAATTTGAATCAAGCTTGGACCCCACAAGAATCTAAGCGCCTCCCAAAGAATCTAAAATGGCGCAATTGCATGCGCCAATGACTAGTCTGGAAAGAAATTAGGTTTTTACTGTAGAAATGAAATGGAACATTAATGTAAGGTGTGACATGAATAAAATTATATGATAAGAATATATTCTAATGATATAAAGTATCAAGTAGTGCAATAAAATCATAAGTGATTTTAATACAGAAATAATTAAATATATGTGTATTCCAGAAATTGGGAAAGAAATTATATGTGTACACTGGATAGATAAAATTAAATAATGTGATAATGTGGTTATGTGAATAGTAAAATATAATTATGGAGATACCCGGACAATAATACCTAACTGTGTTATTTTAATTGCGTGTATTTAATGTACATGGATTACATAATGTGAGTATTTAAATAATTCCCAAATTTCCTAATATGGTAACAATTGTATATTAAAAATTACATTTTGGGAATTATAGTAACCAAACCAAGCTTATTGCTGAGAATTGCTCTTGTCCCAAATTGAGTGACACAATAGTACATAAACAATGTGCTACTTCTCCATTGCGTAAAACTCAGAAAACCAAAAAGGCTAGCATGTGTAGTGATGATGGCTAGGCAATTCGTGGTTGGCCAACTCTTGGTTAACCATTGTTTCCTTCCAATACAGCATGGATTCCAACTTCTATGTAAACCCAAAATCTAGTTCATCCTTTCTCTATAAAAGGACAATTGCATTTTCATTTCCCGTTACTGAGAAAATTGTATGCCAAATTCTAAGTTTGAGAGTTCTAAGTTGCTGAGCAATTGAAGGAGTATAATCAGTGTGTTGGAGAATTCAAGTAGGCTTCAAAAGGTATAAAAGTCCTAACTTGTGTTCTTAGTTGGGTTTGTCAAATTTTTAGGAATTACTTGAAATTCTCAGTTAATTAAGGTGAATTAGCTTACCATAATGTGTTTATAAAGTATGTTTACATGTATGAACTCTTAAATAATGGATTGGAACATATTTAAACTAAAAAGAATCAAAGTGGATTTAGGCTCTGCAAAATGCAGTGCATTTCGCTTCTGGTGTGGGCATGGTAGCAATTGCTACTTATTTTGTATTAAGGTCTGGTAATATTCATATTGCAATCTTAATCGCTTCGATTTCGGTTATGCTATGTGTTGCTAATTTAATGTTATAACTTAGGTATATGCCTAACAAGGGGAATGAACTGAGATATAAGCACATGCATGTAGTATGAACAAGTATAACAATGTTAACACATATGATTGACGCAACACTTAGGGTCTTGAAATGAAATGTGTAATTTCAAAAGTGAACTTTGTCACGAACACCTCATGTGAGCATTCTGATTTTATAAACATGATAATATGGTTTATATTGACATGAAATGCAAGACTGAAGTGATTAAACACACTAGCATACATGATTAAAAGTTAAGACTATTTCAAAGATAAGAAACTTAAGACTTTTCAAAGTGAACTTGACCAAGACTTTTATCTTATAAGTTCTGACCATTTGAGCATGTATATATGGCTTTAATATATGTTCAAATACATAAGAGTTATATGTCAAGATGCCTTGTTTATACTAAGTTAACTTGGTTAGGACTATGCAAGCAAGTATATTAGGATTCATTATGTCTATAGACATATTGACATGAGCATGTGTATTAACAGATTTAGTGATCTTTATGTTGACATATGGCAAGAAATGTGAAGCATGATGGTTATATGACCTTTTTATGACATGTAAATTGAAAGTTAAAACTTGTGGCAATGAATTCAAGAATGATCATGTGCTATGTGAGAAGCTCTAGATTGTATGTATGTTAATGTATAAGTGTAGGGGTATGTTAGAGTTAGATTAAAATCAGGAGAGCAAAGCCCAACCCTGGTCTGCCCAGGGGACAACGCAGCTGTGTCATCCCTAAGCGTAGACCAGGCACAGCTGCTCCATCCTGCAGTCTTGTCAAAGTTTCTGTTTTTGATTTGAAGTTCAAGGCAAGCTTATATGATTGCTTTACCTTGTAATGTATGACCAATATGCTATGTAATGTGTTAAGAATCATGCTATGTGATGATTTGATTTTTGTAAGTATAGACTCATACTAGTTTACGTATACTAATTGAAAAGACCGACTTGTTAATGTTAGGTCATTTTAATGCAAGTTAATTAAAGCTAGAATTAAATTATAGCTGAGAAAATAGGCAAGTTCCCTAACCTTACTCCAATTTATATTGAGCAAGTCTCTGAACTTCACTTTTTGGTTGTGCAAGTTCCTTAATTCTTACTCTTTTACTTGAGCAAGTATCCGAACACTAATTTATTGTGTTACAAGTTTCCTAACTTACACAACTTTAGATTGTGTGCAAGTTTCCTATCATTCTTATATTGTATTGAGCAGGTTATTGTTGAAATGAAAGTTATTCATTTAAGCTTGAACTTTATTTCCAAGCATGCTATTAAGTGGTTTAATTACTTTACAATTATTCCACATCGATATTATTGATATTCGCACTTAGTGCACTTGGGTTCGTACAGTCTTAGACTTGTACATCAGTTAAAGTTCTATAATTCTTAAACTGTTTCAGATAGATTCTGAACTTTTGTTCAGTCAAACAAGTGTATGAAGTGTTATAAAAGCTATCCAAACCAATTGATGGTAAGGATTCTTAGATTGAAGCAACACCCCTTTTATGATAGGGGAGTACCCCAGGTATCTAAAATAAGATACAAAGAGCAGATTTAAATGTTATGCAAATATATGGTGTACGCGAGGCTGATCCCCTTAAGTACTTATTCTGTAGCCAGTAACCAAAGGGTCAATCAGCTATTGATTCCATTGGAGTTTTATAGTTCAAAGTCTACTTGACTATCAGTTATTCTAAAAAGAAATCATTAACTTTGCTTCCAATATTCATATTGTTGAATCCTTAAGATATTCATATTGTTGAATTCATTGTCAGATATTTTCCATTCATCATGATATATCCTTATTGTTGTATTTAAACTTGCTGAGCAAACTTGTTGCTCATCCTTGCTATATCATGAATTATATTACAGCTAAGCCCGAGACCTCAGGAAAGGACAAGGGTAAAGGAAAGATGTAGAATAGTTACGAGGAGCAGACTTTACTATATGCCTAGTTTAAATTAATGTTATGTAATATGAACCCTAATGATTATTTTAAGGTATGTTTATAAGATTGTATTAAGTTCACTACTAGAAATTCAACATATAGCGACGAGCTATAGGGTATATATAGCGACGATCGACACGGAACCGTCGGTATAGAGGTTTTTAAAGAAAAAAACTATATGCCTAGTTTAAATTAATGTTATGTAATATGAACCCTAATGATTATTTTAAGGTATGTTTATAAGATTGTATTAAGTTCACTACTAGAAATTCAACATATAGCGACGAGCTATAGCGATTTGGTTTAAGATTTAAACCGTCGCTATATAGGGTATATATAGCTTGACGATCGGACATTTTAACCGCTTCAGTATAGAGGTTTTTAAAGAAAAAACCTCCCATCTTCCCCCAAATCATTTTAGTATTTCACTCCAATTTTTTCCCCCAAATTATGTTCGTCCTCTCAAGTCATCTCCCTCCTTTCTAACTCTTTTCTCTCGTTACTCTTCCTCAGCAGGTCCTCTCTAACGGATCATATACTTACCTTCTCGCTTTCTTTGAAATTGAAACTAAGGAACAGTAAGAATGGGTCGATCCAAAGACTCGAAAAGTACTTTGATGATACCTACGAGTACAGGTATTCAAATGTTTTTCTTTTTTTATTTTTATTAAATTGCTTAATTATTCTTTGTTCTTTTCTTTTTTTTTGAATTTCTTTTTTATATTAAGGAATTGTTTGACTGATGAATACATGCATGTAGTTCTTCTTCCTGAAGTCGCCAAGTTACTCCTTAAGAATCGGCTTCTTTCAGAGGTGAGTAGTAAATTTGGCTTCTAATTAGGGTTTTAGTAATTTTCCCTCATGATTTCCTGGTTTGGTTGTTGACAGAATCGATCAATTAATAAAAAACTGAAGCCCAGATTATAAACTATTTTCATCTCAATTTGTCGATTTTAATTATTTCAAAGTTAAACTCAGTTTGCCTGATTACGAGTTTTTAATAATTTCGTTTTTCTCTGAGACTTGGGCATAACAATATGCGTAAGTGTGTGTGTGTGTGTGTGTTTATGTATTTATGATTAAGAAAATAGTGACATATGAAGTATGTGTTCTACTCATTTTCTTCATAACTGTCAGCCATAATCTTTTTCCTTATCGGGCCGGACTTTAATGGGCTCCTCCTCGATGGATTATATTACTTCTTGTCCGATTGGTCCAAATGATTTGGGCCCAGGTTATTCGATGATTATTTCATTTGGGTCCTTTCGGTTGGATCCCATCGTTTAGGTCATTTCAGTTATTTGGGCTTTGTCATTGAATTGACCCATTATACAAATTGCCACTTAACCCAACTTTGATTTCCAGTAATCATTATGCCAAATAATAGTTGACTACTATGTCTGCCACCTTTTTGCATGGCATTAATGAGGATGTGACTCAGATGACCGGCGGTGGAAAAGAGTGATAACAAGGAGAGAAGTAGGCTACATACTTTCTAATTTGAAATGATAGGGAGTGAGGGGAAAAGTGTCGTCGAGGTGATGGGTGTACGATGAACCGGATTAGAAGTGACGATGGGGCTAGGATCACAAAAGGAGGTAAGTAACAAAACATTACACACAATCATATTATTATTCTATCTCAAACATTAGACATTATTTTCTCTCCATTTTAACCTTGTGATCGCTGACATCGACTCTCACGCCGAGTTATATCACCTGATCGGTCAAGCCGTCAAGCTTTTGGTGTTGACTTGTTGAATGCAAGGATATCGGACGCGTCTTGGTGCCGACGACGACGAAAGAAAGATCTTGGCGTTAACACATCCAATTGTAGTAAAGATTCCATTAAAATATAAGTGAATCCAGATATTCTACTTTCTTTGTAATAACGAATGGGAATATATACAAGTCCGATACAGAACAGTGATATCTGACTCACTTATATTGGTGGCTTCATGGTGCAATTTACAATTAGCTTCCACTTGAAACAACAGTGCACTCTGCATTTAGTTCTTGGAAACTATGGCAGAGACACTATGTAACTATAGATATGAGGAAAATGCTAGCCCAAAAATAAAATTTGCCTATAGATCCTGAAATTTCATGGGCTCTGTAATATCTTTGTGACTGCAATTGTAGTTAGTTTGTTTCTGGAGAAATAATGGCTGCACATGGCATTACCTCAGTGGAATATTTGAAATAAGCTAGTGTCAGTTTCTGGAGTAGATATTCTATACAACACTAAAATCTTCTCTATAATCTCTGTTTGCCCTATCAATTAGATTAGGGTTCTTAAGATTTATAGCAACCCTCAGGCATGTTGCACTATTTCATAGCAAATATGTTGTTCGGCGCTTAAAAGCCATCTTTTGAGCATTAAATGACTTTGATTCATTCTTTATTTGACAAAAGCATTATGCCTTCCTAATCATCATTGTTCGCTATTTTTCACTGGATATTGACATGCGGAGGAAAGCTGTAGCATATAATAGCAAACCATCCTCTGCAAATATTTATTCTCAAACAAAACATCAAGATGGTCCTAAACTTTTCATAAAAAAATCTGATTGGAGAAGGAAAGTGAATTCCCCTGTGGTTGAGGATGCAATTGATCAGTTTACTAGACATCTAGTTTCCGAGTGGGTGAAAGATCTTTGGTACTGTCGCATAACACCAGACAGACAAGGTCCCGAAGAGCTGGTGCAGATCATAAATGGTGTGCTGGGCGAAATTTCTTGTCGCATGAGAAACATAAACCTTATAGATCTACTGAAAAGGTTCTAAATCCAGAGATTCACTGGTCCTTTTCCTAACATTGAGATATTTTTATATAGTATACCTACTGGGAAATCGTTTGCTTGGATGCTGCAGGGATATTATCAATCTTTTTTTATCCCACTTGGAACTTTTCCGTGCTTGTCATTTAAAGATTCAGAAGCGACAGTTGCGATCGTTGACTATAGGACAACGAGATGTGGAACTAAAATATGTCCTAGCTGGCCAGAACAAATTGCACCCTGCTCTATTTTCTGCTGATGCAGAGCACAAGGTTCTGGACTCCATTTGTTGATCTCAAAAGAATATTTAGGCAGCCGATCCTTTGATCTTCCCTGGCGAAGCTAGTTTTCTGGTCTTTCTGTGGTTCTGATACTTTTTTTCCTTCTTTTTTTTGTGTGTAATACTACAGGTTCTACAGCATCTTATGGATGGCCTCATTTCTTTCACATTCAAGGCAGAGGAACTGCAGTGCTCTTTATTCCGTTATATTGTCAGGGAGCTTCTTTCTTGTACAGTAATGCAGCCGGTGTTAAACTTAGCTAACCCAAGGTAATCATTTTCATGGTCTTACATCCATGGTTTAGTTAGAAGCTATTGTTCTTTATAATTTTCTTCTTCTGTTGTGTTAGGTTTATCAATGAAAGGATTGAATCCGTGGCTATGTCATTTCAAAAGGCTGATAAAGGAGCTGCAACAGCACATGTGGTTTCACAATCTAAATCAAATGGATCTTCAAAAGTATTATCTGTTTATAATTCTCGGTCTCTAGATCCTTCTGTGAAGGGTGTTGAACTCATGCAGGTTAAAAGGGATCAGTCTAGTTCTTCCTTGAATAATACTGAGGCTGACAAAGTGAATGGAGAGCTTCTTTCAAAGGATCCGTTATTTTCTTTGGCTTTAGACTCTCAGACCGGTGATGGAAGATGTATTCGACGACACCACTCCAGAGGAGAATGGGGTGACATGTTAGATGTGATTTCTCGTAGGAAGACCGAAGAATGGGGTCACAGCCTTTTTAATTTTATTATTAACTAAAAGTGTTTCTAAATATATACAAGAATTTCACATATTAATAGTTTTCCCAATTTGAGATATAAATCTATTTCCATTAATTTGTTGCTTTTGATTATTTCTTTTTTCAGGTTCAGTAGGGAGCAAGTCAATCAGCTTGATAGAAATAGGCAGTGGTCTAGGGCACTTGATGGATCTGATTATCTTCCTAGAATGGTACCCCGTTTTGTTTTTACTTGTAAGTTATAAGGCTTAAAATTATTTTGCCAGTTTTTATTTTTTTGGGATAGGTTTTTGTTTTGTTTTTTTATTATCATTGTTGATGTCCTTTCTTTTCAATGTTTAGGTGGGACTGAATAACATCAAAGAAACCAATTTTGGGAATGTCACAATTATCAGTTGGCCTGAGTTACACATAAGGGATAAGGCATCTTCTTAGTCCTATGAATTTGAGATTATATTTTTCTCATTGCTGGATATCTACCTTCAACAAAGACATCTGCAATAATTATTGTTTGCTTTTGATTTGTCTTAATTTATAAACATTGTTAGAACTAAATTATTGTAACTTAATGTTTGATACAGTAGTTAGCCTTCTCTGAAGAAGATTGTAATTATTGTAATTGTAATGTGAATGATTTTAAATCATGTATACAATATTTTTTTTATGTTTAATTTTATATTGTATTTGTGTTTGTTGGATAAATGTACACAATTATTTTTTTTTTAAATTTAAAAAGTCTATAACGATAGTATCGTAGTTATAGTGTTTTATAAATGACGGTACGGCGTCATTATAGACATCTATACTTCTACTGGCCATGTAACCGTAGCAATAACTCTCGGCCATTGTTTGTAAAGAGCAAATACACGATTTTTCCATGACTTATAGCTAGAATTGGGTGACCATTGCTATAGGCCAAAAGACCGTCGCTATAGGCTTTTCTTGACGGGTTCTACGGCTACTGATCGGTTTTTAGCGACGGTTTTTTGTTTATATAAGCGCGGCGTCGGCGACCGTCGCTATAGTCTAATTTTCTAGTAGTGGTTTATCGAATCTTGGGACTAATAACACCTTTTGAATGAACAACGTACGTTTATTATATTCCGCATTTTACTTATTGTATGTTGTTTAGAGGTGAATGTTTATATTTTATTGTGATGACCGGACCGGGGTCAGAGGACCCGAATTCGGGGGTGTCACAGGTTGGTATCAGAGTTGTAGGTTATAAACATTAGGAATGTGAAACCTAAGTTATAACCTTAGTAGAAAACTCTAGTAGAGTATGTAAGTGATGGGTTGAGGAAATCCATCGAGTTTTATTGTGATACTGAAGTTGTTTATTTAAATCAAAAATGATTGATAGACGTCTTAAACTTCTTAATGCTAACATGGATAGCATATCACATAAAGCCTTATAGTTTTCTTCCTTTCCTTAGATCATGCCGCCTAGGAGACTACCGCGAAACCAGAGGGAAGAAGGATCAGTTAACAATGGTGGAGGGGAAAATGTTGAACCAATGCAGAACTTCGTTAACCTGTTAACTGAGGCAATGCAAAACAGACCCCCGTCAACAGCAGGGCAGCCAGGACAACACTTGGCTAGCTTTAAGGACTTTAAATTGGTAGGACCACCGAAGTTCCGGGGAACCTTGGACCCAATTGAAGCCCAAACATGGATAGAAGAAATGGAGAAGGTGTTTGAGGTCGCACGAGTGGCCGAAGCACAGAAGATGAGTTTTGCCACTTTCATGATGAAGGGTGAAGCTAACTATAGGTGGAAAGCCAATAAGGGACGAGCAGACGAAGGAGTTATTCCTTGGGAAAGATTTAAGGAGCTATTCCTCGAGAATTACTTCTTGGAAAATATGCAACAGGATATGGAGGTTAAGTTTCTGGAACTGAAGCAAGGTAGTATGTCTGTCGCAGAGTACGAGGCAAAATTTAACGAGTTGGCCCAATTCGCTTCACATCAGGTTGACACGGAGGCCAAGAAGGCAAAGAGGTTCGAATTAGGACTGAAACCATGGGTGCAGAAAGCAGTGAATGTATTAAAGATTAAGACTTACTCTGATCTATTGGAAAGGGCTATCATTGCAGAAGGAGGCAATGAAACCATCGCTCGATTCAAACAAGAAAAGAAGACCAGTCAGGAAGGACATAAAGGGGGAAGCAGCGGAGGCAGCAACCCCAACAAGCGTAAATGGACGGAGAGTCAATCCTCTGGGGTAATAAGTCCGGTGGGGAGGCCAAGAAAAGTATGAAGTGCAACAACTGTGGGAGGAATCACTCCGGGGAGTGCATGAAGGGAAAGAGTGTTTGTTATCGTTGCGGACAACCAGGGCACATGGCTCCTCAATGTCCGAATAAGCAGAAGGGAGGATGTTTCTCGTGTGGAGCCACAAACCATTAAATCAAGGACTTGAAAGTAGTATGCACACAAGCCAATCATATTTGATGATAAAGCATATACTTTGTAACAATCTTATTCATTTATTAATAAAAGGTTTTTAATTATCTACATGATGTTGTTTTATAATATGTAATACCCGGTAAAAAATAATAATAATAATAAATAAATAAAATAAATAAATAATATTTAAATTCATATTTAATTGGACTTTGTCTGGGTTAAAATAGTTATTTAATTTGTGTGGGCTAATAAATATTAATAAGAGATGGGTAAATTAATTTAGTATAAATTGGGCCTTAAAAATTAACTGGGTTTAATTTATGTGGGGGTAATAATAATTAATAGATGATATTAATTTAATAAAATTGGGTCCAATGTATATTTAAAACACAAACCCTATATACTTTATTATACTCTTTCTTTCTTGACTGAAATTTGATTATAGCCTGTAAAATTGCCCGTTTGTGGATTTCAGTCAATTTCTGTTTGGAATTTGAAAAAACTTTCTTTTGTAAAGTTGTAGAGAATTGAATTTCCTATAAAAACTCACGAGATTCGAATTTTCTGATAAAATTTCTATTTATTATGAATTATTGAAGTTCCGAAGCTCTAAAATAATTAATTTTTGAAGTTTAAAATATTTTTAATATGAAAAACGTTTTTGGTGATTTGAGTGTGGTTCTTGCATGTGTTTTAATAGTTTGAATTGATTCTTGGTGCGTAGGAAGTTGTGGAAATAGTAATAATATTATTATATTAAATTTTCTACTTTGGTGTTCTAAGCATTTTCCTATAAATAGGGTGCTTAGGTTAGAATTGAAAATCACACCAAAAACTGAAGTTTTCTCTCTCTATATTATCGAGCGTATTCTTGTGAGTATTTTGAGTATACTTTGAGTATTGCTATACTGATGCAAGTTCAAGTCATAGCCTATATCCGGCGTTTCAACTAGAATCTTGTCTTTCGAGGTAAAGGATGTTATTTTATTCGAAAATGATATTATTTCTTCAATATCATTATCGCCGAAATATTGGTTGGAAATTTTATCAAACTTGGAACTTTTTCGTGTTGAGTTACTACTCATGAGTTACTATTCACGAGTTACTATTCACGAGTACTATTACGAAGTGTGATGATGTTTTTGGGAAATTTCTATCTTTTGGTGTGAGTTACTATTCACGATACTCAAGACTATTCACGTACAAAGACTATTCACGAATCGGCACTATTCAATAGAAAAATGAAATTTCTTCTTTTTGTCCAAAATATCTACTATGGATACTAATGTGATTGTATCCATGTTTTGATCATTCTTGAATTTTACTCCTACGATTACTTATGAAGTATTTTTGAACTTGGATTGTTTAAAATACGAATCCTTAATAATTGTTCTTTTGTTTCCTTTGGATTCGTTTCTTTAAAAATATTTTCATCATCCTCGGTCTTAAATGATGATATTATTGAATATCTTTGGCATGTAGTGCAAAGATGAATGATTTCGATGAATATCTTCGGCGTAGTGCAAAGATGAGCAGTGTTTAGATGAACATGATTAATGATGAATATCTTTGGCTCAGTAGTGCAAAGATGAATATTTGATTCCAGATATATATTGATTGATGTTACAGGATAAAATATCGACGATGAACTTTTAAATTCATATATAAAAGATAGTAGTTTGTATTCTCTACTTAACTCTTCTAATGAATTGTTTGTTTCACTGCGCAGTTGTTGATTTAAAACTGGTTGTCTATTGTATTCTATTAGATTTATTCTGTTGAAGACTAACGATAATTTGTTGTATATTATCTTAGTCATAATATTCTTTCTTGGGCTAGTTGAGCTCACCCTTTTCCTTTTGTTCCATTTTTCTTCTCAGGAGGCGAGAATGTAGCGAGTACTAGTCGGGGTATGGAATGAAGGTTCTAGAGAGAGTTGTTTAGTAATCCTCACCATTTTTGTAAAATAATGTATAAATATTTGTGATGAGGATTTATTTGGGTATGTATATTGTCTAGAAGACAATAATTGTATTTAAACTCACAGTATATATGTTGTCGTATTTTGCACGACAAATGTATTAATAAAGTTGTAGTTATTTCTGTACCATGTATTTGGCGACTCAGAATGGGTTGGATGGAATGGACCTATTTTGGGGGCATCACAGTTGGTATCAGTGCTTAGGGATATGATCTCTGGCGGAGATCGGGGAATAGAACTAGGAGGGGAGAGACGAGTAAATCCTTCGTTAGTGTGTCCTACCTAAGCTTATTTGTTAGTTGGTTAGTATATAGGGATATTATGTAATATATTGATTTCCTTAATTAACCCTTGTTTTATGACAAAGATTTGAGAATGTCGAATCGAGAATATTAATGATGGAGTAAATGAGACCGTGGAGATGCCCAGATCTTTACCAACGAGGAGAACGTGCAACACGTTGTCGATGTACCTCTCGTGAACAACACCTCCGGCGAGATGATGAGCGAGGGATGTTTAGAAGCTTTTTGCAGTTCATGCAAAATCGCATAAGGGAGACTCGTGTTCAAAATACGAGGAGGAAATGATAGAAATTCACGGGTGGTCACTGACCAAGCGATTCAAAGAGTTGGGACCAAGCGAACTGGGAAAGCCGGATCCGATTAAAGGCGGACGTGGGTCAAACAAATTACCAAGATATTCGATGTCTTGGGATGCGGAGGAACGAAAGTTCCATTCGCTACTTTTATGTTTAGTAATGAGGCGATTCTTTGGTGGGGAATCGTGAAGCGTATCCATCCACCTTTTCGGCAAGATCGTGGGAGATGTTTGAAGCAGTTCAATGACAAGTACTTCCCTAAAAGTATTCGTCATATATGAAGGAAGTGGAGTTTATTAGACGGGAGCAGAATAACATGGCGGTGTCCCAAGATCAAAGCGAAGTTCAAGCGGAGTTATCCGAGTTTGCACCTCATTTAGTGGAGAATGAGGATGTATGACGCGGATGTTTACGAGAGGTTTGAAACCCGGCGTACGTCGGTATCTCATTTCTCATTAATTTTCTCTCTATTAGATGTTGTTGTCAGCGAGGCTCAATTGTTAGAGCGGATAACGAGATACGTTCAACCGAGGGACCATAACCAGGATCATCACAAGAAGATAGCGATCATCGAATAACGATAACCGGTGAAGAAAGAAGAATACGGACAAAGGTGGTAACCACTCCGGTGGTAATCGTGGGCCATGAAAATAGAAGAAGCGAGTGGGAGGAGATTTTAAAAGAGGAAATTCAACAACGACCATGTGAAGGCGTCAACACCAATGAAGAATCAATTGGTTCAAGGAGGAGAAAGACCACCGGTCAGTATGTTACAAATCTTGGGAAAGAGGGACATATCACCAAGCCGCCCAACAGATTTAAGGTATGCTATAATTATGGAAAAGAAGGACATATCGCTCGAGATTGTATGATATCGAAACCCAGTCAAGCGGGAATGGTGACTCAAAAGGATGTCCCAGAAAAGTCAAAGTTAACGATTCCTGGAAGAGCGTTTGTCGTGACCGGCCAAAATGCGAGGAACCCGAATAAAGTTAGCACGGGTTAGTTAATTATAAATTCTTGCGAAGTTTATACCTTACTAGATACCGATTCTACCCATTCTTTTATCTCTCTTGCTTGCGCTCAACGTTTGAACTTGACTATGGAGAAATTAGACTTTGACCTATTTATGGAGACTCCGTTAGGAGAAACTTTAATTACATCCGTTGTTTAGAAATCTTGCTTGATTCAGGTTGGCACTATCACATTACCTGTTAACCTTATTTCTATAGAGATATTTGCTTTTGATGTGATTTTAAGGTTAACTACTCATCATGCCAAAATTGATTATTTTCGTAAGGTGGTTAGTTTTCATATTCCTAACCAACCTGTTGTACGAATTCAAGCAACTAAACCATTTAAATCAATCACTGTCATATCTAATCATAAAGCTATTCGTTTATTGAAAAACGGATGTCAAGCTTTCTTAGCCCATGTTATGGATTTGAATAAAGACACGTCCATTAACTTTCCTGACGTATTTCCTGAAGAATTTCTTGGCTTACTCCTAAAGCGTGATATTGAATTTTGTATCATCTTTGAATCCGGTACAAAACCCACTTCTAAAATCTCATATCGAATGGCTCCTATTGAACTTCAGGAGTTAAAAATTTAACTATAGAATTTGGTACCTGAGCCTTTATCTGGTGACTTCCTTTGTGGAATGCGAAGCCGGACTCTCCGTAGGGGACACCATATTAAATGCGATAGTAAAGCGATAGGTGTCATTGTAACGTCTTATCCAACGTTGGGATATGAGTCACGATTGAGAACAACTTAAGTCAGTAATCGAAATACGTAGCTTTCTAGGCTTAGTTGGTTATTATCGGAGATTCGTTGAAGGATATTCTCGAATCGCTATTCCATTAACACGGTGACTCGTAGAGATACAAAATTGAGAATGGAGCAAGGAATGTGGGAAGAGCTTGAAGAACTCAAGAGGAGACTCATTTCAAAGATATGTTACGACCATGCCATCCGAAAAGTTTAACGTGGTAGGTGAAGTGTTGAGTAGAAGATCGTATACAAATCTGAAAGTACGATATTGTCAAAGACTCATTTCAGTATAATTTACAAATAATAGAGATGGAGATGAAAACTCTAGGTACCCGCGTGATGATATACGAGTATAATCGACTTTAATCAATAAATTTAAAGCTTATCAAGCTACTGGACACTGGAGTTGATGAATATGAAGAAGAAGATCAAGAAGTCGTTATTCAAAAGCGAGAATCGGTGAGGTGAGGAAAGCTCAAACCTTCGATTTATTAATCCATTTGAAATTCCGATCGAATAGGGCGTGGCCTATAGACTCGTTTTACCACCAAGTATGACGCGTGTTCATAGCGTTTTTTCACGTATCGATGTTACGTAAATATGTGGATGATTCAACCACGTCATTGAGTTAGAACCAGGACGAGATAGTGAAGACTTAACATACGAGGAGGTACTGTCAAGATCTTGGATAGAAAGAACATGTCCTATGTACAGGGGTTATACCATAAGTTAAGGTTTTGTGGAGAAACCATGCTATTGAGGAAATGACTTGGGAGTTGGAAACGAAAATGAAAGCGAGGTATTCTCATCTTTTCGAAACACCAGGTACGTACGTCAATTTCGAGGACGAAATTTCATAAGGAGGGGAGGTTGTAAGACCCCAAATTATTAATAAATGAAATTTATTTTCCTCTATTTATTATTTTGAAATAGTAAGGGTTGATTTGATTAATGTGGATAGTTATGGGTAAAATACACAAATATTTCAAAATAAACAAGTGGTTATAAAATATTCATTGTTGTCGGGGAATATTCGTTTGGTCGTGGAATATTCTTCTTTGTCGGGGAATATTAAATGCGACAATATGATCTTTTATGGGCCCCATAACTGAAAAGCGATTGGATAAAGAAAAGCGACAAATATAAGTTGTTTATTAATAGCGGCGTAGTTATTTGAATTATCTTGTTGGAATACCCGGTATGGTTAAAACACACTAATCTGGCGTTGTTGAACAAGAAGCACGGTATTGCACCAATTATTGATTCTTACGTGAAGGCACTACTCAATAATTGTTACAGTAATTCTTATTCAAGATTTTATTTTATTGATTCAATAATTCTTTGCATTGATATTTTATATTCTTTGTTGTTCAATAAATTGTCATTACGGTATTTTCCATTATCGAAGCAATAATTCATATTATCTGAATAATATTATTGGATAACATTATTGGCAATGTCTAGAAAGTTACATCTAAGGAGAGGTTTGGTCACCTAATCAATTGCGCGAAGAGGAGAGATCCTTATTGGAAAGCCCCTTTTTCCTAGAGCTACACGGTTGCGATCTTTGTGATTACGTAATATTATTTGTGAATAATTAATTATTAATTTATATGATGAGAAAAATATTGATTTTATGTGGATATAGATGGAAAATTTTTAATGTGACAATTGTTGAAAATTAATATTTTATCTTTTTCTCGATAAAATAATTCATTTAAATATATTATTTTAATAATATATTAACGGTGATATTTTTATAATGAATATGCGATATGTGAGTATATGAGGAGGAAGAGTATTTTTGTGGCATTAAATGATTAACACATGTTTTGTGTGTCGGTGGACCCCATTTTCTTGGTGAAATTTGATTATAAGCTTGTAAAATCGCTTGGATTTGTGGATTTCGATCAATTTACATTTGAAATTTGAAAAACTTTCTTACGCAAAGTTGTAGAGAATTGAATTTCCTATACATACTCGAGAGATGAAATTTTCAGATAAAAGGGCTATTTATTATGAATTATTGAAGTTAGAAGCTCCAAAATAATTAATTTTGAAGTTTAAAATATTTTTAATATGAAAAACGTTTTTTTTGGTGATTTGAGTGTGGTTCTTGCATGTGTTTTAATAGTTTGAATTCAGATTCTTGGTACGTAGGAAGTTGTGGAAATAATAATAATATTATTATATTAAATTTTCTACTTTGGTGTTACAAAGATTTTCCTATAAATAGGTGCTTAGGTTAGAATTGAAAATTACACGTAAGCTGAAGTTTTCTCTCTTTATATTATCGAAGCGTATTCTTGTGAGTATTTTTAGTATACTTTGAATAATATTGCTATATCTGATGCAAGTTCAAGTCATAGCTTTATATCCAGGTGTTCAACTAGAAGTATTGTCTTTCGAGGTAAGGGATGTTATTTTATTCGAAAATGATATTATTTCTTCAATATCATTATCTTGAAATATTAGTTGGAAATTTTATCAAATTTGGAACTTTTTCATGTCGAGTTACTATTCACGAGTTCTTATTCACGAGTACTATTCACGAGTTAAGCGTGATGATGTTTTTGGAAAATTTCTATCTTTTGCGTGAAGAGTTTTATTATTCACGTGATACCTGAGTTACTATTCACAAATCGACACTATTCACCAAAAAATGAAATTTCTTCTTTTTGTCCAAAATATCTACTATGGATACTAGCTGTGATTGTATTCATGTTTTGATCATTCTTGAATTTTACTCCACTCGATTACTTATGAAGTATTTTTGAACTTGGATTGTTTAAAATACGAATCCTTAATAATTGTTCTTTTGTTTCACTTTGGATTCGTTTCTTTAAAATATATTTTCATCATCCTCGGTCTTAAATGATGATATTATTGAATATCTTTGGCTTGTAGTGCAAAGATGAATGATTTCGATGAATATCTTTGAAGATGGCAGTGTGAGTGAACGTAGTGATTAAAGATGAGCATGTGTGTTTAGATGAACATGACCAATGATGAATATCTTTGGCCTGTAGTGCAAAGATGAATATTTGATTTCGAGATATATATTGATTGATGTTACTGAGGATAAAATATCAACGATGAACATTTAAATTCATATATAGAAGATAGTAGTTTGCGTTCTCTACTTAACTCTTCTAATGAATTGTTGTTTCATTGCGATTGTTGATTTAAAAGCTGGTTATCTATTGTATTCTATTAGATTTTTCCTGTTGAAGACTAACGATAATTTGTTGTATATTATCTTAGTCATAATATTCTTTACTAGGCTAGTTGAGCTCACCCTTTTTCTTTTGTTCCATTTTTCTTCTCGGGAGGCGAGAATGTAGCGAAAGTACTAGTGGGGGGTATGGAATGAAGGTTCTAGAGAGAGTTGTTTAGTAGTCCTCACCATTTTTGTAAAATAATGTATAAATATTTATGATGAGGATTTATTTGGGTATGTATATTATCTAGAAGACAATAATTGTATTTAAACTCACGGTATATATATAATAAAGTTGTATTTTGCACGACAAATGTATTAATAAAGTTGTAGTTATTTCTGTACCATGTATTTGGCGACTCAGAATGGGTTGGATGGAATGGACCTATTTTGGGGGCGTCACCGTGTATATCATTTTTTTTCTATATTTTCAAATTCTTATTCTTTCAATCAGATTCTGGCCCACTATCACCGTACACTGTTTGGGGTTCCTCTATTTTTATTAATTTGTGGAGCAACTCAAAGAATAAGAGAAATATGGAGCAAAATACTCGGTTGCCGATTGTTACTCGGGTGAGTTTTTTTTTTCCTTTTTCTTTTTTTTTTCCTTTTAATTTTGTTATGGTCGTTGTGATCAAGAATCAAGAGTCAATTGAATTATCAATTAGAGTTATAGAAGTTCTGTAGGCAAGTTTAATTAGTATATTTTTTATCTATGTAATATATTATTTAGTAATTAATTATCATGTTAAACCTATAAATTGAATTGAAAACTATATTTAATTTGCAGTTCTTGGAACCATTAAGTAATGTAGTAGTAGTAGTAATAATAATATCAGCCTAAAAAAAAGGGAAGAAGTTGGTAAGTAGTAATTTAGCACGTAAATTATTAATTTATTTTTTATTAATTTATTTATGTTAATTTGTGTAATTAGTTCGGACGGAAGGAATTTAACGAGTTATTTTTAGAATATAAATTTTGGAGTATTAATAATTGATAAAAGGCGATGATTAACATTAAACAGTTTATGAATTATTTTGGAATTATTAGTTTGGATTATTTTTTTTTTAATTTGAGGTGAACATGTTTAGGTTGCGAATAACGTTTCATATTTGACATCGTTGGCATTTGAGGGTAAGATTTTGTGGAGTGTGCTATAAATGAGTTGGAAGTATCAGGTACGGATTCCGTACTCTTTCAGCGATACCTTTGTTAAATTTGATTTGTTCGTTTGTTTCTTTATTTGAATTCTATTATGATTTCACATAATTGTTTCTTGTGAAATAAATATATTAGTTTCATTTTAGAGTTGATCATTATGACTCGTATTTGTACTCTTTGAATTAGGTTATCATGTTTAGTATTATTTATTTTGATAATTGTAGAGCGGTACAATGTTGCTACCTTCCTTTTGAAACCACGTGACTATAATTTGATTTGGTTCAACATGTATATATAGAACCCTTTTGTTGGTATTATGTCGCGTGTGTTGTGACATGGTATTTTGTTAGAATATACCGTAGGGTATACTTGAGCTATAACCACCGTGGGGGTACCATGAGCATGTCGTCTTGGCACGAGAGAGGCATGACACTTTAAAATGTGATGTGATTAGTCCACGGTGTCTCCGTTTTGGGCTCCAGAGGAAGTGGGCCATTTGGTGTTTTGTTGTGGGAGGCGTATGGGTTAACCTTAGTTTTCTGTTCTGCGGATTGGTGATGTTGTGCCAAACACACCTAGCCGATTTGCATACATTTGGATTCGCGGTCTAATGTGTGATTGCATGTGTGGCATTGTTTTGATGTGCCTGTGTGGCATTATTTTGGTTGCCTATGTGGCATCATTTGATTTGCCTGTGTGGCATTATTTTGACTTGCCTGTGTGGCAAAGTGTATTCTGAGCTCATTCGGTATCAAATAACTCCAACCATTTATTTCAGCTTATTATTTTATTGTATTAGTTCATTGGCTTCTGTTCAGTTTAATTCATTAGATCAGTTACTTCAGTTCGTTATTTTTTTTACTATTCTGTTTGTTTCGTTAATTCTGTTGGTTCAAATATATTCCATTCAAATCTTCAGAGATTTTATTTTTGTCAGAGGCAATATTTTGTCTCTGTTGATTTCGTATATCAGTTGTATATCTTTTGTATCTTTATATCCGTCTTTGGGCAATTGGCTCGTCTGTGTTTTTCTTAAGCGGAGGTTTGCGAGGGGTGATTGAGGCTAGGGTGATGTGAGAGTTGCCTTTGACCACATAGGTTGTTTCGAATTTTAAGTTTTGATTATTGTGACTTTATTTGGAGAATTATATTTAGTAAGCTATTGATGGATATCATTATTAATATTTTGAAGTTATTAGTGCTCTGTTTACTAATTTTGAGGTTTGTTGTGCTTTCAGACGTGACCTCTCTTTCCTTTTACGGAAGGGGTGTTACTGAGAGATGGTATCGAGCTTAGGTTCTTTCTTGTAGAAAACCTATTTAGGTTTGACCTGTGAGTTGTGGGTAAATCATTGGGTAGACTTAGGAGTTTGATTTGATTTTGTTCTATGTTTGGTTGGTCTTGATTTTGACCAAGTGTTTTTAGCTCTTTAAATTGTAATTGATTTGAGAAAGGCGAGTTAACTTGTTAAGATTATTATTGTTATATTCGTTGGAGCAATAATGTTAGTTAAGGATGGTGATTTGATCATTAAGGAGAATAATGTCATACTTTGTTCAGTTAAGAAATGATTATACGATTATGATATGAGCAGTTGTATCAGTGAGTTTTGATATTGGAGAATTATTTGTTAGAGTTATTTTAGGTAATTAAAAATTATTATGATTTTGGAATTGAGGATTTTATTTGGGTTAGATTCTGATTTTTGTTAAGTTGTGAATAATTTGAGGTATGTGAATCGGTGGGATAATATGATAAAGTGAAAACTATTAAGTATAAAGGATCTCTTGTAATTTTGAGTTGTTGTAAAGATTCGAGGTAATTAGATTAATTTTTTGGAGTAAATGAATTTTACGATTATTTCCTAGTAGAATATTGGAGTTATCTTATATAAAATTTTGAGTGATTGTATGAGGAGATTTTGGAATTTGTTGGGTTAAGGTTTGCACTATGAGAATGATTGATTTATTAAATGATTAGATATTAAGTGATGAATCTTTAAGAGATTTTGAAAGCTATCGTTTGTTTATTCAGATAGTAGGATATATGATTTGGAGTTTGGTATGGTGATGGAGAGATCTTAGTAGTAGTATATTTTTGGTGTAATAATATTTGAGAACTAATTTGAATGGAGGTTATGATATTTTGAAACTCTTAAGGACTTAGGAGAGTTGGTGATAAAGAGATATTAGTAGTATATTCTTTGGTGTAATATTATTTGGTGAATAGTTCAAATTAAGGATGAGATATTTTGAAGCTCTTGAGGACTTGGGGAGAATTGGTAATATGGTTTGCATAGTTGTTTTGGTTATCGATGTCTTTAGAGTTTCATGTGAATTTATGTAAAATTAAATAAAATAATTTGTTAGATCTTTGTCGTATGTGGAATATAAACATTTTAACGAGTTAAAAAATTTTAAATATTTTGGTTATTTGAATCATATTTAGATGAAGAAAATGTTTGTGATTTTGAATTATGTTCAGAGAAAAGTACGTCTGCTTAAGAATGAAACTCAAAGATATTAACTGGGGTCCGCACCAACGAGTGGATCATGTGATTTAACGCGAAGAACCTTACCAAGGCTTGACACACAGAGTGGTGAAATTTAATCTTTTATGAGTACATGGATAATTGTGTGGACCTATGGACTTACCAAGCTTGATCGTTACTGAAAGTAGTATGCACACAAGCAAATCATGTTTGATGATAAAGCATATACTTTGTAACAATCTTATTCATTTATTAATAAAAAGTATTAATTTATTAAAGGCTTTTAATTATCTACGTGATCTTTGTTTTATAATATGTGATAAACCCATAGTTTTAAGCAATGCTTTTAGAATAATGATGATGATCATTCTAATGAGATCTAAATTCTTAGAAAGCTTAAAACTAAAATAGTTCCCAATCATTGGATTACTAAATTGGGGATTAGTGAATCCGGATAGATTGGTACATACGCTAACTTGCTCATTGGATGAGGATGATTGATCTCATGATCATTTGTGTGGAGACACTAAAGCAAGTATGTAGGTGCTTATTAGAGAATAAGTTCATTGAGCGTGGCTCGCTAAGGAATACCTAATGGAGTTTTATTTGCTGTCAATAGGAATTCTGTGTAGTGATAGTAGTACAAGTGATCCTTGGACTTGAGATCATCATAGTATCTTGTGTATGATGAGTTATACTTTGACTTATTCCTTAAGACCCTTAGGGTATATCAAAGGGTATGCTTGGGTATAATAAGTTGTACATGGAGATAATGTATGATCAATAAAGAATCTACCACTTCTAATAAAAGAAGAGAAATGTCCTATGTGATTCGATAAATGACAACCCAAGTGAGTCCTCGGGTTAAGGCGAATGAAATTAGAAAGGAGTTTCTAATTTGCATTATTTGAGTTTGTGCATTTAAGGATCGAAATACATATAATTAAATAAAATAAGACTTGACAAAGAATTCCATGTCTTATATTTAATTGGGACATTGTATGGTGGAAGATTGAATGAATTTGCGGTAACTATTTACTCAAAGGTTCTTTAATGATTAATGTTGAAATCTATATTATCCGGAAAGTCGTTGATCGCTAGGAGGAGGCTTATCCCTATTGTAGAATAAATATTATTTAAATAAGATTAGAATTGAATTTCTAATTGATTTATTCACAATAGGTTTAATATGGAGAACCTAAAGGGTCACACCATAAAAGGAAGAATAATTATTTAAGAAGTTAATGGCATAATCGTAATAATATGTTATGTATATTTAATTTAATCTATGGTGATATAATAAATTAAATAGCTTAATATTTATTATTTAATATTTTAGAAATATTAAATATAAATTAATAAGAGAAGTCTTATTAATATTATTACAATTATTATTATTTTAATTTCTAAAGAGTTTAGGAATTAATTTAATATAAGTACTCTCATTTATTCCTAATAAGATTAGGAGGTTAAATTAATTAAAAGAGTTTAATTAATTATCCCTAATAAGATTAGGGAGCTTAATTAATTAAAAGAATTAATTAATTAAAACTCAATTCCTTAATTGTTAAGGTGGGTTGCCCACATCTATTAATAAGAGGAGTCTTATTGGGGGTGTGTAGGGTGTTGTTGATTTTTCAACATACGTAATAATTCCAATTGTTGGGAGAGTACACCCTTTCTATAGAGATAGAAAAACTAGGGTTTAGCCAAACACCTATCTTCTTGAATTCTTTCTTCTTCCTTGGTGGATCACCTCAGAGGCCAAACACATGGGTGGCTAACGTTGATCAAAGGAAGGAACCAAACCCGGTGATTCAAGTCAACGCGAAAAGGATTGGAGGTGAACTTGTACTGAGGAAGCTCGATCTTTGAGGTATGATTTTATTCTTTACTTTTCGTTTAATTAATAATTATGCATAAAGGGTGATCCGGGTATATGGTTTGTAAAATTTTAAACTCGATTTTTACACGCTCGCATTATTTTGCAATTTGATCATACCCGTGAATATTACAAACCTAACAGTGGTATCGAGCCAAACCTTTATGCGAATTATTAATTGTTTTAGTTTGATATTATATTGATATGTGTTTAGAACAATTTAATTGGGCATAATTTTATCAGTATAAAATTTATTAAAAAAAAAAAAAAAAAACCTGCTACGCATTTAAATCGAGGTAAGGATTTAGCGTACCAATAAAAAAAAAAAAAATTAAAATTCGTGCATGATTGGCTAATGATTACAAGGGCGAAAATCATGGCTAATCATGTCGATGATCGGGCGATAATCGCTTTTCTTTTCAGACACACGGAAATCGAGGCCATGATTGATTAATAATTGGTATGCCAAATCCGGTTCTCTTTCAGATACACTAAATCGAGGCCATGATTGATTAATGATTGGTATGCCAAATCCGGTTTTCTTTGCATACACGGAAATCGAGGCAAGTTTTTCATGCATGCACGGAATAAACAAAAAAGGCTGCGCACGGAAATTGAGACCAGTCACATAAACCGCACGGAAAACAAGGATAAATTAATCATTAGCAATCATTGCATGAAATGATAATCTAATGATTATATAATGATTATATATTATGTATATATTATGTATATATTATGTATATGTAATATATAATTTTAATTATTTTATAATTAAAATAAAAGTTTATTTTAATTTTAAAATAAAAGGTTTATTTTAAATCTTAAAATAAAAATGTTTATTTTAATTTTAAAATTAGAATTTCATGCTAACTGATTAGAGTTGGAATTGGATTCCATGCTAACTAATTGGAGTTGAAATTGGATTGCCTAATTTCCTTAAATAAAGGAGTTTATTTAGATATGAAATAGGATTTCATATTATTCAAAAATAAAAGAGTTTATTTGTGAATAGGAAAGAGAATCCATGTTTCCTTAAATAAAGGAGTTTATTTAAATATGAAATAAGATTTCATATTATTCAAAATAAAGGAGTTTATTTGTGAATAAGAAAGATAATCCGTGTTTTCCTTAATATTTTTTTTTACATGGAATTGGATTCCATAATTAATTAAAATAAAAGAGTTTATTTTAATTAGAGATTTTTTTATTACATGGAATTGGATTCCATAATTAATTAAAATAAAGGAGTTTATTTTGATTAAAATTTTGATTAAAATAAAATAGTTTATTTTATTCAAAATTAGATAAATTAAAATAAAATAGTTTTATTTTGATTTAAATTTGGATTAAAATAAAGGAGTTTATTTTGATTCAAAATTAGATTTTATACTAACTAAATTTGCCCATTAAATGATATCAATATATATATTAAATGATTATTATTCATGAGATGAATGTTATTTATTGATGCGATATGGTGATGTGTATGATAATAAATGGGATTGATTATGGACTATTGACCCAATATGATTGGATTTTATTTTAGTTGGATGCATGAATGTATGGATTTTATTAAATGGGGTCTGCGTGCCTCGTCTTCTCTAATTTTTCTTAATATAAATTCTATCTCCTCCTATGTACTTCCCTCGATCACGATCAAGGTTTCTATTTATTTTAAAATAGTTTTGTAATAGGAATATTTAGAATTAATTTTGAAGAATTAGAGATCAAAGGACAAGGAGCTTGAAGACTAGATTTGTAATGGAGCCAAGTTTAAATGTAATAGTTATATTTAAATATTAATTCTTGCACCCTAGGGTTTGACCTTTTGGTTCACTTGGTGGCTCTAGTGAACCAAACTAGAATAAAAGTCCATAATCAATCCGGGTAGAATATAGTATTCTATATGTGCATGCTTATACTATATATATTATATATTATGCAAACACGCTTCGCATGTTCATTAATACGACGCGTATTTTTATATATATATATAAATGCTGCGCTAAACAAGATGAGACAAATTAATAACAAACCCTCAATTTTTTATATTAAGTCCTAAGCGTTCAAAGATATTTGGAATATCGAACGTCGCCTTCTAGCATGATAAAATTAATAGAGTATTAAATATTTAATATGAGTTTGTTATTGTCACCACAAGGCAAGTATTAAGTATTTAAGATGTTAATTTATCACATTTAATGCTTATAAAGAAAATTGAACAATATTATTTTGTTGTGTCACCACAAGGATGATATTTTTCTTTTTGAATATATGGAGTGCTAGGTCGGACTTAACTTGGATAATTTTGATTCGGATGTGCCACCACTGATCAAAATAATCTAAGAGGCAAAAAATCAAGGAGTTGCGTAGTTGATGTAATTGACAAAAGTTGTCTACCTATTTATTTATATATAGTTTGTTGTGTCACCACAAGGCTATATACATTTGAAATGGGATCCTTATTCTCACTAGCAAATCTTTAATTAGATTTTGCCGAACTATATAAGTGAGGGTAATATAGTTTGAAGAAAATAGTGGGAGATACCAATTTAAAACAAGACCTAATTTATTTTGGTAATTAATAAAAGAATGTATGTGAAAATGTTGTTAATTACAAATTCATTTACAGAATTTTACATTGTCTAAAATTACTATCACTGCGAAGCATATTAGATGCTAAATTAATCAGACCGAATTAAACAGATTGGTTAAGGAATTTGAGAATAGTTCTCATAGCTGAAAAACAATCTTATGTCCTTAAATCGCCTATCCCTGCAATGGTTGCAGACAATGCCTCTGAGGAAGACATTGCTACTTTTAGAAAGTGGCAAGATGATGCACATTGGCTCAATGCATCATGCTCAAGCATCTACGAGTAACGAGCTTCACGTCAAGATGAAACTATGGATGCTCCTACTATATTCCCGCACATCAAGTAGTTGATGGTGAGGAAAGTAGGACCGATAGATATCGATATCTAAGGAGCTCTTCCGATCTATAATGATGGATTATGACACTATATAGTGATGATAAAAAAGTTCTTAACATTATCAATTTGATTGATCAATTAGACAACAGTTTTGTCATGGATGGAGAGTTGAGCCAAGATTTGATCTTGCCTCACTCCGGACTCCTTTCACAATTGTTGTGAATTTTCATATGAACAAGCTAGATATCGCCTTTTGACGATTTGCTTAACATGTTGAAAAATGTTGAGAGTCACTTTCCAACCAAGAAAGACCATGTCTTCTTGGTAGGGGCCAAAGGATCTTCCAAAAAAGAAGAACGATTCTAAGAAGGTAAATAGAAAGGCAAAAACAAAGGATAATAAGAACAAAAGCGATATGGATAGCAAAGGAGCTTGCTTCCAATCGCTATAAGCACGGACACCGGAAAGAAAGCTGCGAAAAACATCTTGTAGAGGCTAACCAAAGAAGCTTAGTGAAGTTTTGATTTACGCTTGATTTTTTGTTCATGATTGAAATAAATTTTCTTTAAGTCAAGGTTCTACTTGGGTATTGGATACCGTCTTTGGTTATCATAAATATAGATTTATGAAGGACCAAGCGAGTAAGTAGAAAGCTAAACAAATATAAGTAATCCTATGTGTGGAAAATGAAGCAAAGGTTGTTTGCATTAGCTATAGAAACTTATAGTTTAAGATCGCTTTACGGGCAAATCTATTAAGTCAATAAGTTGTTATTGTATTCCAATTCTTGTTAGAAAACATTATTTCCATTTTATTGTTGGACAATAAAATTTTTGGTATTATAATTAAGAACAATTGTTGTTCTATTTATAATAATAATGTTTTGTATAGAATGAAATATTACTTAATGGATTTTATATACTGACTTACATGAAAATAATTTTGCATATTGAACAAATTAGTATAAGAAAAAAAAAAGGAGATGATCATTCAAAGAGTTGAATGTATGTATTTGTTGAAATACAAGTGTGAATTATTTGAAAGGTTCAAAGATTTCAGAAGTGAAACAAATTGGCAAAGTATTAAGATTCTTTGATTAGATCAAGGAATAAATACTTGTGCAATAAGTTTCTAGATCATCTCAAATGGTTTTTCTCATAATGGACACCTCATGATACGTAATAATTGATTGATGTATCTGAATGGAAAATTCGTACCTTGTTAGACGTAGGTGCGGTCCATAATGATTTCTGAGACATTCCGGTATCTTACAGGTTATGTCCTAGAAATGGCTGCATATCTACGGAAATTGGTAACCTCAAAATCCGACCCCAAGACTCCATAAAAGTTATGGACAGGGAGGATTCCTAATCTTAAGTATGTTAAGATAAGGGGTTGTCCAACTTATGTGAAAAGGTTTCAAAGGATAAGTTTGGGACAAGATTTGACCAGTACAATTTGTGGGACATCCTAAAGTAAGTTTAGGGTATATGTTCTATAATTCTACTTAGCAAAAGGTGTTTGTTACGAAACACGCTGCCTTCTAAGATAAAGGCGTTTATCATTGAAGGGGCTAGTGGGAGGATAATAGATCTTGAAGAGTTCAAGAACCACAAAATACTATAAGTCAAATAAGAGGAACTCGTAGATAGACCTATTGTACCACAAACCAATCGTAAATCGGAATAGTACCAAAGATACCTAGGAGGTATGGATTCATCATGGATGATGATGATGAGGTACACATCATAGAAGACGATGATCCGAGTTACATTCGATGAGGTAAGACTTCTAGTGTGTACAAAAGGGTCGATTGGGAGCGCCGTGAAATTTCTAGTATTATATGTTGATATATTATGGATAAGGAATGACATACCAATGCTACAATCAAGTAAAGATAAAGTTGTCTAAACATTCCTCCATGAATGATTTGGAAGAGTATCTTAATTGGGGATATAAATCTATATAGATAGATTTAAGAGGATGCTCGACTTAACCCAAGGAACGATATATTCATTTGATGCTAAAGTCGTTTAGCATGGCAAACTCAAGAGATTTCTCATGTCGATGAGCTATGGAGTGTATCTCTTAATAGTCCCCACAGACTCGAAAAGAGAGGTCACATGAGTGACTATCATGTATGCAATGAAATATACGAGACTGATGTTGATCGGTCGACCATATTCGGAGAAGTTCACTATGAGTCGGTGAAAAACATCTTAAAGTGCTTAAGGCACTAAGGATGTGATCACAAACATGGTGGGTCTAAATTAAAACTAGAGGGCTTAACAGACTCAAGTTTTCGAAGATGCACCAAGATGATGAAAAATCCACTTTAAGGTAAAGCGTTACCTTGAATAAATTGGTGCGTTGAATTGGAAAGGTTCTAACAATGAAAGAGTTCTTTGGTTTAGTGATAAAGACAAAGTATATAACTATAAATGAAAGCTGCAAGTTGATTGTTTGGATTAAAAAGTTCATTACTGAACTAGGAATAGTTCCTAAGTCTCATCTTGGATCTAAACATGTGTTGTGGCACTTTCATTTTGATTATTAGAATCATTGAAAGATGGGAAATCACTATAGAGATAGTGGACTCTCATGAACAACATTACATATCCATTAACTAAAGCTTATCCAATGGCAGGATAATCGTCACTTAGAGAAGAAGAGTATGAGATACCATGACGATTGGCTTTAGTGCAAGTGGGAGATTGAAAGTAGTATGCACACAAGCCAATCATGTTTGATGATAAAGCATATACTTTGTAACAATCTTATTCATTTATTAATAAAAAGTATTAATTTATTAAAGGCTTTTAATTATCTACATGATGCTATTTTATAATATGTGATAAACCCATAGTTTTAAGCAATGCTTTTAGAATAATGATGATGATCATTCTAATGAGATCTAAATTCTTAGAAAGCTTAAAACTAAAATAGTTCCCAATCATTGGATTACTAAATTGGGGATTAGTGAATCCGGATAGATTGGTACATACGTTGCTTGCTCATTGGATGAGGATGATTGATCTCATGATCATTTGTGTGGAGACACTAAAGCAAGTATGTAGGTGCTTATTAGAGAATAAGTTCATTTGAACGTGGCTCGCTAAGGAATACCTAATGGAGTTTTATTTGCTGTCGATAGGAATTCTCAGTAGTGATAGTAGTACAAGTGATCCTTGGACTTGAGATCATCATAGTATCTTGTGTATGATGAGTTATACTTTGACTTATTCCTTAAGACCCTTAGGGTATATCAAAGGGTATGCTTGGGTGTAATAAGTTGTACATGGAGATAATGTATGATCAATAAAGAATCTACCACTTCTAATAAAAGAAGAGAAATGTCCTATGTGATTCGATAAATGACAACCCAAAGAGTCCTTGGCGGGTTAAGTGAATGAAATTAGAAAGGAGTTTCTAATTTGCATTATTTGGAGTTGTGCATTTAAGGATCGAAATACATATAATTAAATAAAATAAGACTTGTGGTAATTCCATGTCTTATATTTAATTGGGACATTGTATATGGTGGAAGGATTGAATTCATGCGGTAACTATTTACTCAAAGGTTCTTTAATGATTAATGTTGAAATCTATATTATCTGGAAAGTCGTTGATCGCTAGGGAGGCTTATCCCTATTGTAGAATAAATATTATTTAAATAAGATTAGAATTATTCTAATTGATTTATTCACAACCGGTTTAATATGGAGAACCTAAAGGGTCACACCATAAAAGGAAGAATAATTATTTAAGAAGTTAATGGCATAATCGTAATAATATATTATGTATATTTAATTTAATCTATGGTGATAGAATAAATTAAATAGCTTAATATTTATTATTTAATATTTTAGAAATATTAAATATAAATTAATAAGAGAAGTCTTATTAATATTATTACAATTATTATTATTTTAATTTCTAAAAGAGTTTAGGAATTAATTTAATATAAGTACTCTCATTTATTCCTAATAAGATTAGGAGGTTAAATTAATTAAAAGAGTTTAATTAATTATCCCTAATAAGATTAGGGAGCTTAATTAATTAAAAGAATTAATTAATTAAAACTCAATTCCTTAATTGTTAAGGTGGGTTGCCTACATCTATTAATAAGAGGAGTCTTATTATGGGTGTGTAGGGTGTTGTTGATTTTTCAACATACGTAATAATTCCAATTGTTGGGAGAGTACACCCTTTCTATAGAGATAGAAAAACTAGGGTTTAGCCAAACACCTATCTTCTTGAATTCTTTCTTCTTCCTTGGTGGATCACCTCTAGAGGCCAAACACATGGGTGGCTAACGTTGATCAAAGGAAGGAACCAAACCCGGTGGATTCAAGTTGAACGCGAAAAGGATTGGAGGTGAACTTGTACCTGAGGAAGCTCGATCTTCAAGGGTATGATTTTATTCTTTACTTTTCGTTTAATTAATAATTATGCATAAAGGGTGATCCGGGTATATGGTTTGTAAAATTTTAAACTCTGATTTTTACACGCTTCCGCATTATTTTGCAATTTGATTGCGCCCATGAATATTACAAACCTAACAGTTACAAATGGTGGCGCTACGTCGTAACTAAATTATTATTTGTTGTAGCTTATTTGAATTCCGAGGACGGAATTATTTTTAAGGGGTGAAAAATATAATAACCCATATATTTTTTTATTAAATATTAACTAATTTTATTGTATACAATTGTATTTAAATTGAAAAAAATAAATGATTTTGTTTCCCTCTTTTCTTCCTTGTTTTGTTTAGAGAATTAAATTCTTTTAGTAGATAATTAAATAACTGATTAAATTAAAATTGAGAAAGATATTTCCTTTTGTTAAAGTCTTGTGATAAAATCATTTGGAGCGGGAAGCTACTTGGGAAATAGAGGAGTCTATTCGAGCGGAGTATTCGCATCTTTTGATAATTTGGTACGTTCATTCTTTTGATTCCGGGGACGGAATCCTTTTTAAGGGGTAGGTGATGTAATACCCGGTAAAAAATAATAATAATAATAAATAAATAAAATAAATAAATAATATTTAAATTCATATTTAATTGGACTTTGTCTGGGTCAAAATAGTTATTTAATTTGTGTGGGCTAATAAATATTAATAAGAGATGGGTAAATTAATTTAGTACAAATTGGGCCTTAAAAATTAATTGGGTTTAATTTATGTGGGGTAATAATAATTAATAGATGATATTAATTTAATAAAATTGGGTCCAATGTATATTTAAAACACAAACCCTATATACTTTATTATACTCTTTCTTTCTCGATAAGTTAAAAGGGCCTTGAGCACAATCGGTGGTGGCAGTAAATCCATTACCAACTACCTTCTTTTACCATTTTTATTTGTGAAAATTCAACTCATCCATGTTATTAATCAGGAGGATAGATATAAGTCATCATTCCCTACCCATCTCTTTCAAAGTTGAGCCCCTCCACTTTCTTTTTCTAAATAATAGATGGAAAATCTATACAAATGTATGTGTATATCATTTTTTTTTCTATATTTTCAAATTCTTATTCTTTCAATCAGATTCTGGCCCACTATCACCATACACTGTTTGGGGTTCCTCTATTTTTATTAATTTGTGGAGCAACTCAAAGAATAAGAGAAATATGGAGCAAAATACTCGGTTGCCGATTGTTATTCGGGTAAGTTTTTTTTTCCTTTTTTTTTTTTCCTTTTTAATGTTGTTATGGTCGTTGAGATCAAGAATCAAGAGTCAATTGAATTATTAATTAGAGTTATAGAAGTTCTGTAGGCCCGTTTAATTAGTATATTTTTTATCTATGTAATATATTATTTAGTAATTAATTATCATGTTAAACCTATAAATTGAATTGAAAACTATATTTAATTTGCAGTTCTTGGAACCATTAAGTAATGTAGTAGTAGTAGTAGTAGTAGTAATAATAATATCAGCCTAAAAAAAAAGAGAAGAAGTTGGTAAGTAGTAATTTAGCATGTAAATTATTAATTTATTTTTTATTAATTTATTTATGTTAATTTGTGTAATTAGTTCGGACGGAAGGAATTTAACGAGTTATTTTTAGAATATAAATTTTGGAGTATTAATAATTGATAAAAGGCGATGATTAAAGGCACATTAAACAGTTTATGAATTATTTTGGAATTATTAGTTTGGATTTTTTTTTTTAATTTAAGGTGAACATGTTTAGGTTGCGAATAACGTTTCATATTTGACATCGTTGGCATTTGAGGGTAAGATTTTGTGGAGTGTACTATAAATGAGTTGGAAGTATCAGGTACGGATTCCGTACTCTTTCATCGATACCTTTGTTAAATTTGATTTGTTCATTTGTTTCCTTATTTCGAATTCTATTATGATTTCACATAATTGTTTCTTGTGAAATAAATATATTAGTTTCATTTTAGAGTTGATACGTATGACTCGTATTTGTACTCTTTGAATTAGGTTATAATGTTTAGTATTATTTATTTTGATAATTGTAGAATGATGCGTATTCTTTACCTTCCTTTTGAAACCACAATGACTATAATTTGATTTGGTTCAACATGTATATATAGAACCCTTTTGTTGGTATTATGTCGCGTGTGTTGTGACATGGTATTTTTGTTAGAATATACCGTAGGGTATACTTGAGCTATAACCACTGTGGGGTACCACGTGCATGTCGTCTTACGAGAGACATGACACTTTAAAATGGCGGTGTGATTAGTCCACAGATCTCCGCTTTTGGGCTCGGAGGAAGTGGGCCATTTGGTGTTTTGTTGTGGGAGGCGTATGGGTTAATCCTAGTTTTACATTACTGCGGATTGGTGATGTTGTGCCAAACACACCTATCCGATTTACATACATTTGGATTCGCGGTCCAATGTGTGATTGCCTGTGTGGCATTGTTTTGATGTGCCTGTGTGGCATTATTTTGGTTACTATGTGGCATCATTTGATTTACTGTGTGGCATTATTTTGACTTTACTGTGTGGCAAACCGTATATTCGAGCTCATTCGGTATCAAATAACTCCAACCATTTGTTTTGACCCTATTATTTTATTGTATTAGTTCGTTGGCTACATTCGCTTTTAATTCATTGGATCGATTACTTGATTCGTTATTTTTTTTACTATTACATTTGTTTCGTTAATTACATTGGTTCAAATATATTCCATTCAAATCTTGAGATATTTTTATTTTTCGAGAGGCAATATTTTGTCTCTGTTGATTTCGTATATCAGTTGTATATCTTTTGTATCTTTATATCCGTACTGGGCAATTGGCTCAAGCTGTGTTTTTCTTCCGGCAGGTTTATAGGGGTGATTCAGGGCTAGGGTGATGTGAGAGTTGCCTTTGACCACATAGGTTGTTTCGAATTTTAAGTTTTGATTATTGTGACTTTATTTGGAGAATTATATTTAGTAAGCTATTGATGGATATCATTATTAATATTTTGAAGTTATTAGTGCTCTGTTTACTAATTTTGAGGTTTGTTGTGCTTTGCACGTGACCTCTCTTTCCTTTTCTGGAAGGGGGTGTTACATAATATGTGATAAACACATAGTTTTAAGCAATGCTTTTAGAATAATGATGATGATCATTCTAATGAGATCTAAATTCTTAGAAAGCTTAAAACTAAAATAGTTCCCAATCATTGGATTACTAAATTGGGGATTAGTGAATCCGGATAGATTGATATATACGTTGCTTGCTCATTGGATGAGGATAATTGATCTCATGATCATTTGTGTGGAGGCACTAAAGCAAGTATGTAGGTGCTTATTAGAGAATAAGTTCACTGAACGTGGCTCGCTAAGGAATACCTAATGGAGTTTTACTTTTGTCAGCGAGAATTCTGTAGTGATAGTAGACAAGTGATCCTTGGACTTGAGATCGTCATAGTATCTTGTGTATGATGAGTTATACTTTGACTTATTCCTTAAGACCCTTATGGTATATTAAAGGGTATGCTTGGGTATAATAAGTTGTACATGGAGATAATGTATGATCAATAAAGAATCTATCACTTCTAGTAAAAGAAGAGAAATGTCCTATGCGATTCAATAAATGACAACCCAGTAGTCCTTGGCCAAGGCAGAATGAAATTAGAAAGGAGTTTCTAATTTACATTATTTGAAGTTGTTTATTTAAGAGTCGAAATACATATAATTAAATAAAATAAGACTTGATAGTAATTCCATGTCTTATATTTAATTGGGACATTAGATGGTGGAAGGATTGAATTGTACGGTAACTATTTACTCAAAAGTTCTTTTATGATTAATGTTAAAATCTATATTATCTGGAAAGTCGTTAATCATTTAGGGTGGGTTATCCTATTGTAGAATAAATATTATTTATTTAAATAAATTAATAGTTTAATTTATTTATTTAAATAAGATTAGAATTGTTCTAATTGATTTATTCACAATGGATTTAATATGGAGAACCTAAAGGGTCACACCATAAAAGGAAGAATAATAATTTAAGAAGTTAATGGCATAATCGTAATAATAAGTTAAGTATATTTAATTTAATCTATAGTGATAGAATAAATTAAATAGCTTAATATTTATTATTTAATATTTTGAAAAATTAAATATAAATTAATAAGAGAGTCTTATTATTATTATTATTATTATTATTATTATTATTATTATTATTATTATTTAATTCCTAAAGGTGTTTGAGAATTAATTAATAAAAGTACTCTCATATATTCCTAATAGTATTAGGAGACTAATTAATTAAAAGAGTTTAATTAATTATTTCTAATAAGATTAGGAGCCTAATTAATTAAAGGAGTTTAATTAATTAAAATAAAATCCAATTTCTTAATTGTTAAGGAGGGTTGCCTACATCTATAAATAAGATGAGTCTTATTATTTGTGAAGTGGGTTGACACTTTAACAAAACATGTGAATATGTAATTCTAATAGTTGGGAGAGTACGTTCTTTTTCCATGAAAGATAGAAAAACTATGGTTTTGCCAAACACCCATCTTCTTGAATCTTTCTTCTTCCATGGTGGATCACCTCTAGAGGTCAAACATTTGGGTGGCTAACACTGATCAAATGAAGGAACCAAACCCGGTGGATTCAAGTTGAACGCGAAAAAGATTGGAGGTGAACTTGTACCTGAGGAAGCTTGAATCTTTAAATGTATGATTCTTGTTATTCATATTTTTTTTTAATTAATAATTGTGCATAAAGTATGATCCGGGTATATGGTTTGTAAAATTTTAAAACTCTAATTTTCCACGTTTTCGCTTATTTTGTGCAATTTGATTGCGTTCATGAATATTACAAAGCTAACAGTGGTATCAGAACCAAACCTTTATGCGAATTATTAATTATTTTAATTTGATATGTGTTTAGAATAATTTACTTGGACATAATTTATTGTATAAAATTATTATTTTATAAAAGAAAAAAAAATCGCGAAACTTTTTTTTTTGAGAATCGGTAATTTTATTTTGCTGTGTCCGTTTTAAGTAATCATATGAGATCACATATTTCATTTTTTTTAAAAAGGCTGCTAATCCGCGTCGGTGATGATTGCATATATATGTTATAAAAGGGTTATATATATGATATATTCAGTGTACAGTAACAAAATTCAAAAGGTGATTTGATTATAATCATTCTTCCTGGAAAGTTATCATATATTGTAATCATATATATTATGATAGTTAACATGCAGGAGATTTCCCACATGGTTAGGATGTTAACTAATTATATATATATATATATATAATATTCTTAATAATTGTATAATTAAAATAAAGAGTTTATTTTAATTTTAAAATTGGATTTCATGCTAACTAATTAGAGTTGGAATTGGATTCCATGATAACTAATTGGAGTTGAAAAGGGAATCCGTATTCCTTAAATAAAGGAGTTTATTTAGATATGAAATAAGATTTCATATTATTCAAAATAAATGAGTTTATTTGTGAATAGGAAAGAGAATCCGTGTTTCCTTTAATAAAAGAATTTTTTAACTTGGAATTGGATTCCATAATTAACTAAAATAAAAGAAGTTTATTTTGATTAAAGAATTTGATTAAAATAAAATAGTTTATTTTATTCAAAATTAGATAAATTAAAATAAAAGAAGTTTATTTTGATTTATATTTGGATTAAAATAAAGGAGTTTATTTTGATTCAAAATTAAATGGTATGCTAACTAAATTTGCCCATTAAATGATATCAATATATATATATATATATATATATATATATATATATTGAATGTTTATTATTCATGAGATGAATGTTATTTATTGATGCATATGGTGATGTGTATGATAATAAATGAGATTATTTATGAACTATTGACCAATGTGATTGGATTTTATTTTATTTGGATGCATGAATGTATGAGTTTTATTAAATGGGGTCTGCGTACCTCGTCTTCTATAATTTTTCTTAATGTAAATTCTATCTCCCTCCTATGTACTTCCCCTTGACTGCTGATCAAGGTTTCTATTTATTTTAAATAGTTTTGTAATAGGAATAGTTATAATTAATTTTGAAGAATTGGAGATCAAGGAGAAAGGAGCGCTTAAAGACTCGTTTGTAATGGAGTCCGGGTTTAAATGTAATAGTTATATTTAAATATTAATTCTTGCACCCCTAGGGTTTGACCTTTTGGTTCACTTGATGGCTCTAGTGAACCAAACTAGAATAAAAGACCATAATCAATCTGGGTAGAATATAGTATTCTATATGTGCATGCTTATATTATATATATATATATATATATTATATTATGCAAACATGCTTCGCATGTTAATCAATATGACGCGTATTTTATATATATATATATATATATATATATATATATATGTGTGTGTGTGTGTGTGTGTGTGTGTGTGCATGCGCTAAACAAGATGAGACAGATTAATAACAAACCCCTCAAATTTTTTATATTAAGTTGTAACGTTCAAAGATATTGGGAATATCGAACATCGCCTTCTAGCATGGTAGAAACAATTAAATATTTAATATGAGTTTGTTGTGCACACACAAGGCAAGTATTAAATATTTAAGATGTTGTTTTTATTACATATGATGTTTATAAGAAATTGAACATTCTTGCTTTGTTGTGCACACATAAGATACGTAGTTTTCTCTTCACTTATATGGAAATCTTTGGGTCGACTTAACTTAAATCATTTTAGTTCGGATGTGCACACACTTGACCATTATGATTTAAGAGGCAAAATACAAGGAGTTACATAGTTGATGTAATTGACAAGAGTTGTCTACCTATTTATTTATATATAGTTTATTGTTCACACATAATGCAATATATATTTGAAATGGGATCCTTATTTTAACTAACATATCTTTAATTAGATATTGCTGAACTATATATATTGAGGGTAATATAGTTTGAACAAAATAGTGGAAGATACCAATTTAAAACAAGGCCTAATTTATTTTGATAATTAATAAAAGAATGTATGCTAAAATGTTGTTAATTACAAATTCATTTACAGAATTTTATAACGTCTAAATTACTATCACTGCGAAGTATATTAGATGCTATTTAACCAGACCGTATTAAACGAATTGGTTAAGGAAATTGATAAAAGTTTTCACGGCTGAAAAGCTATCTTATGTCCTTAATACGTCTATCCCTGCAATGGTTGCAGACAATGCCTCTGAGGAAGAAATTGCTACTTTTAGAAAGTGGCAAGATGATGCACCTTGATTGGCTCGATGCATCACGCCGCATCCACGAAAGTAACGAGCTTCAAACACACAAGATGAAACTATGGATGCTCCTACTATATTCCCCGCACATCAAGTAGTTGATGGTGAGGAAAGTAGGACTGATAGATATCAGATATCTAAGGAGCTCTTTCGATCTGGAATGACCAATGACACTACAGTACAGATAAAAGTCCTTAACATTATCAATTTGATTGATCAATTAGGACAACATGTTTTGCCATGGATGGAGAGTTGAGCCAATATTTGATCTTGCACTCACTACCGGACTCCTTTCACAATTGTTGTGAATTTTTCATATGAACAAGCTAGATATCAGCCTCGCTGATTTGCTTAACATGTTGAAAAATGTTGAGAGTCACTTTCCAACCAAGAAAGACCATGTCTTATTGGTAGGGGCCAAAGGATCTTCTGAAAAGAAGAACGATTCTAAGAAGGTAAATAGAAAAGGCAAAAACAAAGGATAATAAGAACAAAACTGATATAGATTGCAAAGGAGTTTACTTCCACTGCAATAAGCCTGGACACTGGAAAGAAACTGCAAGAAGCATTTTGCAGAGGCTAACTAGAAGAAGCGTAATGAAGTTTCGGTTACAAATACAATTTTGTTCATGATTTAAAATAAATTTTTCTTTAAGTCAAGGTTCTACTTAGGTATTGGATACCGACTTTGATTATCATAAATATAGATTTATGAAAGGACCAAGCAGAAGTAGAAAGCTTAACAAAGATAAGTAATCTTATCTGTGGGAAATGAAGCAAAAGTTGCTGCATTAGGCATAGGAACTTATAGTTTAGCACTGCCTACAGATAAATCTATTTAGTTAATAAGTTGTTATTGTATTCCAGTTCTCGTTGGAAACATTATTTCTATTTTGTTGTTGGACAATGAAATCTTTGGTATTATATTTAAGAACAATTGTTGTTCTATTTATAATAATAATGTTTTGTATAGAATTGTAATATTACTTAATGGATTTAGTATACTTGACTTACGTGAAAATAATTTTTCATATTGAACAAATTAGTATAAGAAAAGGAGATGACCATTCAAAGAGTTGAATGTGTGTATTTGCTGAAATACAAGTGTGAATTATTTGAAAGGTTCAAAGAATTCAGAAGTGAAACAAATTGGCAAAGTATTAAGATTCTTTGATTAGATCAGGGAATAAATACTTGTGCAATAAGTTTCTAGATCATCTTAAATGGTTTTCTCACAATGGACGCCTCCTGATACGCAATAATTGGTTGATCTATCTGAAAGGAAAAATCATACCTTGTTGGACATGCTACGGTCCATAATGATTTTACCGACATTCCAGTATTCTTCTAGGGTCATGCCCTAGAAATGACTGCATATCTATGAAAAAGGTAACCTCAAAATTCGGCCACAAGACTCCATAAAAGTTATGGACAGGAAGGATTCCTAATTTTAAGTAAGTTAAGATAAGGAGTTGTCCAACTTATGTTAAAAAGGTTTCAAAGGATAAGCTTGAGACAAGATTTGATAAGTACAGATTTGTGGGACTTCCTAAAGTAAGATTAGGGTATATGTTCTATAATCCTACTTAGCAAAAGGTGTTTGTTGCGAAACACGCTGCCTTCTAAGATAAAAATGTTTATCATTGAAGGGGCTAGTGGGAGGATAATAGATCTTGAAGAGTTCAAGAACCACAAAATACTATAAGTCTGTGACAACCCGGAAAATCGAATTGTCCAGAATTTAAGATTTAAAGAATTAGTTATTAATAAAATGAATTTTTATTAATACTATTATGTGCTATGTGTTTATTAATCATTCTAGAACCTAGGATGATTATTAATTGGGAGGATTCTGGCTATGAGCTAGACTGAACGAGTAAGAATTTTCAAGATGAAAATAAAATTTTTTCGGGAACAAAAATATTTTCAAGGAAAAAGACGAAATAGGCATTATTCATCCATTTCTGTTTGGAGATTTAGTTTGAATTTCTGAGAAACGCGTAATGATATAATTCTAAGACGTAATAGAATATTCAATAATATTTCAGTTATGGAAAAAACGAAGTTTTCGCCTGCGGACTTAAAACCTAAGGGTTAGGAAGCGTGAGTTCCGAGAATTTAATGATTTCGTATAATAACTAGGGTTATTATGCGTGAGAAATACGAGTATGATACTAGTTATTATATGAGTATAGTACGAAGATTATTACGATGTAGAATTAAAATATCGTAGAAACTATATACGAAGAGAATACGAGAATGGGATACGTATAATGCGATTAGTCTTAAGGGACTTTGAGTTCATGGACTTTAAAGAATTCGTTTGGACTTGGATTATATCAAGCCCAATGGAATGTGTAATCAAGCCCAGGGTAGGCCCAGTAAGAATTAATATAAGGCCCAATGTTAGATTTAATTAAGCCCGATCCAAGAAAATAAACCGCGGATCGAATCGATGAGTCACCGAATGGGTAAAACCCATGGGGCAACCCATGGGGGAGACCCATGGGCATGTGGGGAGGCCACTTGGCCACCAAGTAAAGTGATTACTTGGTAGCTAAGCCATGAATAATAAGGAGGTGGGGTGAAATGACCAAAATACCCCTAGCTTTGGTTTTCTATAAATAGGAAGCTTAAATCATTTATTTAGGATTTTGAAAATCCTATAACTTGAGAGAGAAAGAGAGAGTTCAGATGGGGGAAGAGAAGGAGAAGAAAGAGAAAAAGTTGGCTCGTGAGCAAACTTTGTTCGATAGGAGGAGATTAAAGAAGGAAGGTAATCCGAAACCTAGTCTTCTATAAATTTTCTCTAAGCTTTATATGTTAAAAACATAGCTTAACGAGAATAAGAAGTAAAAGATGTTAGAAATGATTTCATTATGGTTGAAATTGTAAGAAAATGAAGAAATAAGAAATAAGAAATTTAGTTTATAAATTTCTTAAAGAAGTGTAAGATTTGTAAGGATTTTGAGCGATCCGAATGAATCTTATAAATGAGTAGGTCAAATAAGTAAGGTATGATGTTTTATAACGTCAAATTCCAAGAAAAAGTGAAATCGTAATCCAAAATATTGATTAAAAATGAAGAACGAACGAAGAACGCAAAGAACGTTGTTGATGGACAAACTTTTAAAACCATCGTAGGATAATTATTATTGATGGACAAGTTTAAAACCATCACGTATAAGTTAGTTGCTTATTTCTTGGTGAGGAACGTTAGAAATTGTCCTGAAGAACGGATTAAAACTAAGCTATAACGAAGTTATGGCAAAAATTTCGTAAAAGAAGAACAAAAATTAGAAAGTTAGTAAATAAACCCGAGCATGTAGGGTTTCAAAAGAATGTAAGAGAACATATAAAACGTAAGTCGTGGACTCAAGAACGATCGAATTCTGAGTTCGGATGACCGAATTACGAACGAACGAAGAAAGTTAAAAATGTAAAACGAATGAAGGGAGAAGATTAAGCCAATTGAATGGCATGTTAACGGATTCAGAACGAAGTTCTGTTCATGGGTAATCAAAGTATTTAAGAAAAGGAAGAAAATGGCTTTGGAATGGCCTCGTTCTGAGTTATAACAAATAAGTTATGGAATCGAGAAGTAAGCGTCTTAAGAAATTTCTAAGACTTAGAAAAATTTTCTAGGTTTTTGGTTCAGGCAGTATGCATGCCAGTTAAGCCTTTGGGAGGCTAAGTTACAAGAAGACGAGGCCCGCCATCACTATTCTTGAGTGGTATGCATGATGCGAGAAATAGATAAAAGAGTGACGTCGCAGCCTTGACCTCGGCGATTTGACATCAGCAGAGGAAATGCATGCGTATGAGATAAAGGAAGGGCGGCGCGGCAATGGGTCTTGAGGGAAATGCCAGTGATGAGCTTTGAAGTGCTCAATTACTGGGGGATGTTCAAGTAAGAAATATGAACTTGTAGTTCAACTAATGTAACACTTAATCAAGTGTATTTAAACTTTAATGAAGGTAGGACGGAAAGATTAAACAAGATTAAAAGACAAAGAATGTAGACGCGGGTTACGGAACCGATGTCTGGGGACCGTAGTCGCAATAAACGAACGTGAGGGATTTCTATGATTGTGATTCCTTAAACGTTGAGTAATGAGCATAATGTATAACATTTCGCTGTTATGACATGGTATGAGAGATGAATGTAAAACGTATAGACGCTGTGAACGCAACGTTGTTGTGATGAGTGATCGGTCTTAGCATACAGTGAATCGTATGACTTTAACATTAAGAAAGAATATTTGAACATGGGGTTCAGGTGATAGTAATGAATGAAAGCAATTAAAACCTTATTTAAAGTTTGAATGAAAGATTAAGAGAGGAACAACGTAAACGTTGAATACGTAAACGATTCTCGTGAATCATATTCACGTCGGATGAACGTTCTAAGTATACATTGGTTGTATGACTTAGACGTTAACGAAAGTAGTAAGTAAAATAAGAATTATCAAGAAAGCTGTAGCGAATGGTAAGAAGATTAATGAAAGCCGAATGTGAGTCGGATGAGAATGTTAGAGTGAAATGTAAGCGTTAAACACTTTAATCGACGTGAAGGTTAAGTGTACGCGAATATTAAACAGATAGAACCTACACCCTGTGTATGGTTTGACCGTAAGGTAATGAAGATCAATGATTAAACCTGTGAACGGTGAAGAAGATGAATTAAAGATTATTACATATAACGTAAAGAAGCCGAGTTAATGTTTATAACTTGGATGACATTCTGAGTCGAATGAACGGACATTGTAAGATAAGAATAAGGTAACATAAAATGGTTAACGCTATAAATGCGTAGAATGAGTATTGAATGATCATTCTGAGTATACAAAAGACTGTATGACTTAGACGATGATGAATATATCCTGAGGTATGGCATTTAGTTGCCAGAAAGACATAAGGAATATGAAATGGACTTAACGAATATTATAGTTTAATGGTTCGAATAACTTAAGATAAGTTTAGGTTGTAGTGCAATCGTAACCTTTGATGGTTGACATATGGGAGTTGGGCTAAACAATTCCTTCAAAGAGCGAAGGTATATACAAAACTGGCAACCGATCTAACTCACTAATATGGGCAGTGTAGATGAGACGGGAACTTATTTATTGGTTGTTTGTGGGAAACCACTCAGAGTAGCATATGGACTACTAGTAGAGAAATGATGTGTGCTGAGTCCTAGAGAATTTATAAGAAGAAGATAAGAGTATAAATCATCAAAGATGATGAACGTATTGAGTAAGACATCTCCGTATGTCATGAAGCCGTTAACCGGTAAAGGAAGTTGGTCGTGTAACCTTAGTTTATAAGAACGTGAACCCGAAGAAGTAAAGTTAAGTAAACCAATGCGTAAAGTAAAGTATATGACTAATTGGAGTATGTGTTATTTCCTTATGTGCTACATAGGAATTGGAATGAGCAGTTCAACGTAAACTATAAGTTGTAGCTGTGCATAAGGCAAGTTTCTTAACTTCATTCATATTTTAAATGAATGCTATTTTCTAAAACTTCTCAGATGTTGAACTTGAGAAGTTCTGTCTATGTGCGAATGTGTGATATTTGTACAAGGTGGTAGAACGTATGAGGCCTTGTGCCACAATGTGAATACTTCGGTGTTTTTATGAGATGAACTGTTCTGTGATTGAACTGTTCAATACGAGCATGTTCTATTTATACATGAACCGTTATTGTTAAGTATGTGCTATTGATTCTAGCAAGACAGAATGTGTATGAAACAAGGTAGAAAAATGAAAGTATTTCAAAGTGAATGTGACTAATGTTTTAAAATGATAGGGATCGAGATTATTCCTATTATTCAAGCTGCTTCATAACCTTTGTTCGGTTATTGAAGTCTTAAAAGAATGTTTGAATTCTTAAAGTTGTTTGTTCAACTGTTATGACTTGCTGGGCAATTGAATGCTCACACTTGCTTTAAATAAAAATATTTTCAGCGAACGATGTTAGAAGAACTTAAGGATCCCGTAAAGTTCAAGTTGATCGATATCCAGAAGAGATGCTATTCATTATATGAATGAGCATGAAGATCAAGCGAAGACTTATAATATAGAATGATAGAATTAAACTATAGAATAATTTAATGAACGTTTATGTATCCTTAGTGGCGGATAAAAGTCACTCGTGCAAGATGTAAATAATAATGTAATTATCATTATTTATAATGAAGGAGGTTTTAAGGTTTTAGAACCTGAGATTTGAGGATGTATGTTGTTATATTTAGCTATATAATGATGTATGTTTGGAAGAAGATGAGATCGTGACGTACGGAATCCGAGTGTGAAAATAGACCGGATTTCGGGGCGTTACAGATTGGTATCAGAGCTGATAGATTATAAATCTTATGTATGATTACCTAAGACTATAATCGTAGAGAGAAGGATAAGAAGATCACCACGTGATCATAGTAAATCATAGTAACAAACGAGCTGTTAAACGATGAATGATTCGTAGCTAATGCTATGAATGAATGGTACTACGAAGTAGTACGGGAAGAAGAACTCTGATTGAGTTGTAAAGGATAGAATACGAATTAAAGAAAATTCGTATTAAGTAAAGAGAAGGTTAGAAGTTGTAAGATTTCAATTGAGGACTCATGTGATAGCTGAGTTGTATGAATCTTTGTATGGGCAGAGGTTTATGCTTTGGTATAACAACCACTCAGTTTATTACAGTGATAATCATTGGAATTGTTCGCGCTATCAAGATGTATATGATGAGAAGGTGAATCTTTTCTCATGTATATACTTGATAGGTAGAGAATGATAAAGTAGGTGCGAGTTCATGAAACTTATACTTATGGTGAGTTCGTGACTCATAATTATATGGTATGTTTTTGAACTTCTCAGCGAATGGACGCTTATGGTCTGTTTGGGATAGTTCTTAAACTCATATTATTGTGGAAAGTTCCTGAACTCATAATGTGTGGTAAGTTGATGGACTATACTAAGGTATAGGAAGGTGTGGACTAAAAATGAGTTATTTTCAGTAGACTTAGCATTGAAGGTGCTAGAGAAGATTAAGTATTGTCGCAAGTAAGACAATGAAAGAAGATGGAGAATAGGATATTCCAAGTCATCTAACTATGCTAGATTTCAAAGTTTCTTGAAATCATGCTGAAGTGCGCGTTTTAAAAAGTAAAGAGTTGGTTCAACTTTTGGAACCAATGGATTTTAAAAGAACTATTCTTGGTATGTCTATGCTAATTTTTTAGGCTAGACAGAAATTCATTTGAAATATCAAAATGAATTTTATATCATCAGTGCATTTGATGCAAGGATGGTAAAAGGATGGAGTTATTAATGCAATTAAACCTAGTGTTGGCTTTGATCTTAGGATCAACAACCTGCTATGGTATGATGTATAATGACAAAGTTATAAACTGATGAAGTCCTCAACGTACTGTGAAATGTACGGTATCATGACGTCATGAAACGTTTTGATGTATTTCGGAAGAATTTAAAGAAGTAGTCGATGTCAATTGATTTGACTAGACGAATGTTTCAAGTTGATGTCCAATTAATTGGTATGGTCTAAGCTACTTGATTTTGCTTAGACGAATGGTATGTCATGATTAAAAGAAAATTGAGCTTCCTTTGAAGAGTTATGCTGAACAAAATTGTTTTGGTGCGGAATCTAATGATTAAGTCTGAGGTGAACATACTCCGAAATGGGGTTATATGATGGGTTGATCGCCTACGTATGGAAGAGGTAGTTTACCTTCTTTGTGATTATAAACTTACCGTGTAAGAAAGGTTTACGGTGAAATGCTGTTAAACCTAGTAAGAGTTTATGGTCGATTTGACCCCTCAGCAAAAGAATGAAATATTTTAAAGGAATCTTTATATTCCTATTAATTCCTTTCACTTCATGATTCTTGATAAGTTATGAAGGGTAGGGAATGTTTGAAAGATAATAACTTCTTTGAGGAGATGTTGAGAAGAAGGGTAAGCTAAAATTTCGAGTACGAAATTCTGTGAAGAAGGGGTGAATGTGATGACTCGGGTATGGGTGTGGTTTTAGAAATTTCGAGGACATAATTTTTATAAGGAGGGAAGAATGTGACAACCCGGAAAATTGGATTGTCCAGAATTTAAGATTTAAAGAATTAGTTATTAATAAAATGAATTTTTATTAATACTATCCTGTGCTATGTGTTTATTAATCGTTCTAGAACCTAGGATGATTATTAATCGGGAGGATTATGGCTATGAGCTAGTCTGAACGAGTAAGAATTTTCAAGACGAAAATAAGATTTTTCCGGGAACAAAAATATTTTTGGGGAAAAAGACGAAATAGGCACTATTCATCCGTTTTTGTTCGGAGATTTAGTTTGAATTTCTGAGAAACGAGTAATGATATAATTCTAAGACGTAATGGAATATTCAATAATATTTCAGTTATGGAAAAAACGAAGTTTTCGCCTGCGGACTTAAAACCTAAGGGTTAGAAAGCGCGAGTTTCGAGAATTTAATGATTTCGTATAATAACTAGGGTTATTATGCGTGAGAAATACGAGCATGATATTAGTTATTATACGAGTATAGTACGAATATTATTACGACGTAGAATACGAATATCGTACAAACTATATACGAAGAGAATACGAGAATGGGATGCATAGAATGCGATTAGTCTTAAGGGACTTTGAGTTCATGGACTTTGAAGAATCCATTTGGACTTGGATTATATCAAGCCCAATGGAATGTGTAATCAAGCCCAGGGTAGGCCCAGTAAGAATTAATGTAAGGCCCAATGTGAGATTTAATTAAGCCCGATCCAAGAAAATAAACCGTGGATCGAATCGATGGGTCACCGGATGGGTAAAACCCATGGGGCAACCCATGGGGGAGACCCATGGGCATGTGGGGCGGCCACTTGACCACCAAATAAAGTGATTACTTGGTGGCTAAGCCATGAATAGTAAGGAGGTGGGGTGAAATGACCAAAATACCCCTAGCTTTGGTTTTCTATAAATAGGAAGCATAAATTATTTATTTAGGATTTTGAAAATCCTATAACTTGAAAGAGAAAGAGAGAGAGTTCGAATGGGGGAAGAGAAGGAGAAGAAAGAGGAAAAGTTAGCTCGTGAGCAAACTTTATCCGACGGGAGGAGATTAAAGAAGGAAGGTAATCCGAAACCTAGTCTTCTATAAATTTTCTTTAAGCTTTATATGTTAAAAACATAGCTTAACGAGAATAGGAATTAAAAGATGTTAGAAATTATTTCATATGGTTGAAATCGTAAGAAAATGAAGAAATAAGAAATTAGAAATTTTGTTTATAAATTCCTTAAGGAAGTGTAAGATTCGTAAGGATTTTTAGTGATCCAAATGAATCTTATGAACGAGTAGGTTAAATAAGTAAGGAATGATATTCTATAACATCAAATTCCAGGAAAAAGTGAAATTGTAATCCAAAATATCGATTAAAAATGAAGAACGAACGAAGAACGTTGTTGATGGACAAATTTAAAACCATCGTAGGATAATTTTTGTTGATGGACAAGTTTAAAACCATCGCGTATAAGTTAGTTGCCTATTGCTTGGTAAGGAACGTTAGAAACGTTCCTGAAGAATGGATTAAAACTAAGCTATAACGAAGTTATGGCAAAAATTTTGTAAAAGAAGAACGAAAATTAGAAAGTTAGTAAATGAACCCGAACGTGTAGGGTTTCATAAGAATGTAAGAGAATGTATAAAACGTAAGTTGTGGACTCAAGAATGATCAAATTCCGAGTTTGAATGACCGAATTACGAGCGAACGAACGAAGAACGTTAAAAACGTAAAACGAATGAAGGGCAAAGATTAAGCCAATTGAATGGCATGTTAACGGATTCAGAAAGAAGTTCTGTCTATGGATAATCGAAGTACATAATATAAGGAAGAAAATGGCTTTGGAATGGCCTCGTTCCGAGTTATAACAAATAAGTTATGGAATCGAGAACTAAGCATCTTAAGCAAATTCTAAGACTTAGAAAAATTTTCTAGGTTTTTGTTTCGGTCACTTCGCTTGATTAAGCCTTGGGAGGCGGTCTTAACAACATGATGCCCGGACATCACCATCTTCTTGAGTGGTGGTGCCACAAAGATGAGAAATAGATAAGAGAGTGCCGCCAGATGCTAGCCTCAAAATAGATTTGACACTGCAGAGTGACGTTGCGTGTACGAGATAAAGGAAGGGGCCCCAGCATGGCTGCTCCGTAAAGGAAGGAAAGCCAGTGATGAGCTTTTAAGTGCTCAATTACTGGGGGATGTGCAAGAAAGAAACATGAACTTGTAGTTCAACTAATGTAACACTTAATCAAGTGTATTTAACCTTTAATGAAGGTAGAACGGAAAGATTAAACGAGATTAAAAGACAAAGAATGTAGACGCGGGTTACGGAACCGATGTCTGGGGACCGTAGTTGTAATAAACGAACGTGAGGGATTGCTATGATTGTGATTCCTTAAACGTTGAGTAACGAGTGTAATGTATAACATTTCGATGTTATGACATGGTATGAGAGATGAATGTAAAACGTATAGACGTTGTGAACGCAACGTTGTTGTGATGAGCGATCGGTCTTAGCATACAACGAATCGTATGACTTTGACATTAAGAAAGAATATTTGAACATGTGGTTCAGGTGATAATAATGAATGAAAGTGATTAAAACCTTAGTTAAAGGTTGAATGAAAGATTAAGAGAGGAACAATGTAAACATTGAATACGTAAACGATTCTCGTGAATCATATTCACGTCAGACGAATGTTCTAAGTATACATTGGTTGTATGACTTAGACGTTAACGAAAGTAGTAAGTAAAATATGAATTATCAAGAAAGCTGTAGCGAATGGTAAGAAGATTAATGAAAGATGAATGTGAGTCGGATGAGAATGTTAGAGTGAAATGTAAGCGTTGAACACTTTAACCGACGTGAAGGTTAAGTATACAGGAATATTAAATGGATAGAACATACACCCTGTGTATGGTTTGAACGTAAGGTAATGAAGATCAATGATTAAACCTGTGAACAGTGAAGTAGCAGAATTAAAGATAAGTACGTATAATGTAAAGAAGCCGAGTTAATGTTTATAACTTGGATGACGTTCTGAGTCGAATGACCAGACGTTGTAAGATAAGAATAAGGTAACATAAAATGGTTAACGCTATAAATGCGTAGAATGAATATTGAATGATCGTTCTGAGTATACAAAAGACTGTATGACTTAGACACTGATGAATAAATCCTGAGGTATGACATTTAGTTGCAAGAAAGCCACAAGGAATATGAAATGGACTTAACGAACATTATAGTTTAATGGTTCGAATAAGTTAAGATAAGTTTAGGTTGTAGTGCAATCGTAACCTTTAATGGTTGACAAATGGGAGCTGGGCTAAACAATTCCTTCAAAGAGCGAAGGTATATACAAAACTGGCAACCGATCTAACTCACTAATATGGGCAGTGTAGATGAGACGGGAACTTATTTATTGGTTGTTTGTGGGAAACCACTCAGAGTACCATATGGACTACTAGCAGAGAAATGATGTGTGCTGAGTCCTAGAGAAGTTATAAGAAGAAGATAAGAATATAAATCATCAAAGATGATGAACGTATTGAGTAAGACATCTCCGTATGTCATGAAGCCGTTAACCGGTAAAGGAAGTTGGTCGCGTAAACTTAGTTTGTAAGAACGTGAAACCTAAGAAGTAAAGTTAAGTAAACCAATGCGTAAAGTCAAGTATATGACTAATTGGTGTATGTGTTATTTTCTTATGTGCTATATAGGAATTGGAATGAGCAGTTCAGCGTAAACTATAAGCTGTAGCTGTGCGTAAGGCAAGTTTCCTAACTTCATTCATATTTTAAATGAATGCTAGTTTCTAAAACTTCTCAGATGTTGAACTTGAGAAGTTCTATCTATGTGCGAATGTGTGATATTTTTACAAGGTGGTAGAACGTATGAGGCCTTGTGCCACAATGTGAATACTTCGATGTTTCTATGAGATGAACTGTTCTGTGATTGAACTGTTCAATACGAGCATGTTCTGTTTATACATGAACCGTTATTGTTAAGTTTGTGTTATTGATTCTAGCAAGACAGAATGTGTATAAAAGAAGGTAGAAAAATAAAAGTATTTCAAAGTGAATGTGACTAATGTTTTAAAATGATAGGAATCAAGATTATTCCTATTATTCAAGTTGCTTCATAACCTTTGTTCGGTTATTGAAGTCTTAAAAGAATGTTTGAATTCTTAAAGTTGTTTGTTCAACTGTTATGACTTGCTGGGCAATTGAATGCTCACACTTGCTTTAAATAAAAATATTTTCAGCGAACGATGTTAGAAGAACTTAAGGATCCCATAAAGATCAAGCTGATCGGTATCCAGAAGAGATGCCATTCATTATATGAATGAGCGTGAAGATCAAGCGAAGACTTATAATATAGAATGATAGAATTAAACTATAGAATAGTTTAATAAACGTTTATGTATCATTAGTGGCGGATAAAAGTCACTCGTGCAAGATGTAAAGAATAATGTAATTATCATTATTTGTAATGAAGGAGGTTTTATGGTTTTAGAACCTGGGATTTGAGGATGTATGTTGTTATATTTAGCTATATAATGATGTATGTGTGACGCCCCCAAAATAGGTATACATCACCCATCTTGAGTCGCCAAAGACATGGTACAAAATACAAATAAAAACTTAATTATACAACCGTCGTGTAAAATACGACAAAACATATGCTGTGAGTTTTAATACAAATATTGTCATCTAGACAATATCCACACTCAATGGAGTCTTCATTACATTTATTATCACACTAGTTTATAGAATAGTGAGGACTACTATGACACCATCTCGGACCATCACTCCATTCCCCAACTAGTCCCGGCTACGTTCTTATTTTCTGAAGAGAATAATAAAAGCAAAAGGGTGAGCTCAACTAGCCTAGTAAGAAATATTATGACTAAGATAATGCAGAATAAATTATCATTAGCCTTCAACAATGTTAAACTGATAGAATATAATAGACAACAAGTTTAACTGCTGCGGAACAAGCAATCCATTAGAAGAGTCAAGTAGAGTATAAAATCTACTATTTTCTATGATTTAAAAAGATTTTTATCAACTTTATCGCTGAGACTCAGCTTAATAAATAAAATCAAATCATCCCTGCACCACGGCCAAGGATATTCATGTAATCATCAATGGTCATGATTATACCGAATAATTCCTGGTCATAATCATACCAACAACTGTCCATCAATGAACTACAGGCCAATGAGGACTTTCACCACATCATTAGTCACATTACAGTCATGATTATACCGAATAATCCCTGATCATAATCATACCAAGTCCATCTACGCAAGTAAGCCAAAGATGACTTTCATCACAATATAAGCATGAGGATGATGATAATGACATAATAATTTAATAAAATAAGTTCAAGGATAAATTTTAAAGATTTATAATTTAATTTATCCAGGAATCAATAACGTCCAAATTGTCAACATGATACTGCTTTGTGGGGTAAAATTTAAGAATGCTCAGAAGAATATTTCCATGAAAAGATACTGGATGAAGCGCAAATATCAAGGATATTCCACTGATTTCATGGAGTATAAAAGCCAAAACTTTAACCAACTAAGTATAATAGAATATATGAAACTGCAAATGAATTTTCGCCCGCCATGCGGTAATCCACGTAGACAGATCATTTTCACAATTCAATAAGGAATTAATACGAAGGATCATTCTGTTCGGTTTGTAATATTCAAGAACGCAATCAAATTGCATAAATAGGCGGAAACGTGAAAAAATTAGAGTTTTAAAATTTTACTAACCATATACCCGGATCACCTTTTATGCACAATTATTAATTAAACGAAAAAGAAAGAACAAAGAATCATACCCTTGAAGATCCGAGCTTCATCAGGTATAAGTTCACCTCCAATCCTTTTCGCGTTCAACTTGAATCCACCGGGTTTAGTTCCTTCCTTTGATCAACGTTAGCCACCCAAGTGTTTGGCCTCTAGAGGTGATCCACCAAGGAAGAAGAAGAATTCAAGAAGATGGGTATTTGGCAAAACCCTAATTTTCTATCTCTCACAGAAAAGAACGTACTCATCCAACTATTAGAATTACATATGTTGTTAAAGTCAACAACCTATCACCCATAATAAGACTCCTCTTATTTATAGATGTGGGCAACCCTCCTTAACAATTAAAAAATATGGTTTTATTTAATTAATTAAATTCTTTTAATTAATTAGGCTCCCTAATCTTATTAGAGATAATTAATTAAACTCTTTTAATTAATTTAACCTCCTAATCTTATTAGGAATAAATGAGAGTACTTATATTAAATTAATTCCTAAACTCTTTTAGAAATTAAAATAATAATAATTGTAATAATATTAATAAGACTCCTCTTATTAATTTATATTTAATATTTCTAAAATATTAAATAATAAATATTAAGCTATTTAATTTATTCTATCACCATAGATTAAATTAAATATACTTAACTATATTATTACGATTATGCTATTAACTTCTTAAATAATTATTCTTCCTTTTATGGTGTGACCCTTTAGGTTCTCCATATTAAACCGGGTTGTGAATAAATCAATTAGAATAATTCTAATCTTATTTAAATAAATAAATTAAACTATTAATTTATTTAAATAAATAATATTTATTCTACAATAGGATAAGCCTCCCTAGTGATCAACGACTTTCCAGATAATATAGATTTCAACATTAATCATAAAAGAACCTTTGAGTAAATAGTTACCGTACAATTCAATCCTTCCACCATACAATGTCCCAATTAAATATAAGACATTGAATTATCACAAGTCTTATTTTATTTAATTATATGTATTTCGACTCTTAAATGCATTAACTCAAATAATGCAAATTAGAAACTCCTTTCTAATTTCATTCGCCTTTGCCAAGGATTATTGAGTTGTCATTTATCGAATCACATAGGACATTTCTCTTCTTTTACTAGAAGTGGTAGATTCTTTATTGATCATACATTATCTCCATGTACAACTTATTATACCCAAGCATACCCTTTGATATACCCTAAGGGTCTTAAGGAATAAGTCAAAGTATAACTCATCATACACAAGATACTATGATGATCTCAAGTCCAAGGATCACTTGTACTATTATCACTACATGAATTCCTATTGACAGGCAAGTAAAACTCCATTAGGTATTCCTTAGCGAGCCAAGTTCAGTGAACTTATTCTCTAATAAGCACCTACATACTTTCTTTAGTGTCTCCACACAAATGATCATGAGATCAATCATCCTCATCTAATGAGCAAGCAACGTATGTACCAATCTATCCGGATTTACTAATCCCCAATTTAGTAATCCAACGATTGGGAACTATTTTAGTTTTAAGCTTTCTAAGAATTTAGATCTCATTAGAATGATCATCATCATTATTCTAAAAGCATTGCTTAAAACTATGGGTTTATCACATATTATAAAACAACATCATGTAGATAATTAAAAGCCTTTAATAAATTAATACTTTTTATTAATAAATGAATAAGATTGTTATAAAGTATATGCTTTATCATCAAACATGATTGGCTTGTGTACATACTACATTCAATCTCCCACTTGCACTAAAGCCAATCGTCATGGTATCTCATACCCTTCTTTTCTAAGTGACGATTATCCTGCTGTTGGATAAACTTTAGTAAATGGATATGTAATGTTGTTCTTGAGAGTCCACTATCTCTATAGTGATTTCCCATCATTCAATGATTCCTATAATCAAATGAAAGTGCCACAACACATGTTTAGATCCAAGATGAGACTTAGGAACTATTCCTAGTTCTGTAATGAACTTTTCATCCAAATAATCAACTTGCAGCTTTATTTACAGCTACTTACTTTGTTTTTATCACTAAACCATCAACTTTTTGTTATTTGGAACCTTTCCAATTTCACTGCACCACCGTTCAAGGTAACATTTTACCTTAAAGTGGATCTCGTCTCGTCATAAGCCCTCTAGTTTTTAATTTAGACCCACCATGAATAAACATCCTTAGTTCTAGTTAAGTACTTTAAGATGTTTTTCATCGCCTTCAAATGAACTTCTCCCTAAGATCAACCTAGTCTTTTTAATTTAGACTCTCTTTTGGAGTCTTTGGGGACTATGAATATGATCCATGGCTCATTACATCCTTCTTTGAGTTCTAGTTAAGTACTTCAAAGATATACGTTTTTCAGCTTCTACATCCTTTTAAATCTTCTATATGAACTTCATCCAAAATATTCATGGAGGAATCAGACAACTTTATCTTATCTATCGATCAGAGTACATTTTATTCCTCATACTAGAAATATTATAATACTAGAAATTTCACGACACTCCCACTGACCCTTTTGTACACACTAGAACTCTTACCTCATCGTATGTAACTCTGGATCATCATCTTTTATGATGCGTACCTCATCATCATCATTCACGATGAATCCATACCTCCCAAGTATCTTTGGTACTATTCCAGATTTATGATTCGGTTGTGGTACAATAGGTCTATATACAGGTTCCTCTTATTTGACTTATAGTGTTTTGTGGTTCTTGAACTCTTCAAGATCTATTATCCTCTCACTAGCCCCTTCAATGATAAACACTTTTATCTTAGAAGGAAGCGTGTTTCACAACAAACACCTTTCGTTAAGTAGGATTATAGAACATATACCCTAAACTTACTTTAGGATGTCCCACAAATCGACACTTGTCAAATCTTGTCCCAAACTTATCCTTTGAAACCTTTTCACATAAGTTAGACAACCCCTTATCTTAACATACTTAAGATTAGGAATCCTCCCTGTCCATAACTTTTATGGAGTCTTGGGGTCGGATTTTGAGGTTACCTTTTTGTAGATATGCAGCCATTTCTAGGACATGACCATAGAGGGATACTGGAATGTCGGTAAAATCATTATGGACCGTACCATGTCCAACAAGATACGATTTTTTCATTCAGATACATCAATCAATTATTGCGTATCAAGATGTGTCCATTATGAGAAAACCATTTGAGATGATCTAGAAACTTATTGCACAAGTATTTATTCCTTGATCTAATCAAAGAATCTTAATACTTTGTCAATTTATTTCACTTCTGAATTCTTTGAACCTTTCAAATAATTCACACTTGTATTTCAACAAATACATACATTCAACTCTTTGAATGATCATCTCCTTTTCTTATACTAGTTTGTTCAATTTGCAAAATTATTTTCACGTAAGTCAAGTATATAAAATCAATTAAGTAATATTCCAGTTCTATACAAAACATTATTATTATTATAAATAGAACAACAATTGTTCTTAAATATAATACCAAAGATTTCATTGTCCAATAATAAAATGGAAATAATGTTTCTAACAAGTACTGGAATACAATAACAACTTATTGACTTAATAGATTTGCCCGTAGGGATTGCTAAACTATAAGTTCCCATGGCTAATGCAGCAACCTTTGTTTCATTTCCCACACATAGGTTTACTTATATTTTTTTAGCTTTCTACTTCTGTTTGGTCCCTTCAAAAATCTATATTTATGATAACCAAAGTCGGTATCCAATACCCAAGTAGAACCTTGACTTAAAGAAAAATTTATTTAAATCATGAACAAATTTGTATTTGTAACCGAAACTTCTCTAAGCTTCTTTAATTAGCCTCTGCAAGATGCTTCTCGCAGTTTCCTTCTAGTGTCCAGGCTTATTGCAGTGGAAGCAAACTCCTTTGCTATCTGTATCAGTTTTGTTCTTATTATCCTTTGTTTTTGCCCTTTCTATTTACCTTCTTAGAATCATTCTTCTTTTCAGAAGATCCTTTGGTCCTTACCAGTAAGACTTGGTCTTTCTTGGTTGGAAAGTGACTCAACATTTTTCAACATGTTAAGCAAATCAGCGAGGCTGATATCTAGCTTGTTCATATGAAAAATTCACAACAATTGTGAAAGGAGTCCGGGAGTGAGTGCAAGATCAAATCTTGGCTCAACTCTCCATCCATGACAAAACATGTCCTAATTGATGAATTAAATTGATTATGTTAAGGACTTTTGTCTGTACTGTAGTGCCATCGGTCATTGTAGACCGGAAGAGCTCCTTAGATATCTGATATCTATCAGTCTTACTTTCCTCACCATCAACTACTTGATGTGCATGAATATAGTAAGAGCATCCATAGTTTCATGCTGACGCTGAAGCTCGTTACTTATGGATGCGAGCATGATGTATTGAGCCAACTGTGCATCATCTTGCCACTTTCTAAAAGTAGCAATCTCTTCCTCAGAGGCATTGTCTGCAACCATTGCAGGGATAGGCGTATTAAGAACATAAGATAGCTTTTCAGCCATGAGAACTATTCTCAAATTCCTTAACAAATCCGTTTAATTCAGTCCAGTTAAATAACATCTAATATGCTTCGCAGTGATAGTAATTTAGACATTGTAAAATTCTGTAAATGAATTTGTAATTAACAACATTTTAACATACATTCTTTTATTAATTACCAAAATAAATTAGGTCTTGTTTTAAATTGGTATCTCCCACTATTTTCTTCAAACTATATTACCCTCAATATATATAGTTCGGCAAAATCTAATTAAAGATTTTCTAGTGAGAATAAGGATCCCATTTCAAATGTATATAGTCTTGTGGTGACACAACAAACTATATATAAATAAATAGGTAGACAACTCTCGTCAATTACATCAACTATGTAACTCCTTGTATTTTGCCTCTTAGATTATTTTGATCAAGTGGTGGCACATCCGAATCAAAATTATCCAAGTTAAGTCCAACCTAGCACTCCATATATTCAAAAAAGAAAAATATTGTCCTTATGGTGACACAACAAAATAATACTGTTCAATTTTCTTTATAAGCATCAAATGTGATAAATTAACATCTTAAATACTTAATACTTGCCTTGTGGTGACACAACAAACTCATATTAAATATTTAATACTCTATTAATTTTATCATGCTAGAAGGCGACGTTCGATATTTCAAATATCTTTGAACGCTTAGGACTTAATATAAAAATTGAGGGGTTTGTTATTAATTTGTCTCATCTTTGTTTAGCGTGCGCATATATATATATATATATAAAATACGCGTCATATTAATGAACATGCATAATATATATATATATATTATATATATATATATATATAGTATAAGCATGCACATATAGAATACTATATTCTACCCGGATTGATTATGGACTTTTATTCTAGTTTGGTTTACTAGAGCCACCAAGTGAACCAAAAGGTCAAACCCTAGGGGTGCAAGAATTAATATTTAAATATAACTATTACATTTAAACCCGGGCTCCATTACAAACGGGTCTTCAAGCGCTCCTTGCTCCTTGATCTCTAATTCTTCAAAATTAATTCTAACTATTCCTATTACAAAACTATTTAAAATAAATAGAAACCTTGATCAGCAGTCAAGGGGAAGTACATAGGAGGGAGATAGAATTTACATTAAGAAAAATTAGAGAAGACGAGGTACGCAGACCACATTTAATAAAACACATACATTCATGCATCCAACTAAAATAAAATCCAATCACATTGGTCAATAGTCCATAATCAATCCCATTTATTATCATACACATCACCATATGCATTAATAAATAACATTCATCTCATGAATAATAAACATTCAATATATATATTGATATCATTTAATGGGCAAAATTTAGTTAGCATAAAATCTAATTTTGAATCAAAATAAACTCCTTTATTTTAATCCAAATTTAAATAAAATAAAACTACCTTTATTTTAATTTATCCAATTTTAAATAAAATAAACTATTTTATTTTAATCAAAATCTTTAATCAAAATAAACTCCTTTATTTTAATTCATTATGGAATCCAATTCCATGTAAAAAAAAACTCCTTTATTAAAGGAAACACGGATTCTCTTTCCTATTCACAAATAAACCCCTTTATTTTGAATAATATGAAATCTTATTTCATATCTAAATAAACTCTTTTATTTAAGAAATATGATTCTCTTTCCTATTCATAAATAAACTCCTTTATTTTGAATAATATAAAATCTTATTTCATATCTAAATAAACTCCTTTATTTAAGAAAAATGGAATCTAATTTCAACTCTAATTAGTTATCATGGAATCCAATTCCAACTCTAATTAGTTAGTATGAAATTTAATTTTAAAATTAAAATAAACTTTTTTATTTAATTATAAAATTATTAATTTAATATTATATATATAAATATATAATATATTGATAACGTGAATCAGGTGAAGTCAGGAAGGCAGGAACAATTATTAGTAATAATGAATGAAATGATTACTTTTGTAATGTTATATATATATATATATATATATATATATATATATATATATATATATATATATAAACCAAAATCATGTAATTAAATATATATTAAGTAACATGGTAATGTGATATCCTGAATCATATCAGGTGATGGTTTATATATATTGAGTAACATGGTAACGTGATATCCTGCCTCCTTCCTTGAATTACGTGAAGGACATGCATACTGTTATGAAACAGAATCATCAAGTGGCAATACGGAAGAAAAAAATAACGAACGAACGCAGCCTTCTTTTCTTTTTTTTTTAAATAAATTTTATACAACAAAATTATGCCCAATTAAATTATTCTAAACACATATATATATATATATATATATATATATAATCAAATCGAACAATTAATAATTTGCATAAAGGTTTGGCTCGATACCACTTTATTAGGTTTGTAATATTCAAGAACGCAATCAAATTGCATAAATAAGCGTAAACGTGGAAAAATCGAGTTTTAAAATTTTACAAACCATATACCGGATCACCCTTTATGCACAATTATTAATTAAACAAAAAGAAAGAACAAAGAATCATACCTTTGAAGATCCGAAAGCTTTCATCGTATAAGTTCACCTCCAATCCTTTTCGCTCAACTTGAATCCACCGGGTTTGGTTCCTTCCTTTGATCAACGTTAGCCACCCAAGTGTTTAGCCTCTAGAGGTGATCCACCAAGGAAGAAGAAGAATTCAAGAAGATGGGTATTTGGCAAAACCCTAGTTTTCTATCTCTCACAGAAAAGAACGTACTCATCCAACTATTAGAATTACATTATGTTGTTAAAGTCAACAACCTATCACCCATAATAAGACTCCTCTTATTTATAGATGTGGGCAACCCTCCTTAACAATTAAAAATTGGGTTTTATTTAATTAATTAAATTCTTTTAATTAATTAGGCTCCCTAATCTTATTAGGGATAATTAATTAAACTCTTTTAATTAATTTAACCTCCTAATCTTATTAGGAATAAATGAGAGTACTTATATTAAATTAATTCCTAAACTCTTTTAGAAATTAAAAAATAATAAAAATTGTAATAATATTAATAAGACTTCTCTTATTAATTTATATTTAATATTTCTAAAATATTAAATAATAAATATTAAGCTATTTAATTTATTCTATCACCATAGATTAAATTAAATATACTTAACATATTATTACGATTATGCCATTAACTTCTTAAATAATTATTCTTCCTTTTATGGTGTGACCCTTTAGGTTCTCCATATTAAAAGGGTTGTGAATAAATCAATTATAACAATTTAATCTTATTTAAATAAATAAATTAAACTATTAATTTATTTAAATAAATAATATTTATTCTACAATAGGGATAAGCCTCCCTAGCGATCAACGACTTTCCAGATAATATAGATTTCAACATTAATCATAAAAGAACCTTTGAGTAAATAGTTACCGTACAATTCAATCCTTCCACCATACAATGTCCCAATTAAATATAAGACATTGAATTACTGTCAAGTCTTATTTAATTTAATTATATGTATTTCGACTTTTAAATGCACAACTCCAAATAATGCAAATTAGAAACTCCTTTCTAATTTCATTCTGCCTTGGCCAAGGACTACTGAGTTGTCATTTATCGAATCACATAGGACATTTCTCTTCTATTACTAGAAGTGGTAGATTCTTTATTGATCATACATTATCTCCATGTATAACTTATTATACCCAAGCATACCCTTTGATATACCCAAAGGGTCTTAAGGAATAAGTCAAAGTATAACTCATCATACACAAGATACTATGATGATCTCAAGTCCAAGGATCACTGTACTACTACTATCACTACATGAATTCCTATCGACAGCAAGTAAAACTCCATTAGGTATTCCTTAGCGAGCCACGCTCAATTGAACTTATTCTCTAATAAGCACCTACATACTTGCTTTAGTGTCTCCACACAAATGATCATGAGATCAATCATCCTCATCCAATGAGCAAGCAACGTATGTATTAATCTATCCGGATTTACTAATCCCCAATTTAGTAATCCAACGATTGGGAACTATTTTAGTTTTAAGCTTTCTAAGAATTTAGATCTTATTAGAATGATCATCATCATTATTCTAAAAGCATTGCTTAAAACTATGGGTTTATCACATATTTAAAACAACATCATGTAGATAATTAAAAGCATTTAATAAATTAATACTTTTTAGTAATAAATGAATAAGATTACAAAGTATTTATCATAAATGTACATACTTTCACATTCACCATAAATGAATAAGATGATATTCCAAAGAATAATAAAGAATGGAATAACAAAGGAATTCACCGAGGCATGCGATGAGGCCGCATATGAGTTATTCCAATAGAATAATAAAGAATGGAACCGGTCACGCGTAATCCGCATGAGCATGAGGATATTCCAAAGAATAATAATAAAGAATGGAACCGGTCGTACGTAATCCGCATGCACAAGATATTCAATGAGAATAATAAAGAATGGAATAACACAAGAATTCACGGGCATGCGATGCACCGCACATACATACAAAAGTTATTCCAACAGTAATAATAAAGAAAGGAATAATGTAAGAATTTCACCATGTATGCGGTGTATTGCCAGCATAAACGAGTTATTCCAATATAATAATAAAGAATGGAATAACAACCCTTACGAGTATTGAAAGAAAATAACTCTCTTCATGAATACGAAAGAATAATACCCCTTACCTTAAAAGAAAACTAGAATAGTGAGGTAGCAGACTTCTCTTCTCCTTTCCCTCCATAATTTCTCTCTATAATAATTACTCTATAGCTTTAGTGAATTGGTGAGAAACGAAGGAAGAATGAGCTTCTATTTATAGGAAAATATAGTTTCAATAATTGCACATTTTAGGGCTCAAAATATTACAGAATAATACCTTCCTCTTTTCCTTTATTTTTAATTTAGTCCTGCAAGTATTATCAAACTTGCACCACCTCCCCTAATAGTAAATCATGTGAATCAATAGTTCTAGACATGTAAAAATATGAATTACAGTATAGTACCTCCATCTATACCTCCATTTTTAACTTAGTCATGCAAGTATTATCAATCTTGCACCACCTCCCCTAATAGTACAAGAATGTGAATAAATAGTACACACATGTGAACAAATAGTTATAATCATTTGAATTAATAGCAATTAATTGCTCATTTATCCGGTTAATTACCCGATTGGTCAATATAACCTCTAGACATCAATTTTTATCGAAATAAATATCGATTTCCACTAACACTAATAATTCTAACACAATGGAACTATCAATTTCATCTTTAATGAACACGAACTTGTTCATCATTAATATTATAATTCACAATATTTAACAACCAGGTCGTTCCCAGGAAAGAGGGTGCTTTTCGATTTAGGGTTCTTTTACCTTTGAGGCTTTGATTCTGATTCTGATCCTTGATGATCTAACTGTTGAGAGCTAACACATGATCCTAGCTTGAAATTTTACACACTCTCACTTTACATTTCCGAATTTTTAGAAAGAGAAAGCCTTGTGAGAAAATGAAAGTAAAGTGGTCCCTTTTCTCTCTCTTTGATCTATATAATAGATATGATATAATGTATATAGTTGCTAGGTAGTACACATATCTAATATAAAATAGATATAGAGCACATGGGATAAACATTAAGGTGATGACTCACAAGATTTGCAAAATCTTTTGCTCAAGCTTAAGAAAAGGGCATTTTAGTCTTTTCTATACCATTTTATTTCTAGAATTGTCATTTGTTGCAAACCCTTAGGTTTTAACCCTTAGGGTTACAACCTAAGCTTTCCATTATTCACATTTTAGGATTTCTAAATTAGGGTTTTCAAAAATGAAAATTAACATTTTTAAATTATAATTAGAGTTTCCTAATTACAGTATACTTTCCTAATCACATAAGGGCTAACACAAATTAGGATTAATATTTCCTAATTAAGATTGAAAATTTAGCAATTAAATCCATTATTGAACATTAGGGTTCCTTACAGAATAATTAGGGTTTAAGAATTTGAAATTAGGGTTTGCTAATTAATTAAGCTTTACCCTAATTACTATTATAATTAATAACACTTAAGCAATATACTCATCCTTTAAGTTCTCAGATTAGGGTTTCAAATACTCGGAATCTGAAATTAGAGTTCCCATATTTGGTATTAGGGCTTTCCAATAATCAATTAGGGTTTCAAGTAATTCGTTAGGGTTTCCCTAGTAAATTATAATTAATGACGTTTAAACCTTATAATCAGCATTTAAATTCTAGAATTATGGTTTTCAATTTCCGAATTAGGGTTTCAGATTCCCAGAACTGAAATTAGGGTTTCAGAACCGGTTTCTAGGGTTTCTTATTAGACGTTAGGGTTTTCTAACTGAATGTTGACGTTCTTAATAATATTAGGGTTTGACACTGATAAAATTTATCTGGTCTACCCTTTAACCTTAACCACATATTCTGAATACATATAATACCATATCCACAGAACATATACACATATATACTTAATCCTGAATAATTCTCCAAAATCCTACACAGAATTTTGAAATCCTCAAAATTCCATCCCAAAAATATCAAACGCATACACTTATTTTCCGCTCAGGTCATTATTTGACCTTAAATCCATCATTTAAGATTTTAATAAATTGTCTAATTTCTCTGGTTGTCACATTCACCCCTTCTTCTAAAAATTTTGTCCCCAAAATTTACCTTACACCTTACTCCTTATACCATGCACTATACACCATTCATACACATCATCACATGCTACCCAATACACCACTCACATGAGTAAAAGTTTTCAAATTTGTGCTGAGGGGTCATATAGACCATGACCACATCGTTTTAACGGTATTCATACCACAAAACAATACATTACTTGGTATGTTTACAATCACAAAGAAGGTAAACTACCATTGCTAGTACTTTAGCTGATTAGCCTATCGTACCCTTACGTCATGCATAACGTATTAATCATGTCTAGCGAATATTTACGCTACTTGATTGGATTATTTATCCAAACAACATAGTTCACCTCAGTCTTATCATAGGATTCCACACCAAAACAATTTGGTTCGAGAAATTTCTTTCAATGAACACTTAGAGTTTTCATTAACATTAGTCTAGCTGAATCGAATAGCGTAGACTCATATCCATAATTCAATTCAATCGAATTATTTAGGTGTAGCCAAACCCCGTTGGCAAATTAAAATTTTGAAAACATTTTTGAGAATGACGTCATGATACCGTACTGTATTAACAGTCCGTTTGAGGATGCCGTCATTGTATGACTTCGTCATAACACATCATACAATAGTGGAATAACGATTTTAGATCAAATTCACACTAAGTATTCCTGTATTTACAACTCCATCACCTTTTTATCATCTCTGCACCAGGTTACATGGTACATGAGTGATAAATAAAATAACTTTTGATATTTCAAATCATCTTCGTCTAGTTGAAACAAGTAGCATAAACTATACTTCAAACTGTTTCAAAAATGGTTACGAGTCTACTTATTTTTTTTAAAAGCACATAGTGCGTATTTAGCTTGATGTCAAAATTATCAAGTCTAGCATAGCTAGGAGTTTTGGAAAACTTATGTCTCCGCTAACAATCATTTTCTTAACAATCTATCTGTTCCTATTATCCACAATACTATATTCACACATAACTATACCCAGTTCATCAAACCACACTTATGAGTTCATAAATTGCCACAATTATATGAGTTTAAGAACTTGTCCTAGTCAGACCTTTGGCGTCCATTCGCTGAGGGGTTCATAAACATTTTATATAACTATGAGTCAAGAATGTCACGTAAGTATGAGTTTTAAGAACTCGTACTTAACCCTATATTCTCTACCTATGACTTATCTATCTGTTATACACATGAGAATGGAATCACCCTCTTAACATGCATATAGCAAATAATGCGACACAAACATTTCAATGATTATCAGTGCCAGAAACTAAGTGGTTTTTACACCAAGTATAATTCTCCGCCCATACAAGGAATCATACAACTCAGTTGCCGACATGTGTCCTCAATTAAAATCCCCACCTAATCTTAACTCCCTTCTCAATACGAATTTCATTTAATCCGTATTCATAATCCTTTTCTGAATCTGTACCAATTCACACAACAATATTGATGTAAACTTCCAATCATCAGATTGATTCTTTCCCCACCTTATCAGATCATGGAGTGATCTCATCGTATATATTACGATTTATTTCTATGTCTTGATCGTTTTGTTTTACGATCTCCTATCCCTGTACTTTCAGTCTTTTAGACTCGATCTATTCACCACTACTGTTTAACTTTATTATCAGAGTTAGGGAACTCCGTATCTTTACAACTTACCGAGATTCATCTTTGAATCATACCGACCGATTAACTCTATGTGAGTCAGATCTTATCCTAATGACTGCGGTTATTGGTCTCAGGTATTCCTACCTAAGCTTCATAACCAACAGCTTTGATACCAACTGTGAGAGCCCCGAATCCGGGTCCCAAATCACCACGGATTCGGTTCAATCATTCTATTACTATTGCGGAAGATATAAACATAAATTGTTTATACAATACACTTTACACACTATTTCTCCAAAATCGAGTAACCTTAACTTATACCCAAATTATAAACTATCTAGCACATAACATTATTATCCAACTATACTATTACAAACTAGCCGCACATTTTATCCCAAGCTGAACTTGGCATTATCCTTTTTCCTGTATCCAAACGCATTCGCCTTATCTGCAATGTTTATCATGATATATAAAGGTGAGCATGAAAGTTTCAATGAAGTTTAAATACAATTTAAGGATATATCATGATTGAAAGAGTCTGAATAATAAGCTAGCTATAATTCATCAATATAATTGAGAACTAGCACGAACAAACTTTTGTCTGAACAAATATTGAACATGAACAAATATATCTGGACCAACTGGTAATGAAGGTGATCAGCCTTTTATACCTGACTTATACATGCAATATGTATATAGTACAATTATCCATGGAAATCAGCAATGATTAACTATAAGCATATCTGAATGAAACAACTCTTAATAGAGTTACGTAAAACTTGCCTGAACCGTTGATTATCGCTACGCAATTTATAATGCTTTATCCGAACACCTAATATTAGTAATATAGATCTCCAATATTAGAATAATATCATCATAGTATAATATTATTATACATATATACATAGAATAACCTAAACACATAGCACAAAATCCTATCAGTCTATAATACACATAAGACTTAGTATCAGGTCAAACTATTTCAGTCTGACTTGAAACCGACACAATTCTATCATCCCGACGGTCTAGTCGGACAATTATCGAGTTTAAGTTCAATTAAACTCTGCCTAAACACTTAACAATTATCACAGATAATTTTCTTAGCAGTCAAAATAATTTCCATAGGCTCATAATAATTTTCAAATAATTATTACCATTTATCATGATTTTCCAATCATTAATATTGTATTTAAATGAATTAAATATCACATAATTCCTTAATCATTAATATTTATTTATTATTAAATATTAATAAAAATCATATCATAATATTATAATACAATTATAATATATCAAAGTATTTTAATACCTTAAAATCATATTTATATGATTTTTTAAACAACTAAATTCATTATCCGATAATTGCTATTAATATTACAATATTAATATTTTCATGTCAAAATATCAAAAGTTATATTTTATAACTTAAAATATCTTTATAACACTTGAATCATTTTTATATGATTTTTAAACTATTAATTCTAATTTCCATAATTTATTTAATATATTTATTAATTTAATTAATTAATTAATTACCATTAATAATAAATTATTAGTGAAATTCACCACAAAATATTAAAAGTCATCAAAATAACTTAAAATATTTTCTAATATCATAATATAATTTTTCATGATTTTTCATTGAATTAAAACCATTTTTAAATAATTTATTTAATATTATAATTAAATAAATAAATATCTTTTATATTCCAAAAATATTAAATATTTCTGAAATATACTTAAAATAATTAAAAACTATTTTTCAGGCTTTAAAATAATTTTTCAGAATTTATAATGTATTTTTAATAATTAAAAACTATTTATTTCTATTTATTTAATTAAAATAATAATTTTCAGTAATTAATTGTCGCTAAATGGGTTTTAGGCGACAAATCCGTCGCTAATGGTATTCTTGGGTTGTTCTTCATCAAACCCAGAACACCATGTCAGACACCAAGGTTGCTAGTTTGACCATCAATAATTCTTTGATCATACGGTTTCTGGGAAATCTAATGTAATATGTTTGTAGTATTGATGTAATATTATAATATAAAGCAAGTTTCATGGCCAAAACAAATCAAATCTGCAAGATCTAAGCCTCCCAATCCTTGTCAGACACTGTTCTTCAATTTCAGGGTTTTCCAGAAATTGAAGAACAGTCGAGGTGCTACCTTTGAGCCATTTAATCTATGGTGTTCAAGCTTGATTTGTGTGATCTAAGGGTTCTATCCTGTAGAACACATGTCCGTGAACATTTCTATTTCATCAAATCATTATAACATCAACACAATTAAAAGATCAAGGCTGGTCAATCTCTGACAAAAAACTCGGCTGATGAAGATCTGGGTTTTCCAGAAAACCTTCATCAGGCAGTTTGGTCAACTTACTTTGACCGGGATTATCTATGATTCCAGGTACGATACAAGTGTTATAGAGGTATGATCGTGTAGTATACATGCCAGCCTACAAATATATAACAACAACAAGACCAAATCACATAACATAAGCAAGATCCAAGGCCTGAAAAATCATTGTCAGAAATATCTGAGTTTCTGGGTTACCCAAAAACCAGATTTCGTGAACGGTCAACGAGTTTTGACCAACAATAACCCTTAATCCAAACATGAACTGGCCCCGATTCAAGTTGCAGACTAAAGACCACATATCATAGAACATATCCAAAACGTAAAACACACAAAACATCTAACACATAAAGATCTAAGGCCACTGACATATGGCTGTCAGACGAAACTTTTAAACTTTTCCAGATTTCTAAAAATGCTAGATTCGCGCATCTAAGTGTTATGGATCTATGTTTTGGCAACCCAGATCATCAAATGACACCCTCTAACATATATCTAACCAACAAACAACAACATCAAACCTCAGATCTAAGGATTTCAAGATTTATGGTTCTTTTACCTTTGAGGCTTTGATTCTGATTCTGATCCTTGATGATCTGACTCTTGAGAGCTAACACATGATCCTAGCTTGAAATTTTACACACTCTCACTCTACATTCCCGAATTTTTAGAGAGAGAAAGCCTTGTGAGAAAATGAAAGTAAAGTGGTCCCTTTTCTCTCTCTTTGATCTATATAATAGATATGATATAATGTATGTAGTTGCTAGGTAGTACACATATCTAATATAAAATAGATATAGAGCACATGGGATAAACATTAAGGTGATGACTCACAAGATTTGCAAAATCTTTTGCTCAAGCTTAAGAAAAAGGCATTTTAGTCTTTTTCATACCATTTTATTTTTAGAATTGTCATTTGTTGCAAACCCTTAGGGTTGAACCCTTAGGGTTTAACCCTCAGGGTTAAAACCTAAGCTTTTCATAATTCACATTTTAGAATTTCTAAATTAGGGTTTTCAAAATTAAAAATTAACATTTTTAAATTATAATTAGAGTTTCCTAATTACAGTATACTTTCCTATTCACATAAGGGCTAACACAAATTAGGATTAATATTTCCTAATTAAGATTGCAAATTTAGCAATTAAATCCATAATTGTACATTAGGGTTCCTTACAGAATAATTAGGGTTTAAAAATTTGAAATTAGGGTTTCTAATTAATTAAGCTTTACCCTAATTACTATTATAATTAATAACACTTAAACATTATACTCATCCTTTAAGTTCTCAGATTAGGGTTTCAAATACCCGAAATCTGAAATTAGAGCTCCCATATTTGGTATTAGGGCTTTCCAATAATCAATTAGGGTTTCAAGTAATTCGTTAGAGGTTTCCCTAGTAAATTATAATTAATGACGTTTAAACCTTATACTCAGCATTTAAATTCCAGAATTAGGATTTTCAATTTTCAAATTAGGGTTTCGGATTCCCGAAACTGAAATTAGGGTTTCAGAACCGGTTTCTAGGGTTTCTTATTAGACGTTAGGGTTTTCTAACTGAATGCCGACGTTCTTAATAATATTAGGGTTTGACACTGATAAAATTTATCTGGTCAACCCTTGAACCTCAACCACATATTCTGAATACATATAATACCATATCCACAAAACATATACACATATATACTTAATCCTGAATAATTCTCCAAAATCCTACACAGAATTTTGAAATTGTCAAAATTCCATCCCAAAAATATCAAATGCATACACTTATTTTCTGTCTAGGTCTATTATTTGACCTTAAATCTATCATTTAAGATTTTAATAAATTGTCTAATTTCTCGGGTTGTCACAATTTATCCGGTTAATTACCTGATTGGTCAATATAACCTCCAGACATCAATTATTATCGAAATAAATGTCGATTTCCACTAACACTAATAATTCCAACACAATGGAACTATCAATTTCATCTTTAATGAACACGAACTTATTCATCATTAATATTATAATTCACAATATTTAACAACCAGGTCGTTCCCAAGAAAGAAGGGGCTTTCCGATAAGGATTTCTCCTTATTGGCGCGCAATTAGGTGACCAAACCTCTCCTTAACAGAACTTCTAGACATTGTCAATATTGCTATTAATAATATGAATAACTTTGCCATCTAAATTATTGATTTAATAATATAACATATTATGCAGATCATACTGTGATAATAATTGAATCAATAATATGAGAGATATGATGCAGCAATTATTGTAGCAATAATTGAGTATAACTGAGTGACTTCTCACGTAAGAATCAATAACCAATACCGTGTGCTACTATGCAACCACGCGTATTACTGTACTTTTACTACCGGGTAGTTCAACAGTTTTAACGGTAACACTTTCGTCGTTATTTTTATAAAAAGATAATTCTATTGTTTTCTAACTACGACAATACTTCCGTTGTAGGGTCCACCAATGATTGTGCCGTCGTACGAATATTCCCTGTTAAAATGAATATTCCCCGACCAATCGAATATTATATAACCACTTGCTTACTTTGCAAAATTTGTAAATATTACCCACAACTATAACATTATATCAAATCCACACCATAATATTCAAAAATATATTTCGAGAAAATTATTCTGTATTCATAAAAGTTGGGGTCTTACAACCTCCCCTTCTTATGAAATTTCGTCCTCGAAATTAGGGTACGTACTTGGTATATCGAAGTGGCGAGGATATCTTGACTTCATCTCAGATTCTAAATCTCGATAATCAATACAAAGTTGCATACTTCCATCTTTCTTCTTCACGAATAGAACAGGAGCACCCCAAGGAGACGTACTAGGATGAATGAAACCGATGTCTAACAATTCCTGTAGTTGGGTTTTTAACTCCTTAAGTTCAATAGGAGCCATTCGATATGGGGCTTTGGAAATGGGTTTTGTACCGAATTCAAGGTCGATACAAAATTCAATTTCACGCTCTGGGGGTAGGCCACGAAGTTCTTCAGGGAATACGTCGGGAAAGTTATTAACAATAGAAATATCATTCAAATCTGACGTATTTTTATTTAAATCCGTGACATGGGCTAAGAAAGCTTGACATCCATTTTTCAATAAACGAATAGCTTTATGGCTTGATATGGCAGTGATTGATTTTAGTGGTTTGGTTGCTTGAATTCGCATAATAGGTTGGTTAGGAATATGAAAGCTAACAACTTTACGAAAACAATCGATTTTAGCATGATGAGTAGTTAACCAATCAATCTCTAAAATCACATCAAATGCAAGTATTTTCAAAGAAATAAGATCGACAGGTAACGTGCGGTTACCGATTTGAATCAAACAAGACTTATAAACAGTGGATGTAATGAAGGTTTCTCTTAACGGAGTTTCAACCGATAAGTCAAAGTCTAATTTCTCTGGAGTCAAATTTAAACGTTGAGCGCAAGTAGGAGAAATAAAAGAATGGGTAGAATCGGTATCAAATAAAGTATAAACTTTGCTATAGTTTATGATTAGCTTACCCGTGATCACCTCGTTCGGATTCCTCACTTTTTAGGAGGTTACGACAAACGCTTTCCCTTGAACTACCAGTTTTGACTTGTCTGGGACACCCTTTGATGCCTCCATCCCAGCTGGACTTGACTTTGGTGCACGACAAAATCGGGCTAGGTGACCTTCTTTTCCGCAATTGTAACACGCTTTGGACTGCATCGCGCAGTTTGGACTGATGTGTCCTTCCCCTCCACATTTGTAACATACAACCAACGATCGTTCTCCTTCCTTAACAGCAGGTGCTGGTGCTGACGTCTTTCCATCATTTTTGAATCTCCTCTTCTTAAAATGTCCACTTTTATTGTCATGGCCATGATTACCACCGAAGTGATTACCATTTCTGGCATGTTGATTCCCTCCACGCTTGTTGTCACCGCTTTGATGACTGCTACCACTGGTATTATCATTTTGTCGGCTGCTCTCTTTTGGTTGGGTTGACTCATTATCACGTTCCAATAACTGAGCCCTACTCACAATATCTGAATACAAGCAAAGTTTGTTAGAGATAAGGTATTGACGTATCTCGGGTTTCAAACCTCTTAGAAACATCCGCGTCATTCTCTCCTCATTATCAACCAAGTGGGACGCAAACCGAGACAACTCGGCAAACTTAGCTTCGTACTGCGTCATGGTCATATTATTTTGCTCAAGCTTGATGAACTCTACCTCCTTCATGTAACGAATACTTTCAGGAAAGTACTTGTCGTTGAACATGTGAAAACCAAAAACCATAATAAGACTCGTATGTATAAATCCCGTTATATAAATAAAATTTCTCTGTTCTGAATAAGTTATGTATTATTATATACTTGGTTTGACAAAATTAACCAAATAAATTTTTATCCGAAAAACGTCGTGCTTTACACCTCGTGCTTAATTTTTTTTTTTTCTATAAACGGACCTTTCGGTAAAATTATTTTGACAAGTTGCTTTGTCGTGCTTACACTGACAAAACGCTTTCTTGTGCTTGTTAGGATTAGTGAAAAATTTAGGTTAGCCAACCTAGATTAACAAACCCTAACCCTAATTAGTAAAACCCTAACCCTAGTTTATAAATTAAACCCTAATTAGCTAATCTAACCCTAACTAGCTTATGTTAACACCTAATCATGGTTTGTAAAATTTAATTAGGTACTAATTAACATTACTTAACATTCCTAATCATTAGAAACAAAACCCTAATCAAGATTAGTGAAGATTTAACTTAATTAAGCTACTAATTTGATCAACTAGCTCACAAGTAGGTTGGGAGTCACCATTTCAAGTTCCAAAACATCACATGACATGCTTCCAAACTCCCAAGCAGCAGAAAGAGTCACAAATCAGATCTTTATAGAGGCAAGTAGGTGGAAAAATGACCAAAAAGCCAAGTTAAAGAATTCTATAAATAAGAACCTTAGGGCTGAGCAAACTCAGGAATTCTCAAAGCCTAGATACACTTATAAACCTACCATATCAAGCCTGGTTGATAGCAACAACAACATCAGAAGCTAGAATCATAAATTGCTCAAGAAAAGGTGCAAACCCTAGTTCATAAATTTCTCTTTGATCTTATGTTAGATTGGTTGTTTAGATGTTTAGAAATATGTATTAGGATGTTAGAAAGTATGTTAGATTGGTAGAACACATTTTCATAACATCTAGATGACTTAATTAAGTGTTTTATGAAATCTGGAAATTTTGTAAAACTTGGTCTGACAGCCGAATGTCAGGGCTTGTAGATTCGTGTGTGTTTATGTTTTGGTCTGTTAATTGATTGGTATTTGTAGCCTGTTAGTAGGTCTTTAATCTGGAAAAGAAAACATGTTTAGTTGAACCATGGATTTCAAGTTATAAGCAGTCAAAGTGGGTTGACCGTTCATGGATGTTGGTTTTCTGGGTTTGCCAGAAAACTCAAAACGATTGAACCGCTTACTTTAATGAATTCTGCTTAATCGTCTTCTGATTGTTAATTGTTTATGTTTTTGTTATAGATTAATACCTTGTTATACATACTACATATCTATGATCTTCAATCGAACAAACAACTCATAGGATTACTTTGGAATTATTGGTCAAAATCGATTGTTGAGCATTTGACGAGTTTTCGGGTTTTCCGTAAAAGCGAAGAACTCAAGAACACACATCTATTTGTACTTTGACCCCCAATATAGAGACCATAGATTTATGATATGTGCCTGTTAATGTTATATATATGTACCCTGACATATATACTACATATTATAACGAACAAAAGACACATCTAATACACAGAATCGAAGATATTTAAGCCACAAAACCGTTGACCGACCATGACTTCTGTTCTGGGCTACCCAGAAACCCAAGAACAACTCTGACAATGACTTTAAGCTTCTATAACTTCTTGTTATGTGTAAGTTAGAGTCTAAGATGTGTTTGATGTTGTACTACTGTAAGAATACTATAAAACCAACATTTGACCAAACCGAAAATCATTACCAGTAGCTAGTTATTGAATGGTCAAAGTGATCACTCGACCACGACCAAATCTCTGCCCAGAAACTCAAGAACATCTACAGCGACACTTTCTGTTACTGTTGGGCTTTAGCGACAGACATAAATTATTTTCTTTAAAAATAAATTGTAAAAATTAGAAATAAAAAATAAATAAATATAAATAATTATAAAAGCAGTTTTAAAATTATATTAAATTATTATAAATAAATTCTGATATTTTTACATAAAGTTAATAATTATTTTAATATTATTAATAATTAACTTATTAATAAAGAAATTAGAATAATTATTTATAAATACTAAATAATTATGGAAAAATATTATTAATGATATAAAAATTATAATAAATGAATATAAATTATTTAATAATAATAATCAATGTTTTTGTAAAATTTTAGGTAAATATTAATTACTAATAAATGGAAATAAATGATTTAAAAATCATTTAAAGGATAAATAAATATGGTAAATACTTTAAAATTCCTAAAAAGGTATTATAATGGATAAATAAATTTTATAAATAAAATTTAGTCCATATAACAAAGGTATTAAGTACTAAACTCTATTCAAATCTAACCCGATATTAAATAAATGTTATAATTGAATATTGTTATCAATATTAACGTGTTAGATTTATATATATGAATATCGTAGGTACTTATTAAATGTTTGAATAACATAACTTGACTGATCTACGCTCAGGCAAGTTCTCTATCCTTAAATCTCCTATAAAGCAAATTTCTTAAACCCTGCTTATTGGTTGACAAGATTTTTATCTTATGTTGTTGATATAATATCCTACACCTACAATTGAATTACCTTATTATTGAAAAATTATTTCTATAGTTCCAGCATAACTAAGAAATGAATTGTTTATCCATATGATATTGTTTATTGAGCATAAACTGTTGTGTCAAACCAAATTATTTTGGTAACGTGACACCCCTAAATCTAGGTACTTCATTCCCACAGGATCTGGTGTTCACTTAATCAAACATTCATATCTAACTACCCAATCACAATAAAACTGGATAAATAAAACCTTTCCCGTTAAAGGGTTACACAATAAAAATCTCTCAGGTTGTCTAACCTTTAAATACAATCATTCAAATGCGGAAAAATAAATAAACTTCATTACAACCATTCAATTTAAAATATGATAATCAAATATCAACACATTACAAGTCTTCAACACTTGTTCGTCTTTCCTTTTCCCTTACTGGTGCTAGGTACATCAACCTTCTCATCTTTAGCTGTAAGAGTTATATAAGCAAGAGTGAGCAAATAAAGCTCACTTGAAACAATAAGGAATCAACAGGAGTATAATAATAATAACTGCCCATGATAGTCTCATCAAGACTGAACGGTACTCTAACAATGATAATCATGAACTGAAATCCAAAATGTGGAATAAATATAACTGAGGATCATAAAACCATGAACTATGTCCACAATTGTAAGTAATCTTTCAACTCCAACTTTAACAGTCATAAGACTATAAGGACTCCTCGTACTTAGGGGATCGACCCACGTACCATACCATGTATTGTGCACAAACATTTAACGCTACGCGTAAGTTAACCCCTAATCATAACAATAGGGTTGTTCATATCAGTATTTAGAGTACAAGTCCGTACCAAAGGAAGTTTGGTTTGGATAAGCTTTTAAGGTAATTTAGATTTCAACGAACATCAACTAAGGATTAGTTGAATAAAATTAATAATATCACGCTATGGAGTAATCATACTTGAATCGACATGGTAAATTAAATCATGCTATAGGAATAATCTAATAGCATACATATTGAATAATTATAACACCTTGCTTGAACAATATTAAGCTAAGGTTATTTAGAATTGAATACTAAGCATGCACAATGAATTGAATGATAAAACTGTTCAACATTAGAATATATATAAATTTGCATGCTAAACAACAAGTTAAATACAATAATAACTTGCTCAAGAATAATATGCATCATTATATCGTAATCGAATTGAAAATAGTAATTGGCTTAACAAGATAATAGATTAGAAAACTTGCCTTGTTTGTAGATTAAATCGAACAATTCGAATCACAATATCCTATATACATATGTCATTATGACATAGTTAGTCATTACCACTTTACAAACATAACTAATACATTCATCATGTAGGTTTGATTATTTAATCACATAATCAAGTTATAACACAAGTTAGTCGCTAATAACATGCTTATTCATGGTATAAAAATAATGAAATCATATTTTAACAGTCCTACTATTAACACATATCAATTCCTTTCAATTTTGAGTACAAAATTAACCTTTGTCGAACCATTACGCAAACTCGTATTGCATGACTGCGGTGTGGATGTATGCGCTTACTGGTAGCGATAAAGAAACTATAAACGATATTTATCATTGCGGCGTGGAGATGGCGTTCTTGACACCATAAAGCGTCTTCTGCTAAAGGCGTAGCATTGCCGAGCTACCAGAACCTCGTTGCATGCGACTTTGTTAATAGCATGAATAAAAGCCAATTTTAGCCTACAAGTTCCTTTCTAACAGTCTAATTAACAAGTAAATTGTATAGAGACTTCATATAAACGTATTTCAAGGACTCTAGACATGTTTCTACCCATAAAACAACATAAACAACGAATTTAAAACATCCAATTTCACTGTTTTTGATAAAACTCACTTTTTGATATTTTTAATGAAAATCAACACTGTAAATTTTGCTTTTCAAACGAAACAGTAATTCAAAGCATTTTATCAATTTTTTATACATGCTCTATCATATTCAATGGTCAATTTATCAACTATACAACTAATTAGCCCTCAATTTCTACTATAAACTAAATCATACCCATTCACATAAACACTCTATAAAAAGGTTTTCTCCACAAACCACATACATAACAACAATTCATTGATTATAATCATATATAACTTACAAAATGACGTTACAACACTAGTTATCATATAAAGCCACATACAATCAACAATTTATCCTATCACAAGAATTTTACAAAGAAATAGGAGAAGAGAAAACTAAAACTTTTAAAACTAAAAGGGTAGAAGAATACCTTGATAGAAGATGATGGCCGATGCTTTTTGATTCTCAAGCTTCTTCTTTTTCCAATCCCCTAGCCTTTCTTCCTCTCTTCTTTCTCTCTCACTTTTCTTCTTTCTTCTTCTACTTCTCGAGTTTTGTTTTTTTCCCTAACTCTAACTACGTCTTAGATATCTAGCATATATAAGATATAATATATATTAATTATATAATATAAATATAAATATAACTGATATCAGTTATCCACGTTTTGAAAACCAAAAGCCATAAGGCTTGTTTGGCTAACTAACTAAAAAAAATAACCCATTAATCCTTACACCTTGTTTGGTAAAAAACAATTAGATTAAAGACTTAATAGACATTAGGTCTTGTTTGGCAAAACTGAATTAAACTCCCTTAATTTATTTTAGTAACTCCTTTATAGCAATGTTATTTGTCACACTTTAATTTAATTAAATTAATTCTAAAAATAATTTATTAAATCACCCTAACACATAAATAAATACCACAAATTACAATTTTCTTTATAATCATAACTTTATTTAATCCACTAACACATCCTTTTAATTTACAAATTCAAATTAAAATATAATAATTTATTTAATCAAAACTCTCTAACTTAATAATTAAATTAATTTAGAATATACTAATTAATTTCCTTAATTATTTACTTAACAAATAATTAACCTAATCAAATTAAATTTGAACAATTATTTATTCAACAATAAACACATCCATTAAATACTTATATAATTCAATAAATATTCAATATAAAAATTTATAAAATTCTGGAATGTTACATCATTCCCTCCTTACAAGGATTCTGTCCTCAGAATCACAATTCAAACAACTCATTCGTCACATTCTCCCCTACTTATAAAGATTCTATCCCCAGAATCGAAGACACAGATTAAACAAATAACTCAGGGTAATTCTTCATTATTTCAGCTTCGAGTTCCCAGATGGCCTCTTCGACATTGTGGTTCCTCCATATTACCTTCACAGAAGGTATCACCTTGTTCCTGAGCACTTGTTCTTTCCTGTCGACTATCTGGATAGGAACCTCTTCATAGGACAAGTCTTTCTCAAAATGCAATGGTTCGTACTCAATCACGTGCTTGTAATCAGATTTATACGGTCGTAACACCGAAACGTGAAAAACATTATGAATGTTTTACAATTCTAGAGGTAGAGCTACCTCGTAAGCTACCTCTCCAACTTTTCGCAGCACTTCGAATGGTCCAATAAACCTCGGACTCAGTTTCCCCTTTTTACCGAATCAAATTTTTCCCTTCCAAAGAGAAACTTTTAGGAAAATATAATTTCCTACGTCAAATGCACGATCTTGTCTCTGTTGATCAGCATATTTCTTTTGTCTATCTTGAGCAGCTATCAATCTTGTCCTGATGAGTTTGACAACCTCAGCAGTTTGTTGTACCAGTTCTGGTCCTAACAGTTGACGTTCATCGACTTTGTCCCAGCATAGTGGAGTTCTGCATCTCATGCCATATAATGCTTCGTAGGGCGGCATGCCGATGCTTGCGTGGTAACTGTTATTGTAGGCAAATTCCACCAATGGTAATTGTTCATCCCAGCTTCCTTTGAAATTCATGACGCATGCCCTCAACATATCTTCCAATGTCTGGATCGTTCTTTCGCTTTGGCCATCTGTTTGCGGATGATATGCCGTACTCATTCGTAACTGTGTTCCCATACATTCTTGTAGTCTCTTCCAGAAATTTGATGTGAACCTCGGATCTCTATCTGACACAATTGACACTGGGACTCCATATCTCGACACGATCTCTTTAACATATAGCTTTGCTAGCTGATCAAGATTGAATCTAATCTTTATTGGTAAAAAGTGTGCAGACTTTGTCAATTTGTCCACTATCACCCAAATCGCATCATATCCTTTCTGAGTCGTTGGGAGACCTACCACAAAATCCATTGTGATATGTTCCCATTTCCATTCCGGTATCTCTAATGGTTGAAGTAATCCGCTTGGCCTTTGATGCTCGGCCTTGACTCTCCTATATGTCAAGCACTTTGCAACGCATTCTGCAACGTCTCTTTTCATATTTGGCCACCAAAAATGTCACCGCAAATCTTGATACATCTTCGTACTTCCTAGATGAATCGAATATCTCGAGTTATGAGCTTCGGTCAAGATATTTTCTTTAATCTCTGGTACTACTGGAACCCATATTCGTCCTTCAAATCTCAGCATCCCCTCGGTATCAACTTTGTACTTTACTTCTTTTCCCTCACCCACACTCTCTTTTATTTTTCTGCATTCCTCATCCTGCAGTTGAGCGTTCTTCACTTTGTCCACCAAAGTTGGACTGGCTTCCATCTGATAACATTTTTCATCGGATTCTTTTGGAAATTTGATTTCCAATTCTAACCTTGCCATTGCTGAAATAAGCTCCTCCTTATCAGTTAACAACATTAACTTTTCTTTGCCTTTCCTACTCAAGGCATCTGCAACCACATTTGCTTTGCCTGGATGATAAAAGATCTCACAATTATAATCTTTTATCAGTTCCATCCATCTTCTTTGACGCATGTTCAGGTCCTTCTGTGTGAAAATATACTTCAGACTTTTATGGTCTGTGTAAATCTCACATTTCTCTCCGTAGAGATAGTGTCTCCATATCTTCAGAGCAAACACAACTGCCGCCAACAGAATTCATGAGTCGGATACCCTTTTTCGTAGTCTTTCAATTGCCTTGATGTATACGCGATGAATTTACCGTTCTGCATAAAAACACATCCTAATCCCTTGTGTGAAGCATCACTATACACCACAAAATTTCCTGTATTATCCGGTAATGACAACACAGGTGCCATACTTAACTTCTTTTTCAATTCCTGGAAGCTTTCTTCACACTTCTCCGTCCAAACAAATTTTACAGATTTCCTCGTCAAATTTGTCAATGGAGTGGAAATCTTGGAGAAATCATGCATAAATCGTCTGTAATACCCTGCTAAGCCCAAGAAACTTCTCACTTCTGATGGAGTTCTTGGTTGTTCCCAACTTATCACAGCTTCAACCTTTGATGGATCTACAAAAATTCCATCCTTGTCAATTACGTGCCCAAGAAATTGTACACGATCTAGCCAAAATTCACATTTAGAGAATTGCACGTACAACTTTTCTTTTCTTAGCGTCTCCAGCCTTAGACGTAAGTGTTCCACATGTTCCTCTTAAGTTTTAGAGTACACCAAAATATCATCGATGAACACCACCACAAACTTGTCCAATAATGGTTTAAACACTCTGTTCATCAAATCCATGAAAGCTGCAGGGGCGTTTGTCAAACCAAAAGACATCACCAAAAATTCGTAATGTCCATACCGAGTTCGGAATAACGTCTTCAGTACATCTTCCTTCTTTACTTTCAGTTGGTCATACCCAGTTCTCAAATCTATTTTCGAGAAATATCTAGCACCCTTTAACTGATCAAACAAGTCATCTATTCTCGGTAATGGGTACTTATTCTTAATAGCGACTTTTTTTAACTCCCTATAATTAATACAAAGATGCATTGACCCATCTTTCTTCTTTATGAATAACACCGGTTCTCCCCACGGTGATACACTCGGCTAAATGTATTTCTTGTCCAACAACTCCTGTAGTTGTACCATCAGTTCCTTCATCTCTACCGGAGCCATTCTGTACGGGGCTTTCGATATCGGAGCAGTTCCTGGCGCTAAGTCTATCACGAACTCGATTTCTCTGTCAGGCGAAAGTCCTGGAAAATCTTCCGGAAACACGTCCACAAATTCCTTAACCACTGGTATTTCTTCCAGTTTCACACCCTTCATCTGAGTATCGACTATGTAGGCTAAATAACCCACACAACCTTGACTCAACAACTTCTTGGCCTGCATAATCGTCAGACATCTCATTTGTCTAGGCGACTTGCTACCATTAAAAACTACCTTTGACGGAGTCATAAGGTTTACACATTTCTTTTGGCAGTCAATTAGTGCTCCACAATTGAACAACCAATCCATCCCCAAAATAACATCAAACTCTCCTAGCCTAATCAGAATCAAATCTACCATCAAAATATTTCCCTTAATATTCACCCTACAGTTCTTGTATACGAACCTAACAGGAATTACTTCCTTATTCGAAATTTCTATGTTTAAAGGGAAATTCAATTCTTCACTAGGCAATCCTAATCTCAAAGCAAATTCATCAGATGTAAATGAGCAAGTAGCACCCGAATCAAATAATACATAAGCATCAATATCATTGATTGGGATAATACCTGACACCACATCCTTTGATTGCATAGCATCTTACACGGTCATGTTGAAGGTTCTGGCTGTGGGTTTGTTTGATGTCGTTGGTCTAGTAATGGCCCAAGCACCTCCACTGCTACCTCCCTTGCTTCCCGTTGTCTCTTCAGCTTTCCTCTTAGGGCACTCACGAGCAAAGTGATCCTTGGACCCACAAGTGAAGCAAACATTCTTCTTAGGTTGGTTGCAATTCGGGGCAATGTGACCCTCCTGGCCACAGTTAAAACATACCCGTTTCCCCTTCAAGCACACACCCTTATGAAACTTCCCGCATGTAGCACATGCTTCAAACTTCTTATTTTGCTGGTTGCCCTGCTGATTTCCAGCACCCATATTTCCATTCCACTTCCTTTTCAAATTATTGTTACCATTTCCACTACCACCACCTCTATTCTTAACTTCCACTTCATTCTTCTTCTTTTTATGCTCTTGATTGAACTTGGTTACAACCTCGCCTCCACCTTCAGCGAGAATTGCTTTTTCCATTACGGCTGCAAATGTCTTCAACTGGAACAAGGAAACCCTACTAAACAACCAAGGCTTCAATCCCTGTTCAAATCTCTTTGCCTTGCGTTCGTCTGTGCTGACTTGATATGGCGCAAACCTCGCCAACTCGTTGAATTTCGTGGCATACTCCGACACCGTCATCGTTCCCTGCTTCAGTTCTAAAAAATGCACTTCCAACTGACTCTTCGAGCTTTCTGGGAAGTAGGTCTCGAAGAAAATTTCCTTGAACCTATCCCAAGCCATAACCCCTGGTCCTCCTCGAGTTTTATTGGCCTGCCACCAATAACTAGCCTCTGCTTTCAACATGAATGTTGCAAAAGCAGTCTTTTGATCTTCACTTACTCCTGCAACATCAAATACTTTCTCTATCTCCATGACCCAGGTCTGTGCCTCAATAGGGTTCATGGACCCATAGAATTTTGGTGGTCCAACCGCCTTGAAGTCCTTGTAGCTTGATTTTGTGGTTGATTCTGCGGTTGATTTTGCAGTGCACCTGTCAGTAATGTCACCAGCTACTGAACGGAGTTAGCTTCAGCATTATCATTGTTGGTTCCTTCAGTGGTTCTTTGACGGGGTGGTTGATGTCTTCGAGGCATTTTCTGTTAAAAATACACTCATTAAATTATTACTCAACTTATTTAAGTATTTTCTACTTAACTTGCCCCCTTAAAAGTAATCACCACATAACACATAACACTTTGGATAAAAGAAGATAATAACTTTTATTTATACTTAATTCTTTGAAAACATCATATCCATAGCATCACTGCTATTTACATTATTTTCCTGAACTACTAAAGGTTCAGGACATCATCATCATATCCCACATGTTACATGACCCTGGGGACTTACATATTATTTATCATATCATAATTTATAAATCAAGCACACTTCCTACGATGTCCTACTAAGATATTGCATAGCCTTACGACGCTCTTCTTCCATAATTCGGAACATGGTTCAACGATCTAGTATGTACGATGGCAGCATCTCAAACTGAATCGGATAACCCATGACCCGATCGTGAGCTCCATTAATCACTGTGTTGAACACGTTATTCGCTTCTTGCATCTTCATTCTCTTTGCTTGTGCGTCTCCCTCTGCTATTTCGGCTCGTTGCTCCGCCTCCTCGTACGCATCTTCGGCTCTTGTCCTCTCAGTAGATTCCTCTTTCAGCTTGTTCTTCAACTTTGAAATCTCTGCTCTCATTCGCTCGTTCTCTCCTTCAGTGTGAATCAGCTTATCTTCAACACTGCTCAGACGTTCTCCTCGGTCTTGAATTTCGTCATCCTTCTGTGCCATCGAGGCCTGTTGTTCAGCTACTATCTCTTGCAATTCCTAGACAGTATCTTGAAGTTCCACGTTGCTGCCATGCACCTCGTCGTATATACGGCCAGCTATCGAGTTAAGTAGAATCCTTTCCTCCTCATCCTCTTCATCCGTCTATGGCAGCTCCACATGATCTTCCTCATCTGTTTCTACATCATCATCATCATCTTCGACCACTGTGAGCAATGGGGCTGACTCTCGTAGAAGCAGTTGTTCCCAAAGCACTTGAATGTCACGAGATTCCTCCTCTCTAGGCATCTGAGGTCCTTCCTCCCTAGTCTGACTGGATTCTCCGACATTAGTCATCTTGACAACAAGATTTTTAAGTTTTAGTTATTAATCATCATTACTCGACACTTACGAACACATAAGTCGTAATCATGTAAGCACATAAGTGTTTTATTACTTTCTCCTTGAAACTCGATAAGAGTTCATCACTATCTTTTCGAAGGTTACTTCCTAAGGCTTTCCCCCACGTGAATCAGGATCTCCCCAAAAAAAAATGGCACTCAGCGAAATTAAAAAATAATAGCAGGCCGGGATTACCGTATTTTAATTAAATTTTATGCAATAAATTATCCCCAATTAAATTGTTCTAAACACATATCAATATACATATCAAATTAAAACAATTAATAATTCGTATAAAGGTTTGGCTTTGATACCACTGTTAGGTTTGTAATATTCAAGAATGCAATCAAATTGCATAAATAAGCGGAAACGTGTAAAAATCAGAGTTTAAAAATTTTACAAACCATATACCCGGATCACCCTTTATGCACAATTATTAATTAAACGAAAAAGATGAATAAGAAACATACCCTTGAAGATTCGAGCTTCCTCAGGTACAAGTTCACCTCTAATCCTTTTCGCGTTCAACTTGAATCCACCGGGTTTGGTTCCTTCCTTTGATCAACGTTAGCCACCCAAGTGTTTGGCCTCTAGAGGTAATCCACCAAGGAAGAAGAAGAATTCAAGAAGATGGGTGTTTGACAAAACCCTAGTTTTCTATCTCTATAGAAAAGGCGTACTTTCCCAACTATTGGAATTACGTATGTTGTAAAAGTCAACAACTCCTTAACCCATAATAAGACTCCTCTTATTTATAGATGTGGACAACCCTCTTTAACAATTAAGGAATTTGGTTTTATTTTAATTAATTAAATTCTTTTAATTAATTAAGCTCCCTAATCTTATTAGGGATAATTAATTAAACTACTTTAACTAATTTTCTCTCCTAATCCAATTAGGAATTAATGAGAGTACTTTTATTAATTAATTCCCAAACTCCTTTAGAATTAAATAATAATAATAGTAATAATAATAATAAGACTCCTCTTATTAATTTATATTTAATATTTCCAAAATATTAAATAATAAATATTAAGATATTTAATTTATTCTATCACCGTAGATTAAATTAAATATACTTAACTTATTATTACGATTATGCCATTTACTTCTTAAATAATTATTCTTCCTTTTATGGTGTGACCCTTTAGGTTCTCCATATTAAGCAAGGTTGTGAATAAATCAATTAGAACAATTCTAATCTTATTTAAATAAATAAATTAAACTAATAATATATTTAAATAAATAATATTTATTCTACTGATAGGGATAAGCCTCCCTAGCTACCAACGACTTTCCGAGATAATATAGATTTCAACATTAATCATAAAAGAACCTTTGAGTAAATAGTTACAAATACAATTCAATCCTTCCACCATACTGATGTCCCAATTAAATATAAGACATGGAATTTACTGTCAAGTTTTATTTTATTTAATTATATTTTTTCGATTCTTAAATACCTGACTCAAATAATGCAAATTAGAAACTCCTTTCTAATTTCATTACACTTATAACCAAGGACTACTTGGGTTGTCATTTATCGAATCACATAGGACATTCTCTTCTTTTACTAGAAGTGGTAGATTCTTTATTGATCATACATTATCTCCATGTATAACTTATTATACCCAAGCATACCCTTTGATATGCCCTAAGAGTCTTAAGGAATAAGTCAAAGTATAACTCATCATACACAAGATACTATGATGATCTCAAGTCAAGGATCACTTGTACTACTATCACTCTGAGAATTCCTATTAATGATGCAAGTAAAACTCCATTAGGTATTCCTTAGCGAGCCACGTTCGGTGAACTTATTCTCTAATAAGCACCTACATACTTGCTTTAGTGTCTCCACATAAATGATCATGAGATCAATCATCCTCATCGATGAGCAAGCAGCGTATGTACCAATCTATCAGGATTCACTAATGCCCAATTTAGTAATCCAACGATTGGAACTATTTTAGTTTTAAGCTTTCTTAGAATTTAGATCTCATTAGAATGATCATCATCAATATTCTAAAAGCATTGCTTAAAACTATGGGTTTATCACATATTATAAAACGACATCGTGTAGATAATTAAAAGCCTTTAATTACTTATTATTAATAAATGAATAAGATTGTTACAAAGTATATGCTTTATCATCAAACATGATTGGCTTTATATGCATACTACTTTCAATCTCCCACTTGCACTAAAGCCGATCGTCATGGTATCTCATACTCTTCTCCTCTAAGTGACGATTATCCCTTTGTTGGATAAGCTTCAAAGAAATGGATATGTAATGTTGTTCTTGAGAGTCCACTATCTCTATAGTAATTTCCCATCTTTCAATGATTCCATAATCAAATGAAAGTGCCACAACACATGTTTAGATCCAAGATGAGACTTAGGAACTATTCCTAGTTCAGTAATGAACTTATCATCCAAACAACCAACTTACAGCTTCATTTACAGCTATATACTTTGTCTTTATCACTAAATCAGCAACTCTTTGTTGTTTGGAACCTTTCCAATTCACTGCACCACCGTTCAAGGTAATGCTTTACCTTAAAGTGGATTTTCTGTCGTCTTGGTCTGTCTGAAAAAACTCGAGTCTGTTAAGCCCTCTAGTTTTAATTCAGACCCACCATGAAAATGATCACATCCTTAGTGTTGGTTAAGTACTTTAAGATGTTTTTCACTGTCTCACAGTGAACTTCTCCAGAATATGACTGATCAACATCAGGTCTCGTACATTTCATTGCATACATGATAGTTACTCACGCGATCTCTCTTTTGGAGTCTATGGGGACTATTAAGAGAGATACACTCCATGGCTCATCAACATGAGACATCTATTGGAGTTTGCCATGCTAAACAACTTTAGTATCAAATTAATATAAGTTCCTTGGGTTAAGTCGAGCATCTTATTAAATCTATCTATATAGATTTGTATATCCAATAACAATGTTCTTCCCAAATCATTCGTGGAGGCATGTTTAGACAACTTTATCTTTACTGATTGTAGCATTGGTATGTCATTCCTTATCCGTATTATATCAATATATAATACTAGAAATTTCACGACGCTCTCCCTTTGACCCTACCTAGGTTCATTCTTGTTTTGACCCTTTCAGACACACACTAGAACTCTTACCTCATCGTATGTAACTCAGATCATCATCTTCATGATGTCGTACCTCATCATCATCATCCATGATGAATCCATACCTCCCGGTATCTTGATACTATTCGATTTCTGATTCGATTTGTGGTGCAACAATAGGTCATCTCTGAGGTTCCTCTTATTTGACTTATAGTGTTTTGTGGTTCTTGAACTCTTCAAGATCTATTATCCTCCACTAGCCCCTTCATTGATAAACATCTTTATCTTAGAAGGCAGCATGTTTCTCAACAAATACCTTTTGATAAGTAGGATTATAGAACATATAACCTAAACTTACTTTAGGATGTCCCACAAATCTGTACATGTCAAATCTTATCCCAAGCTTATCCTTTGAAACCGTTTCACATAAGTTGGACAACCCCTTATCTTAACATACTTAAGATTAGGAATCCTTCCTGTCCATAACTTTTATGAAGTCTTGGGGCCGGATTTTAAGGTTACCATTTCGTAGATATGTAGCCATTTCTAGGACATGATCCTAGAAGGATACTAGAATGTCGGTAAAATCATTATGGACTGTACCATGTCCAACAAGGTATGATTTTTCCATTCAGATACATCAATCAATTATTGCGTATCAGGATGTGTCCATTATGAGAAAACCATTTGAGATGATCTAGAAACTTATTGCACAAGTATTTATTCCTTGATCTAATCAAAGAATCTTAATACTTTACAAATTAGTTTCACTTTTGAATTCTTTGAACCTTTCAAATAATTCACACTTGTATTTCAACAAATACACACATTCAACTCTTTAAATGATCATCTCCTTTTCTTATACTAGTTTGTTCAATATGTAAAATTATTTTCACGTAAGTTAAGTATATAAAATCCATTAAGTAATATTCCAGTTCTATACAAAACATTATTATTATAAATAGAACAACAATTGTTCTTAATTATAATACCAAAGATTTCATTGTCCAACAATAAAATGGAAATAATGTTTCTAACAAGAACTGGAATACAATAACAACTTATTGACTTAATAGATTTGCCCGTAGGCATTGCTAAACTATAAGTTTCTATGGCTAATGTGACAACCTTTGCTTCATTTCCACACATAGGATTACTTATATTTGTTTAGTTTTCTACTTCTGCTTGGTACCTTCATAAATCTATATTTATGATAACCAAAGTAGGTATCCAATACCCAAGTAGAACCTTGACTTAAAGAAAAATTTATTTTAAATAATGAACAAGATTGTATTTGTAACCGAAACTTCACTAAACTTCTTTGGTTAGCCTCTGCAAGATGCATTTTGCAGTTTCTTTCCAGTGTCCAGGCTTATTGCAGTGGAAGCAAACTCCTTTGCTATCCATATCAATTTTGTTCTTATTATCCTTTGTTTATGGCCTTTTCTATTTACCTTCTTAGAATCATTCTTCTTTTCAGAAGATCTTTTGGCCCCTGTCAGTAAGACTCGATCTTTCTTGGTTGGAAAGTGACTCTCAATATTTTTCAATATGTTAAGCGAATCAGCGAGGCTGATATCTAGCTTGTTCATATGAAAAATTCACAACAATTGTGAAAGGAGTCCGGGAGTGAGTGCAAGATCAAAACTTGGCTCAACTCTCCATCCATGACAAAACTCGGTGTCCTAATTGATCAATCAAATTGATAATGTTAAGGACTTTTATCTGTACTGTAGTGTCGTTGGTCATTTTAGATCGGAAGAGCTCCTTAGATATCTTATATCTATCAGTCCTACTTTCCTCACCATCAACTACTTGATGTGCAAGAGTATAGTTGAAGCATCCATAGTTTCATGCTGACGTGAAGCTCGTTACTCATGGATGCGAGCATGATGCATTGAGCCAACTGTGTATCATCTTGCCACTTTCTAAAAGTAGCAATGTCTTCCTCAGAGGCATTGTCTGCAACCATTGCAAGGATAGGCGTATTAAGGACATAAGATAACTTTTCAGCCATGAGAACTATTCTTAAATTCCTTAACCAATCCGTTTAATACGGTCCAGTTAAATAACATCTATATGTTTTGCAGTGATAGTAATTTAGACATTGTAAAATTCTGTAAATAAATTTATAATTAACAACATTTTAACATACATTCTTTTATTAATTACCAAAATAAATTAGGTCTTGTTTTAAATTGATATCTCCCACTATTTTCATCAAACTATATTACCCTCAATATATAGTTCGACAATATCTAATTAAAGATATGCTAGTGAGAATAAGGATCCCATTTCAAATGTATGTAGCCTTGTGTGTGCACAACAAACTATATATAAATAAATAGGTAGACAACTCTTGTCAATTACATCAACTATGTAACTCCTTGTATTTTGCCTCTTAAATCATAATGGTCAAGTGTGTGCACATCCAAACTAAAATGATTTAAGTTAAGTCAGACCCAGTATTTCCATATAAGTGAAGAGAAAACTACAGCCCTTGTGTGTGCACAACAAAACAGTAATGTTAAATTCCTTATAAACATTTTATGTAATAAAAACAACATCTTAAATATTTAATACTTGCCTTGTGTGTGCACAACAAACTCATATTAAATATTCAATACTCTATTGTTTCTATCACGCTAGAAGGCGACGTTCGATATTCCAAATATCTTTGAACGTTACAACTTAATATAAAATATTTGAGGGGTTTATTATTAATTTGTCTCATCTTGTTTAGCGCGCATGCACACACACACACACACACACACACACACACACACACACACATATATATATATATATATATATATATATAAAATACGCGTCATATTAATGAACATGCGAAGCATGTTTGCATAATATATAATATATATATATAGTATAAGCATTCACATATAGAATACTATATTCTACCCAGATTGATTATGGACTTTTATTATAGTTTGGTTCACTAGAGCCACCAAGTGAACCAAAAGGTCAAACCCTAGGGGTGCAAGAATTAATATTTAAATATAACTATTACATTTAAACCCGGGATCCATTACAAACGGGTCTTCGCGCGCTCCTTGATCCTTGATCTCCAATTCTTCAAAATTAATTCTAACTATTCCTATTACAAAACTATTTAAAATAAATAGAAAAACCTTGATCGTGATCGAGGGAAATACATAGGAGGAAGATAGAATTTACATTAAGAAAAATTAGAGAAGGCGAGTATGTGATGACCCATTTAATAAAAATCCATACATTCATGCATCCAACTAAAATAAAATCCAATCACATTGGTCGATAGTCCATAATCAATCCCATTTATTATCATACACATCACCACATGCATCGATAAATAACATTCATCTCATGAATAATAAACATTTAATATATATATTGATATCATTTAATGGGCAAAATTTAGTTAGTATAAAATCTAATTTTGAATCAAAATAAACTACTTTATTTTAATCCAAATTTAAATCAAAATAAAACTATTTTATTTTAATTTATCAATTTAGAATAAAATAACATATTTTATTTTAATCAAAATTTTAATCAAAATAAACTCCTTTATTTTAATTAATTATGGAATCAATTCCATATAAAAAAAAAATTATTAAAGGAAACACGGATTATCTTTCCTATTCACAAATAAACTCCTTTATTTTGAATAATATGAAATTTTATTTCATATCTAAATAAACTCCTTTATTTAAGGAAAGATAGATTCTTTTTCCTATTCACAAATAAACTCTTTTATTTTGAATAATATGAAATCTTATTTCATATCTAAATAAACTCCTTTATTTAAAGAAACATAGAATCCAATTTCAACTCCAATTAGTTATCATGGAATCTAATTCCAATTCTAATTAGTTAGCATGAAATTTAATTTTAAAATTAAAATAAACTCTTTTATTTTAATAATAAAATAATTAAGATTAATATATATATATATAATTATTAGTTATATATATATATAATAATTATATATATATATAGTTAATAGATTACAACTATAAATATATATATATATATATATATATAACGTTAATATATTATATATATAACTATTATATATATAATTAATATTAACTATATATCATAATCAAGATCCTGCTCCCTTAACTTTTTCAAAAAACGTGGCTCACGGAATAAAGCATACATTCTCCTGCCAAAATCTCCTGCTAAATCCTACCGAGCACGTGAATGGGATCTCCCAAAAAAATCGCTTTTCAGTGCGAAATAAAAAAAAAAAAGCGGAGCAGTAGGATTACTTTTTTTTTAAATTAAATTTTATGCAATAAATTATGCCTAATTAAATTGTTCTAAACACATATCAATATACATATCAAATTAAAACAATTAATAATTCGTATAAAGGTTTGGCTTTGATACCACTGTTAGGTTTGTAATATTCAAGAACGCAATCAAATTTCATAAATAAGCGGAAACGTGTAAAAATCAGAGTTTAAAAATTTTATAAACCATATACCCGGATCACCCTTTATGCACAATTATTAATTAAACGAAAAGATGAATAAGAAACATACCTTTGAAGATTCGAGCTTCCCCAGGTACAAGTTCACCTCCAATTCTTTTCGCGTTCAACTTAAATCCACCGGGTTTGGTTCCTTCCTTTGATCAACGTTAGCTACCCAAGTGTTTGGCCTCTAGAGGTAATCCACCAAGGAAGAAGAAGAATTCAAGAAGATGGGTGTTTGGCAAAACCCTAGTTTTCTATCTCTATAGAAAAGGCGTACTCTCCCAACTATTGAAATTACGTATGTTGTAAAAGTCAACAACTCCTTAACCCATAATAAGACTCCTCTTATTTATAGATGTGGGCAACCCTCCTTAACAATTAAAGAATTGTGTTTTATTTTAATTAATTAAATTCCTTTAATTAATTAAGCTCCCTAATCTTATTAGGGATAATTAATTAAACTTCTTTAACTAATTTTCCCTCCTAATCCAATTAAGAATAAATGAGAGTACTTTTATTAATTAATTCCCAAACTCCTTTAGGAATTAAATAATAATAATAGTAGTAATAATAATAAGACTCCTCTTATTAATTTATATTTAATATTTCCAAAATATTAAATAATAAATATTAAGATATTTAATTTATTCTATCACCATAGATTAAATTAAATATACTTAACTTATTATTACGATTATGCCATTTACTTCTTAAATAATTATTCTTCCTTTTATGGTGTGACCCTTTAGGTTCTCCATATTAAATAGGTTGTGAATAAATCAATTAGAACAATTCTAATCTTATTTTAATAAATAAATTAAACTAATAATTTATTTAAATAAATAATATTTATTCTACAATAGGGATAAGCCTCCTAGCGATCAACGACTTTTCGGATAATATAGATTTCAACATTAATCATAAAAGAACTTTTGAGTAAATAGTTACAAATGCACAATTCAATCCTTCCACCATCTGATGTCCCAATTAAATATATAAGACATGAAATTTCTATCAAGTCTTATTTTATTTAATTATATGTTTTTCGATTCTTAAATGCATAACTCAAATAATGCAAATTAGAAACTCCTTTCTAATTTCATTCTTCCTCGCCCGAGGACTCTTTGGGTTGTCATTTATCGAATCACATAGGACATTCTCTTCTTTTACTAGAAGTGGTAGATTCTTTATTGATCATACATTATCTCTATGTACAACTTATTATACCCAAGCATACCATTTGATATACCCAAAGAGTCTTAAGGAATAAGTCAAAGTATAACTCATCATACACAAGATACTATGATGATCTCAAGTCCAAGGATCACTTGTACTACTATCACTACAGGAATTCCTATTGACAGGCAAGTAAAACTCCATTAGGTATTCCTTAGCAAGCCACGTTCAGTGAACTTATTCTCTAATAAGCACATACATACTTGCTTTAGTGTCTTCACACAAATGATCATGAGATCAATCATCCTCATCCAATGAGTAAGCAACATATGTACCAATCTATCCGGATTCACTAATCCTCAATTTAGTAATCCAACAATTGGGAACTATTTTAGTTTTAAGCTTTCTTAGAATTTAGATCTCATTAGAATGATCATCATCAATATTCTAAAAGCATTGCTTAAAACTATGGGTTTATCACATATTATAAAATAGCATCATGTAGATAATTTAAAAGCCTTTAATACTTTATATTAATAAATGAATAAGATTGTTACAAAGTATATGCTTTATCATCAAACATGATTGGATTGTGTGTATACTACTTTCAACAACAAGTTAAATATAATAATAACTTGCTCAAGAATAATGTGCATCATTATATCGTAATCGAATTGAAAATAGTAATTGGCTTAACAAGATAATAGATTAGAAAACTTGCCTTGTTCGTAGATTAAACCGAACAATTCGAATCACAATATCCTATATACATATGTCATCATGACATAGTTAGTCATTACCACTTTACAAACATAACCAATACATTCATCATGTAGGTTTGATTATTTAATCACATAATCAAGTTATAACATAAGTTAGTCGCTAATAACATGCTTATTCATGGTATAAAAATAATGAAATCATATTTTACTTGATCCCTACTATTAACACATATCAATTCCTTTCAAATTTTGAGTACAAAATTAACAACCTTTATCAGAACCATTCTCGCAAACTTCATGACTGCGGTATACATGGAGATGGCTTACTAGTAGCGATAAAGAAACTATGAAGCTGCGCTGCGGCGTGGAGATGGCGTTGCGGCACCATAAGCGTCTGTTGCTAGGCCGCCATGCATACAAAACTGAGACCTCGATGCATGACTTTGTTAATAGCATGAATAAAAGCCAATTTTAGCCTACAAGTTCCTTTCTAACAGTCTAATTAACAAGTAAATTGTATAGAGACTTCATATAAACGTATTTCAAGGACTCTAGACATGTTTCTACCCATAAAACAACATAAACAACGAATTTAAAATATCCAATTTCACTGTTTTTGATAAAACTCACTTTTTGATATTTTCAATGAAAATCAACACTGTAAATTTTGCTTTTCAAACGAAACAGTAATTCAAAGCATTTTATCAATTTTTTATACATGCTCTATCATATTCAATGGTCAATTTATCAACTATACAACTAATTAGCCCTCAATTTCTACTATAAACTAAATCATACCCATTCACATAAACACTCTATAAAAAGGTTTTCTCCACAAACCACATACATAACAACAATTCATTGATTATAATCATATATAACTTACAAAATGACGTTACAACACTAGTTATCATATAAAGCCACATACAATCAACAATTTATCCTATCACAAGAATTTTACAAAGAAATAGGAGAAGAGAAAACTAAAACTTTTAAAACTAAAAGGGTAGAAGAATACCTTGATAGAAGATGATGGCCAATGCTTTTTGATTCTCAAGCTTCTTCTTTTTTCCAATCCCCTAGCCTTTCTTCCTCTCTTCTTTCTCTCTCACTTTTCTTCTTTTCTTCTTCTACTTCTCTGAGTTTTTGTTTTTTTTCCCTAACTCTAACTACGTACTAGATATCTAACGTATATAAGATATAATATATATTAATTATATAATATAAATATAAATATAACTGATATCAGTTATCCACGTTTTGAAAACCAAAAGCCATAAGGCTTGTTTGGCTAACTAACTAAAAAAAATAACCCATTAATCCTTACACCTTGTTTGGTAAAAAACAATTAGATTAAAGACTTAATAGACATTAGGTCTTGTTTGGCAAAACTGAATTAAACTCCCTTAATTTATTTTAGTAACTCCTTTATAGCAATGTTATTTGTCACACTTTAATTTAATTAAATTAATTCTAAAAATAATTTATTAAATCACCCTAACACATAAATAAATACCACAAATTACAATTTTCTTTATAATCATAACTTTATTTAATCCACTAAAACATCCTTTTAATTTACAAATTCAAATTAAAATATAATAATTTATTCAATCAAAACTCTCTAACTTAATAATTAAATTAATTTAGAATATACTAATTAATTTCCTTAATTATTTACTTAACAAATAATTAACCCAATCAAATTAAATTTGAACAATTATTTATTCAACAATAAACACATCCATTAAATACTTATATAATTAAATAAATATTCAATATAACAATTTATAAAATTCTGGAATGTTACAGGTATAACAATCTTATACTGAAGTTGAGTATCCCGTAAGGGAGCGAAGTTTAGTCAATTGATATATTGACAGTAATTGTAAGTGTATCTCGAGCACTGTAGGTGATATGCATACTCCTAGGATGTTGAATAGGCTGATCCCCTATCTCACATCTGAATAAAATTTCTAAGTCTTTGTGACTGACAGAAATAAGAAAATTCTAGAAATGATGAAGTTAAAAATCCAGAAATGGTAACAACTATCAGTTGAAATTTGAATTGTTATAATTCTTCAAATCCTATATTGTTGTAAATACATAACTTGCTGAGCATGTCATAGCTCACCCTTGCAAATTATTCCCTTTGCAGTTTTAGATGGTAATCCTGGAACTTCTGGAGTAGATAAAGGAAAGCGTCCCTACATAGATTAGATTATATTCTTGTTTGTTTGAATACCTTGTAATAAGAACTCGTTATAAGAATCATGTAATCGAATCTTAATATATATAACATCTTTTATTTCCGCAACCGTGTTTTCTTACATATATAGATTTAAAATTTGACTTCTTCGAATCTAGTTAAGATCCTTGGGAACTATTTAGCTGAGTGAGGGTATTAATAGCATGGACTGTTCATGTTGTTATTAATACTCTGGATTTCAGAATAAGTAGTTACTATCGATCTGATAAGTATAAATTCGTTGGCTTAAACTATACATACGGGTGAGGTATTAGTAATATGGATTTATTCATGTTATTATTCTTGGTACTCAATTTTGGATAGATAGACTCTAGTCACGAGATCTGATTCATATATTCAAGTGAGGGTATCCAAACACAGTAATAGTTCTCTTGAGAATTACCAATTTTTATGGGATACTGTGAATCTTGAATCTATGAGAATTGTATTTGATAGTCCCTCTGTTTAATGTAATCTTATAATCAGATACCATGGGTGTATAGATTTAAAAGCGTTATGTTGATTTTCTGTAAACACCATATCAGATATTGCGGAAGTATAGATATGGGGGCGTTACAAAACAGCTCTTGGAACTTCTCCCAAGACATTTTGAGTGCGGCAAGTTGAGTACGCTTTACAGATTCCCACCAGTAATCTGCTTCTACTTGCAACATGAAGGTGGCAAAGGGAACCTTTTGCTCCTCTGAGCATCCCAAGACATCAAATATCTTGTTTATCTACTTTATCCACGTCTCCGCCTTAAGTGGTTTTGGCTCTCCAAAAAACTCCGGTGGTCCCAGCTCCTTGAACTGCTTAGCGGTGACCGTCCGAGAGTTGTCAGTGTTTCCACCTGCATTTTAGACAGGAGTCGCTCTGGCCTAATATTGCAAGAATTGAATAAAGCCTCTGAACATCCCATCGTTCACCATTTCATCGGTGTTATTGTTTACATGAGGATTATTGTCTTCCTGTTGCACATTACCCTGGGTATTGATCATTGGTGACTCAACGGTCTCATGTGCTTCATTGCTTATCTCAACATTTTCGGATGCCACTTTCAAATACTGCCACAAAACAAGGGTTAATTAACATATCACATATTATCCCCATACTCTGACCGACCAATTAAATACCAAATAAACTTAGGTAGGTCATACTAGCGAAAGAATTCCCCATCTCCCCCCTCCTAGTTCTTGTCTCACATCTCAGCCAGGGATCATATCCCTAAGCTTTGATACCAACTGTGACCCACATCCAAGACTTGGATAGCACCTCACAATGATACCTATCAACTTGCCAACGTTACTCACGGTGTCCCCTATGGAAAGTCTGGCTTCGGTGCATCCCAAGACTTGGAAGTCACCAGATAAAGGCTCGGGGCTCTTTTCTATGGCTTTGATACCAACTATGATGCCCCCAAAATAGGTATACATCACCCATCTTGAGTCGCCAAATACATGGTACAAAATACAAATAAAAACTTAATTATACAACTGTCGTGTAAAATACGACAAAACATATGCTGTGAGTTTTAATACAAATATTATCATCTAGACAATATCCACACTCAATGGAGTCCTCATTACATTTATTATCACACTATTTTATAGAATAGTGAGGACTATTATGACACCATCTCGGACCATCACTCCATTCCCCGACTAGTCCCGACTACGTTCTCATTTCCTGAAGAGAATAATGAAAGCAAAAGGGTGAGCTCAACTAGCCCAGTAAGAAATATTATGACTAAGATAATGCAGAATAAATTATCATTAGCCTTCAACAATGTCAAACTGATAGAATATAATAGACAACAAGTTTAACTGCAGCGGAACAAGCAATCCATTAGAAGAGTCAAGTAGAGCATAAAATATACTATTTTCTATGATTTAAAAAGTTTTTCATCAACTTTATCACTAAGACTCAGCTTAATAAATAAAATCAAATCATCCCTGCACCACGGCCAATGATATTCATGTAATCATCAATGGTCATGATTATACCGAATAATTCCTGGTCATAATCATACCAACAACTGTCCATCAATGAACTACAGACCAATGAGGAATTTCACCACATCATTCGTCACATTACGGTCATGATTATACCGAATAATCCCTGGTCATAATCATACCAAGTCCATCTATGCACGTAAGCCAAAGATGACTTTCATCACAATATAAGCATGAGGATGATGACAATGACATAATAATTCAATAAAACAAGTTCAAGGATAAATTTTAAAGATTTATAATTTAATTTATCCAGGAATCAATAACGTCCAAATTGTCAACATGATACTGCTTTATGGGGTAAAATTTAAGAACGCTCAGAAGAATATTTCCATGAAAAAATACTGGATGAAGCGTAAATATCAAGGATATTCCACTAATTTCATGGAGTATAAAAGCCAAAACTTTAACCAACTGAGTATAATAGAATATATTAAACTGCAAATGGATTTTTGCCGGCCATGCGGTAATCCACGTAGACAGATCATTTCCACAATTTAATAAGGAATGAATACGAAGGATCATTCACCATTCATGCAGTAGTCCACACAGACAGGTTATTCCAATAGAATAATAAAGAATGGAATAACAAAGGAATTCACCAGGCATGTGATAGACTGCACAGACAAGTTATTCCAACATAATAATAAAGAATGGAACCAGGTTATACGTAATCCGTACAGACAGGATATTCCAACAGAATAATAAAGAATGGAACCAGGTCATGCGTAATCTGCACATACAGGATATTCCAACAACATAATAAAGAATGGAATAACAACAGAATTCACCAGGCATGCGATAGATCCCTTATGCAGACGGAGTTATTCCAAGCGAATAATAAATAATGGAATAAATGAAGAATTTCACCATGTATGCGGTGCTTGGCATAGGCGAGTTATTTCAATATAATAATAAAGAATGGAATAACAACCCTTACGAGTATTGAAAGAAAATAACTCTCTTCATGAATACGAAAGAATAATACCCCTTAACTTAGAAGAAAACTAGAATAGTGAGGTAGCAGACTTCTCTTGTCCTTTCCCTCTATAATTTCTCTTTATAATAATTGCTCTATAGCTTTAGTGAATTGGTGAGAAACGAAGGAAGAATGAGCTTCTATTTATAGGAAAATATAGTTTCAATAATTGTACGTTTTGGGGCTCGAAATATTACAGAATAATACCGTCCTCTTTTCCTTTATTTTTAATTTAGTCCTGCAAGTATTATCAAACTTGCACCACCTCCCCTAATAGTAAATCATGTGAATCAATAATAAATCATTTGAATCAATAGTTCTAGACATGTGAAAATACGAATTACAGTATAGTACCTCCATCTATACCTCCATTTTTAACTTAGTCAAGCAAGTATTATCAATCTTGCACCACCTCCCCTAATAGTACAAGAATGTGAATCAATAGTACACACATGTGAACAAATAGCTATAATCATGTGAATTAATAGCAATTAATTGCTCATTTATCCGGTTAATTACCCGATTGGTCAATATAACCTCTAGACATCAATTATTATCGAAATAAATATCGATTTCCACTAACACTAATAATTCCAACACAATGGAACTATCAATTTAATCTTTAATGAACACGAACTTATTCATCATTAATATTATAATTCACAATATTTAACAACCAGGTCGTTCCAAGGAAAGAGAGGGCTTTTCGATAAGGATTTTTCCTTATTGGCGCGCAATTAGGTGACCAAACCTCTCCTTGACAGAACTTCTAGACATTGTCAATATTGCAAATAATAATATGAATAACTTTGTTGTCTCAATTATTAATTTAATAATATAACATATTATGCAGATTATACTGTGACAATAATTGAATTAATAATATGAGAGATATGATGCAGCAATTACTGTAACAATAATTGAGTATAACTGAGTGACTTCTCACCTAAGCATCAATAACTAATACTATGTGCTACTATGCAACCGCGCGTATTACTGTACTTTTACTACCGGGTATTCAACAGTTTTAACGGTAACACTTTCACCGTTATTTTTATAAAAAGATAATTCTGTCATTTTCTAACTACGACAATACTTCCGTTGTGTGGTCCACCAATGATTGTGCCGTTGTACGAATATTCCCTGTTAAAATGAATATTCCTCGACCAATCGAATATTATATTACCACTTGCTTACTTTGTAAAATTTGTAAATATTACCCACAACTATAACATTATATCAAATCCACACCATAATATTCAAAAATATATTTCGAGAAAATTATTCTGTATTCATAAAAGTTGGGGTCTTACAGTATGTTTAGAAGAAGATGAGATCGTGACGTACGGAATTTGGGTGTGAAAATAGACCAGATTTCGGGGTGTTACAAAGTCAAATAAGAGGAACCTGTAGATAGAACTATTGTAACACAACCGAATCGTAAATCTGGAATAGTACCAAAGATACCTGGGAGGTATGGATTCATTATGAATTATGATGATGAGGTATGTATCAAGGAAGATGATGATCCAATTACATTTGATGAGGTAAGAGTTGTAGACACTCAGAGAAATGGATTGAAGCAAGCTTCTCAAAATGGAACATTCATTTTGATTAGACAATCAAAAAGGTTTGATTTTATCAAAAACAAGAATGAACCTAGTGTGTACAAAAGGGTCAATGGGAGCGCCATGACATTCCTGGTATTATATGTTGATATACTACGGATAAGGAATGACATACTAATGCTACAATCAGTAAAGATAAAGTTGTCTAAACATTCCTTCATGAATGATTTGGGAAGAGTATCTTAATTGGGGATACAAATCTATATAGATAGATTTAAGAGGATGCTCGACTTAACCTAAGGAACATATATTCATATGATGCTAAAGTTGTTTAGCATGGCAAACTCCAAGAGATGTCTCATGTTGATGAACCTTGGAGTGTATTTCTCTTAATAGTCCTCATAGAATCATAAAAGAGAGATCGCATAAGTAACTATCATGTATGTAATGAAATGTACAAGACCTAATATTGATCTGTCATATTCTGAAGAAGATCACTGTAGGACAGTGAAAAACATCTTAAAATACTTAACCCGGCACTAAAGATGTGATTAAAATTTATAGTGGGTCTAAATTAAAACTAGAGGGCTTAACAAACCCAAGTTTTTCCGACAGACCAAGACGATAAAAAATCCACTTTAAGGTAAAGGGTTATCTTGAGAAGTGGTGCAGTGAATTGGAAAGGTTCCAAACAGCAAAGAGTTGCTGGTTTAGTGATAAAGACAAAGTATATAGCTATAAATGAAGCTACAAGTTGATTGTTTGGATGAAAAGTTCATTACAGAACTAGGAATAGTTCCTAAGTCTCGTCTTGGATCTAAACATGTGTTGTGGCACTTTCATTTGATTATATGAATCATTAAAAGATGGGAAATCACTATAGATAGAGTGAACTCTCAAGAACAACATTATATATCTATTAACTAAAGCTTATCCAACAGCAGGATAATCGTCACTTAGAGAAGAAGGGTATAAGATACCATGGCGATTGGCTTTAGTGCAAGTAGGAGATTGAAAGTAGTATGCATACAAGCCAATCATGTTTGATGATAAAGCATATACTTTGTAACAATCTTATTCATTTATTAATAAAAGGCTTTTAATTATCTACATGATGCTGTTTTATAATATGTGATAAACCCATAGTTTTAAGCAATGCTTTTAGAATAATGATGATGATCATTCTAATGAGATCTAAATTCTTAGAAAGCTTAAAACTAAAATAGTTCCCAATCATTGAATTTCTAAATTGGGGATTAGTGAATCCGGATAGATTGGTACATACGTTGCTTTCTCATTGGATGAGGATGATTGATCTCATGATCATTTTTGTGGAGACACTAAAGCAAGTATGTAGGTGCTTATTAGAGAATAAGTTCACTGAACGTGTTTCGCTAAGTAATACCTAATGGAGTTTGACTTGCCTGTCAATAGGAATTTCTATAGTGATAGTAGTACAAGTGATCCTTGGACTTTAGATCATCATAGTATCTTGTGTATGATGAGTTATACTTTGACTTATTCCTTAAGACCTTTAGGATATATCAAAGGGTATGCTTGGGTATAATAAGTAATACATGGATATAATGTATGATCAATAAAGAATCTACCACTTCTAGTAAAAGAAGAGAAATGTCCTATGTGATTCGACAACCCAGTAGTCCTTGGCCAAGGCAGAATGAAATTAGAGAGGAGTTTCTAATTTGCATTATTTGGAGTTGTGTATTTAAGAGTCGAAATACATATAATTAAATAAAATAAGACTTGACAGTAATTCCGTATCTGATATTTAATTGGGACATTGTATGATGGAAGGATTGAATTGTACGGTAACTATTTACTCAAAGGTTCTTTTATGATTAATGTTGAAATCTATATTATCTGAAAAGTCGTGAATCACTAGGGAAGCTTATCCCTATTATAAAATAAATATTATTTATTTAAATAAATTAATAGTTTAATTTATTTATTTAAATAAGATTAGAATTGTTCTAATTGATTTATTCACAACCTAGAAGCAATATAGAGAACCTAAAGGGTCACACCATAAAAGGAAGAATAATAATTTAAGAAGTTAATGACATAATCATAATAATAAATTAATTATATTTAATTTAATCTATGGTGATAGAATAAATTAAATAGCTTAATATTTATTATTTAATATTTTGAAAATATTAAATATAAATTAATAAAGAGAGTCTTATTATTATTATTACTATTATTATTTTTTAATTCCTAAAGGTGTTTGTGAATTAATTAATAAAAGTACTCTCATATATTCCTAATAGTATTAGGAGACTAATTAATTCAAAGAGTTTAATTAATTATTCCTATTAAGATTAGGAGCCTAATTAATTAAAGGAGTTTAATTAATTAAAATAAAATCCAATTCCTTAATTGTTAATCTGTCTCCAAACGTTCTGCCACCACCCAATTTATTCGTCCAACCGGAGGGTCGGGTAGATTGAACACTTCACGAATTGCTCTCGGTCTGTAGTCCACTTGAATCCCATAAACGAAAGAAAATCCATTCATCGTCTCCCTCACATTTGCGTAAAACTCCCGCACAACAGCCATAGGTGAAGCCGTCGGCGTAGAGCACACACCAAGCCATCACTTTTCTCTAATCATCTGCACTAATTCGCCATCCTGCGGGTCGGGCTTAAATCCTCTCTCGCGTACAAATGACTTTCCCATAATTCGGTAGTATTCTATTTGAGCATCGAAATTGACAAACTTTGAAAAATCCACATTATCTCCGCTTTGGCTACTGGCAGATGATGATTCAGGAGTGCGAGATCGAGCACACTTAGGACCCATTTTAAACTGATAAAGAAGAAGAAAACGTGCATGCTACAATCGTGAATGATAGCTGATGAACTGAATACCCCCAAACTTATGTTGCACAAACCCACTGAAACCCTAGTTTTTATCAGTGTAGATGTTGAACGTAGGTAAGAGATCTGGAGCGACAATCACGTAGTGGAGATGAGACGTTACACTTTCACTTGGGAACGGTTTGGAAAGGAGGAGTCGTGCATGTTGTGGAGAATAAGAGAATACGACTCTCTGTTATATCAAGTGATAGAAGATATGAGTCACAACACGTTTTTAAAACCCAACTTTTTTTTTCAAAATCCGATTGTGCCGGTAGCGGTAGATGTCGTGCGTATTTCAATGGAGACATAGCGTGGGCGTGCGAGCACTCTTTACCTTTCGAGACTTGCGGTGATGGTGCTTGATTTTATCTTGCTTTCATAGTGTGGGCGCACCTGGTTGCATTCTACAATATCATTTTGCATATCCAATTCATTAAAACAGTGATTAATCCACTCCAAAACACCTGTGCAATCAACAATTATCAATTTTAGATATCAATCCTTCAAAATCACACACGAATTGATGATTACACACTAACTAATTTCACACTAACTAAACTATAACATCTAATCATGCAAATAATATATCAAATAGAATTTAAAATAGAATTAAACAAGAGGTAGAGATAGAAGTAATGGGGTGCCTCCCATCCAACGCTAAGTTATAGTCAATTAGCTTAACTATCTCTGATTCAATCACGTCGAAGAAAGAATGGAGGTGATTTATGCGTCATCACAACCTCGCCACCAAAGTAATGCTTCAACCATTTGTCCATTCACTTTAAACGGCTTGTTCGGGAACTTATCGAACACTTCTACCGCACCATGTGGGAAGACTGTCTTCACTATGAATGACCCTGACCACCTTGATTTGAGCTTCCCATGAAAAAGTCTAAGTCTGGAATTGAATAACAAAACTCTTTGTCTCGACTCAAATACTCTCTCTAAAATCTTGCGATCATGCCATTTCTTCACCTTTTCCTTGTAAAGCTTTGAATTTTCATACGCCTGTAGTCTGAATTCATCCAACTCATTGAGTTGGAGTAGGCATTTTTCTCCTGCAGCCTTCAAGTCAAAATTGAACTTCCGAATTGCCCAATATGCCTTATGCTCAAGCTCCATAGTAAGGTGACAAGCCTTCTCATAAACCAACTAAAAAGGTGACATGCCCAATGGAGTTTTATAAGCAGTCCTATATGCCCAAAAACAATCATCAAGCTTTAAGGACCAATCCTTTCTTGTGGGTTCACAACTTTTTCCAGAATTCTCTTGACTACACGATTTGAAACTTTTGCTTGGCCATTAGTTTGAGGATGATAAGCTGTAGCAATGCCATGATTCACCCCATACTTAGCCAACAAAGCTGTAAACTGCTTATTACAAAAATGATTGCCTTCATCACTAATGATAGCCCTTGGAGTCCCAAACCTCGTGAAAATACTCCTCTGCAAAAATTTGAGGACTACTTTGGCATCGTTTGTTGGAAGAGCTGCCACTTCCACCCACTTTGACACATAATCCATTGCTAGCAAGATGTAAAGATTTCCACATGAAGAAATGAAAGGGCCTATGAAGTCTATCCCCCACACATCAAAAATATCCACTTCGAGGATTGTGTTCAATGGCATTTCATTCCTTTTCGAAATGTTCTAGACTCTTTGACATCTGTCACATCTCTGGGCAAAACTGTAAGCATCCTTGAAAATTGTTGGCCAGTAGAATCCTGCTTGTAGCACTTTAGCCACTGTTCGCTCTCTACCGTAGTGACCCCCATATAAAGAAGCATGACAATCCTACAAAATCCCCTCTATCTCGCTATATGGGATACACCTCCTTATCATCTGATCAACACATTATTTGAAAAAATATGGTCAATTCCATATAAACCATTTAACATCATGCAAGAATTTCTTCTTTTGATGACCAACCAAGTTAGAAGGCACCATCTTACTCACCAAGTAATTTGCGTAGTCTGCAAACCATGGCACTTCCCCTTTTACCACAAACAACTGTTCATCTGGAAAGGATTCATTAATCACAATTTTGTCATCTGCCTCCCTTTCCGGATTCTCTAGTCGAGATAAGTGGTCCGCCACTTGGTTCTCAGTTCCCTTTCTGTCCTTGATCTCTAAATCAAACTCCTGCAACAGTAATATCCATCTGATCAAACGAGGCTTTGTATCCTTCTTTGCCACTAAGTGTCGAATTGTCGCATGATCTGTGTACACTATCACCCTCGTAGCAATCAGATACGCTCATAATTTTTTAAAAGCATACACAACTGCCAGTAGTTCTTCCTCTGTGGCGGTGTAGTTCAACTGTGCATCAGTAAGGGTCTTGCTAGCATAGTATATCACATGAAAAATCTTTTCCTTTCGCTGACCCAAAACAACCCCCACAGCATAATCACTGGCATCACACATCAATTCGAATGGCAAGTCCCAATCCAGTGTTGTAATGAGTGGTGCTGAAGTTAACCTCCTCTTTAAGTGCTCAAATGCAGACACGCAATCCTCATCAAATTTGAACTGTGCATCCTTCTCCAATATACTTCAAAGTGGTTTAGTTATCTTGGAGAAGTCTTTTATGAATCTGCGGTAAAAGCCTGCATGTCCAAGAAAACTTCGAACACCTTTAACTGAAGTTGGTGGCGGAAAATTCTCAATAGTATCTAATTTCGCTCTGTCCACCTCAAGTCCCTTCTTCGAAACCTTGTGTCCCTGAATTATTCCTTCTTGTACCATGAAATGGAACTTTTCCCAATTCAATACCAAGTTTATTTCAACACATCTCTTCAACACCATCACAAAATTATCCAGGCATAGATCAAAAGAATCCCCAATTACTGAGAAATCATCCATGAATACCTCCACATTCTATTCCATCATATCCGAAAAGATAGCCATCATACATCTCTGAAAGGTTGCTAGAGCATTGCACAAACCGAAAGACATCCTTCTGAAAGCAAAAATACCGTATGGACATGTAAAGGTTATCTTTTCTTGGTCATCTGGAGCTATAACAATGTAATTATAACCTGAATATTCATCCAGAAGGCAATAAAACACATGACCCACCAGTCTATCCAACATCTGATCGATAAACGGCAGTGGGAAGTGATCTTTCCTTGTAGCTTTGTTAAGCCTGCGGTAATCCACGCAGACTCTCCACCCCGTCACTGTTCTTATTTGAGTCAACTCATTATTCTCATTAGAAACCACGATCATACCACCCTTCTTCGGTACACATTATACTATGCTCACCCATGAACTATATGAAATCGGATAAATTATGCTTGCATCCAGCTATTTCAATAATTCTTCCTTGACCACTTCTTTCATGATCAGATTAAGTCTTCTTTGTTGCTCCACCGACGGCTTGCTATCATCTTCCCGCAGGATCTTATGCATACAAAAAGAAAGACTAATCCCTTTTTTATTTGCTATTGTCCATCCAATAGCTGACTTGAACTCTCTAAGAACTCGTAGCAGTTTTTCTTCTTGAAAAGATGCTAGTGTAGAAGAAATAATCACAGGTAACTTTGAATCTTTATTTAAAAATGCATACCTCAAATGGTCTGGAAGTGGTTTCAACTCAAGTTCTGGAGGTGTCTCAAGATATGGCTTCAATTTCACTGACGTTTCTACAGCTTTCTTCAATATCTCAACATGAGTTTTGAATTTTCTGAATTGTGGAGTAGTATCAAGAAAGTGCACAAGTTCTTCAATCTCCTCATCATCTAATTCTGAATTTCCAGCAATAGCACTTCTCAATGATTCATGATCTACCAAGCTCTCTACTTCATCATTTAAGATCTTGTCCACCACATCAACCCTGGAGCATTCCTCATCCTCTGTCGGGAATGTCATTGCCTTGAATACGTTAAAGGTAACTTCCTGATCATGAACACGCATTGTAAGTTCTCCTTTTTGAATGTCTATCAAGGTCCTTCCTGTGGCTATGAATGGTCTTCCCAGTATGATTGGTATACTCCTATCTTCTTTATAATCTAAAATGATGAAATCAGCCAGAAAAGATGAATTTATCCACTTTTACCAAAATATCTTCAACAATTCCCCATGGATATGTGATAGACCTGTCAGCAAGCTGCAACGAAATATTTGTCGGCCTTGGAGCCGGCAATCCCAACTGATTGAATACTGACAAGGGCATCAAATTGACACTTGCCCCAACATCACACAAACACTTGCTGAAACTCATCTTTCCAATTGTGCATGGTATAGTAAAACTTCCCTGATCCTTCAGCTTTGGAGGTAATTTGCGTTGAAGAACTGCACGACATTCCTCCGTCAAGGCCAATGTCTCAAAATCTTATAATCTCTTCTTCCTTGACAAAATACCCTTCATGAAATTAGCATAACTAGGCATCTGTTCCAATGCCTCAGCGAAAGGTATGTTAATCTGAAGCTTTTTAAAGACCTCCAAGAACTTACTGAACTGCTTGTCTTCCCTCTGCTTATGCAATCTCTGTGGATAAGGAACCGGAGGGTGAACTAGTGGTATTTTATTCCCGGGCTTCTCACATGATTCTTCTTTATTATTTTCTTCATGCTGTTGTCCAGAATCTTCATTATTCACTTTCTTCTCAGACAAATTTTCTACCTCGCGCGGCCGCGCGTCCGCGCGTCTTCCCCTTGTAAATATGGCGCGGGCGCGTCTGGTTGCTTTTCTGCAACCTATTTTCCAGACCTAAGTGTGATTGCTTGACATTGTTCCTTCCCTTCCCTTCTTGGATTTGCTTCTGTGGTACTTGGCAATGAACCCTGGGGCCTGTTGTTGAGCATGCTAGCCATCTGACCCATTTGAGTTTCTAGATTTTTTATAGCTACTGCTTGGCTTTCAATCATCACTTCTGTGTTTGCCATGTACTTCATGATCATCTCCTCCATCTTTGACTTCTTTTCTTGCTGAGGTGCAGCTGAAGTATGATGTTGTTGTTGAGAGAATCCCGATGGATAGGGTGGTCTGTTGCAAACTGTTGCTGAGCTGACTGTGACTGAAATTGGTTTTGTGGTTGAAATTGACTTTGCTGATTTCCTTGGTTATTTGACCAACTGAAGTTTGGATGGTTGCGGTTGTTGGCGCTATATGTGTTCTGGAATTGACCTTGATCTTTCCTATAGTTGGTCACATATTGTACAGACTCGGAACTGATAGCGCATTGGTCCGTAGAATGTGACCCTGCACAAACCTCACACACAAAGGCAACTGTCTTCGCCTTGGTCTCTGTCAACGAGTCAATTTTCTTCGCCATGGAGGCCATCTGTGATGACAATTGAGTGATAGCATCCACCTCTAACAAACCTACAACTTTGGCCTGTGGCATCCTGGCTGTAGGGTTTTGGAAATCATTAGCTGCCATTGTCTCAATGAGGTTATAGGCCTCTTAATAGCTCTTCGCCCATAAAGCTCCTCCTGCAGCTGCATCTACAATAGACCTTGACTGCCATCCCAATCCATTATAAAATATGTTGATAACCATCCAATCCGGCATACCATGGTGTGGACACTTCTTTAGCATATCTTTGTATCTCTCCCAGACTTCATATAGTGATTCACCCTGTTGCTGCTCAAACTAGGAAATTGCTGTCCTCATCTTCGCAGTCTTAGCCATTGGGAAAAACTTGGCTAAGAATTTATGTGCTAGGTCCTCCCATGTGGTGATAGATCCCAAAGGTAAAGAGTGAAGCCAACTTCTTACTTTATCCTACAATGAGAATGGAAATAGCCTTAGTCTGATTGCATCCACTGTCACCCCGTTGTATCTAAAAGTATCACATATTTCGATGAAGCTCAACAGGTGTTCATTAGGATCATCTGTAGCAGCACCCCCAAACTGTACAGAATTCTGCACCATTTGAATAGTTCCCAACTTTATCTCGAAGGTATTAGCTGCTATCGCTGGTCTGACTATACTTGACTATAATCCATTAATATTTGGCATCGATTAGTCTCTCAAAGCCTTATGCTCCTCTCTTTGCTCTTCTCTTTGTCCTTCAGCTGCCATATTAGATGTTGTTCCCTCTAACTCTGCTTGTATATTTCTACGCGCTCTTGATTTCCACCCTCTACCGTTAATGTTGTCCAGTGCAGGTATCAACTCGGAATTGGATGATCGTGTGTGCATAAAATATATATAAGTACCTGAAACAAAAACAAAAACAAAAATAGAAATGAAATAAGATTAGATTTGTCTAAGTCATACAAATTTAGCTTAAAACTGATGATAATAATACAATTAAACGCCTTTCCGCGGCAACGGCGCCAAAAACTTGTTGCCTCCTTTTAGCTTTAATAAAAGGACTCTAACTCATGCAAGCATACATGGGTCAACAAGTAGTATAGAGTAAGAACAATATCGATCCACGGAGAAAGGTTTCAAATTTAAATTATTATACATCAATTGTATCACTATTTTTTATATGCTTAAACGAAGGCTTACAATTTTGAATTAATCTAACTCGAATAATGAATAAAATAATAATAATAGAATAATAATGAGATTCTAACTTCATTTCATATTTCATCTAAATATTACCATCATGCAAGATTATACAAGTATCACGGAACATTAGCCAAGAGCACAAAAGTAGACATAACCATTTTTCAATGCATTATGCCCTGCTTACATAACCTCCACATATAATAGAAATCACTTAATCATCAATAAAACCAAAATCACTATGTTTCTATGTGAAATTGCATCAATATTGAATTGAAGCACAAGCTCTTATGTTACTACACACGGTGAAACAGTATATTTCTATCTGATTCACGAAATATAAAGCCAAACATTTCAGCCTCATACACGCATGCTATCATGATTACAACCATACTCACATGTCATTTTTCAATTCCATACAAGTACATAAAATGAATGGTGATCAAACATTCATGCAATCCAATCAATCATAATAGAAATTCCATTGATAAACAAATAATCCAGCAATTAGGCCATTAGTTTTAGACTGCATATCAAAATCCGTTAGAATCCCATAATGGAATTTAGTTCATTTCTGAACCAAAAGCCATTATGGGATTATAGCAACATATGGAAAATAATTAGAACAATAGAAGGAGAGGAGATAGAATTGATCAAACCCAATTGCAGTTTATATCCCAAGGTGTTGTTCAAATCTCCAATATTTTCCAGCAAAATGAAATGAATTATAGTTCAATGACTGAGTTCTAAAGAAGATTTAGAAAATATTAAGTCTAAGCTCAAATCTTATTTGGAAATTCGTTCAAGGCTTAGAACTCCAGTTCTCTAGTCTAAAAATTGATAAAAATAATGATAATCGCATCTGGTACCAACCAGAGTATTTTTTGTCAATACAAACACTTCAAATTTCAAATTTAAAATAAAATCGATAATAAACTGAGGATGGCGCATGAGATCCCAATACAAAAAAGGGCGGCGAACGCAGCGTGTGTGCGTTCTAGCTTGCAGGTTGATGGATGGCGTAATCCGAGTTTTTGTTCAACCCGGCTTGGCCACGCGGCTTCTGTGTTCTGCATTCTTGTTTTCTGCTGCTATTTCCTGTTACTCCACTGCTTGTTGCTTGGTCCTTCATCACTGTTCAATTCCTTATCTCCACTCGTCTCACGTGCCATGCCTTCGCTATTCTGATCACACATGCCACTGCTAAGTTATGCCTTTTCCTGCATTTTCACACCAGAGGAATTCTAATTACAAGTAATGCAAAATAAAACAAAATGCAACTGAAAACATACTAAAAGGTACTTGAGATGACATAGTTCTCGTGAATTAATATCCAATCAGTAGGTATAAAACCTACTTATCAGGATGATGGCAATGATATAAGCATTAATCAAACAAAATCAAGAATAAATATTAAAGACTTTAAATATATCCAGAGTTTAAAAATATCCAAATTGTCAACATAATACTGCTTTGTGGAGAAAAATTGAAGAATAATATTCATGTATCAAAAATAATTTGAACGGAAAAGAAATAAATTTTTTGGGTGAATAATACCCCGTGAATAGTACCCTGTGAATAGTACTTCGAGAATAGTACCCCGTGAATAGTACCCCGACATGAAAAGTGCCCCAAATACCTGAGTGAACAATATTTGAGTGAATAGTAATTGGGTGAATAGTAACTTGTTAATAGTAACTCATGAATAGTACTACAGCACAAAAAGTGCCCCGAATACTCGAGTGAATAATATTTGAGTGAATAGTAATCAGGTGAATAGTAACCCATAAATAGTAACTCGTGAAAGTGCACCGAATATCTGAGTGAATAATATTATAGTGAATAGTAACTGGTGAATAGTACCCCGGGTAAAAATATTGATATTAAATAAGAAAGTTCAAATCAATATTCCAACGAAACGATACTAGTTGAAGCGCAAAACTCAAGGATATTCCACTAATTTCAGGAATTATAGAAGCAATACTTACCATAGTAAGTTTAGATTTAAGAATATGAAAATAAATAACATACAAAATTGCAAATGAATTTTCACCTGTCATACGGTACGTAATTCGCGAAGATAGGTTATTCTGACATATTAATGGATGAATACGAAAAATAGTATTCCTTATGAATACGAAAGAAATAATACCCCTTACGAATACAACAAATAATATCCCTTACGAATACAACAAATAATATCCTTTACGAATACAACAAATAAAATCCCTTACCTTAGTAGAAGACTAGATATTGCAATAGTGAAATAGCACAATACTCTTCTTCTTGCTCTCTATAGTTTTTCTCTTTATAGCTTCTCTTGTGAATCTCAATGAATTGGTGAGAATGAAAGAAGAATTAAGCTTCTATTTATAGGAGAAATGACTAAATAGTAACTAATTCACGAACGGTCCAGATTGATTTACTATTAGAAAGGACGGTCCATATTGATTACTATTAAAACCACAACCGATGGTCCAGATTGATTTACTTTTAAAACCACCATCGACAGTCTAGATTAATTTACTATTAAAATCACCATCGACGGTCTAGATTGATTTACTATTAAAACCACCATAGACGGTCCAGATTGATTTACTTTTAAAACCACCATCGACAGTCTAGATTAATTTACTATTAAAATCACCATCGATGGTCCAGATTGATTTACTATTAAAACCACCATAGACGGTCCAGATTGATTTACTTTTCAAACCACCATCGACGGTCCAGATTGATTTACTATTAAAACCACCATCGACGGTCTAGATTGATTTACTATTAAAACCACCATCGACGGTCCAAATTGATTTACTATTGATACCACCACCAATGGTCCAGATTGATTTAATATTAAAACCAACACCAATGGTCCAGATTGATTTACTATTGAAACCACCACCAATGGTCTAGATTGATTTACTTAATACATTTTAGTACCCCTAAAGTTTTCTAAGTTTGCATTATTCCCCTCTAACTTTTATAATTCACTTATCTTTATAAACATGTTTTTAATATTTCAACAATTATTCATCATTAATATTATAACTTACAATATTGACAACCAGATCATTCCCAGGTAAGAGGGGGCTTTCCGATAAAGATTTCTCCTTATTGGCGAGTAATTAGGTGACCAAACCTCTTTCCTCGATAGAACTTTCTAGACATTTTCAATAATGTAAATAATCATATGAATAAATGTGTTTTCTCAATTATTGATTTAATAATATAAAATATTATGCAGATGATACTGTGATAATAATTGAATCAAATAACGTGAGATACTATGTAACAATTATTGTAGCAATAATTGAGTAAACTGAGTGGCTTCTTACGTAAGTATCAATAATCCATACCTTGTGCTACTATGCAACCACGCGTATTACTGTATTTTTCCACCGGGTATTTCAACAGTTTAACGGTAAGAATTTTGCCGTTATTTTTGTCGTTTTCTAACTTCGACAATTATTCCGTTGTGGGGGTTCACCAATGATGGCGTCGTCGTACGGATATTCCCTGACAAAAAGAATATTCCTCGACCAAACGAATATTCCCCGACACAACGAATATTTTATATCAACTTGCTTACTTGTAAAATTTTCAAATATCACCCTTAACTTTAACCTTTTATCAATTTAACCATTTACTAAATAGAATAATAATTATAAGAAAATTGAATACTTTCATTTCATAAATTCGGGGTCTTACACTTCTCTTCTTCTTTCTCTCTATAGCTTCTCTCTTTATAGCTCCTCTCTCTATAATTGCTCTTGTGAGTCTTAGTGAATTGGTGAGAATGAAAGAAGAATGAGCTTCTATTTATAGGAAAATATATTTTCGATAATTGCACGTTTTGGGGCTCGAAATATTACAGTATAATACCTTCATCTTTTCCTTTATTTTTAATTTAGTCCTGCAAGTATTATCAAACTTGCACCACCTCCCCTAATAGTACATCATGTGAATCAATAGTACATTCATGTGAATCAATAGTTCTATACATGTGAAAAAAATAGTTACAGTATAGTACCTTCATCTATACCTCCATTTTTAATTTTGTCATGCAAGTATTATCAATCTTGCACCACCTCCCCTAATAGTACATGCATGTGAATCAATAGTACACACATGTGAACAAATAGTTATAAGCATGTGAATTAATAGCAATTAATTGCTCATTTATTCGATTAATTACCCGATTGGTCAATATAACCTCCACAAATTAATTATTATCGAAATAAATGTCGATTTCCACTAACACTAATAATCCCTACACAATGGAACTATCAGTTTCATCTTTAATCAACACGAACTTATTCATCATTAATATTATAACTCACAATATTTAACAACCAGATCATTCCCAGGAAAGAGGGGGCTTTCTGATAAGGATTTCTCCCTATTGGCGCGCAATTAGGTGACCAAACCTCTCCTCGACAGAACTTTCTAGACATCGACAATATTACAAATAATAATATGAATAACTTTGTTGTCTCAATTATTGAACTGTGACAATAATTGAATCAATAATATGAGAGATATTATGTAGCAATTACTGTAGCAATAATTGAGTATAACTGAGTGACTTCTTACGTAAGCATCAATAATCAATACCGTGTGCTACTATGCAACCACACGTATTACTGTACTTTTACCACCGAGTAGTTCAACAGTTTAACGGTAAAACTTTCGCTGTTGTTTTTATAAAAAGATAATTCTGTCATTTTCTTATTACGACAATACTTCCATTGTGGGGTCCACCAATGATTGTGCCGTCGTACGAATATTCCTTGTTAAAACGAATTTTCCCCGACCAATCGAATATTATATAACCACTTGCTTACTTTGCAAAATTTGTAAATATTACCCACAACTATAATATTATATCAAATCGACACCATAATATTCAAAAATATATTTCGAGAAAAAAAAAATATTTATTCATAAAAGTTGGGGTCATACAGATGAAATCCCCACCTTATCTTGTTACAAGTTATGCCATTAATGTTAGATTAAATATGAAAATGAAAAAAAAAATTATAAACAAATAAAATGTCCTAAAACTATGTGAATTACAAAAGAAGGAGAAATTTTGACATACTTCAATCCTCCAGTAATCACCACAGTTTATATTTGACAAAAATATATATAAAACACCTAACAGGATGTGCTCTACGTGAATGCATGAATGAGACAAATAATTTTTTTTTAATAATAATAAAAAACTAAAATACTATATTTTTTTTTTTTTTTTTAAAAATATGGAGATACAAAATACCGAATAAAGCACAACAACAAAATCTTTGTCTTTTCGCTCCTTTGATCCACTTCAATAAAAAACTAAAACTAAAATAAAATCAGAGTTAAAACTAATTCGAATAAATAAAAATCAATTTATTCCCGGCAACAGCGCCAAAAAACTTGATGTGATAAAAATATGTAACTGCAAGTGCATATTATCGAATTGAAGAACTGGAAAGTATAGGTCGAACCCACAAAGACTAGATCAATTCTTTAATATATCTTTAATTAATATTTTATGCAAATTAGAAACAAAAATGGTGGAGAAGATTTATTAACTAAATTATTCAAACTATTAATTAATAACAGAAGCTATTAATGAGAAAAGATACATAGGAATTAGAATCCACCAAATATTAACATAATAAATAATTTCCTTATTTACTAAATTAATTCCCAAATTATTTTCCCTTCCCTTTAAAAATAATAATTCATATAATTAATATGGGCAAGCATAAGTTATGAAAAATTTATAGATTAACCATAACTTATCAAAACCTCTCAATCAATAGAAGAATCATATGCAATTTATGCGAAGGAAAACATGAAGGAAAAAATAATTAGGCATTAATTTCGGAACGGAAAGAGAATATTATTATGAAATACCTAATTTCATCATTATCCTAGGTATTAGAAATTTAGCTAGCCATGGAATTAAAAACAAAAACAAAAATATTAGTACTACTATTTTCATAAAATAAAAACAATAATTAAAAAGAGAATTTCTATTATATCAATAAAAGAAAGTTACAAATACTCCCTGAAAGTAGTACCACATATGATTGGAATAAAAGAAAAGACAAAAACTCTAAATATCATACTCCCTTCTACACCAGCGAAAAAGTAAGGAAAAGAAAATAACAAGTGGTCTCATTCTCTCTAAAACAAGAGGCCTATTTATTGCCCTAATTTAGGTTCATTGAACTCAGAAAGTTTTATATCCTTTTTCTCTTATTTCCTTCTTAACTTCCATCTCTATATGGTAATCCTCCAAGAGTCCTTTTTCATATTAAAAAGTTTGATATAAATCCTTTATTTACTCCCCAAGAAAAATAAATGTTATTTCATACAAAACAAAATAAAATGTATTAGTTAAATAAAATAAGCATATAAATTATAAATATGGGAATATTAAAATGTATTAATTACGTGTTTATCACCGTCCATTCTAAGATCCAAATGCTAATAAAACTATCACCTGCACAACTATTGTGCAGACACGTGTATTAAGTGGAACAACCTTTGCACAACTGTGACGCCCCCAAATTCTCTATATTTCCTGTAGCAGATTTGGTGCTCACGTAAATATTCCATAAAATAATAATTCCTATAAATCCAATATTCACAGTACTCATAGCAGATAGTAGTTCTCGTCAGAACAATTATTGTATTTGATTACCCTCACTTGGATGTACAGGTTTAGTATCTTACAGATATTTCTTTCATATCAACAATTCCTATCTATCTGACATTCATAATATTAATAGTAGGGTTTTTGGAACTGAGAAGTGCTACCTTAGTGCATCAGAAAATTCCCAATATCTGTTAATACTATCATTCAGATGTATAATTCATATAGATACTGTATTTTTTTCTAATTTCTTTAGAATATAAAAGTAAATACTGGAAACTAATATATAATACATTACACAACTTAATATACAATTACATAGACTATAAATGTAGTTAAGTATTACATCATAGTCCTAAAAAAGGATAACCATGTTGTAGACACTCAAAATTTTTTGCACACCTGTTACTAACATTGTAGGAGGGCAGATTTGTCTTTCAGAGATAACCTTGGAAGACAGCTCACATCCATTCCGGATACTATCAAAAGTTTAGTCTCAACCCCGGAACACACACCGGGAGTATCAATTCTAACCTCGGAGATAACCCCGAGTTTCGTCCTTGGAGATAACCCCAAGGAGTGCTGTTGCAGTTCCAGCGATAACTCCAGAAATGCTTGTTTCAAATGCATGCAATTAGCTTCAATCTCAGACCTCTTGCCAAGACACTCATACCAAAGACCCGGAGCTAACACCGGGAAGACATGCACACTTACAAATGACCTTGCGGAATTCAAACACTTGCAACAGTCCAATCTTAGATGTAACCTTGAGCAACGTCTGCTATCAGCTCAAACGGGAGATAACCCCGGTGAGGAGTCAAAAGTTCATCTTGCCACCTCAACCCCAGCGCACCTTCTCAACATTTCATACATATATACATACAACAATGTCCCATAAGAACCAAGGAGTTCTAATCCTGAGTGACTATTACGCGTGGCAGCACACCGGATAGATTTTAAACTTGAAGACCATGGGCATGGTCCCCTATTCCTGACTTCGTACAACCTCTAATCCCATATCATTGCGTAACTCTCGACAAAAGCGGTCCGAAGAAGGTCTTGTACACCTTGTTCGGATGCTCGGATTGAAGTTCCGCAAGTTCGAACGGACATCATAGTGCACGAGTGCACGTACTTTGAGACGGCAGGACCCATAAAGCCCGTGGCACCCCGGGCTGCCGCAGGTACAGTTGTGGCTCCCCCCTCTATAAATAGAGGGCTTGGGGTGGCAATATTCAAGAGAAAAAAGGCGAGGAAGCCCTATCCAATTTGCTCTGTACACACCCCATATTGAGTGCTTTCTCATTTTAAACACCTGTTAGCTCACATATAGCTATATTTTTACCGACGGGAACTGAGTGTTTATCCATCTAGAGTCATAGAAGCCTACTTTGGCAGCCACTGTAAGCTTTCTCACACTCCATAAAGTCTTTCTCTTCATCTTTGCACACACTATTCTTCACATTGAGAGTCGCGTTGTGTACGTATGCCTGCACTTGATTAGTGGTTTTAATTTCATGCAGATATATATATACTTATATATGTATATATTTATATATGGGTGACATTATCGAAGTTATGCCTCGATTGAGCCTAGACTTATGTCTCGAGCGTTTATTTTCTTATATATATATATATAATATATAAAGTGGTCGGGACTCATTCGATGAGCCCGGATTTTACATCCAAAGCGTGTATTGCTTTTATGTAAATATATATATATATATATATATATATATATATATATATATATATATATATATACTTATATATGAATTGTTGTCAAACTACATTCGATGAGCTTGGGTTTTATATCCTCATATGCTTATCGCTTATATATATATATATATATTTACATTTAAATCACTTTGGAGTTTACTTCGTGGCGGTTGATAAATCTTTACTACTTTATTTACATTCATCCCTACTGGAGTTTACTTCATGGCGGTTGATCGTATTTACTGCTTTATTTACATTTTTGATCCCCCATGGAGGTGCTTCGTGGTGGTTGATCATGTCTTTATATATATTTATCGCTTTTATATATTTACATTTCCAATCCCCCATGGAGGTGCTTCGTGGTGGTTGATCATGTCTGTATATATATTTACTACTTTTATATATATAACTACTTACTGCTTTTCATAAAAACTGTGGTATCATGCCCATGAGGAGTTCGGCACTGCTGTATATTATTTTCTCGAAGATGCCTCGTATCTCGAAAATAAAAGCAAACAAGCCGAACATTTAATAATAAAATAGAAGTATGAAAAGGTCTCAATTACTATTGAGCAAAGGGTTTGAAAAACTTCTTTTACAAAACCTCATTGCTATATCATGCTTAAAACTGAATTTTTCTATAAATTCAAACCCTTTGTATATAGGTGCGAAGGAGGCCTCACACTACTTTCAAATAAATTGCACATTGATCCACACACACACACACACACACACATTTATATAACAGTTTCTTGAAAAGTGGCGGTTATCGTGGCAACACAAATGTCGGGGGGTGCCTAACACCTTCCCTCTGCATAATCAAGCCCCCGGATTCAAATGAATCTCATTTTCATAGACCCGTTTAGTAGTGTCACATCATTGGGTCACTGTGCAAACCTTTTCTCGGTTGCGTTGGTGCAACCAGTTAAAAACACCAACTAGCAACTCTTAAAGTCAAATCGTCGACATTATACATGTCGGACCTTTTTCACTTATTTTTTCAAACAAATCTCACATAACATGAGAACACCAAAGAACAAGTAACGAAAAGGGAAAAATAAAAATCCCGACGTCAATAGGTGGCGACTCTGCTGGGGACTCCAGTAAGAGGGATTAAGCCGCTACTACAAGCTTTTTATAACTGTTATATGCTTGTGTGTGAATGTTGCATTTACATTTATGATGAATGTGTACGAATGCCTTTACTTACTGCACTGCAAAATATCTATCTATGATATTAGTGCTTTCCACATGTCATCATTTTCATAAACGGTGAGACACGTTGTATGTGAATGTATGTTGTGTGGTTCTTCCACCAGGAGGCAATCCTGTCGGCATTTGATTACTGGACTCGTAGGGAGACTAATTCCAACAAGGCTCAGGAAAGGCACCACCCAGATTCGCTCTAGTTGAAAGACCGGATTAACTTCCCGTCAAGTAAATTGCGATGATCTGGGGACCTTCATGCCAAAAAGCCACGAGAATAACCCTAAGATAGGTCAACCTTTGATAAACCAAACGCGAAGGAATGTTTCTTCATGCTTTCCATATTTTTTCAATTACTTGTAAAAACATTTGCTTGTAATTTTATTCCATGTTCATCTTTATGTAATGGAAAATATGAAGAATATTTGTGCATACATGACATGTTATTAAATAACGTCCATTTTTACAGGATGATATTCCTAAAATGGACACATAATGATAGCATTTACATTTTCCCTAAGACTAAACTACATAAGTCTTTTGTAGGGAAACAATTGGGCCTGTTACCCACTCAAAATCCAAAAAAGACCACGAGTCTACAGCCAATCATCTTCTTCTGACCAGTCTAATGCTGTTTCTGGAGAAGAATTTGACGGATTGAGTAAACAAATTACAGATTTGGCTGTTCTGCTAAAAGAATTGCATCAATCTACTTAGTGTACAAAGATGCCTACACATACAGAATCCTCTACACAAGGAGGGACTCAAGGTTTGGATAAAATAAATCCAGAACCTCAGTTGGATATGACCAACAAAGACCCTGAAAACACCCATCTCAAAGGAGATCCAGACACCGGTGATATCAGGAAAAAGGTCCTTCAAATGGAGGAAACTATCCGTGCTCTAAATGGGATTGGAACACATGAAAGTGTTTCATATGCTGACCTTTGCATATTCCCTGGTGTTCATTATCCAGAGAAATTTAAAACCCCTGAATTTGAAAAGTATGATGGATTAGGGGATCCTTACACACATTTGAAGGTGTTCATTGGAGAACTTGGATCTTATGCAGAAAATGAGAAGCTCAGAATGCAGCTGTTCCAAAAGAGTCTGACTGGAGAAGCCCGTTCATGGTATACCAGATTAGACAACTCAAAGATCCATAGCTGGGAAGAGTTAGCTCACGTCTTCCTTACTCAATACAGTTTTCAATCTTAGATGGCTCCTGACTAGTACCAGATTACCAAGGTCAAGAAACAGTCTAATGAGTCTTTCAGAGAGTATGCTCAAAGGTGGAGGTGCCTTGCTTTTCAAGTTATTCCTTTCATGACAGAGTTAGAAATGGTCATGACTTTCATAGACATACAAGAAGCTCCTTTCTATGAGAGAGTCTTAGCTGGTATTGGCAAACCATTCTCTGAAATGATCAAACACGAAGAGATGGCTGAGATGAGATTAAAGTTTGGTAAGATTCAAGACCTAGCCGGTCTTGAAGCAGTTGCTGAGCACATCCAGTCCGGATCTTATGGAAACAACCCCCGGAGGGTCCATAAAAAGAAAGAGGAGGATGTTTCCTTGATACTATAAGGTCAAAAAGGTAATCAGAACATGCCTATACAGAGGAGAAACTACTCCCCTTTCCAAGCACAGTCTTCAAACCATCCATGGGCTAAAGGTAGAGATGCAAAGCGCCCTTGAACGTTCACACCCTTAGGGGATTCACTCGAGAATATTCTTTCTCTTCTGACTACTCAGAAGAAAATCACACATCTTCTTCCACCAGCCAACCCTAATGGGATGGGTTTTAATGCTACTCAGAAGTGTGCTTATCATGTCGGAGCACCTGGACATGATACTCAAGATTGTTGGGCCTTGATACACAATATCCAAGATTTGATAGACAACAGTGAGATTGTGGTTACCAAACCTGATCAACCTCATGTGCAGGACAACCCTCTTCCTCAACACAAAGAAGAAGAGGTTAACATGATTAGTTAGAGCACTGGACAGAGTTCGAGTTTTAATGGTGAATCATCCCAGACCATTAAAGATGGTGTTGACAGATGGGATTATGCAAAGTTCCAATTTGTTGTGGAACGAAAGATGAAAGCTCTTTGCAAGCAAATTGAGCAATTGGCAGAACTGGTGACTCATCAGTATCAAGTTACACGCCAGTTAGTCAGCCAGGAGCATGCCTATCTCTTTCCTTTTGTTATGAATGCTCCACCATCACCTTAAGAAAGCGAAGCTATGGAGGATAAGGTTGCAAAGAGAGCAAATGTTAAAGCCCATCGGGATTTTTCCAATCAAAGGGAATTTACATACCTAGGCCAACCTATGGAGGAGATATTTCAGATGCTAATCAACGAAGGAAAAATTACCTCCCTTCTACCTCCAATCAATCCCCATTTAAGACGGTTCAACTCAGATAGAGTTTGTCAATATTATTCACATTCTCGCGGTTATAGCACAGAAGAATGCTGGGCACTCCGCCACCTTATTCAAAATCTAATTGATAGCGGTATCTTGCAGCTGGCAGATGATGACACTGTGCTACTCGAGAGTGGGAATACATATCCTACCAAATGGAAGGGATCAGTAGCAGTTATATCCACTGAGGCTGATGAGACTGTCAAACCATTTCCCATACAAGCAATTCAACTCAAAGGAGTTGACAATCCTTTGAAAGTGGCTTCACCAGAGCCAATTTCTTTACCCTTCAGACCACAATATCCTATTGTCAGCTTACACAAAGTCCCATGGAAATATGGGGAAGCTGAAGGATCCACATCTCATACTACTACAGTGTCGAAGGAAAATGTACTATATCTTCCTCAGCGTGTTATGAAGCCCACATTCAAAGCAAAGCGGAAGATTCCCATGGAAAATATTGAAAAATTCCTCCGCACTATGGGCCATAATGAAGCCAAGGTGGTTTTAAGCTTAAGAGAAGCTCCACATCAGATCTCAATACTGGACTTGGTTTTCTCTTCCAAGGATCATAGGAAGATTTTATGGAAGGTTTTGGAAGAAGCCTACTTGCCAAAATCTGTGGATGTGGAAAAATTTCAACATCTGGTTGATCACATTTTCAACAATAATATGATATCCTTCATTGATGACGACATACCTCCCGAAGGGACCGGTCATTGCAAGCCATTGCACATCGCAGTTTTATCCTCCGGATATATGTTAGCTGGAGTTTTGATTGATGGAGGTTCATCTCCGAATATCTGTCCTTATGCCACCTTGGTGAGGATGAACGTCAATCTCAAACGGATCCGAAGCAGCCATACAGTTATCAAAGCTTTTGATGGATCCCGACAAAATTCTGTCAGAGAGATTGAGCTGCCAATTGAGATTGGTCCAAATACATTCAATGTATCCTTCCACGTCCTCAAGATAGATTCAAGATACAACATGCTATTAAAGAGACCATGGATGCACATGGCTGGAGCCAAACTGGTACAGCCGGACTAGGCTATTCTTCCAGTTCCAGTCATAGGAATCCTCATAAGCAAAAGCAGGTTCCTCAAGCTTTCGCTACACGACGATTTTCTCCATCTGCACCTCATGAGCTGATACAGTCTCCGATAATGTTACCATCCCATGTTATAGCCATGTTGTTTCCCAAAATAGTACCATTCAAAACAAAAGAGGTCCTGATTCCTGATCCTGAAGTGGTAGAGAGGGAACGTAAACGTAAACATGACATCACCTTGATGATGTCAGGCATACGCATCATTGTCCATGATGAACATACAAATAGATACACCCCAGACGATGATTACCCAGATGTTATGGTTATCATTCGGGAAAAGGAGGACGATGACAGCCCCTCCATCACTGCAGTCCATAAGTACTTTGCCCTCGATAATTGGAGTAACACTACATGCATTGGTCGATGAGGGTAAAACGGGCAGAAATCCCTCTGCTATGTAGATAACTTTAATTACTTACTTTTCTATACAGTATTAGCAGTTATTTTATCAGTACATGCTAACACTTTTGTATGATTAAATAGTTTCATATATTAAGTGAAAGCATATTTTTTTTAGGACTATGAATTTAGATGTGCGGGTACTTGCTGATAAGGTGCCTTTTCTCCACAAGGACTGTAACTTTGATAAAAAGTTGGACTCAGACTTGATGGAAATGCAAGAGGACATTGAGACACCTCAGGAGATTAAGGAATGGGTCGCAGATAAACCTAAACCCAACCTTGATCAAACCACTTCTTTCAATCTTAAAACCTTAGAGAGCCCTAAGCTAATCCAGATTGGTTCAGACCTCACCCCAAACCAACAGAATGACATGGTTGTGCTTTTAACCCAATTCCAGGATGTGTTTGTATGGTCTCACAAAGACATGGTGGGTTTGTCCACTGACATTGTCCTTCATCGCCTTCCCATTAAAGAGGGATTCAAGCCAGTCAAGCAGAAGCTCAGGCGATTGAAACCTGAGTAGAGTTTAAAGGTGAAAGAAGAAATTGTGAAACAATTTCAAGCTGGCATTATTATGGTGTCTACATATACAGAGTAGAAATCCAACATTGTTCTCGTGCCTAAACCAGGAGGAAAGGTGTGAGTTTGCGTGGATTATTGGGATCTGAACAAAGCTTTCCTTGAAGATAGCTTTCCCGTGCCCTTTATCCACATTCTTATTGACAATACTGCTCAATACGACATATACTCCTTTAATGATTACTTTGTGGGGTACCATCAGATTATGGTCGCTGAGGAAGACCGTGAGAAAACTGTTTTCATCACGCCTTGGGGAGCATTCTGTTACAAACGGTTGTCATTCGGCCTCATCAATGCCGGAGCAACCTACTAGCGAGCTATGATGGCTCTCTTCCATGATTTAATGCATAAAAAGATAGAGATCTACGTGGATGACATCATTGTCAAATCCCGAAGGGAAGAATACCATTTGGACCATCTCAAAAAGCTCTTTAATAGGTTGCGTAAGTACAACTTGAATTTGTATCCAGCCAAGTGCGCCTTTGGCGTTAAATCAGGTAAGTTGCTAGGTTTCCTAGTCAGCCACAAAGGGATTGAGCTAGATCCTACCAAAATCCAGGCCATCAAGGAAATGCCCATTCCTCAGACAGAGAAGAAAATACGGGGATTTTTGGGAAGAATCAACTTCATTAGCAGATTTATTACTCAACTCACAACAACCTGTGAGCCCATCTTCAAATTGTTAAGGAAGAACTCCTCCATGAAATGGAACGATGAGTGTCAGAAAGCCTTCCTTACAATCAAAGAGCAGCTGGTTAACGCTCCTGTTTTGGTACCACCTAGGGATTATGTTCCCCTATTCATGTACATGTCCATTAATGATAATGCCATGGGCTGTATGTTGGGGCAAAAAGACGATTGAGGCTAAGAACGAGCTATCTATTACCTCAGCAAAAGATTCAGCAGCAGTAAACACAAGTATACTCTAATTGAGAAGACTTGTTGTGCTTTAGCATGGGATTCCATGAGGTTACAGCATTACCTCCATGGTCACACAACCCATCTCATATCCCGCGTGGATCCTCTCAAGTATGTTTTCAGTAAGCCCATACTGAATTGTCGACTGTCCAGATGGCAGTTGATCCTCCAACAATTTGACATCGTCTACGTGACGCAAAAGTTTGTCAAAGGTCAAGGAATTGCGGATCAACTGGCCACCGCACCTGCAGGGGATTACAAACCCTTAGAAACATATTTCCCCGATGAAGGGGTAATGGCAGTTCAACAACACCATCAGTACGATACATGCCATACGTAGAAAATGTATTTCGATGGAGCTATTAACATAGAAGGTTCTGGAGCGAGAGCAGTTCTAGTATCCGATACGCGGGAGCAGTATCCCATCGCCGTCAAATTATAGTTTGTCAGCACCAACAACACAGCTGAGTATAAAGGCTGTATCATGTGGATAAAACTGCCAGTTCAATGGGCATCAAGCCGTTAGCTGTCTTTGGGGATTCCGAATTGGTAATCAAATAATCCACAGGAATCTATCAAACCAAAGAATTACATTTATTGCCTTACCATCGGCAAGTTTAAAGATGGCTTTGGAGTTCAAAGAAATCTTCTTTCTAAACATTCCTCGTAATAGGAATGACTTTGCGGATGCATTAGCAACGTTGGCCTCCTTGATTCACATACCTACACAAGGAAAACATGCCAAGCATCACATTTGCCCTGTAAAAGGCCCCAACTTATGGGAAATATGTTGGAGAAGTATCGGATGAGCTACCTCCCATCCAAAACCCTTGGTATCAGCATATCAAGGAGTATCTGTGAGATGGATCTACACCCGCTGAGGCGAGCCTGACTGAGAAGAGGCGGATCCATCGACTTGCTATGAAATTCTACCTGAGCGGATATGCACTCTACAAAAGAGATGTCGGATTAGGTCTCCTTAGATGTCTGGACAAAGACCAAGCTTAGAGACTCATGGATGAGATCCATGGTGGAGTATGTTGCCCACACATGAGCGGACCCCTACTTGTTAAAAAGATCCTCAGAACAAGGCATTATTGGCTTACGCTCAAAGTTGACTGTGATAATCACGTCATGAGGTGCTATCAATACTAAATTAATGGGAATGCTATCCACGCCCCTCCAAGGGAACTCCACAATATGAGTTCGCCATGGCCCTTCTCAATGTGAATGGACATGATCGGGCCCATCGAGCCCATTGAGCCCAAAGCTAGTAATGGACATCAATTTATATTTACCATGATTGACTACTTCACCAAATGGGTAGAAACAGCCTCCTTCCCCAGGGTTACCAAAGAAGTCATCATTGCTTTCATCAGAAACAATATCGTCTGTCGATATGGACAACCAGAGGTCATTGTGTCTGACAATGATAAGAACCTCAACGACAAAATAATGGAAAAGTTATGTTATAAATTCCACATTAAACACCTTAACTCCGTCATCTACCGTCCAATTATGAATGGTGCTATTGAAGCGGCTAATAAAAATATCAAGAAGATCATGCAGAAAATGTCTGCCAATCACAAAGGATGGCATGACCTCTTACCTCTGACTTTCTTAGCCTACAAAACTTCAATGTATACTTCAACTAGGGCAACCCCCTACTCATTAGCTTATGGAATGGAAGCAGTGCTCCCCATAGAGGTGGAAATGGAATCCCTCAGAGTATTGATAGATGCTTAGTTGGATGAAGACCAATGGGTACGAGACAGGTATCACCAATTCTCTTTAATAGATGAAAGGCGAACCGCGGCTATCTTCTATGGTCAGTTATATCAGCAAAGAATTTCCAGATCCTACATCAAGAAAGTCCTGCTACGGAATTTTAAACAACATGACTTGGTTTTGAAGAAGATCATTGACAACCAAGATCAATCTAAGGAAAAATTTACTCCTAACTGGGAAGGCCCATTTGTTGTCAAGGAGGAATTGACAGGAGGCGCTCTCAGGCTATAGGAAATGGACAGCGATGAATTTCCACAACTTATCAACTCAGACATAGTGAAACGGTACTATATCTAAGGTTACCATCAAGCAAACATCCTGGTTTTTATCATCAATTCACCAGTCATTCCAGTTTTCCAACCCTGTATACATACTTTTCTGCCCCTCAAGGAAACATACACTTAAAACCAACAGCCTGGTTTTACCTCATTTCAAACATTTCATACAATTTCGGTTATCCTGAAGACGGGATTGAACCTTTCACACCTGCAGTTTGTCCTGAAGATGGGTTTAAACTTTTCTACGCCTATAATTTTTCCTGAAGACAAGATCAAACTTTTTCCACACCTGCAGTTTGTCCCAATCATAGGATCAAACTTTCTTCTCCCCGCAGTATAGCCTGCACATGGGATTTATACTTCTCTTTGGCTGCAATTCATCTTGAGGGGCGAACTACATCGACCTGATCTCCCTGATACACGGGAGTACGTTCAAAACCATATTCTATATGGCCCGGTCGCAATAAACAAAAAATAACAAAAACATTTCTACCCTTTCTCTACAAAAATAAAAACAAAAACACTTCTACACCCTTCTTCATCAATAAAGCTTTCACACCCATCTACCTTGCACATTTAGCATTGAACCTCTTACACCAGGTTCGAACTACGCAGACCTGATCTCCTCTTCAATAGGAGTACGTAATGGTTTGATCTAACCCCCTACCAGAACAAAAATACTTGTCATATGGTACTGGGATCAAATTTCAATCCACCACATTTCATCGGCTTCAGACCAAAGGGATGTAATTACCCAACCTCTCCTCACAAATAGGAGATTTGGTGACCATCTAAGCAACGGTTGTCCCTCAAAGAGCAACACCAATCCATAAGAGATGGAATTATCTATGCTTCTCATAGATAGAAGTACTGGCGACCATCTATGGTGCAGTCAATCTCAGAGAGGAAAAGCCACACTCCTCTCCACATTTACATACAGAAACTAGTCCCAAGACACCAAAGATGGTAGGGATACACACAGTTCAATGATCCGTTCTAAAAGATCCTGCGACGTCTCAATGTCTACACATCAAGGATGAGTTCAGAATGCATCAAGATCACAAAGCCCTGAAGAAACAAGCAAATATCAAGCAAGTATCAAGGCACAACTGAAAGGGAAGTAAATCAACATATATTTCTCTGCCATATATAATACTGTTTGATATATACAATATGTGTTGTACATGACAAAATGGCTAAGCTAGTCTGTGCAGGAAAATACAAAGCTATCTACGGATTTGTGTGTATGCGGACTATCAAATCTAACATATCATCCCTCTCCAAAGAAGGAGGTAACACTGCAAGCTCCTGCCCAATGGTATTTACACGAGCTAGCAGATCTGAGGCTAACTACATGGTGGCATAATGCTGATCAATATATGCATTTATATCGACAAGGATGCTAGTCGTAAGGGATCTCACTGAAGTACTGTCTGTGATGGCACATCCCAGGCAGATAGGGCAACATCCCTATCTATAATCAATGCATCTTTGGCTGATCTGGCCTTGTCTCTCTCTGATAGAGCTGCGTCTCTCCCATCAAGAGCTATCAACATCGAGGCCCTAGCCTGATCTCTCTCATAGGTCATCAGATGTAGACTCTGCTCTAAATATTGTGCTGAATGCTAAATGATAGTAGCACTTATAGTGGGAGAATCCATCACAAATGTTGGCAACCCAGCAGTTAACTCCTCCTCGATGGGTATATCAGCCTCCTTTATAGGCTCCTCATCGTCAGAATCAGTCCCCTACACTGTGGATACTATCGCAATCCATGCAGTCTCTGTCTCCATTCATGCAGAATACTTTACAGAACAACCTGGATGACTGACGGAAAACTCAGCTAGCTCTTGCTGATCCCAATAGGCATACAACCTGGATCTGTCCTCTAATGATAAACGGCATGAAGCGAAGCGCTGACTCGATGCCCCCTCAAAAGGATGAAAATCCTGGAACTGGTCAAACTGACACATCACGACCATTGGGTGGTAAGTAATCATGCCTCTCAAACTAGTTAGAGGAAGATAATCCATGCCCGGAACATGAGTAATAAAGTTGTAGGGTGAGCTAAGCCCTGTACACGGTAATATAGCAAACGGATCTCCGATCCCTACCAGGAAAGCTGACCAAGATGCAGCATCTGTACACTCTGCAGGCTATAAGGAGTATGACATGGCTATATCATGGGTGAAGCAATATCCATGCCATCTAAAAGTGCAAATCGGTCTCAAGTGTGTCATAAACCACACGTACAGCATGATCGAGCTGCCTGTAAACACTCCTGTCGGATAAGTGCAACAGTATGTAGTTGACCTTAGAGTCTGTGCAATGATCATCAGTATGATGGTGTGACCCTCCCTGAGAGCTCTCACTGCCATAATGACGCCAATGTCCAACTCATCCATGTATCGTGGCATCTAGACCTACGACAGTACACACAATAGCAGTACATCTACTCTGGCTAAACGCCAATGATCCTCCGATGTGGTGAAATCCCCAGAATATCGTGCATAACTATCTTCTGAGCCAAATCTATCAAACAAAAAATGCTGGGATATAACGTGGCCAGATGTGATCTCATCCAGCACCACTCTACGCCTCAAGCCAGTGAGGGTCATGAACTGCCTACTCATTTCTCCAATCGCCATATGCACGCAAGGTCTGTCCAGTGGCAGCATCGTCAAATGTTCATACTCCTCCAAAGTAGGAGTCAACTCCTGGGTCCCAAATTAGAAAACCTGCCTCTCTGATACCCAGTGCTCCAGCATGCCCTCCACGACTCCTATGGGAACCTGAAAGATCAATAGGGTCATAGTATGCTGCAATAAATGATCTACGGTCACCCTGTCTGATGGTAAGATGCTATCATACCACGATCGCATACCAGATGCCACAAAAAATGGTGGGGTATATGATCAATACGACTAAGTGTCGAAGAAGACATATATACGGGCCGTGTCATTACACCATCCACGGGTAAATGTTGAATATCTCTAGACATACATACTATGCATAACATAATAACATGCATGATATAATAGATGGCAATATGATATATGGAATGGAAAATTGTACATACATTCCTAAGTATATCATCATCTAATACATCTCTGTACAGCTAAAATATAGGGTAATGGGGCAAAACTGCCCTACAACTAATAGAGGCCTATCAAAAGATATAGCGAGAATGGGGCAAAGCTACCCAATGTCTAACAGAGGCCTATCAAAAGAGATAATGAGAATATACATCAGAAGAAGTCAATGGTATCAATGTCTACATCATCAATCTTGTCCACCTAATATAACTCCTTTTGAGTCACTGGATCTCTATCTACAGGGATGTCAGGCCTATACAAGGGAGGATTTACACCGGCAAAGCCATATGGGTCACCTGAAGGGCCAGCGCCAAAGCTGGAAGGATCAAAAGTGTCTGCCTCTGAAGGATCTCTGCCCAAGTGCCGGATAAAGAAATGTTCCCAGTCCAACTACCAGGTCAAACTGTCAATCTGTGTTACATGAGTCGGATCTCTGACACAGGCTAGCCAATCTATCATCATCATGGATCCTGAAACCATATCCCCCATGAACTGAGTGGCACGGGTCTGGGCTCCAATGGTACGAGAAAACCACCAATGCTGGAACATCTCCTGAGTGCACGGACTCTCTAATAAAGTGAAATTGTTAATCCCCAAAAATGGGATATTAATGACGGGTGACTGTAAAATAGGCCAATAACGCCTGGCAGGAGGCAAGATCGGCATGCGAATCTCTCTTGTGGTGCTCCTGATAGCACGCTCTCCTAAATAGAGCTCCCATCCTCCATCTATGAAGAGAGGAATCCTACGGGTGGAAATCACGTGCTCGACACCAGTCGGGTACCCATCCTTAAATCCAATGCTCAAATGCTCTCCAGAGTAGGGAACCAACGTGATGACATCCGCTGTCAACAACTCCAGCTGTAGGCGGCAACGAGTGAAACCCTCAGCAACAGGGACCTCCGCCAGTATGGAATGACACCATCTCCGTCCTCGTGGATAGATATCTAAACCTAACACGCTCACAAGACGTAAACATGGAAGCCTCTCATAGGCCCAAAACTGCCAATACAAAGGCAAACATCTGTTGTCAGTCAATGCTCTTAACCTATACATGGGAAAAGATAAGAGAAATACTCACCAGTAAAAATTGGTAGAATCCTAACCAAGCCTCGGTCAAGCCCTACGATCGCATGCGCATTCCCCTGAGGAAGTAGGCAAAGGTGTAGGAACCCCAATCATAATCTCTTATACAGTCCACGTGTCGAGTGGCGCTAATCAAAGCAAAGGACACTGTAGAAGAATTATCTTCTATGAAGCAGTCCCTAATGATCATCAGGAACAATCATCGAAGAATACAATCCCTGACTCTCACATCATCGGGTATGGGCTCACTCAACAGCTCACTTATAGAATCTATGCTCAAAGGACCTGTACGTACAGTCTTGCCCTTGAGCGCCTCCGCCGAAACTCCTAGCAAGGATCTAACGGCAGTAGGGTTGATATCCACCGTACAAGGCACTGGATCCCCTCCAAACTCTATAACTGTGATAAACAGCCAATCCATCAGCGTCATCATCACCTCACGATCCAAAGAATAGAGTGATCGAGTGCGGTGAAACCAAAGATTTTAGACAATGCCACGAGGTAACCCTGTGGGATAACGACGTGGAAGAATGAAAAAGAACATCCTGAATCCCTAGCCATGTACAATCGCTCTATAATCATCATGCAAAGCGTGATACATAAAGTGGATGCTGAACTAATTCCCTCGAGACTACTTTGTACCTCGTTTGCGTGCAGGTAGTGTGACGTCCCCAAATTCAGGCACTTGAAACCCGAATTCAGTGTTTCACGATACCATTACTTTGAGCGGAATATTAATAATATTGTCATAAATATCAAACTTAATGTACATATCAGAGTTGTCTAAATCCCAGGTACACGACCTTAAAACATTTCATTACATGATAGATAATAAATATCATCATCTTATTTAAGTCTAGCTATTACATAAGATAACACAAACTTATTCTGACAGCTTTCCTTTCTCTTTGTTCCTGGAAGAGCCGTCTGGTTGGTCATACTTAACTAAAAACATTTAAATTAAGCAAGAATGAGCATTTGAGTGCCCATCAAGTAATAGAAAATAATAAACATTAGCTGAAAGGATTAAATAATTTCTTTGAGCGACACTTCTACAACAAAGCAATAATTATAAAGTAACTGAATCAATTCTAATCAACATAACAATTCTATTTCAAATTTTTGAAACTACGTACTGACTATAAATAAAGAGCAGTTGATAGACTATGAACATTATTTTCTATTTTCGAAAAGGTTTAACAAAACTTCATCTGTAAACCGTCATAACTTATGGGCACGGGGGGTGATCAGCCTGTTATTCCCTGTATTGATCAATACTACATACCAGAATGTTATTCTCGTTCATCTTATCCGCCTTGGGCGCACAAAAGTTTCCTAGATTCAGGATGTTCATACATAGCCTGAATCCGAACTAAAATAATTTGGTTGAATAACAATAGTGTTCTATCATGTTCAACGATATTCTTAAATCTGTGTCTAGCCGAGTCAAATAGCTTAGACGCTTTTTAATTAAGGTATACATACTGGAAATCAACAAGTATGTATCAACATGTACAATAATTATCCAAGTGAGGACACTTGTATAACCATACTTAGAATTTAAATGAGTAATATATATATACGAATCTTATAGTAATCTGATGATCGATAAACAATGAACGAATAAAGTTTGGGAACTTGAATGAATACAAATGATTGGATACATAATTAATAACAATAGAGTTTAATAATCTGGCATAATGATAATATAATTATGAAACTTTCTTAATCATGTCAATTGCATAAAGGAAATGCAAAGGTTAGGATACTTGCACAATGTAAAAGATAATTCAGATACTTGCCTTGTCTACTACTTACATAACTTAGTTCTATCTTTAATTCAACGACCTATCATTTATAAGATTGTTCAATTGATTAGAATAACATATCATAACACATAGTACTGTTATTTACAGTCATCATATAACCTAATCACATTGTCACATAGTTATATCAGTTATTAAGACACAAACAAACACTTATATAGTCAAACTATATAGGTTCAGATTAATTTCGGTAACATTTCGGTGTACCGACGACTTTATTGGGTAATTATCGAGTTTATTTATTAATAAATCTGTAATCTGTATCTTAAAGATTATCCTGGATAATTTAAACATCAATCATATGACTTATAATAATTTTTAATTAATTATTACAATTATTCATAATTTTTCAAACTCGAATCATTATTAAATGATTTAAATATTAAATAATTCTATTATCATTATTATTTAAAGAATATCCAAATATTAATGAAACAATTAAAGTAATTTATAATAACTCAAAATATTTTTAAAGTATTAATATTACCCTTAAATGATTTTTAAAACATTAAAATCATTTTTAAACAATTACCATTAATATTTAAATATTAAGGTATTATTTATCAAAATATTAAAAGTCATTAATTATAATGTAAAATATTTTTAATTCATTTATATCCTTTTAAATGATTTTTAAATCAATAAACTATTTTTAAACTATTTATTTAATATTATTATTAAATAAATCTTATATCATTAATATTAAATAATTAATGAAATTTACCTTAAAATATTAAAAGTTATATTTTATAACTTAGAATATCTTTAAACTCTTTATTTTCATTTAAAATTATTTTTATAATATTAAAATCATTTTTAAACTAATTTATTTAATATAATTATTAAATAAATCTAGTATAATTATTTGCTTTAAAATATTAAAAGTTACATTTTATAACTTAAAATATTTTTAAATACCTTAATATCATTTAAACTGATTTTTAATATAATAAAATCATTTTTAATTTAATTTATTTAATTTATTTAATGAATTTATTAAATAAATTAAATATCAATAATATTCAAATAATTACTAATATTTATGGGAAATATGTCAAATTATTAAAAATTAATTTTTATAACTTAAAATAATTTTTAAAACTGATTTTGTAATTTTTAGAATTTATTTTCTATTTTTAAATGATTTTTAGAAATTAATATAATTAAAATTAATAAGTCTGTCGCTATAGCTCTTAGCGAAAGAAACCGTCGCCTAAAGTGTTCTTGAGCACCAAGAACACTAACAGTCAGTGTTAAAGGGTCTCACTTTGACTAAATATTAAACACTGATTCAATGTGATTCTGGGCAAGCTAATACCTTGATTTTGTAGTACTAGTTTAATACTACAAGATCCAACAACAATCATGAACAAACTGCATCACAATTAAAAGATCAAAGCCTTCAAAGTAGCTGTCAGAGCTGTTCTTCATTTTCTGGGTTACCTAGAAATGAAGAACAGTTCGACGAGCCTACTTTGGGCTTCTAGTACATGTTGATCGTGTAATGTTTATGTGATCTAAGAGTTGTAGTGTGTAGCTAACATGTAGGGGTACAGATCTATTACATAATATACATATAACAACAATACACAATCAAGATCCATGCCGGTCAAACCATGTCAGAGATCACGGTCTTTAGTTTTCTAGGTTACCCAGAAAACATAAGTCGTGATCATCTGACCTACTTTGACCGGCCACTAAGTTACCTCTATTTGATGTTTTAGTGATCTAAAGGCATAATATTGAAGTTCTTAAAACATACTACAATTCTATTACAACAACAAGAACAATAAAACAACTATCTGCAAGATCAAGACATACAAATATCTTATCAAGCCTTCCTGGGCAGTTTATAGGTTACCCAGAAATGTCCAGTCATGGTCGGTCAACGGCATTTGACCATCAATACATGCAATCTGCTTATAATCTGACCTTGAATCAAGTTTCAGATCCAAGCCTACATTACATACTACTAATACAAACATATAAACATACAAAAACATAAACAGGATGAGATCTAGGAGGTCTGACATTTGTTGTCAGACAAAAAAAACAAAAATTTCCAAATTTTATAAAACATCAAATCTGAGCCTCTAGATGTTATGGATCTAACATGTGCCAACCCAGATCACTTATGGACACTACAAACAACATATTTGAACATTTAAACATAACATTTAACATGACTTTAAAGATCAAATTTTTAGGGTTAGGTTTATACCTCTTATGAACAAAATCTTGAATCTGACTTCTTGATCTGTTATGGGTGAACTTAGGACTTGATTAGGACTGGTCCAACAATAAAATTCGGAGGTTTGGAGTTGAGAGAGTTTTGGTTGAATGTTGTGATAAAATGAGGCTTGAATATGACATTCTCTCTCTCTCATAATCTATATACAATATGGTGTAATGCTTATGGCTTATCGTGTCTATTAGATTTTGAATGATTAAAGTTTATTACTAGACCACATGGCTAGCTAGAGTTGGTCACCAACCACTTACTAGGGCTAGATCAACACTCCACCTTATTAAAATATTCAAAAGGGCAATTATGTCATTTGGCTTATACTTTTAGTGACAAAGTTGTTAATTCATTTCTAACGCTTAGGGTTTGACCCTTAGGGTTTAACCCTAAGGTTTTTTAAGCTCATTATCTAAGATTGTGTAATAATGGCAAAATGGGAATTTTAGTTTCTAAAAATGTGAATTAGGGTTCCCTAATTAAATTAGGTTTCCTAATTACTTAGGACTTATCAATTAGGCTTTATAATATACTAATTACCATTAAGCTTGCTAAATTAATAATTAGGGTTTATAACTTAGCAATTAGGGTTTCTAAATATTAATTAGGGTTTACCTAATTAACATTAAACATAATAATGGTCATTAATTGCATAACACATAGCTTAACAAATCTTACAGTCATAGTTGACTTCTGTACTATAGTTTATCAATAATGCTAGGGTTTTGTACTGTTTCACTATAACTGTTCCACAAGTTATATTACACACATATCATGCTTGTTTATAGCATTGAAATATAAATTATATTATTATTCTCATTCCTTATTCAAAATCTAGATTTAGGATTTTGAATTCATATCTGACATAACCTTCATACATACCATTATTAATTAAGTTAAAATAATTAACTTAACTAATATAATAAAATACATATCATAATAATCCTAGTGATCATATCATATATACCATAATCATATTTTCATGGAAAATAAATAATAAATAGTTTTATTACAAAATTACTTTATTATAAGAATATAATCTATAATGATCAATAATTCATAAAAAGAATTTATTTATAATTATTCATTTAATAAATAATTTTATTTATCACATATATACATATACTTTACCTTGCACATATTCCCTCCTTTATATATATATATATATATAAATTTATTCTTAAAATTTCTTATTGAAAATATTGGGTTATTACAAGTAGACTGAAGGATGTCGACTCAAGTCACCCAGAAGCTCTAGGTTCGCCACTTGAATACCTGGCAAATCCCTACGGGGAACACGTGCAGCAGGAGCAGGAACCTCAACCGGTACATCCTCCTCCTATTCCTCGACGTCCGACACTTCAACCCGGATAGGACTTTTCCCCGCCTCCACCAAACGACGAGGCTATCTAACAGAACGGGGTCGAGGCATTTCAGAAGCCCTTCTCCGTACACTAGAAGTGGTCCTGCGGGAACTACTCGGCTGATCCGGATCCATAATATCTGGACAACAAGTCTCCAAATCACCTCAGAAAGGGTGTGGTAAATTCTTACCTGGAGCTTTTTAAAATGCATTTTATGACTACATGCATGCATGCATTTTTTAACATACGTATAAAGTAGAGTTAAAAATGCATGACTACCCAATGCCTACATTTTGGAAAATTTTTGTCATAGCCCCCTTTGTAAATGGGACTATCCACATGCACATAGGCATGACTAGGTGGCCATTCAAAGACCACACCACGCACAAATGCATATACATCCTACATGCATTAATACATCACAGTAAAAAATCCGTAAGTGTAGTCTAATTACCAGGATTATTTTGCTTTCCTACCTTTACTCATTTGTCCTGAAATAGGATAAGAAATGACAGTAAAAGGTGCCAATTTGACGGTTTCAAAAGTCAAATTTTTTCACATCATTATGTTCAGCATAGTTTAAAACTAACATTTACTATGTTGAATTTTTTTTATCAAGTCATATCAGCATGCATATTCACTACTATGTGTCTAAGTACATTTTATGTGATAAATCATTTTCCAATGGATAGAAACTGGAAAAGAATACATGCATATATTACCAGGACAATGAAGAACACTTGTACGGTGGCAGAAAGTGTAGAAAGTCACCCGAAATCAGCAGGTCTGAAGAAGAGCTCTTGGATTTCCTTCGCGACGTAACTTAAAAGTGATTTATGAAAGCAACCTGCATGCCTTTTATACCCACGGTTAGCCATAGGTCCACCTGCGGCTGCCACAGGTATACCTGCGGTACCCCTACTTGGGGCCCACACCTCCGGCTAGGTCCAGTTTGAGTTGCAAAGGAGGTCTCACAAGCTGAAAAGGCCAAATCAGTAATAAAAACGCTACGTGATTGAGTGGAATAGCCAAAACTCCTGGTTTTCACGGGCAAAACTCTGGCTATGCATATCACTCATTGGTATTCGCCTGAATACAAGGTACACTATACCGATGAACTCAGCTTTTGCAAATCATGCTCGATAATACCTCACACAGGTCCGATGCCGCCAAACACAGGGACGTAACCCTAAATCCACGTATCCCCGGCGGGGGTCACAACGCAAACTTTCAAGTATCTACGTATCCCCGGCAGGGGTTGTAACGCCTTCAACAATTGATACACACATCAATGAAGGTCAAGCAACCTTGACGCCATTTCAACCGATGGCAAGTCAACCCATCGAAGCATCGGAGGCCATTCGATGATATCATTCATCAGTGCACTTATCCATAATCTTCCCCGGCGGGGGTTACAATGCATTCTCAACCATTGATACACACATCAATGAAGGTCAAGTAACCTTGACGTTATCTCAGCCGGTGATAAGTAAACCCATCGAAGCAACGTATCTATGTCTACGTATCCCCGGCGGGGGTTACAACGTCGAAGTCAGACTTTGATAAAGTTTCCCCGGCGGGGGTCACAACGTGATTCAACCATTGATATATGCATTAATGAAGGTCAATCAGCCTTGACATACTCCCAAACAAGGGTCATAACGCAATGCAATCGTTGATACACACACATCAATGAACGTCAAGTAGCCTTGACAGTTTGCCCAACATGGACCTATCCGATTATATACACATCAGCGAAGGTCAGGCAGCCCTGACACTATACACTGTTGACAGTAACTCCCACAAAGATCATGGTATATGCTGGTGACACAAACCAGAGAAGACCATTCTCATCGTAGAGGACCGATGATGGAATATGTTATACACATCCTTAAAATAGACAAAGCTTTATCCCCACAGATCACTTGTACATGAGAGGCACCTCTATGGAGTAGAAGTCTATATCAAGGATCCATGACTTTGGTGATAGCCCCAATGTCAACAACCTTGAAGACTTGGATCACATGTCCAAGACATTACTGATTGTCATCCCCGATAGGATTAGCAGTGAACAGACAATCATTTATTCATACATCATACATTTGCATCATGTTGCTGCACATAACATCATGTTTATCTTGTTGCATTTCAAGTGTATAGGATTCTTTATCCTATCCATGCCTTGCATTGCATGAATATGATAAAGAGGGGCATGCATCTGTAGACACTCGAAATTTTCTGCACACATGTTACTAACATTGCAGGACGGCATATTCATCTTTCGGAGATAATCCTGGAAGACAACTCACATCTATTCCGAATACTACTAGAAGTTCAGTCTCAACCCCGGAACACACACCGGGAATATCAATTCCAACCTCGGAGATAACCCCAAGTTTCGTCCTTGGAGATAACCCCAAGGAGTGCTGTTGCAGTTTCGACGATAACTTAGGAAATGCTTGTTTCAAATGCATGCAATCAGCTTCAATCTTAGACCCCCTGTCGACGCACTCATACCAAAGACCCGGAGCTAACACTGGGAAGACAGGAACACTTACAAATGACCTTGCGGAATTCAAACACTTACAGTAGTCCAATCTCAGATGTAAACCTAAGCAACGTCTACTATCAGCTCAAACCGTAGATAACCCTGGTGAGGAGTCAAAAGGTCATCTTGCCACCTCAACCCTAGCGCGCCATCTCAACATTTCATACATACATACATACATACAATAATGTCCCACAAGAACAAAGGAGTTCCAATCCTGAGTGACTATTACGCGTGGTAGCACACCAGATAGAATTTGAAGCTTGAAGACCATGGGCATGGTCCCCTATTCCCGACGTCATATAACTTCTAATCCCATGTCATTGCATAACTCTTGACAAAAGAGGTCCAAAGAAGGTCTTGTACACCTCGTTCGGATGCTCAGATTGAAGTTCCGTAAGTTTGAGCGGACATCACAGTGCACGAGTGCACGTACTTTGAGACGGTGGGACCCATGAGCCTGTGGCACCCCCTGCAACGCAGTGCATCACATCGCTGCGAGTTCATCTGCGACTGCCGCAGTTACACCTGCGGCTCCCCCCTCTATAAATAGAGGGCTTGGTGTGGCCATATTCAAGAGAAAAAAGGCGAGGAAGCCCTGTCCAATTTGCTCTGTACACAGCCCATATTGAGTGCTTTCTCATTTTAAACACCTGTTAGCTCTCATATAGCTATATTTTTACCGACAGGAGCTGAGTGTTTATCCATCTAGAGTCATAGAAGCCTGCTTTGGCAGCCCACTGTAAGCCTTTTCACACTCTATAAAGCCTTTCTCTTCATCTTTTCAAAAACTATTCTTCACATTGAGAGTCGTGTTGTGTGCGTATGCCCGGACTTCGGTCCATGATTTTAATTTCTATATATATATATATATATACTTCTACATGTATATTTTTATATATTGACTAACATTATCGAGTTATGCCTCGATTGAGCCTAGACTTATGTCTGGAGCATTTATTTGCTTATATATATATATATATACTTATATATATGAATTGTTGTCGAACTCTATTCGATGAGCCTGGGTTTAATATCCAGTGCGTTTACTGCTTTTATATATATATATATATATTTATATTTCTGTTAGGCCTGGAGTTTACTCCGTGGCGGTTGATTGTCTTTACTGCTTTATATACATTTAGTCCCGCCTGGAGTTTACTTCATGGCGGTTGATCACATTTAATGCTTTATTTACATTTTTGATCCCCCATGGAGGTGTTTCATGGTGGTTGATCATGTCTTTATATATATATATATATATATATACCGCTTTTATATGTTTACATTTCCGATCCCCCATTGAGGTGCTTCGTGGTGGTTGATCATGTATGTATATATATATTTTCAACTTTTATATATATAACTAGTTACTGGTTTTCGTATAAACTGCGGTATCATGTGAGCCTAGGAATCATGTGATCACAGATTCAGTCTGCTGAATCTAGATTCGGTTCTCGTGATGGACATTTTCAGTTGTAAGCAACTTATACATTATTTACGGTGTCTGAATTTCCTTGGATGGCTATCATGCCTATGAGGAGTTCGACACTACTGTATATTATTTTCTCGAAGATGCCTCGCATCTCAAAAATAAAAGCAAACAAGCCGAACATTTAATAATAAAATAGAAGTATGAAAATGTCTCAATTACTATTGAGCAAAGGGTTTGAAAAACCTCTTTTATAAAACCTCATTGCTATATCCTGTTTAAAACTAAATTTTTCTATAAATTCAAAACCTTTGTATATAGGTGCGAACGAGGCCTCGTACTACTTTTAAATAAATTGCACATTAATCCACACACACACATTTATATAACAGTTTCTTGAAAAGTTGCAGTCACCGTGGCAACACGGATGTCGGGGGGGCGGGGGTGCCTAACACCTTCCCTCCGCATAATCAAGCCCACAGATCCAAATGAATCTCATTTTCACAGACCCGTTTAGCAGTGTCACATCACTGGGTCAATGTGCAAACCTTTTCTCGGTTGAGTTGGTGCAACTAGTTAAAAACACCAACTGGCGACTCTTAAAGTCAAATCATCGACATTATACATGTCGGACCTTTATCACTTGTTTTTTCAAACAAATCTCACATAACATGAGAACACCAAAGAACAAGTAACGAAAAGGGACAAATAAAAATCCCAACGCCGACACATGTCTTAAACTTTTCTATCCACAAATACTGGAGATGTCGAATACATCATTTCTATCTGCAAATGAAACATATTTGCAAGGATGAGCTACAGAAAGCTCAACAAGTTTTGAAAAAGTAACAATATTATACCCACACCAAATCTGGATTGAATGAACATAAAGTTCAGAGTTTTTCCATATATATATATATATATATATATATATATATATATATATATATATACGGAGGTTTATTTGCTAAACCTCGCACACTACGAGTTTCTGTCAGTCATATAGACTTAGAAACCCGAGTTGATCCGCTCAACCAAACAACCTAGGAATATGCATATCATCCTATCTTAATAACCCTCGGTTATTGTTATAAATGCCGGTACAAACATATATACTGCCACTATTATGACCGGTACTATTTCGATGTCCCGATTGCCTAATCGGAAAAATATCTAGTTTATTTTTAATAAAACTCTACTTAACTCTTTCCATATTATCCTAAATAAGTTAATTATCGGTCATAACATTTTTAGTAGTTCATAATAATTATCAGATAATTATTATCATTTATAATGATTTTCCAATCATTGATATCATTGTGAAATGATTTAAATACTAAGTAATTCCATTATCATTAATATTTAATTAATTTCTAATATTAATGAAATACATGCCACAATATTAAAAGTTATTTATTATAACTCATAGTATTTTTAATACCTTAATATCACCTTTAAATAATTTTTAAAACATGTAAAATCATTCTTAAATAAGCGCCATTAATATTTTTAATGTCAAAATATTTAAAGTTATATTTTATAACTTCAAATATTTTTAAAACCTTTAAATCATTTTAAAATGATTTCTAAAACATTAAAACCGCTTTTTAAATAATTTATTAAATATAATGATTAAATAAATTTATTCTCATTAATATTAATTATTAATGAAATTCATACCAAAATATTTAAAGTCATTCAAAATAACTTAAAATATTTTCTAACACCTTAATATCACTTTAAATGTTTTTAAAATATTAAATCATTTTAACTAATTTATTTAATATAATTATTATATAAATTTAATATCATTAATATTTAAATAAATTAAAATATTAATGAAATATATCTCAAATTATTAAAAGTTAATTTTTATACCTTAAAATAATTTTTGCAAATTAATTATGAATTTTTCATAATTATTTTCCATTTTATTCTTATTATTTTAATTAAATAATTAATTTTCATTTAAATCATCGCTAAAGGGCCTATCGCGACGAAAAATGTCGCTATAGATGTTTTTGAGCCTTCAAGAACATTCAAAGTCAGTGGTGAGATGCCTACTTTGACCATGTCTAATTCTTTCATCTTGATGTTTCTGTGCTTGAGGGTGTACTAGCTATGTAGTCTTGATGTAATACTACAAGCACAAACAAAGTCCAGGGTTAAACTACCACATAACAAGTAGTTATGAGCCATCAAACTAGCTGTTAGAGCTGTTCTTGAGTTTCTGGGTACCCAGAAACTCAGACAGTGTCAAGGGTCCCTTTTTTGAGCCTTAATAACTTAGATTCTGGGTTTTGTTAGTGTGTTAAAGTGTCACACTTATGTAGTATGTATGTCAAGGTACAAAAGTAATACACTTTGGTAGCTTAACAACATCACAACTGCAAGATCTATGTCAGTCAAAAGCTTATCAGAACTGTTTTTGGGAATTTTCTGGAAATTCCAAAAAACAGTTTCTGTTCTTGGTCCACCCAGTTTGACGATCAATAACTTTGATTTGGTTGATGATTTTGGTGTTCTAGTGTCATGGTTCTATAGTCCATATGTCAAAGTATATCAATGATACACTTAGACAAGCTAAAAAGATAACAGTTGAAAGATCTAAGCCCTTAAACTTGCTGTCAGACTTATTTGGGCAGATTTTGGGTTTTCCGGAAAATTATCATGATTGGTCAGCGGGTTTTGACCTTAAATAACTTGAAATCCTTAGATGTTTTGGTTCTGATTTCACTTTTATAACACTAACCTCATGTCATAGTATAACAATAGTATACTTATAAGTTCAAACAACTAACAGATTCAAATTTACAAGGCCTGACATTCGACTGTCAGACATGATTTTTAGGATTCTTTTCAGTTTTCTAAAATCGTCATTTTTATGCATTTAAAAGTTATGGATTCATGTTTAAGCAATCCAGATCACTAAATAACATGTTATTTAACATATCTAAACACTAAATCATAAATTTTAACATAGCTTTAATGATTTAGGGTTAGGGTTCTTACCTTTTGAAGAAACCTTTGAAATTCTTCTCTATGATTCTGATCTAGGCTTGCTGTGGGCTAAATGGGGATTACAATATGAGATATTTGAGGTATAGAATTCGTGATCTTAGAGAGAAGAGATATAGCCACACATGGACATTTAAAGTAAGAGATAAATGGGCTTTTAATCCATCATAAGATTGATTCAATGAATCCAATTGTTGCTAGGTGTCAAAGGAAGGTTGGTGGTGGCTATTTTAACACATGTGGCAAAATCTACCAAGTGATGACTCAAAGATTTGGACCTATCATCAAAATGGAAGAGAAAGGGCATTTTGGTAATTTCCTCTATACTAAGGGTATTTTTGTAATTTCCTAATTAACTTTGATGGTAATTTGTTCACTTGTGTGGTGGATTTAAACACATGGGAAAATCTTGGGTGATGAGTTGCCAAGATTTGTTCCTATCTTTGGTTAAAGAATAAGTTCAAGGGCATTCTGGTCTTTTTACCCTTACTAAGGGTAATTTTATAATTTCTCGATTATCTTTAGGGTTATTTTGGTCTTTTCACATGCTTCCCTTAATATTTAATCTTTAGGGTTTGGTAATCAATATTAGAGTTCCCTAATTAGAATTTAGGGTTTCTAAATTGAAATTAGGGTTTACTAATTATTATCAGGGTTTGATATTCAGGGTTAAGATTTCCTAATCCTCAACTTGGATTTCCTGATAAAAGTTTTTATAAACTTATCCCTACATAATCATACCTAGTATCAACTACATAATATATAGTATATTAAGTCATAACTTCTTATTTATAACCCTAGTTAGGGTTAGGGGTTTTTATTAGGGTTTTAGGTTACCACATCTAGAATTAGGATTTCCTAATTAACATTAGGGTTTTCTAACTGATCATTAGGGTTTTCTAACTGATCATTAGGGTTTACTAATATTACACCTTATCTAATCAGTACTTACCCTTAACCAAATATTCTAGAATACAATTATAATAATAACTGTATTATTAATTAGAGTCATACTAGGATTTTGATCAGGTATTTACTATTACCTTCTTTACACTGCTTAGTCAATAAATTGACTAGCCTATTGAATTTATACTTCGCATGTTCAAAATAATTATCATCACTAAATAATAATAAAATAATAAAAAATTTATTTGTAAAATTATGTAAAATTTCGGATCCTTATATTCTATTTGTTAGGCTCTGCACAAGATGAGAGTTTCATCAGCTTTTGGATATTAGAATAGACGACTGGATTATAGTTTGATAGATAGAGTTCTCATCTAACTTTGGGTATCGGTCATTATATATATATATATATATATATATATATATATATATATATAATGAATGTGCATACATAAATAATAATGCTTTTAGTTTTACACATAAATATAAGAATATAAAAAATATGGCGTGCTAATGTTTTTTTCTAGTGAATACAGGATGTGCAATGCACACGCTTAACTCATTTAATATTTTTGACAATGTTTTTTGAAATATGTAACATATCATGACATCAAAGTATATAACATAAAACTACATTTAAAAGTTAAGATGCAAAGTACAAATTGACACAAAGTAGGGGGATGTAAAGTGTGACGCCCCCAAAACAGGTATACATCACCCATCTTGAGTCGTCAAATACATGGAACATAAATCAAATACAAACTTAATTATACAACTTTCGGGTAATATATGACAAAACATAGCTAAGAGTTTAAGCAAGAATATTGTCTTCTAGACAATATACACTCTCAATGGAGTCCTCATTACAATTATTATCACACTATTTTACAGAATAGTGAGGACTACTAAAACAACCATCTGGACCGTTAATCCGTTCCCCGACCAGCCCCAGCTATATTCTCATTTCCTGAAGAGAACAGTGAAATAAAAGGTTGAGCTCAACTAGTCCAGTAAGAAATATTATGAGTAAGATAATGCAGAATAAATTATCCTTAGCCTTCAACAGTATAACAACTGATAGAATACAGTTGACAACAAGTTTTAGATCAACAACTGCAGCGGAATAAGCAATCCAGTAGAAGAGTCAAGTAGAGCATGATATCTACTATCTTTTATGATCTAAAAATTTTTTCATCAACTTTATCGCTGAGACTCAACTTAATAAATAAACCACATCATTGAATCATCCCTTCACTACGAGTCATGGATATTCATGTAATCATCAATGGTCATGATTATACCGAATAATCCCAGGTCATAATCATACCAAAAACTGTCCATCAATGCACTACGGGCCAATGAGGACTTTTACCACATCATTTGTAGCATTACGGGTCATGATTATACCGAATGATCCCTGGTCATAATCATACCAATCAATATTCCTTCTATACACGTAAGCAAAAGATGACTTTCATCACAATATAAGCATGATGATGATGACAATGATATAAGCATTAATCAAACGAAATCAAGGATAAATATTAAAAACTTTAAATTTATCAAGAGTTTAAAAATATCCAAATTATCAACATGATACTGCTTTGTGGAGTAAAATTCAAGAATAATATTCATGTATCAAAAATAATGTGGACATAAAAGAAATATATTTTTTGGGTGAATAGTACCCTATGAATAGTACCTTGGAAATAGTACCTTGTGAATAGTACCCTGGCATAAAAAATGCCCCAAATACCCGAGTGAATAATATTCGAGGGAATAGTAACTGAGTGAATAGTAACCCATGAATAGTAACTCGTGAATAGTACTTTGGCATGAAAAGTGCCTCGAATACCCGGGTGAATAATATTTGAGTGAATAGTAATCGGGTGAATAGTAACTCATAAATAGTAACTCATGAATAGTATTCTGGCATGAAAAGATCAATAATTATCAAGAAAGCTCAGAATAATATTTCCATGAAAAGATACTGGATGAAGCTCAAATATCAATGATATTCTACTAATTTCACAGAGTATAGAAGCAATAATTTAACAGAATGAGGGTATAATAAGGAATATGAGATGAAATAATATTACTCACACACTACAGAGTATGTAACGAATATTATTCCTTATGAATACTGAACAAAACAATATCCCTTACGAATAAGAAATAAATAACATCCCTTACTGATATTGAACGAAAATAATATTCATACGAATATGAAAAATAATATCTCTTCAGAATATGAAATAAATAATGTAACACCCCAGTCCCACATCGGAAGATAGAGGAAAAATTTGTCTGCATATAAGGAAATAAGTTACTACCAATAATACCTTCAAGTCATGACCTTTTGGGTGAGCCTGTGGTGGGCTAAGTTGACCCAAGAAGATACTATTGGGCCAGTAGTTTGAGGCCTTATTTTGATGAATTTGATTCGATTCGGACTTGGGATTTGACTCAAGATTTGTTCTGGACCCGGGATTTGACCCAGGTTGTTACATATGGTATCAGAACCGACTCTCGAAAGCTCGGGTCGGGTCATCCGATCGGGTTGCCGGAGGTGGGGACACGAAGGCTGGTGGTATTATCCCACAATGGCTAGAGAGGCAAAGATCTTTGGGCCCATGTTCGTGATCGGTTCTAACGGGGATGTCAGAAATTTAAGTTGGGGGGGGGGGAGTTTGTAACACCCCAGTCCCACATTGGAAGATAGAGGAAAAATTTGTCTGCATATAAGGAAATAAGTTACTACCAATAGTACCTCCAAGTCATGACCTTTTGGGTGAGCCTGTGGTGGGCTAAGTTGACCCAAGAAGATACTATTGGGCCAGTAGTTTGAGGCCTTATTTTGATGGATTTGATTCGATTCGGACTTGGGATTTGACTCAAGATTTATTCCAGACTCGGGATTTGACCCGGGTTGTTACAAATAATACCCCTTACCTCAGAAGAAGACTGGATACTGGAATAGTGAAGTAGCAGACTTCTCTTCTTCTTTCTCTCTATAACTTCTCTCTCTATAGCTTCTTTCTCTATAATTGCTCTTGTGAGTCTTAGTGAATTGGTGAGAATGAAGGAAAAATGAGCTTCTATTTATATGAAAATATAGTTTCGATAATTGCACAAAATATAGTTTCTATTTATCATGTGAATCAATAGTACAATCATGTGATCAAATAGTTCTATACATGTGAAAAAAATAGTTACAATATTGTACCTTCATCTATACCTCTATTTTTAATTTAGTCATGCAAGTATTATTAATCTTGCACCACCTCCCCTAATAGTACATGCATGTGAATCAATTGTACACACATGTGAACAAATAATTATAAACATGTGAATTAATAGCAATTAATTGCTCATTTATCCGATTAATTACCTGTTCGGTCAATATAACCTCCAGACATCAATTATTATTGAAATAAATGTCGATTTCCACTAACACTAACAATCCCAACACAATGGAAATATTTTTCTCAACAATTTCATTTTTGAAATTTTGAAGTTTGACTTTTTCTGAAAAGTCAACTATTGACTTTTTTGACCAAAAAGTTAACCCCGATAAATTTTGTGTTTATAGTTTATTTCTACTAATTTCATCGTTCCGGACTCAAATATCACGTCTGCGTCTCCAAATTCAACTCCAAACTCAAATTCAATTTTTAATAGCATTCATCATTAATATTATAACTCACAATATTAACAACTAGATCGTTCCCATGAAAGAGGGGACTTTTCGATAAGGATTTCTCCCTATTGGCGTGCAAATAAATAACCTAACCCCTTTCCTCGACAGAACTTTCTAGACATTGTCAATAATGCAAATAATACTATGAATAACTTGTCATCTCAATTATTGATTTAATAATATAAAATATTGTGACAATAATTGAATAAAACTAAGTGACTTCTCACGCAATCATCAAAGATACTGTACAATACCGTGTGCCACTGTGCAATCACGTGTATTACTATACTTTTATCAATTTAACCATTTACTAAATAGAATAATAATTATAAAAATTAAATACTTTCATTTCATAAAATTCGGGGTCTTACATAAAGTATTATTATCAAGGTAAGTTTAATGACGTTTATTAATTAATGATATGGCATTATCATTATTGTAGACACTCGAAATAACAGGTGTGCAGATTTGTCTTTCGGAGATAACCCTAGAAGACAGCTCACATCCATTCCGGATACTACCGGAAGTTAAGTCTCAACCCCGGAACACACACACCGGGAGTATCAATTCCAACCTCGGAGATAACCCCGAGTTTCGTCCTTGGAGATAACCCCAAGGAATGTTGCTGAAGTTCCGACGATAACTCCATAAATGCTTTGTTTCAAATGCATGTGATCAGCTTCAATCTCAGACCTCCTGCCGAGGCACTCATTCCAAAGACCCTGAGCTAACACCGGGAAGACATGCACACTTACAAATGACCTTATAGAATTCAAACACTTGCAGCAGTCCAATCTCAGATGTAACCCTGAGCAACGTCTGCTATCAGCCCAAATCGGAGATAACCTCGGTGAGGAGTCAAATCGTCATCTTCCCACCTCAACCCCAGTGCGCCGTCTCAACATTTCATACATACATTTGTACATAACAATGTCCCATAAGAGCCAAGGAGTTCCAATCCCAAGTGACTATTACGCGTGGCAGCACACCGAATAGAATTTGAAGCATGAAGACCATGGGCATGGTCCCCTCTTCCTGTTTTCGTACAACCTCTAATCCCATGTCATTGTGTAACTCTCGACAAAAGTGGTACGAAGAAGGTCTTGTACACCTCGTTTGGATGCTCGAATTGAAGTTCTGCAAGTTCGAGCGGACATCACAGTGCACGAGTGCACGTACTTTGAGATGGTAGGACCCGCAGAGCCCGGGGCACCCCGGGCAGCCACATGTGCATCTGCGGCTATCGCAGGTACACCTGCGGCCACCAGCTCTATAAATATAGAGCTTGGGGTGGCCATTTTATAAAAAGAAGAGGCGAGGAAGCCTTGTCCAATTTGCTCTGTACACACCCCATATTGAGTGCTTTCTCATTTTAAACACATGTTAGCTCACATATAGCTATATTTTACCGGCGGGAGCTGAGTGTTTATCCATCTAGAGTCATAGAAGCCTGCCTTGGTAGCCCACTGTAAGTCTTCTCACACTCTATAAAGCCTTTCTCTTCATCTTTGAACACACTATTCTTCACATTGAGAGTCGTGTTGTGTGTGTATGCCCGGACTTTGGTCCGTGGTTTTCATTTATGTCTGTATATATATACTTATATATGTATATATTTATATATGGACTAACATTATCGAGTTATGCCTCGATTGAGCCTAGACTTATGTCTGGAGTGTTTACTTGCTTTATATATATATATATATATATATATATATATATATATATATATATATATATATATATATATATATATATATATATATAATGCTGTCGAGACTCATACGATGAGCCAATATTTTACTTCGGGCGTATCGCTTTATATATATATACATATATATATATGAACTTTTGTCGAACTATGTTCGATGAGCCTGTATTTTATATTCGGTGCGTTTATTGCTTTTATATATATAGCGATAAATTGCTGAAATGATAAACCGAGACGGGATTGAGAAACATCCTGTGCGTTTACCGCTTATATATATATAAATTTAAATTTCTATCAAGCCTGGAGTTTACTTCAAGGACTTTTACTATTTTATTTACATTTAGTCCCGCCTAGAGTTTACTTCGTGGCGGTTGATCATCTTTACTGCTTTCTTTACATTTAGTCCCGCCTGGAGTTTACTTCGTGGTGGTTGATAGTCTTTTACAGCTTTATTTACTTTTTTGATCCCCCATGGAGGTGCTTCGTGGTGGTTGATCATGTCCAAATATATATATATATATATATTTACCGCTTTTATATATTTACATTTCCGATCCTCCATGGATGTGCTTCGTGGTGATTGATCATTTTTGTATATATATATTTACAACTTTTATATATATAATCGCTATCGCTTTTCATATAAATTATGCATCATGTGAGCCTAGGAATAATGTGATCACGTGATTCGATCTCTTGAATCTAGATTCGATTCCGTGATTGATTTTTTTCAAATTGTAAATGACTTTTGTACATTATTTACGGTGTCTGAATTTCCTTAGATGGTTGTCATCCCCATGAGGAGTTTGGCATCGCTGTATATTATTTTCTCAAAGATGCCTCGCATCTCAAAAATAAAAGCAAACTAGTCAAACATTTAATAATAAAATGGAAGTATGAAAAGGTCTCAACTACTATTGAGCACAGGGTTTGAAAAACCTCTTTTTACAAAACTTCACTGTTATATCATGTTTAAAACTGAATTTTTCATACAAATTCAAACCCTTTGTATATAGGTGCGAACGAGGCCTCACACTACTTCCAAATAAATTGCACATTGATCCACACACACACACATTCATATAACAGTTTCATGAAAAGTGGCGGTCACCGTGGCAACACGGATGTCGGGGGGTGCCTAACACCTTCCCTCTGCATAATCAAACCCCCAAACCTAAATGAATCTCGGTTTCACAGACCCGTTTAGCAGTGTCACATCACTGGGTCAATGTGCAAACCTTTTCTCGGTTGCGTTGGTGCAACTAGTTAAAAATACCAACTGGCGACTCTTATAGTCAAATCGTCGACATTACATGATGATTGGGTTATATACCCATGAATTGGATATATTTGGGCTTAATTTATTGTATTCTCAAAGCATTTAGATTCGTTTTACTGTGTTTAGTTGTGCTATTGCAGAATTGTAAGCTGTAGGAATAGTTGGGAGCATTTGAGCTAAAAAGGGGCATAATAGCAAACTTCTGCACCTCAGCGTCGGGGTGCTCCTTCTAGTGTATTTCTCAGTGCCTGGGTGCTGAGCCGAAATATTTGTTTACCAGGGACGCGTATGGATCAGGCTTTGACTTGCATTAATGGGTTGGTTATTAAGAAGTTGATTTGAAAAGGGAATGGGTTGGACAAGTGGAGTATATAAAGGCTAGTTTAATTGAAAAGGGGATCTAATCTACACAATTGGGGGCTGATCAAGGAGCAAGAGGAGAATTTGAAGATTTTCACTTAGAGTTCTTCTTCTTCTTTATTCTTTCAATTTGTGTAATTTATTAAGGATGATTTTTCAAATATTGTTGGTTTTAATTTCCGTTATGAACTAATTTCTTTAATTAAGATTCCAATTGAACCTTTTATGGCTATGAATTAATTATTTGATTTATTCCAATTATTTATTTTGAAGTGAATTGTTCATCTTGCTTTGTGCTGATTGATTAATTATCTGGCCAATAATTACCTTGTTACTCTAGAAGGAATTGAAAAAGGAATTCTAGGGTTAGAACTGGGCATGGTGACATGTGACTTAGTTATTTGTATAGTGAATAATTAGGTTTCTGAATAGAATGGTAATATCTGTTCGCCGCATGTAACACATAAGGAATTGAGATTGAAAAGAGTTTAATTCAATTGTTTTGCATAGGAATATAGCAAAATTAATCTGGATTAAATAGAAGGCAATTGATCACTTAGAAAAGGACTTTTGGCATTTGAGAATTCCTGTTAATAATTCAGTAGACATAATAATTGGGATAATTGGATAATTGATTTATAGTTCATAATTGGGGATATTGGAGTCTTAATCCTTATTTATCTGAATTCAATCAAATCTTAGTTTTTTTTATTTGCTTTATTTTAGAATAATCTCTTTTAATTATTTTAATTTAGTTTTCTTAAGTTGAAAAATCACATTTTATGGTTGTTTAAATAAAATTGGATTGATATAGTGCTAGTAGTTGGAATTTATTAATTAGAATTCTCTATGGGATCGACACTCTATCTTATCACTTTATTACTTGTTAACCGTGTATACTTGCACGTTTGCTTTGATTGTGAAATCAACCAACAAGTTTTTGAATACCCCCAAACTTAAATCGTTGCATGTCCTTAAGCAACAAGACACAAGACACAAAAGATAACTAAACAACCATACAATATGCAAATTATCTATATGTTCTTAACTCTAGCAATCCAATAGCTTATATATTCATTAGACCTCAGAAAAATAACAAAAAACATGCTAATACATCATGTTACTGCAGTTCAATAATATCCCAATAATCAATGAATCTAAATATGTTATTACTGATATTGTGAGTGTGTGTTCAACAACCATGCTAACCAATGAACAGCAAAATATGAAAGATAATAAAGTTCTTAATAGGCATCATACAGTTTCAATTCGAGAACTCATCAAATAAACTTGATTCAACTGAAATTAAACATTTACCAAAGTCCAGGGGTCAAAATGGAATACTTATGCTTTTTTATAACGGGGGATTTTTGCACTTTTCCCGCTTTATTATATTTTTTTTTGTTTTCACTTTTTTTTCATGACTATGCATTGTCTTACTCCCTTAGGATTTTCAGTGTTACCTTAACGAGCTTTCGACCAACGACTCCCAAGCCATTAAGACCTTAGGGCGCTAGGTGTATAGATAATCCCCTCGGGCTTACTTACTCAAGTAACAAAGGCCACAAAACTAGACAAGCATGCCACTGTTTTTTTTTCATCATTTCTTTTTTTTTTCAAAGCTTATATACTCCAAATATTTTTCCCCCAAACTTGAGTTTATATCTAAATTCAGTCTTCATTAGCTATTTAAATTGTTAATTCATTTCACTAGCATTCATCCTTTAGAACTCTATTATCTATCTATTTAAACTATCATAGCCAACATGATCATTTTTCAAAACGTGTTATCCTTATAAAATCAATGTCAAACAGATAAAGATTTAAATCATGTCAAGAAAATCATATCACTAGCGTAGCAATCCTTACTAGACTTGTTCATGCAAATTTTAATTTCATCATTGGCCCAAAACATACGTACTATCAAAGGCTGGAATTAACATGCAATCCTAAAATGCAACACTTAATCAAAATAATAAAGATCCAAATTAAAAACATTAACAATCTAATAATGCAAAGTAAAAATTAACTACCCCCAAACTTAACAAGAGCAATGTCCTCATGCGAAAGATAAAACAATATAAAACAGAGGACTTCCCTGACGAGCTTATTCCTCGGGTGGAGCATCCTCATCCTCGCTCATCTCTTGATCAGAAGGGGGAAACACAGGCAGAATTGGAGCAGTAGGGAACTGGCTAAGAGTAACGCCCGGGTACAGTTGGGCGTGCATGGCATTTTGAGCAGTAAATTGGTTGACCATATATTTGTAGATGACATCTTGACATTCTGAAAGACGGACATTCTGAGATTTAATATTGTAAAACCATCCGTCTATTTCGCGCTGGAGCGCTTCAGGAACCACACCACGATGAGCTGCTAAGGAAGGACCATAAGTAGGTGGAGCTTGTGTAGCTTCAACTTGGGGAATTATAAAACCCAATCCCCTAGGGTTGTTCTCCCCACCTGTCCACACTTTATACCTGCTACTTAACTTGTGGTCCAACACGGGTATTGGCATCTGAATCATCTCATCCGACTTCCATTTTACCCCAAACTTAGCACACAAAACGTAGATGAGAGATGGATGGGGTAAACCTCCTGTGGTTCCGCGACGTGACGCATGGAAAATGGACTGCTGAATAAGGTGGCCGACATCAATCTTTAGGCCTTGGATGATGGATTACAGCACTACCGCTCTCTCTTTAGTGACATGGCTCACATGTGTGCATGGCATGAGTTTGGCACAAACAAAGGCATATCATGCCTTTCCATATAGACTGAGGTGAGACAGCGGGAAAGTCATGCTGCCACACTCATGCACGGTCCATGTGGTGCCCGATTGACAAAGCTCATGAATTATCTTTTCATAGTCCGACCCATCACTCACGAGTCTAGCATACTCATTATTCAGGCCCTCTACTGGAAGTTGATAGCACCCGTTAATGTCTTCTTCGCCAATTTCAACTGTTTTGCACCCCACAAAGACCCCATAATTGTAATGCTCGGGCACGTTGTCGTAGAACTCTTTTACAACTGCAATCACCGTTGGATCGGGCTGCTCGGTGAGTGTGAACCAATTCCTCTCAGCTATCATGACCGCTATGTCCCCATCTTTGGATTGATCGGGCCTTAAACCTCGTTCAGGGATAAGAGAACGGATAGCCATCTTGTTTTATCACTCCTGTGCTTCGGCGGAGACAAACCTTAGATTGTCAAATTTTGGTGGAGCCGAGGCGGAACCAGAACCTTCAATGCGTTGATGCTTTGATGCCATTGACAAAATTCTGCACATAAAGACATACACATGTATTAGCATTGGACAAAATTCTAGTTAGTCGACACGCATTCATGATACTACCCCCAAACTTCAAAATATCTGAGTACGTTGAGTACAGTGTTGGGGGTGGCATCACACATAATAGTATGAAACCGCACAAGTGTACCGATTATGTGCATGTATTCTTTAACTTCTATAATTGGCAACAAAAACACGAGATATACCCATAAGATTTGTCATGTAAAGCAAGATGATCCATGTATGCAACAAGTCGGTTTAGTACTTGCTCACAATAGTGATTAAAATGCGTGACAGTAGGCCAATACAATTGTGGTGGCTCAATGACAAGTAAATACAGTGTATGGATATTGAGATATGTGTAAATTTAACCATTCGCATTGAGTCAGGCAATTTATCGAACACCTTATGAGCAATTAATAATTCGTTTTGAATCAACATTAGTTTTCTATCAAATCAAACCCGTAGTGTTCAATCACCACATACACTTGATAGCCCAATCAAAGTGAATCACATACGTATAATAGGAGATATTCAAAATCAGAAAGATCACAATTTGCACTTTTAAAGATACTAGCATGTGAATCAAGAGGGCTACACATTTGAGAATCTGCAACTATGTATAACTAGGGGTATGGAAGACATCATGTATACTCAGTTCAAAATATGGAAGATTATACATACCTTGGATTAATGCAAGTACCAACAAAATTAATGTAGGAAAGTAGTGACTGAATCGAACTGTATTGTTACCACAAGATGCGCACGGTTTATATTGGCTTAGGGGATGGTCGGTTATGAAGGAATAGAAATCGATGGAACGTGAATGCGTGATAGAGGAAGTTGAAGAAGTGTAGGAGTGTTCACAACAGCATATAAAGGAGAGCACGTGTATATTTTTTTTTTCAAACCTGGAAGTCCAGCGTCGGGGCGCTGGGACTTACTCTTGAACTACCGCCGGGGTGCTAAGCATAAGGGTCTAATGGTGAGGTCCAGTGCAGGGGTGCTCTGATGAAGGCTTTTGACAACGCCGGGGCGCTAGGCATCAGGGTCTGTTGAGCGTCTTGAGCGTCGGGGAGCTGCAATTGTATAGAAAGCCGTATGGGCAAGGCTAATGGTATATGCCGATCTTGATGGGGAACATGTCTTAGAGGCGTTGATCTGGATGCTCTTTACGTCCTTAAGTGGTCATCTTGCAACTATGTGGGGTGTAAAACATACGGATGTTATGCATATTTTATTATAAAACGAATAAAATAAAAATGAAATAAACTAAAATAAAATAAAGTAAAATAAAAACAAATGGGGTTGCCTCACTGAAGCGCTTGGTTTATAGTCTTCCGCCCGACTGTGGTGTGTTGTTCAATTGTCCACTGGTTTGGATAGGTACACGGCCGTAGATTGGCGATCAATGGGTTCACTCCAGTAGTGTTTAAGTCATTGACCGTTCACCTTGAATATGCATTTTGAAATTGGTTCCTCGACTTCGATATTACCGTGTGGTGCAACAGATACAACTTTGAAAGGTCCCGACCAACGAGATTTCAGTTTGCCAGGGAATAAACGCAATCTTGAGTTGAAAAGTAAGACTTGTTGGTCTGGTTCAAATGTCCGATCAAGAATTTTCTTATCATGCCAAGCTTTGACTTTCTCCTTGTAGAGTTTTTCATTTTTATAGGCATTGAATCGGAATTCGTCCATCTCATTCAATTGCAATAACCTTTTCTCACCCGCTGCTTGTAAATCAAAGTTAAGTTTACGAATGGCCCAATGTGTACTGTGTTCTAATTCGATGGGGAGATGACACGCTTTTCTGTAGACCATCCGATAAGGTGACATGCTTATAGAATTCTTATATGTTGTTCGATATGCCTATAGAGCATCGTCAAGACGCAATGACCAATCTTTTCGTGACGGATTTACCACCTTTTCCAGAATTCGCTTAACCTCCCTATTCGAGACTTCTGTTTGACCATTGGTTTGGGGATGATATGCGGCTGCAATTTTATGATGAACCCCATATTTTGTGAGCAACTTTGTGAATTTTTTATTGCAGAAGTGAGTCCCCTCATCACTTATTATCGCTCTCGGCGTCCCAAATCGTGTGAAGATGTTTTTCTTTAAGAATCAGAGAACAACATTGGCATCATTTATGGGTAAAGCTGCGGCTTCTACCCATTTAGAAACATAATCTACCGCCAACAGAATGTACCAATTATTGAAAGAGGATGAGAAGGGTCCCATAAAGTCGATCCCCCACACGTCGAACAGTTCAACCTCCAAAATTGTGTTGAGTTGCATTTCATTATGCTTGGAGATATTACCTACGCGTTGGCACCGATCACACTTCAGCACATAAAGGTACGCATCTTTGAACAGAGAAGGCCAGAAAAATCTCGATCAGTAACACTTTCGTCTGTTTGTGACGATCACCAGAATAATGACCTCCATAATCTGACGAGTGGCAATGACCTAGTATGCTGTCCATCTCTTCATGTGGCACACAACGTCTAATCATTTGATCCACGCAGGCCTTAAATAGAAATGGTTCGTCCCAATAATATTGCTTCACGTCATGGAGGAACTTCTTACGTTGCTGTGAGTTCAAATTCGATGGTAATACCTTAGCAACCACGTAATTCACGTAATCAACATATTAAGGCAATATTGTGGTTACTCGGAGAAGCTGTTCATCCGAAAATTTCTCATTGATCGTGACGATGTCTTTTTGCTAGACTTCTGCATTTTCTAACCGAGAAAGATGATCTGCCACTTGATTTTCTGTACCTTTTCTTTCCCGGATTTCTAAATCAAACTCTTGCAATAATAGAACCCACCGTATTATCCTTCTTCTCAATCAGATATTTGATAGTAGAATGATCCGTGTAGATAATTACCTTGGTCCCAATCAGATATGCTCTGAATTTGTCGAAGGCAAACACAACTGCAAGTAATTCTTTTTTGGTGGTTGTGTAGTTCAACTGGGCATCAGTCAACGTCTTGCTGGAATAGTAGATTGTGTGAAAAATCTTATCGTGACGTTGTCCCAATACTGCTCCAACTGCGTAGTCACTGGCGTAGCACATCAATTCCAACGGTAAAGACCAATCGGGCGCCACAATAATTGGAGCAGAGACCAACTTCTTCTTTAAGACCTCAAATGCCTCGATACATGACTGATCCATCTTGAAAGGCATATCTTTCTCCAACAGGGAACATAAGGGTTTTGAAATTTTAGAGAAATCTTTAATGAAGCGTCTATAGAAACCCGCATGTCCCAAGAAGCTCCGGATTCCCTTCACAGATGATGGAGGGGGTAATTTCTCAATTGTCTCAATCTTCGCTTTGTCCACCTCTAACCCTGTTGCAGAAACCTTATGCCCTAGAATAATCCCTTCTTTCACCATAAAGTGACATTTTTCCCAGTTAAGGACCAAGTTAGTCTCCACGCATCGTTTTAACATTAAAATCAAAATTTTTAAACATAAATCAAAGCTATCACCGAACACAAAAAAGTCATCCATAAATACCTCCAAATTCTGTTCTACCATGTCGGAGAAGATCGCCATCATGCACCGTTGAAAGGTTGTCGGTGCATTACATAACCCAAAAGACATGCGCCGGAATGCAAACGTACCGTAGGGGCATGTGAATGTAGTTTTCTCTTGATCCTCCGGTGCTATGTCAATTTGATTATACCCATAATATCCATCCAAAAGACAATAGAACTAATGTCCCGCTAGCCTATCCAACATCTGATCAATGAACGGCAAAGGGAAGTGATCCTTGCGTGTGGCTTTATTTAGCTTGCGGTAGTCCATACACACTCTCCATCTTGTAACTATTCTAGTAGGGATGAGCTCATTAGCTTCATTCTTCACCACTGTCATTCCCCCTTTCTTTGGTACGTACTGTATAGGACTCACCCATGAACAATCCGATATTGGGTAAATAATGCCAGCATCCAACCATTTTATTATCTTCTTTTTCACTACAGCCTTCATAATGGGGTTTAGCCTTCTTTGCATCTCAATGGTTGGATTTGCCCCCTCTTCCATTAAAATCTTGTGCATACAATAAGATGGACTAATTCCCCGAATATCTGCTATAGTCCACCCAATTAGTGTTTTGAACTCTCGCAAGACCCGTAACAGTTTCTCCTTTTGCGTGTCAGTTAACTCCGTCGAAACAATAACTGGTAGGGTAGCGTCTTTTCCCAAATAAGAATACTGTAGATGAGATGGTAGTGGCTTTAATTCCAACACCGGTGGCTCTTCTATCGAGGGTTTGAACTTTTAACCTTCCGTTTCGTGCCTCTCAAGGGTGTCGAATGATTGATTGCTTTTCTGGAAGACTAATGATGTATCTAGCCATTTGACATATTCAATGTCCTCTTCAATGCCGCAATCGTTTATCCCAAGCAAAATGGATTCAAGCGGGTCCTCCGAAAAATTTCCACTGAACTTGTGATTAACCAATTCCTCCATGATATCAACCCGCATACACTCACTTTTTTCTTTCAGATAAGACATTGACTTGAATACATTAAAGGTGACCTCTTGATCTTCAACTCGCATTGTCAATTCGCCTTTTTGCACATCAATCAAAGTTTTCCCCGTTGCTAAAAATGGTCGCCCAAGAATAATTGGGATTTCACTATCCACTTCACAATCCAAGATAAAGAAATCTGCGGGGAAGATGAATTTATCCACTTTAACTAAAACATCCTCAAGAATACCTCGTGGATATGTAACTGATTGATCCGCCAACTGCAAACTGATATTTGTCGGTCGTGGAGCCTGAAGTCCAAACTGGCTGTAGATGGACAATGGCATCAAATTTATACTGGGCCACAAATCACACAATGCTCGTCCTGAAATCTGATTTCCAATTTCACAAGGTATATTTAAGCTATCTGGATCCTTGAGCTTCGGAGGTAACATATTCAGTATAATTGCACTGCACTCTTTGGTCAATGCCACTATTTCAAACTCACCCAATTTCCTCTTCCTCGACAAAACCTCCTTCATAAACTTGGCGTAACTCGGCATTTGTTCCAAGGCTTCGGCAAAGGGGATGTTGATATGCAGTTTTTTGAAAATATCCAAGAATCGTGAAAACTACTTATCCAACTTGGATTTCTGAAACCTCTGCGAATACAGTATGGGAGGCATTGTGATGGTTGGTTCCGGTCCTTTCTGCTCTAAGGTCTCATCTTGATGTTTTTTGGTGTCCACTACTTCCTCTGTTGTACGTGTTGCGTTGTCCTTCTTTTTCGTATCCGTGACTGTATCTTGCAAATCCTTTCCACTTCATAGAGTTACATCCTTACAATGCTCATCTCTGCCCAGATTCTTCTCTGTGTCACTCGGAAGTGTTCCAAGTGGTCGGTTATTAAGTGCATGCGCTATCTGTCCCACTTGATTTTCCAGATTCTTGATCGACGCACTTTGGCTTTGCATATTTAGCTCTATTTGATTAAATTTTTTCTCATTTGCCTCGTTCATTTTTTCAGACGCTTTAACAAATCTATCCATGGCTTCTTATCAACTTGCTTTCCGCTCTAGTTGTTGTGTCTGATTTTAAAATCCGGATGTGTTTTGTTGTCTCGACGCTTGAGCTTGAGCTTGATTGTTACTCCATGAAAACCCCGGATGATTTCTCCAACCCGAATTATATGCATTTTGATTCGGGTAAGGTTGGGTAGATCAATTATAGCTCCCTACGAACTGAGCTGATTCAGAATTTATGGCACAGTGATCTATAGCATGACCCCCAACATATAATTGGCAACCCATCGCTACCTGCTGTGTGGATTGTGGACGCCATATTTCCATTTGCTTAGCCATTGCGGCCACTTGTGCTGTTAATGTTGTTATCACATCTACGTCATACTTTCCCGGTGTTTTCAGAGGATTAGACCTAGTCATGGGCCACAGATAGTTGTTGGTGGCCATTGTCTCTAACAGCTGATATGCCTCATCAAAACATTTAGACATGATCGCTCCCCTTGTTGCTGCATCAATACTAGCCCTCGTGGACACGTGCAAACCATCACAAAATATCCCTAACTGCATCTACTGCCAAATTCCGTGGTGTGGGCAATTACGGAGCATATCCTTAAACCTTTCCCACGCCTCATATAACGACTCTGAATCAAATTGTGCGAAAGTGTGAATATCGTTCTGTAGTTTTGCCGACTTCGCTGGTGTGAAAAACTTAGCTAGAAATTTTTAAGCTAAGTCGTCCCAAGTGGTGATTGAGCCAGGAGGCAAAGAGTGTAGCCAACTTCGAGCTTTATCTTTCAAGGTAAACGGGAACATCCTCAACCTGGTAGCATCTTCCGACACATTATTGAATTTGAAGGTGTCACAAACTTCCAAGAAACTTAAGATATGCTCATTCTGATCATCTATCGAACTACCCCCAAACTGACATGTATTCTGAAGCATCTGAATTGTTCCCGGTTTAATCTCAAAACTCTTTGCATTGATCGTTGGCCTCCTAGTACTCGACTGTATATCCGTGACATTCGGCATGGCATAATCCCTAAGTGATTTCTGATCGTTCCCTGCTATGTTCACTGGAATTTCTTATTCTGCCAGTTCTTCTTCCACAGGTGACACTGCACTAGTCGACTGCAATTTCCAGAACTTCCTTTCAATATCGTCTGTATAAGGAAAAAGTTCCTTTTTTGCCCTTGATCTAGTGTGCATACACTCGCAAAGAATTCCTGCAAATATAAGAAGAAAAATAAGTAACGTTTAAATTAATACCGAATTGATTATAACTAATATGGAATTAATACTAATAAAAAAATTCCCTAGCAACGACGCCAAAAACATTTTGGTTGATTTCACAATCAAAGCAAACGTGCAAGTATACACGGTCAACAAGTAATAAAGTGATAAGATAGAGTGTCGATCCCACAGAGAATTCTAATTAATAAATTCCAACTACTAGCACTATATCAATCCAATTTTATTTAAACAGCCATAAAATTTGATTTTTCAACTTAAGAAAACTAAATTAAAATAATTAAAAGAGATTATTCTAAAATAAAGTAAATAAACAAAACTAAGATTTGATTGAATTCAGATAAATAAGGATTAAGACTCCAATATCCCCAATTATGAACTATAAATCAATTATCCAATTATCCCAATTATTATGTCTACTGAATTGTTAACAGGAATTCTCAAATGCCAAAAGTCCTTTTCCAAGTGATCAATTGCCTTCTATTTAATCCAGATTTATTTTGCTATATTCCTATGCAAAACTATTGAATTAAACTCTTTTCAATCCCAATTCCTTATGTGTTACATGCGGCGAACAGATATTTCCATTCTATTCACAAACCTAATTATTCACTGTGAAAATAACTAAGTCACATGTCATCATGCCCAGTTCTAACCCTAGAATTCCCCTTTCAATTCCTTCTAGAGTAACAAGGTAATTATTGGCCAGATAATTAATCAATCAGCACAAAGCAAGATGAACAATTCACTTCAATATAAATAATTGGAATAAATCAAATAATTAATTCATAGCCATAAAAGGTTCAATTGGAATCTTAATTAAAGAAATTAGTTCATAACGGAAATTAAAACCAACAATCTTTGAAAAATCATCCTTAATAAATTACACAAATTGAAATAATAAAGAAGAAGAAGAACTCCAAGTGAAAATCTTCAAATTCTCCTCTTGCTCCTTCATCAACCCCCAATTGTGTAGATTAGATCCCCTTTTCAATTAAACTAGCCATTATATACTCCACTTGTCCAACCCATTCCCTTTTCAAATCAACTTCTTAATAACCAACCCATTAATGCAAGTCAATATCTCGATCCACGCCATTCCCTCGGTCAACAACATTCTCGGCCAATATACCAAGACGGAGAAATACACTAGAAGGAGCGTCGCGGCGCTAAGGTGCAGAAGTTGGCTATTATGTCCCTTTTTAGCTCAAATGCCCCCAAGTATTCCTACGGCTCACAAATCTGCAATAGCACAACTAAACACAGTAAAACAAATCTAAATGCTTTGAGAATACAATAAATTAAGCCCAAATATATCCAATTCATGGGTATATAACCCAATCATCATTACACATGTTAGACCTTTTTCACGTGTTTTTTCAAACAAATCTCACATAACATGAGAACACCAAAGAACAAGAAATGAAAAAGGGACAAATAAAAATCCCGACGTCGACAGGTGGTGACTCTGCTGGGGACACCAGTAAGAGGGTTTAAGCCGCTACTACAAGCTTTTCAAAACTGTTATATGCTTGTGTGTGAATGTTGCATTTACATTTATAATGAATGTGTGAGACCCCAGATTTTATCAATAAAGATTTAAATTTTGTCGATATAATTTTTAAGATTATGGTGTGAATTTGAGATAATATTATAGTTGTGGGTAGTATTTATAAATTTTGCAAAGTATGCAAGTGGTTATATTATATTCGATTGGTCGGGGAATATTCAGGTTTAGCAGGAATATTCGCATACAACTACTCAATCATTGGTGGACCCTAATGTAATTATTGTCGGATCGAGAAAACGATAAAAAATATTTTATTGAAATAACGGCGGAAGTTTTACCGTGGTTCTTGTTGAACTACTCATTAGTAAAAAGTACGATGTACGTGTGGTTGCATAGTAGCACCACAGTATTGATTATTGATGCTTATGTGAGAAGTCACTCGGTTTGATTCCATTATTATCGATTAATAATATGAATTATTATAGCGATAATGACGTTTTGTTTTATTCAGTATTATTAACGTAATAAAAGCGAAACATCTTTTATATAAAATAGAATACTTTATTAAAGTTATTCTATAAATAGAATATATTATATTTTATTATGCATAGTGTTGCATAGTATTTTGCATAGTGTTTTGCATAGTATTGCATAGTGTTTGCATAGTAAAATGTTTTTATATAAATAGAATATATTATATTTTATTTAAAAGATTTTTTCTTTAAATATGGACCGTCGATTAAAGTAAATCAATCTGGACCGTTCGTGGATTAGTTACTATGCATTTCATTTTCCTATAAATAGAAGCTCATTCCTTCATTATTTTCTTACTTAATTCATTGAAACTCTAGAGAGAGAAATTAGAGAGAAGCTATAGAGAGAAAAATAGAAAGAAGAAGAGTATTCGCTACTTCACTACTTCTATATTTAGTTCTTTTACGGTAGAGGGTGTTATTCTTTCTTCTTGAAGAGAACTTCATTATTCCATTCATTATTATTACATTGGAATAACTTTGTAAAAGTGGCATACCCTATACATAACTTTGATACGCTGCAGGTATACCCTATACTTGGTGGTGAAATCCTTATGTTATTCCATTGCTTATTATTCATTGGAATAACTCAGATATGTGATTTACCCTATACTTGGTGACATTCTTCTATTATTCTCATTGGAACATCACATGCTGTGTGTTTTACAGGACACGGTTTAAAATCTTTATTATTATTACATTGGAACATCCTGCTCGTGTGTTTTACAGGACCCACCGGTTCCGCTTTTATTATTCTACATTGGAACATCCTCATGCGTGTGTTTTGGGACATGGTTCCGCTCTTTATCATTCATTGCTGAATATCCTATCTCGTGTGTTTTACACCGGATCTGGTTCCATCTTTATTATTCGTTGGAACATCCCGCTTGTGTGAATTTCACGACCTGGTTCAAATTATTATTATTCTGTTGGAATAACACATACATCGGCAACCGCATGCATGGTGATTTCTTTTGTTATTCCATTCTTTATTATACCCAATTGGTTAAAACTTTGACTTCTATACTCCATGAAATTAGTAGAATATCCTTGATATTTGCGTTTCATCCAAAGATCTTTTCATGGAAATATTCTTCCGATCATTCTTGAATTTTACTCTCTGTAAACAAAGATCATGTTGACAATTTGGACGTTAATAATTCATGGATTAAATAATTCTTGAACTTGTTTTATTGAATTATTATGTCATTGTCATCATCCTCATGTTATATTATGTTATCTTTGGCTTACGTGCATAGATGAACTTAGTATGATTATGACCGAGGATCATTCGGTATAATCATGACTTGATATAAATGATGTGACAAAAGTCCTCAAAGTGGCTGTGAATGCGATGATGGATAGTTTTTGGTATGATTATGACCGGGGGTGATTCGGTATAGTCATGACCATTGATAATTTGATGAAAATCCTTGACCGTGGTGCGTGGATGATTAGATGTGGTGGTTTATTTATTGTCGAGTCTCAAATGATAAAAATTGATGAAAACCTTTTAAAACCTAAAAGATAGTAGACTTTATTCTCTACTTGACTCTTTTAATAGATTGTTTATTCCATTGCAGCTTAAACTTGGTTGTCTATTGTATTTTATCGGTTTAACACTCGTTGAAGGCTAATGATAATTTATTACGCATTATCTTAGTCATAATATTTCTTCTTGGGCTAGTTGAGCTCACCCTTTCTTTCACCTTTATTCTCTTCGTGAAATGAGAACATAGTTGGGACTTAGTCGGGGAGCGGAGTAATGGTCCGAGAGGATAGCATTAGTAGTCCTCACTATTACGTGAAATAGTGTGATAATAGTTGTAATGAGGACTCCTTTTGAGTTTGTATAATATCTAGTAGATAATATTTGTATTCAAACTCACAGTTTATGTCGTATTGTACAGCACGCTTATATTAGTAAGTTGTATTTGAATTTATGTACCATGTAAGTGGCGACCCAAGATGGGTGACGATATACCTAATTTTGGGGCGCCACGGTTGGTATCGTAGCTTAGGATATGATCCCCGGCCGAGATGTGAGATAAGAACTAGGAGGGGAGAGCGGGGAATTCCTTCAGCTAGTATGACCTACCTAAATTTATTTGGTATTTAATTGGTCGATCACGAGTATAGGGATAATATGTGATATGTTAATTAACCCTTATTTTATGGCGATTTGAAAATGGCATCCGAGAATGTTGAGAATAGCAATGGAGCATGAGGAGACTGTTGATTCTCCATGATCAATAATCGGGACAATGTACAACAGGATGGCGATAATCCTCCCGTAAATAACAACACCGATCAATTGACTAACGATTGTGACGCTTAAAAGGTTTTTAGAATTAAATGCAACATCGGTAAAGCGACTCTGCTCAAAACGTAGGTGGAAACACGGAAAAATCTCGGTGGTCACCGCTAAACAATTCAAGGAGTTGGGACCACCGGAGTTTAAGGAGAGCCAAAACCACTTCGGCGAAAAGCATGGATTAAGCAGATTACCAAGATATTTGATGTCTTGGGATGCTCGAGGAGCAAAAGGTTCCTTTTGCCGCCTTTATGTTATGCGGAGAGGCAGACATGGTGGGAATCGATAAAACGTACTCAACCTGCTGTACTGAAGATATCTTGGGAGAAGTTCCAGGAGCTGTTCAACGACAAATACTTTCCTGAAAGTATTCGCCACATGAAGGAGGTGGAGTTTATCAAGTTGGAACAAAGCAATATGACCGTGTCGCAATACGAGGCAAAATTTGCGGAGTTATCACGATTTGCGTCCCACTTGGTGGATAATGAAGAGAGAATGGCGCGAATGTTTTTAAGAGGTTTGAAGCCAGAGATACGTCAACATCTTATTTCTCATAAACTGTGTTTTTATTCGGATGTTGTAAATAGGGCTCGATTAGTGGAGCGCGATAACGAGTCAACTTAACTAAAAGAGAGAAGCGTAAGAAAATTATAATACCAAATGAAAGTAGTCATCGAAGCGGTGACAACAAGCGTGGAGGGAATCAACAGGCCAGATATGGTAACCACTTCGGTGGTAATCAGGGCCAAAATAATAAGAATGGACATTTCAAGAAAAGGAGATTCAACAATGATGGAAAGACGTCAGCACCAGCACCTGTTGTTAAGGAAGGAGAAGGACCACCTATCATATGCTTCAAATGCGGAGGAGAGGGACACATCAGTCCGAACTGCGCCATGCCATCCAAAGCATGTTATAATTGTGGAAGAGAAGGCCACTTAGCTCGATTTTGTCGTTTACCGAAGACGAATTCAACTAGGATGGAGGCACCAAAGGCTGTCCCAGACAAACCAGAGCCGGTAGTTTAAGAGAGAGCGTTTTTTTTTCTTCTCGTGACGAGGAACCTGAATAAAATTATCACGGGTAAGTTAATCGTAAGCTCTTGCGAAGTCTATACCTTATAAGATACCGGTTCTACCCATTATTTTATCTCTCTTGCTTGCGTTTAACGTTTAAATTTGACTCCGGAGAAATTAGACTTTGATTTATCTATTGAAACTTCGTTGGGAGAAACCTTCGTTACCTCCACTGTTTATTAATCTTGTTGTTTCAAATAAACACTTTCACGTTACCTGTCTATCTTATCTCTTTAAAAATACTTGCCTTTGAGGTAATTTTTGAAAACGATTGATTAACTACTCATTATTCTTTTTGTAAGGTTGTTAGCTTTCATATTCCTAACCAACCTGTTATACGAATTCAAAGTAACCAAATCCTAAAGTTAATCACTGTTATATCAAGCCATAAGTAAGGAGCCCGATCCTTTCGTTGTTGACTTCCTTGTGTGGAATGCACCGAAGCCAGACTTTCTGTAGGCGACGTCATGACTGAAGATGGCAAGTTGATAGGTATCATTGTGAGGTGCTATCCAGGTTAAGGGATAGAAGTCACAGTTGGTATTAATGTGACGTACTATCCAAGTCTTGGACGAGAGTAACAGTTTTGAATGATATTTCTATCATTAATAAATTTCTTGGCGTATTCTTGAAGACTTCCTAGCCTACCCTAGAGCGTGAAATCGAATTTTGTATTGACCCCAGTACAAAACCCATTTCTTAAACCCTCAAATATTTCTTCAACTAAAAGGATCTGTTTACGTGGATTATGATGAAAGTCATAATAAAAGTATAGAACTAATAAAAATCATGGGTATATGAAGTATTAGTAAGTTTTATGATGAGTTGTGTTGGTTAGTATGTGAAAACATGAAAGTTTCTTAGAAATCACAAAGAGTTGAAAATCAGATTTTAGTGAAAAACGTAACATGAAATTCAATTGACCATATCTCCTGTTATATTTTGAATTTTTGAATGTGGTCAAGTCCTAGAGTTAGATCTATGAGTTACCTAACTAATCCAAGTGGAATTACTGGAAAAGGTGTTGTAGATTTTGTGTGGACTGATTTTAGCAAAGGAGTGCAAAGCTGCAAAAACCGAAAAAAGCTTCTGCCATGATTTTAGAGAGGCTGTTTCGGCCACTTAAATTATGAGAAAAATTCTGGCCTTTTGGGACATGAAAGTATATGGTATAAAGTACCTCCTGTCCAAAAATGAGCTCATTTTGACTTAAAATGAGCAAGTTATGACTATTTCAATATTTAGGTTTTTAAATTTAAAACGCTATAACCTGAGTTCTATAACTCAGATGACCATGAAATTTAAACTGGAAGCTCATGTTAACATGTGTAAGGTCCTGCCAAGATTTGGGAATTTTGGAGTTAAACTTGAGGTAGCTAATTTCTTAAGGAATTAAGTGGAAATTGATTTTTAAAAATAGTAAATGAATTTTAAAAATTCGAGAAAATATATTTTCATTATGGGACTATATTATGCTAAATCCCAGAAAAGAAATATTTTTAGGGCTGATTTGGTATTTTCATGAAAATAGTTTAGTTACTGAACATATGAGTTAAATATGTTATGTGAAGTAACAAAGTTGAAAATAGGATTTTATGGCTAGAGAATCCTATATAGAGTATATGCATATTTTTGATGAGGATTTGATAATTGGTGATGATATCTTATGAGTATGGCATTTTGAATGATTAAATGCATTATATGGTAAAGCGTAAACAATTGAGATAAATTGTTTATAAATTTAAAAAGTGATTAAAATATTGTTATAATATTAATGATATTAGATTATGAGATTATTAAGTGATTGATAACATGGGATATTCTTGAATTACGGATAAATTATATTATAAATATTTAATATTTATCCTTTATCTCATTTGATTGATTCTTTATATCATTATCCTCATGTTTATATTATGTTGAAAGTCATCGTGGCTGTAGTGCATAGATGGACTTGGTATGATTATGACCACGGATTATTCGGTATAATCATAACAGTAAATGAATACACAATTATCTTTGGTAGTAGTGCATGGATAATTTGTGGTCGTGATACTAATAAATATCCTTGGCCTGTAGTGCGTGGATGATTCGATGATGTGGATTAATTATTGGTGAGTCTCAAAGAATGAAATATTAATTCATGGATGCGTTCAAAGTCATCTGTGGCTTACGTGCATAGATGGACTTGGTATGATTATGACGTGGATTGTTGGATAATCATAACCGTAATTGAAAACACGAATATCCTTAGCCAGTAGTGCATGGATAATTTGTGGTCGTGATACTATTAAGCTGAGTCTCAGTATTATTGGTTTTACATCTTTGGCCTGTAGTGCAAAGATGAATTGTTAATAAATATCTTTGGCCTGTAGTGCAAAGATGAATTGTTAATGAATATCTTTGGCCGGATTGCAAAGATGAATTTAATGTTTTCAACGATAAAGGTATTCAAGGTATCCTCATCTTTTTATCATATCAGGTACGTACCCTAATTTCGAGGGCGAAATTCCATAAGGAGGGGAGATTGTGAGACCCCAGATTTTATCAATAAAGATTTAAATTTTGTCGATATAATTTTTAAGATTATGGTGTGAATTTGAGATAATATTATAGTTGTGGGTAGTATTTATAAATTTTGCAAAGTATGCAAGTGGTTATATTATATTCGATTGGTCGGGGAATATTCGGTTTAGCAGGGAATATTCAGATAACTACTCAATCATTGGTGGACCCACAATGAAATTATTGTCGGATTGAGAAAACGACAAAAATATTTTATTGAAATAACGGCGGAAGTTTTACCGTAGTTCTTGTTGAACTACTTTCGGTAGTAAAAAAATACGATGTCGTGTGGTTGCATAGTAAGACACCGGTATTGATTATTGATGCTTATGTGAGAAGTCACTCGGTTTGATTCCATTATTGCCGATTAATAATATGAATTATTATAGCGATAATGACGTTTTGTTTTATTCAGTATTATTAACGTAATAAAAGCGAAACATCTTATATATATAAAATAGAATACTTTATTAAAGTTATTCTATAAATAGAATATATTATATTTTATTATGCATAGTGTTGCATAGTATTTTGCATAGTGTTTTGCATAGTATTGCATAGTGTTTGCATAGTAAAATGTTTTTATATAAATAGAATATATTATATTTTATTTAAAAGATTTTTCTTTAAATATGGACCGTCGATTAAAGTAAATCAACTGGATAGTTCGTGGATTAGTTACTATGCATTTCATTTTCCTATAAATAGAAGCTCATTCCTTCATTATTTTCTTCTGAATTCATTGAAACTCTAGAGAGAGAAATTATAGAGAGAAGCTATAGAGAGAAAAATAGAAAAAGAAAGAGTATACTCGCTACTTCACTACTTCTATATTTAGTTCTTTTTACTAGAAGTGGGTGTTATTCTTTCTTCTTGAAGAGAACTTACATTATTCCATTCATTATTATTACATTGGAATAACACCGTAAAAGTGGCATACCCTATACATAACTCAGATACGCGGTATACCCTATACTTAGTGAAATCCTTATGTTATTCCATTGCTTATTATTACATTGGAATAACTCGTGATACATGTGTTTACCCTATACTTGGTGACATTCTTCTATTATTACGTTGGAACATCACATCGTGTGTTTTACACCGGATTCGGTTCCGTCTTTATTATTATTACGTTGGAACATCCACATGCATGTGTTTTACACCGGACTGGTTCCGCTTTTTATTATTCTCGTTGGAACATCACATGTCAGGTGTTTTACAGGACTGGTTCCGCTCTTTATCATTCATTGGAATATCCTATCGTGTGTTTTACACCGGATCCGGTTCCATCTTTATTATTCTCGTTGGAACATCCCGCTTTGTGAATTTCACCGACTGGTTCCGTTATTATTATTCGTTGGAATAACACTGTCATGCAAGCAACCGCATGCACATGGTGATTTCTTTTGTTATTCCATTCTTTATTATACCCAGTTGGTTAAAACTTTGACTTCTATACTCCATGAAATTAGTAGAATATCCTTGATATTTGCGTTTCATCCGATATCTCTTTCATGGAAATATTCTTCCGATCATTCTTGAATTTTACTCTATTTAAACAAAGATCATGTTGACAATTTGGACGTTAATAATTCATGGATTAAATAATTCTTGAACTTGTTTTATTGAATTATTATGTCATTGTCATCATCCTCATGTTATATTATGTTATCTTTGGCTTACGTGCATAGATGAACTTAGTATGATTATGACCGAGGATCATTCAGTATAATCATGACTTGATATAAATGATGTGACAAAAGTCCTCATTCTGTAATGCAAGTGATGGATAGTTTTTGGTATGATTATGACCGGGGTGGTGATTATAGTCATGACCATTGATAATTTGATGAAAATCCTTGACCGTGGGTACGGGGATGATTAGATGTGGTGGTTTATTTATTGTCGAGTCTCAAACGATAAAAATTGATGAAAACCTTTTAAAACCTAAAAGATAGTAGACTTTATTCTCTACTTGACTCTTTTAATAGATTGTTTATTCATTGCAGATTAAACCGGTTGTCTATTGTATTTTATCGGTTTAACACTTGTTGAAGGCTAATGATAATTTATTCTCGCATTATCTTAGTCATAATATTTTCATTGGGCTAGTTGAGCTCACCCTTTCTTTCACTTCATTCTCTTCGTGAAATGAGAACATATTTGGAGACGAAGTCTGGGGAGCGGAGTAATGGTCCGAGAGGATAGCATTAGTAGTCCTCACTATTACGTGAAATAGTGTGATAATAGTTGTAATGAGGACTCCTTTTGAGTTTGTATAATATCTAGTAGATAATATTTGTATTCAAACTCACGATTTTTATGTCGTATTGTATACTACGCTTATATTAGTAAGTTGTATTTGAATTTATGTACCATGTAAGTGGCGACCCAAGATGGGTGACGTATACCTAATTTTGGGGGCGTCACAGAATGTGTACGAATGCATTTTACTTATTGCACTGCAATATATCTATCTGTGATATTAGTGCTTCGCACATGTCATCATTTTCATAAACGGTGAGACACGTTGTATATGAATGTATGTTGTGTGGTTCCTCCACCAGGAGGTTATCCTGTCGGTGTTTGATTACTAGACTCGTAGGGAGACTAATTCCAACGATGCTCAGGAAAGGCACCACCAAGATTCGCTCAAGTTGAAAGACCGGATTAACTTCCCATCAAGTAGTTACGATGATCTGGGGACCTTCATGCCAAAAAACCGCGAGAGTAAACCTAAGATAGGTCAGCCTCTGATAAAGCATACGCGGAGGAAAGTCTCTTCATGCTTTCCATTTTAAATTACTTGTAAAAGCATTTACTTATAATTGTATTCCATGTTCATCTTTATGTAATGGAAAATATGAAGAATATTTGTGCATACATGACATGTTATCAAATAACGCCCATTTTTGCAGGATGATATTCCTAAAATGGACACATTATGATAGCATTTACATTATCCCTAAGACTAAACTACATAAGTCTTTTGTAGGGAAACAATTGGGCCTGTTACCCACTCAAAATCCAAAAAGGCCACGAGCCTACAACTAATCATGTCTTCTTCTGACAAGTCTAATGTTGTTTCACGAGAAGAATTTGGCGGATTAAGTAAATAAATTACAGATTTAGCTGTTCTACTGAAAGAATTACATCAGTCTACTCAGGGTACAAAGATGCCTACACATACAAAATCCTCTACACAAGCAGGGACACAAGGTTTGGATAAAACAAATCCAGAACCTCAGTTGGATACGACCAACAAAGACCTTGAAAACACCCATCTCAAAGGAGATCCAGACACTGGTGATATCAGGAAGAAGGTCCTTCAAATGGAAGAAACTATCCATTCTCTCAAAGGGATTGGAACACATGGAAGTGTTTCATATGCTGACCTTTGCATATTCCCTTAGGTTCATTATCCAGAGAAATTCAAAACCCCTGACTTTGAAAAATATGACGGATTAGGGGATCCTTACACACATTTGAAGGTTTTCATCGGAGAACTTGGATCTTATGCGGAAAACGAGAAGCTCAGAATGCAATTTGTTCCGGAAAGAGTCTAACCTGGAGAAGCTTGCATTCATGGTATCTGGGCCAGAGTTTGGGAAGAGCTAGCTCACGCCTTCCTCACTCAATATAGTTTTCAATCTCAGATGGCTCCTGACCGGTACCAGATTACCAAGGTCAAGAAATAGTCTAATAAGTCGTTCAAAGAGTATGCTCAAAGGTTGAGGCGCCTTGCTTCTCATGTGTGTTGTACAATATTCTATGTTTTTTTTATTTTATGAAAATGAACATGTAATATGTACTATTCCTCTTAATGTTATGCAGTACTAGTATTGGTATAATCTGTACTTCTAATATTGATAATCACATTATTATTATTATAATAATACTTCACTACTTTTATAAATTCGATAAGTAAGTTAATTTCCTGAAATGACTTGAAAAATTATCATCATTACTTTTTAGACTAATTGAACTAGTTTTATTAATAATAAAATCATTTCTTAATAATAAAATCATTGCTTAATATATAAAATCATTACTAATAATCATTGCTTAATAATAAAATTATTAATACTAATAATACAAAATTTATAATGATCATTATTTATATTTTATTAAAGAATGATATTTATTTTTAATACATTAATAATCTTTTTATTGATATTATTACAAAATTAAGAAAAAATATTAAAGGGGATAATAATAAATGTAGATATTAACTTATTTCTATTTAGAAAAATCCAATTAATAATATAAATTTATTAATAATAATAAATCGTAATATAATATTAATGCAAGAATATAGATTTTGGGGGATGGTGAAGTTTTTCTATAAGGATATATCCTTGGTTGAACTTAGCAGTTAGGCCTGTGGTGCTCGGGTGGTCATATGACGAGGTATTGGTGCATGAGGTCGCGAGTTCGAATCATTCAAACAAACTACTAGTTGGGATATTGAATTTATTTTTCCTCGGTAGTGATAAAGTTATATACCTACCGGGTCTTTTTTATTATTTTATTTTATTTTAATTTCTTGAGTCATAACATATATAATGGAGAATGAAAAAAAAAATAAAAAAGATAAGTTTGCATAAACCTGCATCTAGGGTCTTTTTTTTATTAATTTATTTTATTTTAATTTGTTGAGTCATAACATATAATGGAGAAAAGAAGAAAAAAACAAATAAAAAAGATTAAAATATGTCGCATTTACTTTTAAATAAAAACAAAAGTATTAAGCTTATATCCTATTTGTTTTTATAAAATAACAAATATTGTTATAAAAAATAGCAAATAAAGAACTTGTGCCACATATAGGATATAAGCTTTTTATACAAGCTGGAAAAGGTTGTGCCGGTTTGGATTTTTTTTTATTAATGTACTTGTAAGAGTCAGAAGCTACGGTAGGGAGTATTTTATATTTTTTTAAGTTTAAGCAATGTGCTGAGTCATGACTATTAATGGAGAAATGCTCAAAAATAAAAATAAAAAACAATGAAATTGCAATTTTATTTCTATCTAGCATTATTTAATATTAAAAATTCGTTTTATTTGAACAAACTTACAATATGTTGACTATGTGGGGTCCTCATATTAAAATAAAAGCCGGTACAAGTTGTGCCTGCTTGGTATATTTATGTTTCAATCTCACCTTCCAATAAGTTTATCAACTATCCAAAAAGGGGTGTTCAGATACTACCCATAAGAACGGATTTGCTATGGAAGACTCTCTATATATATATATATATATATATATATATATTTACAACTTTTATATATATAATCGCCATCGCTTTTATATAAATTACGGCACCATGTGAGCCTAGGAATCATGTGATCACATATTCAGTCTACTGAATCTAGATTCAATTCTGGTGATGGACTTTTTCAACTGTAAGCAGCTTGTACATTATTATTTTCTCGAAGATGCCTCGCATCTCAAAAATAAAATCAAACCAGCCGAACGTTTAATAATAAAATGGAAGTATGAAAAGGTCTTAATTACTATTAGGCACAGGGTTTGAAAAACCTCTTTTTACAAAACTTCACTACTATATGATGTTTAAAACTGAATTTTTCATACAAATTCAAACCCTTTGTATATAGGTGTGAACGAGGCCTCGCACTACTTCCAAATAAATTGCACATTGATCTACACACACATACACACACATATTAATATAATAGTTTTTTAAAAAGTGGTGGTTACCGTGGCAACACGGATGTTGGGGGGTACCTAACACCTTCCCTCTGCATAATCAAACTCCCGAACCTAAATGAATCTCGGTTTCAAACACCCGTTTAATAGTCACATCACTGGGTTAATGTGCAAACCTTTTCTCGATTGCGTTGGTGCAACCAGTTAAAAACACAAACTGGCGACTCTTACAGTCAAATCGTCGACATTACACATGTCAGACCTTTTTCACTTATTTTTTCAAACAAATCTCACATAACATGAGAACACCAAAGAATAAGATTTGAAAAGGGACAAATAAAAATCCTAAAGTCGACAATTATCACATTGTTCTATGTTTTAAATTCATTTCAAATTGGTGAATGTTAGATTAGAGGATCTTATGTTGTTTATATTATCACTTGAACATTATTGGCCATGTCTAGAAAGTTTTATCAGGAAAATAAGGTTGTCTAATTAAGCATCACTTTAACGGAAAGCCCCATCTATCTTGAGAACATTCTGGTTGTCAGTATTTGTAAGTCTATAATGTTATTACTCAGAAAGATTTAATGTTAGATGTCGACTTTGGGAAAAACTTTCCTTTTTGAAATTCTTCTTTTAAATATTTCTTACCATTTATGTTTTCTATGTGGTTCAAATTTGGTTTGAAAGGGTGAAATTGACAAAAGAGTCCGACATTAAATGTCAATGATTTGAAAATATTGATTATTTACAGAGCCGCCAGTTGGTAGGAGTGAAATGGTTGTACCAACTCAACCGAGTTTATGAAAAGTTTTGCAAAAAGGTCCAATTATTGGACTCTTTTTAACAAGCATTGAAAATCGAGATTCATAGAGTTCAGGGGATTGCTTAAGCGGGGGGAAGGTGTTAGGTACCCATCGACTTCCCTGAAAACACAGTTACCGCATCTTTTTAATTCTTTAATTTATTTGAAATGTGTGTGTCTTGCAGGTAATTGGGCCTAAGTGCTTTATTTTGAAGTAGTGCTATGTCTCTTTTGCATCTATATACAAAGGGTTTGACTTGTATAAAAATCCAATTTTAAGAAAAATATATAGAAATGATGTATTGAAAATAGGTTTTCAAACCCTTATGCTAACATAGTAATTGAGGCATTTTATACTTTCATTTTATTTTGTATTCAGCTTGTTTTGATTTTATTCTGAGATGCGAAGCATCTTCGACAAAATAATATACATATAAGTGTCGGGCTTCTTATGGGCATGAAAGCCATCAAAGTATGTCCGAGCACCACATATTTGATTTGCAAGCTAGCTATATAACTGAAAAAGGTCCATCATGGAAATTAGATCTAGATCCGTCAGTTGGATCTTAGATCCCATGGCTTCTAGGCTCACATAATATCACAGAAATAGCCTGCATAGCAAATATAATAAAATGAAACATATATTTAATCTAAACATCGCATAAAAAGGATTCATCAGTTAAATCCTTACATGCGCATAGCCAAACTTCCCGTTTCCTCCAGATACAGATCTAGGGATGCGTGGTTACTTAATATTTACAAAAACTAAAAAGAAAACTTAATTTAAATAAATCTTAGCTATTCTAGCTTAACGGTTCAAGTTTTACAACTTTTGAACCATTTAAAAGTTAGATATGACTAGATTTAGATAAATCTAGTCCACAAACATTAATATCACAACTTTACATTGAATAAACAATTAAAGCATATATTTTAATCACGGTCAACTATCAACATATATATATAAATATATATATATATATATTAAAGCAATAAAAGCCACTTAATTTATAATCCAGACTCGATTGTTCAATTTTGATATATATATATATATATATATATATATATATATATATATATAATATAATAAAAAGCCACTTAATTTATAATCCAAGCTCGAATGTTCGATTTCAATAAGGCAATGAGAGCCTCAGATTTTTGATTCGGGCCAAACTAGGCCATATAAATATATGTATATAGTTATATATATATATATATATATATATATATAGAAAAGCGAGTAAAGGTTTTAGATCTGAAAGGATCTTACAGTGTATAGCGAGAAAAGTTTTAAATTGCTTTTGAAGCTTGAAAACCCCGTTTCCACCGGTTAAAATTTGATATGTTGTATTATATATGTATATAAGAGTTTACAAAGAAGAATATCGAAGTTTGGAACACTATAGGAGGGGTTAAGAGCTGAAATAGATTGAATTCCCTCTATTTTCTTCTTTTTTTTCTTTTATGGCTGATGGGGGAAACTATTTATAGACCAAAACTCGGGTGGGCCTGACCCCATGGGTCCCATTATCTCGAAGTATGTGCACTCGGATCAACATATAGTCTGGTCGAACATTCATAACTTTCAATCTGGGAATCCGATGGAGGCGTGCTATAACTTTCCAAAAAGCCCTCATCGAGAGCTACGCAATGACATAGGGCTTGCCTTTTTCCGAATTTGGGAAGATTGGTCCATGATCGAAATGGCATCTTCGAGTCTTCGCAGGTAGTCTGTTGAGCTATTTTGCGTAATTTGCGCTCAAAAATGTTGCATCGGCTATTTGTAACCCTATTTGTAGCTATTTTGTAGTTGTTGAAGGGGACATATCAAAATGAATATTTTGCCCTTCTGGGGGATGTCTCCAAATTTGATGTATTGCAACTGTCTTTCCTCTGGGTAATTTTAGGGGTTGGACTGTTGTTGACTATGTCTTTTCTTAGGGTTAACTCTGAGGTTGATTTGATGTCCTATGGTGCTGTCTTTGATGTTAGACTTGATGTTGCGGTGTTACAGGGTTATCTCTAGAATGTGAAAAAGACATTTTTGTCCTTCTGCATACGTAGTAATAGGAAAATAAAATTTCGAGTGTCTACAAATGCCCCTCTTTATCATGTTTATGCAATGCAATGTAATGAACATGATAAATATTGCTAGAAACTTAAAATATGACAAGGTATATTTAATGATGCAAATCGCAATGCAATGAATGTTAAAATGCTTTCACAAATCATATTTCACAAATCGCAAATTGTATTTCGTACTTCGCACTTCGTATTTGGCCAATTGCACTTCACAACTCGCACATCACATTTCACAAATCACACTTCGCACATCGCAAATTGCTTTACCATTACCGGTTATTGCTGATGCCTATGCTAGTGTTGACTCCAACATTTTGATTTTTTTCGGTGTTGCCGATGCTTGTTTGATGAGGATAAATTAAGGTGTTTTCTACATCTTTGCTAGGTATGACGTTATAAAATCATCGGACCTTCCCGATGTATACGCTGGTAGTTTATAATGGTGCCTACCCTGCTGCTAGTTAACAATGATATCTACTCTGCTGGTAGTTAACAGCGGTGCCTACCCCGCTGGTAGTTGACAATGGTGCCTACTGAACTATCTTAATGCCTACTCGAACAGTAGTTTTCAACAGCGAAATTTTTTCTCAAGTCTGGGCATTTAATGTGTATGCATATTTGACTCTATTGAGGAAGCATAATAAACTTATTAATTGAGATGTGCACTGATATTGATATAGTGCATTTGCACATGTGCAGACCATGCATGATGTGATGATCTTAGAATTCTATTATCCTAGTTTAATGTACATGATTAATTGACTTGACTAGATGTACAAACATACCTCACCTTTTCTGAGGTGATTTGGAGTTTCTTTTAACTGTTGGGTGCTTGTGCCCCATTTCCTTTTGCTTTTTTATTCGTGACCCGGCTGGACTGATGATCTAGGTGCCGCTGACATCCCTGGAGGGTTTGACCTATTCTTTCACTGCCCAAATTTGAACTTCGGTATAAAGGCCTCAACTTGTGAGGGCTTGTCGCAGGTTGACATGTTTGATGGTGTAGATTTCATTCACTAGATCTTTTGTCGTTGGGCTTCTGCTTTTGAGTTAAAGACTCTCTTGAAAAATTTTCCTTTTCTTTTTTAGGGGCAAGCTTATGTTGCTATGATTTATTTAATGAGTTCTCCCCTTTATTTTGATGAGAGTCTTAATCTCGCCTTATACTCCTTCCATTTCTTGGAATCAAAAAATGCCCTCGTCCTTTCGCATGTTGATGTCGGGGATTCATATGAGAAACTTTCTTTGTTGACCAAGTCGCGAGTGAGCAATATCTTACACATCAAAAGAATAAAATACACCAAAAGCTTGATGGTTCGGCCGTCAAGATTAGTACATTCTTATTAATAAGGCATTTAAAGTAAAAGTTTATAAAATTGAATGAGTTATGAAATCTCAAGGAAATTTTGAAGCATTCATGGTCATTATTCATGGGTAGGATTAGACTCAAAAGACTTATCTCCCTATATCAGAGATACTTCATCTTCGCTCTAGACGTTATTCTTCGTAGAATTGATTTCATATGACACATACACTATGAATGATGCAACTCTTAGTAGGGGTTTCATTTCCATGAATTTTAGATGATTCCAAATTTTTATTTTTTCTTTCGCTTCACTTGTCTCGTTTTCTTAGGCTATTCAGAGTTTCTCATTTAACGAGTTTTGGACCAATGACTCCTAAACCTAACGGCTTTAGGGAACTAGGTGTTAAGACACCCCTTCGGGTTTACTGGCTTGAGTAACAAAGGCCACACTTCGAGCTAAGTCAAGCGGTCACTCTATTTGCTCCTCGCTTGAGCTTATGCACGGTCTTTTTTCTTAGGCTTTAAATTACCCATATAGCGAGTCTTGGGCCGATGACTCCCAAACCAGATGGATTTAGGGCACCAAGTGTGAAGACACCCCTCAAGCTTAATTGCTCGAGTAACCTAGACCACAATTTGAATCTACACAGGTTTTGCTTTTTCTTTTTTCAATGCTCATTTTCTTAGGTTCTAAGTTACCCATGTAACGAGCGTTGGGCCGATGACTCCCAAACTAGATGGCTTTAGGGCACCAGGTGTAAAGACACCCCTCAGGCTTAATAACTCGAGCAACCTAGGCCACAATTTGAGATATTAGGCTAGCAACTTTTTAACTTTTCATTAATTGCCATTTATTTTTTTCCATAGCTTCAGACCCCATAACCAAGAGTCAGGGCAATCACAAAGTACAGACATGCATATGAGGTCAAGTCTATTCAAAAAAGCGCTTTAAACTAGGATTTCGTATCCAACCAAAAGGTTGAATAGTCTTAATTCTCTAATTATTCCCGTGATTCTTGCTCCACGGACGCTTATCAAAATTAATTCCATTCCTAACAAGTTAAGCAAAAGTTTTCTCTTTTAAAACCTTTTTCTTAGAATATTTAATATGTATATTATCGCTAATGCATGTAAATGGAGACCAAAAGCACATAAAGAGATGAAAGAGTCATAAATCACATGTGAATTATTTATTCTAAGAAAAGTATGATAAGAAAAGACCATATGATCATACCGGATCGCCAGTGAGATGACATGAGGGAAGTTCTAATGATTATGGACCATGCTGATGATGCCAACTGGTGCATTTTCCTTTTTAGGATGGTCAATGAATGCCCAGTGTTGATTTGTCCATGTTTTCGACATTGCCCCAGTCTTGTTTGATGTAAGGGTCCTAATATCGGGTTGTCGTCGATTTTGAAATTTTCCCAGCCTTTCTAGTCATCTGGGATAGTTGCTTTGATAGATGGGCTGATAAGACGCTGAGATTGCAAAAGTGTTTTACCTCTGGACCATATGGTGAACAGGTAGTGGATTTGGGCTTTGATGCTTGGATGCCCTCAATCGTTGTTTTTGACTCGTTGGCGCAATTGGCCTTGATGATTTTCTTCTAATTTGATGAAGACTTGTGATTAAGGGTGTCAGCTCTTTGAAAGTCCTTACTGATGATCATGCTTGATATATCATTGTGTTGTTGTTTCAACTTTGATGATTAATGTCGAGAGGCCTTTGGACTCCATTAAATTAGATCAAAGAACTCAGCTTGGTTGGTGATATGATGGCTTCAAATAGGTTTGATCTATGAGGTTTAATTTGTGGCCTTTTTCCTCAGGGAACAGGTCGTCGGGTATGAGATAGACTTTGCCCCAACGGTAGCCCATTTTCTTCTGTAGGTCAAAGGAGATCAAGTCTTCTCGCACTTCAAGAGTGATGAGTTGCTAACGAGTTGCATCTTATGATGATTTCCATTTCATCCATGTTACTGGTTGTTTTGATGTATCGCTATCTCTCCTTTCCGGGACTTGTGCAAGATTTGATGGAATGACATTGAGGTGTCATTGGGTCTTCTCAACATTGGTTAATGACCTTAAGGGTTTTCTTGGGTGTATGATTTTTTTATGTTGATTTCTTGGGATTGATGTTTGGGTGTGGATGTTTTTTTTAAGGTTATGGTTGCCTACGTAATCGCAAATTATGTAACCGATATCTGGGGACCGTAGTCGCGATAAATTGAACGTGTGGGATTGCTATGTTTGTGATTCCTTAGACGTTGTAGGGAGAAGATGAATTATAACATTGCAATGTTATAAGGCCATAATGAAAGTTAGATGTAAAGCGTATAAACGTTGTGAACACAACTCAGTTGCGATGAACAAACTGTCTTAGCATACAACGAACCGTATGGCTTCGACATTAAGAAAGGACGATGAACACGAGGTTTATATAATGAATAACATATGGGAGCGATTAAAACCTTAGGTAAAGGTTGAATGAGAGATTAAGAGATGAACAACGTGAACACATAATACGTAAACGATCCTCGTGAATTGTATTCGCGTTGTGCGAATGTTCTAAGTATACATTGGTTGTATGGCTTAGACGTTGACAGAGGTAGTAAGTAGGATATGAAATTATCAAGAAAGCCGTAATGAACGATAATAAGATTAATGAAAGTCCGAGCGTGAATCAGATAGAGAATGATAAAATGACCGTAAGTGTTAAACACTTTAGACGATGTAAGGGTTGAGTGTACGCGAAGATTAAGCGGGAAGAACCTACACACCGTATATGGTTTGACCGTAAGGTAATGAAGACTAAAGATTAAACCTATGAACAGTGAAGAAAATGAAGTAATGACGTATAACATTAAGAAGACGAGTTAGTAATAATAACTTGGATAACATTCCGAGTCGAATGAACCAGACGTTATAAGATATGAATAAGGTAATGATGTGACGCCCCCAAATCCGGGTATCTTCCAACCCGATAGATGGTGCTACACGGTGCTACTATTCACACATACATTTAGTTGAAATACATCAATAGAGTGAATATGTCTACTATATATTATATAATAATTATTCCCTTCCTAGGTTCTTTGTAACCATTAAATATGTTCTTTGTCATAGTATCAAACTAATACAAAAGTAATACTATTCTATTACAAGTATAACTATTTATCCGCCTTGGTCTTTCCTTTGTCCTTACCGGATCCTTCGGTCCGTTCATTTTTAGTTACATTCATATTGTTCAAGCAAGGGTGCGCATAACTAGCTCAACAAGTATAACAGTTATCGTCGAGCAACATGAATGAATCATATGAATATATCTTCTATAACTGAATTAATAGTTATGAAGTACTATAAATAAATCAAAATAGCACTTCTCTTTTTCATTAAAATGTTTAACGATGAACATCATCAGTTAAACCTTAAGTTTGGTCAAAAGTCCTTGAGAAATGTTTCATTCTTTCTTTCTTTGAAAAGGACAATCCGACACTAAGTCCATGAGTCTGACATTTCTTACGAGCACGTCTAGGTGATCAGCCTATAGTACACTAAGTTGTGCAACACTACTACATTAAACGTATCTACGTTTAGGTTTTGGCAAACTCACGTGCCAGTTTCTTTACGACATAACATTTGTTTATTCATATTCAGTCTTTCTTTGAATCCATACCAAAATAGTTGGCACAAGATAGTAATATTTATAATATTTTGATAGATTATAACAAAATCCACAAAATACTATAAGTCAGGTCTAGCCGAGGGAAATGGCTTCGAATTCTTTGTTACATCAATTCATATGTATGATACATGAATCATAAAGCTTGTCCAAATAAATATAGACAAAAGTTTAGAATACTTGCCTTCAATGTCGTCTACTATTAATTCACTTTCCTTTTGAGTCGTTATAGATTCTATATAACGTAATCACATATTATATCATGTTAGATTACATACCATCCATAAGTATTATCATTAATCTATCTTCTCCTTTTTCTCGGTCTAACTATCCGTTTGTTTAACTTAATAACATTCGTTAGGTTAGTTAACATTCATTACGACTTTATAAAATTTTATTGTTATAAGTGACCTTACTTATTCAATGTTTAAGTAATTACATTTCAAGCAATCTCAAACATCCATTTAACGTGCGTATGGTTTACCGTATTATTAAACTTACTGTGTGTTTACATTTTCATAACCATTTGTTAACTTTTAATTGTTAAAATAAAGGTTTACTTATTTAAGATGTTACTTTAAGTTTAATAAGGTCATAATTCACCTTCAATCAACTTACCTTTCTTTGAATTCATATCTATTCTTCTCTGCCTTTGGTCTAGGACCGACGCTGTGACACTGTTTCCTTGGTTATTTTCTGTGCTGCAATGCATAATTCCAAAGGGTCGAGACCTGCGCTTGTACCAGAAGCATCCCAATTCCTTCATCGGGTGAAAATTTGCGGCTTCTCCTTAATACTTTGATTTTTTTTTTTCAGTTTCTCAAGCCAGTCATTTTTCGGGCTCGTAATTTTTTCGTTATAACTCGGAATTATTTCATTCAAAAGTCATTATCTCACATATCTCATACACTTCGATTTCATTCGGACATAATAAGTTTTTGAATCCGTTGACACTAAATTTAATGTTTAAATTTTCTATTATGCGTTCATTAAATGTTTATGAACGTTCATTGCTTATTTCTTTGTTTTAAGTCATAATTCGGCAATTATTGAGTCCAAAACTCTTAAATGCAAAGTTCTATGATACACCATCGAAAACTAAGGTTTTCGAGTTAAACAACGACTTTTGACTATCATTCCGGGAAACTTACGATTTCGACGATTATTGTCTAATTTCGTAAATTTCTCCATAACTTTGTTACTCTAGATTTTTAGACCATTCAAAATAGATTCATTCTATTGTTCAAACATCTATCATCCTAACCAAGCATATAGCATCTAATCCTATACACGATGGTTTTAAACTTGTCCATCAATAATATGTGTTAAGTTCTTATGTTTTCTTCATTATTTCTTGCTTATTTGATTATGATTCGACTTGTAACATGGTTATTAATGTTTATGTCCACTAATAGCCATCCTTGTTACTCCTTATGATACATACACCACCAATCTCACTTCTCTACTAAATCAAACTAGAAAAGAGAAGTAAAATAAGTGGTTTAATGTTTTTACCTCTTGCGTTCTTGAGTTTTAGCTAAATCCTTTTCTCTTTGATTCCTTGTTCTAGCTTTCTCTTCTCTTTCTCAATATATTTCTTAAGTTGCTAGTGAATTTGAACAACCAATAAATTACAACCTAAGGTTCTTATTTATAGAATTACAAAGTGGGGGCAAAAGGGTCAAATGGTCCCACCTCCTTACTATTCCCACCTCTACAAACCAAGCTTTCTTAGAAAGCTTTCGCACCTCCTTTTGGCCAGTCATGACTCACCGCGGGGGGCCCATATGCGTTGCTCCATGGGTTTTACCCATCTGGTGACCCAATTATTTGATCCACGGGTTTGGTTCTTGGTTCAGGCTTAAGTTTAATTCAATTTGGGCCTAACCTTGGGCTTTAATTAAATTATCTTTGGGCCTTGATTAAATTTGTCATTAGGCCTCAACCATCTTTTACTTGGGGTTGCCAAAGTTTACATTCAAATTTCACTAGTCCAATAATAATGGTTTGTGCTCTTACCGTATAATTCTCGTATCCTAGTTCGTATAACATTTTTTTATATGTTATATTATTTTTTGTATATACTTGTACAATACCTTGTATTATACTCGTATTATTTCCCGTATAATAACTTCCTTATTATACATAACCGTTAAGTATTCAAATATTCACTTTCCCTAACATTTTTGAATTTGAATACGCAGACAAAAAACTGCATTTGTCATAAATGAATTATTATTAGATATTCCATTATTCCTTAAAATTCTATCATTAATTATTTCCCGGAAGTTCAAAAATAATTCCCGAGCAAATATGGATGAATAGTATTTTTCGGAGAATTTCTCGGAAAGGTTTTATTTTCGTCTTGAAAATTCAAACACTTTATTTCTACCACTAAGCTAGAATACTACTATCATACCGTTCTTTTAGGTTATAGAATAACCTTCATGTCGCTTAATCATTATAAATAATATATAATATAATTTTATTCAATATATATTCAAATAAAATTAATTTACAGTATATTCTGATTTTTCTCGGTTGTTACATTTTCCCCCCTTATAAGGATTCTGTCCCCAGAACCTCGATATAAGTTAGTCAAACAACTTATGGTAATTCTTCTTCATCTTTTCTTCAAGTTCCCACATTGCTTCCTTGGCATCGTGGTTTCTCCATACTACCTTTACCGAATGTATTACTTTATTCCTTAGAACTTGCTCTTTTCTATCAATGATTTAAATAAGCATTTCTTCATACCTCAAGTCCTTTTCAACATGAATAGGCTCATATTCTATTACATGCTTATAATCTGGCTTATAAGGATGTAACACAGATATATGAAAAACATTATGTATGCATTCTAACTTTGGAGGTAATGCTACCACATAAGCTACATCTCCTACCCTTTTTAATATCTCAAAAGGTCCTATAAATCTTGGACTTAATTTTCCCTTCTTCCCAAAGAGTATCATTCATTTCCAGGAAGATACCTTTAGAAACACATATAAGCCGACTTCAAACTCTTTTTTCATTCGATGAGGATCTGCATACTTTTTCGGTCTATCTTGAGCTGCTACCAGTCGCATTCGTATCAACATAACTATATCTGTTGTTTGCTGTACCATTTCAAGTCCTATCATTCAGTGTTCTCCTACCTCATCCCAACACATTGGTGTTCTGCACTTCCTCCCATATAATGCTTCGTAAAGTGACATGCCTATGCTTGCATGGTAACTGTTGTTATAAGCAAACTCTATTAACGGTAAATGATCATCCCAACTACCCTTGAAATCCATGACACAAGATCTTAGCATATCTTCTAACATTTGAAGTGTTCTTTTTCTTTGCCTATCTATTTGTGGATGATAAGCCGTACTTAATTTAATTGTGTTCCTATCTGTTCTTGCAGACTTCTCCAGAAATTTGATGTGAATCGTGGATCATGATCCGACACTATTGAAACTGGTACCCCATATCTTGAAATGATTTCCTTTACATAGATTTTAGCTAACTGATCTAAATTAAATTTGACTCTTATTGGCAAAAAGTGAGCTGACTTCGTCAAACGGTCCACTATTACCCAAATAGCGCCGTATCCTTTCTGTGTAGTCAAAAGTCCTACCACAAAATCCATTGTGATATGCTCCCACTTCCATTCCGTAATTTCCAATGATTGTAACAAGACACTTGGTCGTTGATGTTTGGCCTTAACTTTTTGATAAGTTAAACACCCACTTACATATTCTGCTATCTCTCTCTTCATGTTTGGCCACCAAAAATTCTGTCAAATGTCTTGATACATCTTAGTACTACCAGGATGAATCGAGTACCTTGAACTATGAGCCTCTTCTAATATTTCCTCCTTCAATTCTGTTACACTCGGAACCCAAATTCTTCCTTCAAATCTTAATAACCCCTTATTATCAAGACTATATTTTATCTCTTTTCCATCTGCTAGTCTTTTTTTCATCTGGTCACACTCATCATTTTTTAGTTGTACTTCCTTAACTCTCTCTACAATGGTAGGTCGAGTCTCCATTGTAAATAATTTCTGACCTGGTTCACCGGTAACTTCACCTCTAACTTCATTCTAGCCATCTTTGCTATTAACTCAGTTTGAGTCGTTAACATATATAACTTTTCCCAACCCTTTCTACTTAAGACGTCGGCCACCACATTTGCTTTTTCTAGATGATACAGGATATCACAACCGTAATCCTTTATCAACTCTAGCCATCTTCTTTGTCTCATATTTAAGTTTTTTTGTGTGAAGATATATTTTAGACTTTTATGGTCCATATATATCTCACATTTTCCCCCATATAGGTAATGCCTCCAAATCTTTAAGGAAAACACCACCGCTGTTAGTTCCAGATCATGAGTAGGATAAACTTTCTCATAATCTTTTATTTGTCATGATGCGTACACAATGACCTTGCCATGCTACATGAGCAAGCAAACTAGTCCTCTATGCGAAGCATCACTATAAACTACAAAATTCCCTGTATCATCGAGTAAAGATCATACAGGTGCTTCACTCAACTTTTTCTTTAGTTCCTGAAAATTGTTTTCACACTTCTCAGTCCACACGTACTTCATTGTCTTCCTTATCAAATTAGTCAACAGAGTAGCTATCTTAAAAAAATCTCAGATAAATCTTTAATAGTATCCTGCTAACCCTAGGAAACTTCGTACCTCTGTCGGTGTTTTTAGTTTTTCCCAATTAATCACTACTTCCACCTTTGATGGATCCACTAAAATTCCATCTTTGTCGATAACGTGTCCCAAGAACTGAACTCTTTCTAGCCAAAATTCGCACTTAGTGAATTTCACATATAACTTCTCCTTCCTTAGTATCTCTAACACTAATCTTAGGTGTTCAGCGAGATCTTCTGGCGTCTTAGAATAGACTAGAATATCATCGATAAACACTATGATGAACTTTTCCAAGTATTATTTGAACACTCTGTTCATCATATCCATGAATGCAGCTGGTGCATTCGCCAACCCAAACGACATTACCAGAAACTTATAATGGCCATAACGAGTCCTGAACACCGTCTTAGGTACATCCTCCTTCCTGACTTTTAACTGATGATACCCCATTCACAAATCTATCTTAGAAAAAAACTTTGCTCCTTTCAATTGATCAAAAAGATCATCGATCCTGGGCAATGGGTATTTATTCTTTATTATTAACTTGTTCAACTCTTGATAGTCGATATAAAGTCTTAACGACCCATCACTCTTCTTTACAAATAGTACCTGTGCTCCCCATGGTGAAACACTCGGTTGAATATATTTCTTATCTAACAGTTCTTGTAGTTGAACCATCAACTCCTTCATTTTTACTGGTGTCATACGATATGGTGCCCGTAAAACTGGTGCCGCTCCTGGCACAATATCTATTACGAATCCGATCTCCCTATCCGGTGGAAGACCTGGTAATTCGCTTGGAAATACATCCACAAATTCTTTTAGTATATGTATTTGTTCCATTGTTGTTCCCATTCTCTGAGTATCAACAACATGACACAAATAACCCACACATCCCTTCTTCAACAATTTCCTAGTTTGTGTCATGGTAAGACAACACGAACGTCCCGACGACTTACTATCGTAAAACACTACCTTAGGTTGCTTCAAAGTTTGAAGGTTTATAAATTTCTTTTGACAATCTATAATTTCACCATGGTTAAACAACCATTCCATCCCGAGAATTACATCGAATTCTCCTAACTTTATCGGTATTAAATCTATCGACAATTTATAACCTCTTATTTCTACACAACAATGCCTATGAATATGCTTAAAAGGAATTATTTCTTCATTTTCTACCTTAATATTTTAAGGTATAGGCAATCTTTCAGGGAGTAATTCCAACCGTCTAGCAAATTCACATGCTATAAAAGAACAAGTAGCACCCGAATTAAACAACACATAAGAATTTATATAGTTTATTAGGATAATACCTGCAACTACATCTCCCAATGCAACTGCATCCTAGACCATCATATTAAAGGTGCGGGCCATTGGCTTACTCGTATGAGATGGACCAATAATAACTAACTTACCACTATTAGTGCCCTTATTACCATCCATCCCATTTTTCTGGTAATTTTTTGCCATGTGGTCAGTTGATCCACATATGAAGCATCCATGGTTCTTCTTTGGACTTGAACAACTAGGCAAAATGTGCCCTTCTTGTCCATAGTTGTAGTACACGGCTTTACCCTTCAAACAGACTCCTAAATAAGTCTTCCCATAAGTTTTACATGCCTCCATCCTCTTCTTAGGATCTCCTTGTTTCACTCCAGCATTCCCAGAGTTAAAAACCTTCCTCTTCTATCCGTTGCCACTCCTGTTAGCTCCCTCAGTTTTCACTCCCCCATCTACTTTACTCTTATTCTTCTTCTCTCTATGGTATTGGCTTAAAGCCTCGCTACCATCCTCTGCAATTATTGCCTTCTCCAGAATGGTTCCAAAGGAATTTCTTTAAAACACTGATATCTGGCTATAGAGCCAGGGTTTCAAGCTCTTCTCAAATCTACGTGCCTTTCTCACCTCTAAATCCACTTGATGTGGAGCAAATCTCGCCAGTTCATTGAACTTGGCAGCGTATTGGGGAACAGTCATATCCCCCTATTTCAGTTCTAAAAATTTCATCTCCATCCTACCTTGCATACTCGTGGGGAAATAGTTCTCAAAGAATATCTCCTTGAACCATGTCCACGTAACCACCTCCACTCCAGCCCTAGCCTGGTTTGCCTCCCACCAGAAGTTGGCCTCTCCCTTTATCATATAGGTGGCAAAAGAAGTCTTCTGCCCCTCTTCAACATTTTTAATTACAAATACCTTTTCAATCTCTTTTACCAATGGTTGGGCTTCTATAGGGTCCGTAGTTCCTTTGAACTCTGGCGGGTCTACACTCTTGAAATTCTTAAACGGAGTAGCACGTACTACCGCAGGATTAACAGGTATATTTGTACAGTTTCTATTAAAGGCAGCTGTTAATAAGTTAACAAACTCCTGCATCGGGTTAATCGGTCCCCCTTCTGGTTGATCTACATCAGCTTTCAGATTTCGTTGTCTTCTTCTTGCTGGCATCTTTATGTTAAAATGAATAACAGTTCATTATTAATTTCTTCTTATTAATTAGTTATTATTCATTTTTGACAATAACTTAAACTCATTGCAAAACATGTTCAATAAAGTGATTATATTGATATACTTCCTTCTTTGTAGTATAATACTACATCTTTCACCATTACATATCCTTAGCTAATTACATTACTTCCCGCAATTACTTTCAAAAAATTGGTATTTACAAAAGACTACCCTTTGATTATACAAAAGAGGGTTTTACGTCACTACATAGATACACAATATTTATATATCTAAACCTATTCTAGTTATTACCTACATTACATCTACCTAATGGCATTTGCATAATCTGCATCGGCAAGACTTGCCACTACATCCCGAATGATCATATGCCGAGTCTGCCCTGTCTCCACGGGATACTTAGCAACTAGTCATTGATAATCCTCATGAGAACTCCTATAAATATATGACATCTTCCCAATCTTCTGCTTCTTGGCCTTTAGCTCTTCCTTAAGCTCGAAGGCCCTATGTTTCAGCTCGTGGATGTCATTAGCCAAAACTTTCTCATCGTGTTACACCTCCCAAAATGTTTCCATGTCCCTCTTATCCTCCAAGATATCATGGATCTCCTCCTTCAATTCCTTTATCTCTTTACCTAACTGGATATTCTTATCCAACATAGTCATGAACAACGCCTTCATTGACTCCCCCGGTGTCATCTCCTTTGTAGTTGTAGATACTAAAAATGTTAAATTCCTATTACTAACCTTGCAAGATGGCAAAATCATGTTTCAGAGATAACCCTGGAAGTCAAATCAGCTCAATCCTGGAGACAACCCCGGGATACTCAGTTTTCAACCTCAGAGACAACCCCGAGATATCCAGTTTCAATCCCGGAGACAACCCCGGGAGATTCAGTTCCCTCCTCGGAGATAACCCCGAGCGATATAATTCCAATTTCGGAGATAAACCCCGGAGAAGTTAGTTCCAACCTCGGAGAAAAACCCGAGGCACGCAGTTCCAACCCCGAAGATAACCCCGGGAGGTCAGGCATACCTCATAAACAACCCTAAGGACATTTAGTATGCACAATAGCTCAATCTCAGAGATAACCCTGAGCAACGACTGTTACATCTGTGCAAAGCCAGAGATAACCCTGGTGAGGGGAAAAATCATCATTTTGCCACCTCGATAATACATTAACGTCGTCTCAACATCATTTCAAACCACATTTCATATGAAGTGTCTCACTAGAACCATAACTCAAAATTCTGAGTGACTACTACACAAGACAGCACACCAGATAGAATTTGAAGACTTGAAGATCTGGTCATGGACCTATTTTCCTAGCTTCGTACAACCTCTTGTCCCATGTCAATGTGTAGCTCTCGACAACAGTATTCTGGAAAGGTATAACACGCCTCAATCGGATGCCCACATTAAAATTTAGGAAGGTTCGAGCGCACAACGCGTTGTATGAGTGCACGTACTTTGAGACGGTGGGACCCACATGGCCCGGGGCAACCCGGGCAGCTGCAGGTAGACACGCGACCATCAGTTCTATAAATAGAGGCCTTGGGCTGGCCATTTTAAGGAGAGAAAAAGCGAGAAAACTCGGCCCATTTCACTCTGTACACACTTCTATAGTGCTCCAAATTGAGTGCTTTCTTTTTCTAAACACTTGTGAGCTCGTGTTTTACAACATACTAAAATTTAACCGGTGAAATCCGAGTTTTCATTCTTCAAAAGCTATCTGAAGTCTTCTTGGTAGCCCACTATAAGATATTTCAGATTATTAAGCTTTGTCTCACTTATATATATATATATATATATATGAAATGATCCATAGAATACGTTAGCCAGAGGGACTGTTTCAACTAATGCTCATCCAGCCGTCCAAAATTAGAGTGAATAAGCGAGATGAGGGCCCAGTAGCTGCTACTCCTCTGGGCCAAATTAAATTTTTTTGTTGGTCACACTCCTCAATGACGGTCCAAAATGACCGTGTTTTGATTTGGTCATTGGAGGAGTAAATGCCAACAAAAAAATTTGGCTTAATTACTGATTATCATGATTATATTCCTATATACTACTTATTAATCAGTAAAATAAAATAATAAAAAAATATAATTATAATCAAGATAATTATCCTTATATTGATTAATAAAATAAGTATATATAAGGATAATTAATAATTATCGTCTTATGATTTTTATAAATAGTGATTAAATTTATATTATATACCTACCCAAATATATAAACTCAATCACTATTTTGTATTTATAATTAAAAATCATAAGAAGATAATCAATAATTATTCTTATACATACTTATTTTCTTAATAAGTATAAGGATAAGTATAAAGATAATTATCGATTATCTTTATAATTATCCTTATAATTTTATTATTTTATTTTAGTAATTAATAAGTAATATGTATAAGGATAATTTGTTAATAAGTATAATGATAAGTATAAAGATAATTACGGATTATCCTTAAAATTATCCTTATAATTTTTTATTATTTTATTTTACTGATTAATAAGTAGTATGTAAGAGGATAATCAGGATAATAAGTAATTAAGTCAAATTTTTTTTGTTGGCCGCTACTCCCACTAGCGGCCAGTCAAAACACGGTCGTTTTGAGTGGTCGCTAGAGGGAGTAGCGGCCAACAAAAAAATTTTGGCTGGCCACTAGAGGGAGTAGCGGCTGGGCCCTCATCTCAGCAATTCATTATAATTTTAGACGGTTGGATGAGCGTTAGTTGAAACAGTCCCTCTGGCTAACGTATTCTATGGATCATTTCCCTATATATATATATATATATATATATATATATATACACACACACACACACACACACATTTCAGTCAGGCTTGGAGTTCACTTCGTGGCCTTTTACTGCTTTTATAAACACACACACACACACACACACATATATATATATATATGTGTGTGTGTGTGTGTGTGTGTGTGACACCCCCAAAATAGGTCTACATCACACATTTTGAGTCGCCAAATACATGGTACAAAATTCAAATACAACTTAATAATACAACTGTCGTGTAAAATACGACAAAACATAAACTGAGAGTTTTAATACGAATATTGTCTTCTAGATAGTATTCAACTCAAAAGGAGTCCTCAATACATTTCTTATCACACTATTTCATAGAATACTGAGAACTACTAATGCTATCATCTGGACCGTCACTCCGTTCCCCGACTAGTCCTGCCACGTTCTCATTTCTCAAGAGAACAATGAAAGAAAAAAAGGGTGAGCTCAACTAGCCCAAAGAAGAAATATTATGACTAAGATAATGCGAATAATTTATCGTTAGCCTTCAATGGTGTTAAACCGATAAAATATAACAAACATCAAGTTTAATCTGCAATGAACAAGCAATCCATTAGAAGAGTCAAGTAGAGAATAAAATCTACTATCTTCTATGATTTAAAAGGTTTCCCATCACTTTTATCGCTAAGAATCAGCTTAATAAATAATCCACATCATCGAATCACCTCTACACTACTAAGAAAGGATATTCTTTAGTATCACGACCACAAATTATCCATGCACTACGCCAAGGATATTAGATCTATTCATCAATGGTCATGATCATGCCAACAACTCGTCCATTAATGCACTACGGGCCAATGAGGACTTTTACCACATCATTTGTAACATTACTACCATGATTATTATACCGAATAATCCACGGTCATAATCATACCAAGTCCATCTATGCACTCTGTGCCACAGATGACTTTCAACAGAATATAAACATGAGGATGATGACAATGATATAAGAATTCAATAAAACATGTTCACGGATAAATCTTTAAAGATTTATAATTTAATTTATCAAGAAATCAATAACGTCCAAATTGTCAACATGATACTGCTTTGTGGAGTAAAATTCAAGAATAATATTGTACCAAAAATAATTTGGACCTGAAACGAATCAATTTTTATCATGAATAGTACCCCGGGTGAATAGTATTTGAGTGAATAGTACCCCGTGAATAGTACTTCGGGAATAGTAACCCCATGAATAGTACTCCGGCATGAAAAAGTTAAAACTTATCAAGAATACTCAGAATAATATTTCCATGAAAAGATACTGGATGAATCGCAAATATCAAGGATATTCTACTAATTTTATGGATTATAGAAGCCAAAATTTTAACAAAACGAGTATAAAATTCGAAATCTGAAACGAAATAATATTACTTACATACTACAGAGTATGGAAGAAAATATTATTTCAAGCGAAAATTGAACAAAAATAATATCCCTTACCTTGAAAAGAAGAGTATTCCAACTGGTATATCGGGGATATTCTTGAAGAAAACTTTCACTATTTTTCACGCTCAAAGCTTTCTAAAACTCGAGAGAAATACGCTCAAGATTATAGAAGAAGAATTCTCTGATTCTGGTTTGATTTTCAATTCTAACTTAAGCGCCTATTTATAGGAAAATGCTAGAACGCCATAGGAGACTAAATAATAAAATAATATTATTTTTTTTTCTACGCACATTTTCTTGAACAAAAACTCAGCCACCACTAGTGGGCCCGACCAATTTCAACAAATTTCTACACCAACCAAAAAGTAGGGTCCACCATGTTTTTAATAAAAACATTTATTTTCTGAAACTTCAATAATTCATAATAAATAGCCCCTTTATCAGAAAAATACAAATTATATGTCCATTCCATATGAAATCGAATTCTCTATAACTTTGCAGAAGAAAGTTTTTCCAAATTCCAAACAGGAAATATCCGAATTCCACAAACGGACATTTTTCAACACCTCTTAAAATGCATAACAAATCATATGTTAATTTTTAACGGTTCAAAATTTATGGACATATACTCAACTTATATATGTATAACATATCCAAAAATCACAAAGATCCAACGGTAGGATTAAAATTATAACTCACCCAATTGAGCTTTAAGAACACCGATTTGATTTTTTAATACCTCAAATCCGACAAAAAACTGATAAAATACCTCAACATTGATTCCTTCATTTATAACCACATAAAATAAATAAATCCATCATTTATATCCGCATCGAATAAATATTTCATTATCAATAATTAATTATTCACAAATAATATCACAGAATCACAATAATGACAACCAGACAGTTTCCAAGAAAGAGGGGGCTTTCCGATAAGGATTTCTCCTTACTGGCGCGCAATTAGGTGACCAAACCTCTCCTTGACAGAACTTTCTAGACATTGCCAATAATGTTATCTAATAATATTATTCAAATAATATGAATTATTGATCTGATAATGGGAAACACTATGCTGTGACAATTATTGAAATGACAATAATATAAAATATCAATGCAGCAATTATTGAATCAATAAAATAAATTATTGAACAGTAATTACTCTAACAATTATTTAGTAGTTCCTTCTTACGTAAGAATCAATAATTCAACTACTATGTTCGCTTTACTAGGATGGTATTGAATGGTATGATCATAATCTTTCAACAGTTCAAGCCAATGTCGTTGTCACATGTCGAGTTCCTTTTGGGTGAAGAAATATTTGAGGCTTTTATGATCCGTAAAGATCTCCACTTTCTCCCCATACAAGTAATGCCTCCAAATTTTAAGTGCGAAGACAATAACTACCAACTCTAGATCATGAGTAGGATAATTCCTCTCATATTCTTTGAGTTTTCGAGAGGCATAGGCTATGACTTTCCCATGTTGCATGAGAACACATCCTAACCCTTTGCCCGAAGTATCACTGTAGATGACAAATCCCTCCAAGCTAGATGGTATTGTCAGAACACGTGCTGAAATGAGTCTCCTCTTGAGTTCTTGAAAACTCTTCTCACATTCCACGCTCCAACCTAATTTTATATCTTTCCGAGTCAGCTGAGTTAATGGAGTAGCGATTCGAGAAAACCCTTCTACGAATCTCCGATAATAACCAGCTAAGCCGAGAAAGCTACGTACTTCGATCACCGATTTAGGTTGCTCCCAGCTTTGAATAGCTTCAATCTTTGCCAGGTCAACAGATATTCCATGACTTGATACTACGTGCCCAAGGAATGCTACTTCCTCAAGCCAGAACTAGCATTTCTTCAACTTGGCATAAAGCTTGTTTTCACGAAGCTTTTGGAGTATCAACTGATAAGTGGTATTTTTACCTACTTATTAAATACCAATTCATACGAATTGTGCCCATCTCAAGTACATTTTATTGTGTTTTAGTTGCATTTCATGTTATTTTGTATTACGTTTACTTAAAACTCCTTTTGGTGAATAAGTGCAGGAATCGGCTTAATTTTGGTGGTATTAGAGGGCACGAGGCTAATGGATGCGTGAAGACGAGGCAAAAACGAGGATGTGCATGGCATGGAGGTACAATGACATATGGAGACCAAGTAAACAAGAGGATCAAGCATGAAAGAGCAAGTAGCAGCAGCAGCAGCATAACAGAAAGAAAACCAGAACCATAACTTGCAGGTGAAAGAAGCCGCCATGACCGTCTTGGCATAACATCTGGGGGGCTACCCATATGAGGACTCTACTGGACATGGGAACTTTCTGCAAGTCTTGCACCCGCGCGATTGATATACTAGAGGAGCGCGCGACCGCGCGTGATGCTGAAGCTGTGCACTTGTTTTAATTTTAATTTTTAATTAAATGATTTGTAATTGGTTTTAAACGATTCTGACTGGTGTCAGACGTACACTTGATAACTTTTAGCGTATTTTCATCATAGAAACTAGGGTTTTACACTTTTAGAGAGATTCCAACGTAGAACGAAGCCAAAACGTCTACTTCTCCAATTCTTCTTGGGATTCTCTGTCATTGTGGATTTTTATTATTATCTACTGGATTTCTATGAGGATTTAAACATTGATCATTGATTTCTATTTAGCGATTGGGTTTGATCATTCTATCTTTCTTATTTCAATTGTTTGCTTATTGTGCATGTTTAGCTTTGATCCCATATTGGCTTTTGGTTCAGTCATGAACTAAACTCCATTATGGGATTCTAACGGATTTTAATATGTAGTTTGGTTGTACGCTTAAATGCTAGATGTTTTGCATATCATATGGAATATCTGTCATGATTGTTTTACATGCATGAATGTCTGATCAACATTCATCTCAGTATTTGTATGGAATTGACAATGAACATGCGAGTATGGATTGTAGTCATGATAGCGTGCGAATATGGGGCTGTTGTATATGGCTTGCGTATTTTGTGAACCAGATAGACATATACTGTTTCACCATATGAGCTAAAATAAGGGCTTGTGCTTAAAATTAATATAATTGTAATTTCACATAAACATATAGTGATTTTGGTGTATTGGTGATTACATGGAGTCTAACATCTGTAGATGCTGTGTAAGTAGGTTATAGTGCATTGAAAAATGGTTATAACTCTATTCGTGCTCTTGGCTATTTTCCTGTGATATGTGAACACTTCTTGCATGATAGTGGCGATTAGATGAAATATTAAATGAAGTTAGGGTTCCATTATTTTTAGATTATATTTATTCCATTTGTATTCTTATTTCTAGTTTGTTAATCGCAATTAGTTTAATTCAACACTTTTAGTCATTAGTCTAAGCATATAAATTCGGTGAGTTAATTGATGCATGATAGTTTAAATTTAACAACTTTCTCTGTGGGATCGATACTCTACTTACTCTGTATTACTTGTTGACCCGTGTATGCTTGCATGAGTTAGAGCTTTTTTATTCGAACTATAAAAGAGGCAACAAGTTTTTGGCGTCGTTGCCGGGGAAAGGCATTAATTTAGATAATTATCATCAGTTTAAAGCTAAACTGTATGACTTAGACAATTCTGATCGTTTCTTATTTCTATTTTTATTTCATTTTTTGGTTGCAGGTACTTATAGATTTTTATGCACACAAGATCATCCAACTCAGAACTAACACCAGCATAGGACAATATAAACGGAAGAGGTTGGAAAGCGAGTGTGCGAAGAAATTTGCAAGCACAGTTAGATAATACAACATCCAGAATGGCAAAAGAACAGAGACTTGAGCACAGAGAAGAGCATCGGGCTCTAAGGAAGTATTCCATGCCAAACATAAACAGACTACAGTCGAGCATAGTCAGACCGGCGATAGCAGCAAATACCTTTGAAATCAAACCGGGCACTATTCAGATGGTGCAGAACTCAGTACAGTTTGGGGGTGCTACTACGGATGATCAAAATGAACACCTATTGAGCTTCATCGAGATCTGCGACACATTCAGATACAACGGTGTGACGGAGGATGCCATCAGACTACGGCTATTCCCATTTTCATTGCGGGATAAGGCTAGAAGGTTGCTACATTCTTTACCGTCAGGGTCAATAACTACATGAGAGGATTTAGTACAGAAATTTTTAGCTAAGTTCTTCCCAATGGCCAAGACTGCAAAGATGAGGACAGCTATCTCTCAGTTTGAGCAGCAGCAGGGCAAGTCCTTATATGAGGCATGGGAACGATACAAAGAGATGCTCAGAAAATGTCTGCATTACGGTATGCTAGACTGGATGGTGATAGATTCCTTTTACAATGGGTTAGGATGGCAGTCGAGACCGATTGTGGATGCAGTCGTAGGAGGGGCATTATGGGCAAAGAGCTATGACGAGGCCTACACGCTCATCAAGACTATGGCTGCGAATGATTATCAGAATCCTACAGCTTGGATGCCACAGCCCAAGGTTGCAGGTGTGTTGGAGGTAGATGCGATTACATAGTTGTCGGCACAGATGGCAGCCATGGCTAAGAAGATTGAAACTTTGGCAGAGAGCAAAGTGAAAATAGTTGCCTTTGTCTGTGAGATTTGTGTGGGGTCACACTCCACGGATCAATGTGCTATCAGCTCAAAGTCAGTACAGTATGTGAGCAACTACAGAAAAGACCAAGGTCGATTTCAGAACACATACCACCCCAATAATCGAAATCACTCGAATTTTAGTTGGTCTAACAACCAATGAAAACAGAAAAATCAGTTTCAGCCGAACCAACAATTTCAGCCATATTCATCTCAACCACATTTGCACCAAAACCACCGTTTCCATCGGGATTCTCGCAACAACAACAACACCACACTCCAGCTGTACCACATTCAGAAAAGAAATCAGAAATAGAGGAGATGTTGTTGAAATACATGGCAAACACTAAAGTCGTGATCAAAAGCCAAGCAGTGGCTATCAAGAATCTTGAGACTCAGATGGGGCAGAAGGCGAGCATGCTTAACAATAGGCCGCAAGGTTCATTTCCAAGTAACACTGACACAAATCCAAGAAGAGACGGGAAGGAGCGGTGTTAAGCAATCACATTGAGATCTGGAAGAGATTTGACAGGTACTGCAAGTCGCGCGCCCGCGCGTGAGTTACAAGGGAACATCGCGCGGCCACGGGAGGAAGAACAGTTGAATGGTGATGAAGAAAAGTTGGAAAAATCTGAGGCTCAGCAGGAAGAGAAGAATAAAGCAGGATCAGAAGAGAAGGTCCAAAATCCAGTACAACCAATGCATCCTCAAGTACCATATCCGCAGAGGTTAGTTAAGCAGAAAGAAGACAAACAGTTTAGTAAGTTTCTGGAGGTGTTCAAAAAGCTGCAGATCAACATACCTTTCGCCGAGGCATTAGAACAAATGCCAAGCTACGCAAAGTTCATGAAAGGTATATTGCCAAGGAAGAGGAGACTAGATGAGTTTGAAATGTTAGCCTTGACAGAGGAATGCATTGCATTGCTCCAACGCAAATTACCTCCAAAGCTGAAAGATCCAGGCAGCTTCACAATTCCGTGCACAATAGGGAAGATGAGCTTTAGTAAGTGTTTATGTGATTTGGGGGCAAGTATAAACATGATGCCGTTGTCAGTGTTCAATCAGTTAGGACTACCGGTTCCAAGACCGACAAATATATCACTACAGCTAGCTGACAGATCCATCACGTATCCACGGGGAATTGTTGAAGATGTGTTGGTAAAGGTGGAAAAGTTCATTTTTCCGACTGACTTTATCATTCTAGATTTCGAAGAGGACAAATGCATACCAATCATACTAGGGAGACCATTCTTAGCCACGGGTAGGACTTCAATCGATGTGCAAAAGGGGGAATTAACAATGCGTGTACATGATCAAGAGGTCACATTTAATGTCTTTAATGCGATAAAGTTCCCATCTGATGAAGAAGAATGCTTCTTGGTTGACTTGGTGGATTGGGGTCCTAAGGATGCAATACAGAAACCGAGAAATTATGGACCGTTGAACTATGTAACGGGAAAAAATTCAGGTCGAAGGTGGAACCGTTGACGGAAGCTGAGGTCATTAAATTTCGTGGTGCGGTGGTCAATAAGGAAGGCACCTCTATTCTTGATGTGACGTGAGATTCAGAGATAGTCGAGCTAATTGACTATAACCTAGCGCTGGATGGGAGGCAACCCATTATTTCTACCACTATTGACTTTTTAGTTGTTTATTTTGAATTATTTTAGTTAGTATATCTCATTCATTTTTACTAGGCTATTAGATTTTCATGCTTAAGTGCGTAGCAAGAATTGCTTTGCAAATATGTACAATATGAGTAGCATTATAAAGCCGCTAATTCATGTCTTAACAAGGAGCATTAATGTCTATGCAGGAACAAGCAGTGGAACGTATTACTGAGAGGCAGAGAAAAATTGAACTTGAGCATTGCAAACATGAGGAGCGCGCGGTCGCGAGGTCTATGTAGTACAAACCCACGCGCCCGCGCATCAAGCCACTCAGAACACATGTCATTCTGCAAGTCTCGTGCCCGCGCGCCAAGCTCACTACACACTCGCGCGACCACGCGCGGCACCGAATCAAGTCAGATCTGAATATTTTTAAAAAAGTTTTGGTCCATTTGGACTCTCATTTGCTATAATAACAGACGCGAAACTCTCCCCCTCTCCATAACTCACGTCTCTATCTCTCTATCAGTTACAGATTGAAGCCGTATATCTCTCCATCAAATCTCCACGACTCTCTCCATGTTCAAAGCTCAACCACCTCTCCTCATCTCAATAAAGCTAGGGTTCCAAATTGGGTTGGCATAAACAAGAATGAAGGTTATCAATTCTAAAATTTTCAGTCTCTCTCAGTAAGTTCATCTGTACTTTTAATCAACTATCTACAAATGGGTCCGAAGAGAGCACGACCATCTTCATCTTCCTCATCCTCCTCCGGCAGTCACGAGGAGGACATTGTCGACCACACCAAGTTCTTGTGTCTAGAAGCCCAGCAGGAGTACTACCGCATTGTAGCGAAGACATTTATCAAGGAAAGAGGATTCAGACCCGAAGGCCAGGACGGACAACTCTACGCCATGATCCAAGAATGAGGTTGGGGTGGATTGACTGCCTCACCCACGTCCATTCCGATGAGCATAGTCCGAGAATTCTATGCCAATGCCAAAGTCACCATAAACGATACCTCTATGGTTCATGCTGTCGAGATAGACTACAGACCCTCCGCCATCCGAAACGTGTTGAGAATCACCGCAAGACCACCAACAGGGGCGACCAATTGGATCACAGGGGCACATCTGGAAACAGACTTGGAGCTTGTTATCGCTGAGTTGTGTGTGCCAGGCACGAAGTGGACTTACAAAGCAGGCAAGACCCAGCCTCGCATATTCCCAACAGCCGCACTAAATCGATATGCCAAGGCGTGGAATCTATTCATTTGTGCCAAGCTATTACCTTCATCGCATCAGCACGAGATCACAATGGAAAGGGCCATAATACTGTGGGGCATAATTACTGGCAAGTACATTGATGTAGGTTATTTGATTCATCAAAACATTGTGAAGTATCTGAAGGGAACTACCACTGGGAGCATTCCATATGCTTCAGTGGTAGCTATGATATGTGCGCATCAGGGGAACAATTGGGGCAATGAGCAAATGCAATATCCAAGCTAGGACATCACCCATGCCACCATTGTAAAATTTGAAGACTGGGCAGGTGGTGAACCACACCCGCGCGGACGAGGATTCATTTTAAGGCCTACTTTCCCAGAGCCATCGCAGCAGCCCCCTCAGACAGATGAGGAAGGCCCGTCCACCCGAGCACATCACGTTCCTAGCGATCGACAGCTTCAAAGGTTGGAGCACAAAGTTGACGCCATGTACAACAATCTCAGAACATTTGCTACGGGCCTCACAAGGGCCTTGGCCGAAGCCTTCGCGTAGAAAGGAACAATGCTAGAATGGCCTCAGTTTGGGACAGTCGTGCCGTATCCATCACTAGATTCACCACCCGAGGAGGGTGGTCAAGCCGATCATTAGGGGAGTTTTCTGTACCCTTTACCTTCATTCAATGGTGACATTGAATATTTTAAGTTTGGGGGTATTAGGGGTCATAGCATAGTAGTTTAGTTTTATTTAATTGTTGCATGTTTAGTTAATTTTGCATGTTTATGTGTTTAGTTAAATTTTTGTAAATTTTTATAAATTTTTATTCATTATTGATTGTGATAGTATGTTTTAGTTGCATGTCTCACACAAATTCTTGCTTAATAAAAATTTTTGCCTAGCCAAAGATGATAGTGAATTGTGAAGGATTTGAGAATATTTGGGATAACATGAGTTAAGATATAATATTTTACACGATGAGATTCATGTTGCTGTTTAAAAGCTTTCGGTATGCACAAACGTGTTCACAATCACTTGTAGGGTTAAGAAGTGTGTGTTGCATTGCTTGATAGAACATGTAGTTTTAAAAAGAGAAACATGTGGAAAGTGTTGTAGACTGTATGAGCCATTAACATACAAATTTTGGGAAAACATGGGTATGATATTTATAAAAAAAATATATCAAATAGCAATAACGTGGCTAGTCTTAATTCGGGGCCCTGGCTACTTGAGTAAGTACATCCGAGGGGATTGTCTCTACACCTAGCGCCCTAAGGTCTTTCATGGTCTGGGAGTCGTTGGTTGAAAGCTCGCTAAGGGGTAGCAGTGTGCCTAATGGATTGAGACATTGCACATTCATGTGAAAAAAAAAAGAAAAAAAAAAGAGAGAAAAAGAAAAGAAAAATAGCAATAAACATCGCGGGAAAGTACGTAAATCGCCCTCGTGAGTAGCAATAAAGAAATAAACCCATTGTTGAACCTTAGTTTGTGTTGATATGTTAAAATAGTCTACGTTACATGAATGTACATGAGTCTTGCGTTAGACTATAATTTTCTATTTTGGAGCAGTGTAGCATATGTATTCTTTACTTAGATCAAGTTTTGGTGAATACCACACACACACACAACATTTCTATAGTATATGTGAGATTATCTGAGTGTATGAGGTTATGTCTATAGTTTGGTTTGAAATTATATTCTTGGATCTCGATGATTCACTTAGGTAATTTGGGCTGAAAATCTGTTATGGCTGGGATTATGTGAGACTAGTTTGCATCATAAAGTAGTTGCATAGTTTGGTAGTTACATTTTCATTGTTCATTAGTATGCATTGCTTGAGGGTAAACAACAGTTCAAGTTTGGGGGTATTTGATAAGTGGTATTCTTACCTACTTATTGAATATCAATTCATGCGAATTGTGCCCATCTCAAGTACATTTTATTGTGTTTTAGTTGCATTTTACGTTATTTTGCATTGCATTTACTTAAAACTCCTTTTGGTGAATAAGTGTAGGAATCAGTTTAATTTTGGTGGTATTAGAGGGCACGAGGCTAATGGATGTGTGAAGACAAGGCACAAACGAGGATGTGCATGGCATGGAGGTACAATGAAGCATGGACACCAAACAAACAAGAGGATCAAGCATGAAAGAGCAAGTAGTGGCAAAGAATAACATAATGTAAAACAAAGCCGTAACCATAACTTAGTGGCGTAACGCAGCGGCCAGCGGGCATAACAAATTAGGGGATGCTGCATGCAGGACTCCTACTGGACATGGGAACTTTCTGTAAGTCTCACACCCGCGTGAGTGATATACTAGAGGAGCGCGCGGCCGCGCGCAATGCTGAAGCTGTGCACTTATTTTAATTTTAATTTTTAATTAAATGATTTGTAATTGGTTTTAAACGATTCTGACTGGTGTCAGATGTACACTTGATAACTTTTAGCATATTTTCATCATAGAAACTAGGGTTTTACACTTTGGGAGAGATTCCAACGTAGAACGAAGCCAAAATGTCTACTTCTCCAATTCTTCTTGGGATTCTCTGTCATTGTGGATTTTTATTATTATCTACTGGATTTCTATGAGGATTTAATTGTTGATCATTGATTTCTATTCAGCGATTGGGTTTGATCGTTCTATCTTTCTTATTTCAATTGTTTGCTTATTGATCATGTTTAGCGTTGATCCCATAATGGCTTTTGGTTTCGTCATGAACTAAACTCCATTATGGGATTCTAACGGATTTTAATACGTAGTTTGGTTGTACGCTTAAATGCTAGAGATGTTTTGCATATCATATGGAATATCTGTCATGATTGTTTTACATGCATGAATGCCTGATCAACATTCACCTCAGTATTTGTATGGAATTAACAATGAACATGCGAATATGGATTGTAGTCATGATAGCATGCGAATATGGGGAAGTTGTATATGGCTTGCATATTTTGTGAACCAGATAGACATATACTGTTTCACCGTATGAGCTAGAATAAGGGCTTGTGCTTAAAATCAATATAATTATAATTTCACATAGACATATAGTGATTTTGGTGTATTGGTGATTACATGGAGTCTAACATCTGTAGATGCTGTGTAAGTAGGTTATAGTGCATTGAAAAATGGTTATAACTCTATTCGTTCTCTTGGCTATTTTCTTGTGATATGTGAACACTTCTTGCATGATAATGGCGATTAGATGAAATATTAAATGAAGTTAGGGTCCATTATTTCCATATTATATTTATTCCATTTGTATTCTTATTTCTAGTTTGTTAATCGTAATTAGTTTAATTCAACACTTTTACTCATTAGTCTAAGCATATAAATTCGGTGAGTTAATTGATGCATGATAGTTAAATTTAACAACTTTCTCTGTGGGATCGATACTCTACTTACTCTGTATTACTTGTTGACCCGTGTATGCTTGCATGAGTTAGAGCTCTTTTATTGGAACAATAAAAGAGGCAACACCAACCTCAAGTGTTGCTCATGATCTTCACGGCTTTTGGAATATATGAGGATGTCATCAATAAAGATGACCACAAAGTGATCCAAATATTCCTTGAATACTCGGTTTATCATATCCATGAAGGAAACAAGAGCATTAGTCATTCCAAAAGACATGACTAGGAATTCATAATGCCCGTACCAAGTTCTGAAAATCATCTTTTGAATGTCATCGGTTCTAATCTTTAATTGATGATATCCGGAACGAAGATCGATCTTTGAAAAGAATTTTGTGCCTTGCAACTGATTAAACAGGTCATCAATACATGGCAATGGCTACCTATTCTTGATGGTGACATGATTCAACTCCCGATAATCAATACATAGTCGCATACTCCCATCTTTCTTCTTCACGAATAGAACAGGAGCACCCCAAGAAAACGTACTAGGACGAATGAAATCAATGTCTAACAATTCCTGCAATTGGATCTTTAACTCCTGAAGTTAAATAGGAGCCATTCGATATGGGGCTTTGGAAATGGGTTTTGTACCGGGTTCAAGGTCGATACTAAATTTAATTTCATGCTCTGAGGGTAGGCCAGAAAGTTCTTCAGGGAATAAGTCAAGAAATTTATTAACAATAGAAATATCATTCAAAATTGACGTATTTTTGTTTAAATCCGTAACATGAGCTAAGAAAGTTTGACATTCGTTTTTCAATAAACGAATAGCTTTATGGCTTGAGATGACAGTGATTGATTTTAATGGTTTGGTTGCTTGAATTCACATAATCAGTTGGTTAATTAGGAATATGAAAGCTAACAACCTTACAAAAATAATCAATTGTTGCATGATGAGTAGTTAACCAATCAATCCCTAGAATTACGTCAAATGCAAGTATTTTAAATGAAATAAGATCGACAGGTAATGTGAGGGTACCGATTTAAACCAAACAAGACTTATAAACAGTGGATGTAATGAATGTTTCTCCCAACGGAGTTTCAACAGATAAGCCAAGTCTAATTTCTCTGGAGTCAAATTTAAACGTGAGCGCAAGTAGGAGAAATAAAAGAATGGGTAGAATCGGTATCAAATAAGGTATAGACTTCTCTAGAGTTTATGATAAGCTTATCCGTGATGTTCCTTGCTTTCTGGGAGGTCACGAAAATGCTCTCCCTTGAACTACCTGCTTTGACTTTTCTAGGACGGCCTTTGGTGCCTCCATCCCAGCTGGACTTGTCTTCGGTGCATGACAAAATTGGGCTAGGTGACTTTCTCTTCCACAATTATAATACGCTTTGGACTGCATCGGGCAGTTTGGACTGATGTGTCCCTCCCCTCCGCATTTGAAGCATATGATAGGTGGTCGTTCTCCTTCCTTAACAACGAGTGCTGGTGCTGATGTATTTCCATCATTGTTGAATCTCCTCTTCTTGAAATGTCCACTCTTATTGTCTTGGCCATGATTACCACCGAAGTGGTTACCATTTCTGGCATGTTGATTCCCTCCACATTTGTTGTCACTGCTTCGATGACTGCTACCATTGGTATTATCATTTTGTCGGCTGCTCTCTCATGGTTGGGTTGACTCATTATCACGTTCCAATAACTGAGCCCTATCTACAACATCTGAATACAAGCAAAGTTTATGAGAGATAAGGTATTAACGTATCTCGGGTTTTAAACCTCTTAGAAACATCCGCATCATTCTCTCCTCATTATCAACTAAGTGGGACGAAAACCGGGACAACTCAACAAACTTGGCTTCGTACTGTGACACGGTCATGTTGTTTTGATCCAGTTTAATGAACTCTACTTCTTTCATGTGATGAATACTTTCGGAAAAGTACTTGTCATTGAACAGTTCTTGGAACTTCTCCCAAGACATCATTAGTGTGACAAGTTGAGTACGCTTTACAGATTCCCACAAGTAATCTGCTTCTTCCCGCAACATGAAGGTGGCAAAGGGAACCTTTTTCTCCTCGGAGCATCCCAAGACATCAAATATCTTGTTAATTTGCTTTATCCACGTCTTCGTCTTAAGTGGTTTTGGCTCTCCAAAAAAACACTGGTGGTCCCAGCTCCTTGAACTGTTTAGCAGTGACCGTCCGAGAGTTGTCAGTGTTTCCACCTGCATTTCGGACAGGAGTCTCTCTTTCCTGATGTTGCATGAATTTTAGAAAGCCTCTGATCATTCCATCGTTCATCATTTGGTCAGTGTTGTTGTTTGCATGAGGATTGTTGCCTTCCTGATGCACATTATCCTGATTGTTAATCTGTGGAGACTCAACGGTCTCCTTTGCTCGGTTTCCTATTCTCAACATTTTCAGATGTCATTTCCAAATACTGCCACAAAACAAGGGTTAATTAACATGTCACATATTATCCCTATACTCTGACCAACCAATTAAATACCAAATAAACTTAGGTAGGTCATACTAGCGAAGGAATTCCCCGTCTCTCCCCTACTAGTTCTTGTCTCACATCTCAGCCAGTGATCATATTCCTAAGCTTTGATACCAACTGTGACGCCCCCAAAACAGGTATACATCACCCATTTTGAGTCGCCAAATACATGGTACAAAATTCAAATACAACTTAATAATAAAACCGTCGTGTAAAATACGACAAAACATAAACTGAGAGTTTTAATACGAATATTGTCTTCTAGATAGTATTCAACTCAAAAGGAGCCCTTAATACATTTATTATCACACTATTTCATAGAATAGTGAGGACTACTAATACTATCATTTGGACCGTCACTCCATTCCCCGACTAGTCCCGGCTACATTCTCATTTCCTGAAGAGAACAATGAAAGCAAAAGGGTGAGCTCAACTAGCCCAATAAGAAATATTATGACTAAGATAATGCAGAATAATTTATCGTTAGCCTTCAACAGTGTTAAACTGATAAAATATAACAAACATCAAGTTTAACTGTAGCGGAACAAGCAATCCATTAGAAGAGTCAAGTAGAGAATAAAATCTAGTATCTTCTATGTTTTAAAAGGTTTTTCATCACTTTTATCACTGAGACTCAGCTTAATAAATAATCCACATCATCGAATCACCCATGCACTACGGCCAAGGATATTCTTTAATATCACGACCACAAATTATCCATGCACTATGGGCCAAGGATATTCGTGTATTCATCAATGGTCATGATCATGCCAACAACTATCCATCAATGCACTACGGGCCAATGAGGACTTTTACCACATCATTTGTAACATTACGGTCATGATTATACCAAATAATGCTTGGTCATAATCATACCAAGTCTATCTATGCACTACAGGCCACAAATGACTTTCAACAGAATATAAACATGAGGATGATGACAATGATATAAGAATTCAATAAAACATGTTCACGGATAAATCTTTAAAGATTTATATTTTAATTTATCCAGAAATCAATAACGTTTAAATTGTCAACATGATATTGCTTTGTGGAATAAAATTCAAGAATAATATTGTACCAAAAATAATTTAGACTGAAAACGAATCAATTTTTATTATGAATAGTACCCCGGGTGAATAGTACTCGAGTGAATAGTATTTCGGGAATAGTAACCCCGTGAATAGTACTCTGGCATGAAAAAGTTAAAATTTATCAAGAATGCTCAGAATAATATTTCCATGAAAAGATACTGGATGAAGCGCAAATATCAAGGATATTCTATTAATTTTATGGAGTATTGAAGCCAAAATTCTAACAAAACAAGTATAGAATTCGAAATCTGAAACGAAATAATATTACTTACATACTATAGAGTATGGAAGAAAATATTATTTCAAGCGAATATTGAACAAAAATAACATCCCTTACCTTGAAAAGAAGAGTATTCCAACTGGTATAGCGGGGATATTCTTGAAGAAAACTTTCACTATTTTCCACGCTCAAAGCTTTCTAAAACTCGAAAGAAATATGCTCAAGACTATAGAAGAAGAATTCTCTAATTTTGGTGTGATTTTCAATTCTAACTTAAGCGCCTATTTATAGGAAAATGCTAGAACGCCATAGAAGACTAAATAATAAAATAATATTATTATTATTTTTTCTACGCACATTTTCTTGACCAAAAACTCAGCCACCACTAGTGGGCCCCACCAATTTCAGCAACTTTCCACACCAACCAAAAAATGGGGTCCACCAAATTTTTAATAAAAATATTTATTTTCTGAAACTTCAATAATTCATAATAAATAGCCCTTTTATCAAAAAAATATGAATTTTATGTCCATTCCATATGAAATTGAATTCTCTATAACTTTGCAGAAGAAAGTTTTTCCAAATTCCAAACAGAAAATATCCGAATTCCACAAACGGATAATTTTTAGCACCTCTTAAAATTCATAACAAATCATACGTTAAATTTTTAATGGTTCAAAATTTATGGACATATACTCAACTTATATATATGTATAACATATCCAAAAATCACAACGATACAACGGTCGGATTAAAATTATAACTCACGCAATAGAGCTTTAAGAACACTGATTTGATTTTTTAATACCTCCAATCTGACAAAATACTGATAAAATACCTCAATATTAATTCCTTCATTTATAACCACATAAAATAAATAAATCCATTATTTATATTCGCATCGAATAAATATTTCCTTATCAATAATTAATTATTCACAAATAATATCACAGAATCACAATAATGACAACCAGGCAGTTCCCAAGAAAGAGGGGGCTTTCCAATAAGGATTTCTCCTTACTGGCACGCAATTAGGTGACCAAACCTCTCCTTGACAAAACTTTCTAGACATTTCCAATAATGCTATCTAATAATATTATTCAAATAATATAAATTATTGATCTGATAATGGGAAATATTGTGCCGTGACAATTATTGAAACAACAATAATATAAAATATCAACGCAACAATTATTGAATCAATAAAATAAAATATTGAACATTAATTACTGTAACAATTATTTAGTAGTGCCTTCTTACGTAAAAATCAATAATTTAAAAATACTGTGCAATACCGTGTGCTACTATGCAACCCCGCGTATTACTATATTTTAACCACCTGGTATTCTAATAGTTAATGGTAAAACTTTTGTCATTATTTTTATAAAAAGATATTTTTGTCATTTTCTCAATTCGAAAATAATTCCGCTGTGGGGTCCACCAATGATTGTGACGTCGTACGAATATTCCCTGTTAAAACGAATATTCCCTGACCAATCGAATATAATTTAACAACTTGCGTACTTTGCAAAATTTATAATTATTACCCACAACTATAACATTATATTAAATTCACTCCATAATATTCAAAAATGATATTTATAGAAAATTCATCTTTATTCATAAAAGTTAGGGTCTTACAATATATATAAACTTATATTTCAAGTTCTAGCTGGAGTTCACTTCGTGACAGTTGATCGTTCATATATAAGCTGAAATAGTTTAGATTTATTCAAATATAGTTCTTGTTTTAGCTTTTGTATATATTGCATTATTATGTGAGCCTAGGAATCATGTGATCACAAATTCAGTTCCGGAATCTAGATTCGGTTCCCGTGATGGACATTTTCAGCTGCAACTAGCTTGTAAATTATTCCCGGTGTCTGAATTTCCTTAGATGACTCTCATGCCCACAAGGAGTTCCGCACTGCTATGTATCTTATTTTCTCGAAGATGCTTCACATCTCGAAAATAATAAAAGTAATCCAGCCAAACACATAATAAAATGGAAGTATTAAAGGCCTCAATTACTATTGAGCACAAGAGTTTGAAAAACCTATTTTACAAAACATCACTGCCATATCTTGGTAAAATTGAACTTTTATACAAACGTCAAACCCTTTGTATATATGTGCGAATGAGGTATATCACTACTTCCAAACAACTGCACATAGACCTACACATACACACACACATTCAAATAAAAGTTAAAATTAAAAAGTGGCGGTAACCGTGTTATCACGAAAGTTGGGGGGTGCCTAACACCTTCCCTCCGCTTAATCAAGCCCCCGAACCCTAACGAATTTTAGTTTTGTAGACCAGTTAAACAGTGTCACATCACTAGGTCTTTGTGCAAACCTTTTCTCGGTTGAGTTAGTGCAACAATTTAAAAATACCAACTGGCGACTCTTACAGTCAAATCGTCAACATATACATGTCGGACCTTTTCAAACTTGTTTTTTTAAATAAATCTCACCTAACATGAGAGCACCAAAAGTGAAGAACATAAAGAGACAAATAAAAATCTTGACGCCGACAGGTGACGACTCTGCTGGGGACATCCAGTAAGAGGGCTTAAGTCGCTATTTAAAAACTTTTATCTGCTTGTGTGTAGATGTTACATTTACATTTGAATTAATGTATACTAATGCTTTATTTACTGCACTTAGTGCTTCGCACCATATCTTCCTGTGATATTAGTGCTTCACACATGTCATCATTTTCATATGGTGAGACGCGATGTATGTGAATGTATGTTGTGTGGTCCCTCCACCAAGAGGCTATCCCGTCGGTGTTTGATTGCTGGACTTGTCGGGAGACTAATTCCACAAGGCTCAGGAAAGGCATCACCCAGATTCGCTCCAGTTGAAAGATCGTATTAACTTCCCATTGAGTAAATTGCGATGATCTGGGAACCTTCATGCCATAAAGCCGCGAGAGTAACCTAAGATAGGTCAACCTTTGATAAACCAAACGCGGAGGGAAGTCTCTTCATACCTCCCCATTTCAATTACTGATAATTTTAATTACTTATAATTTCATTTCCATGTCAATCTCAATGTAATAGAAAATATAAAGGAATATGTGAACATGCATTCCCTTTTTATATCAAAACCTGTCACGCTATATTGTCATTAAAATAACTGACATTCGTTTTGCATGATAATACTCCTAAAAAATGGACAGATTACATAACACATAAGATTTCCACGTTTTCCTAAGACTAAACTACATAAGTCTTTTTATAGGGAGATGATTGGTCCCGTTACCCCGTTCAAAGTCCAAAAAGGCACTAAGCCTATAGCCAAACATGGCTATCAACGTCGAGAGTTTTACTATCTCTTTTCTATTCTTGTCTTTTGGTGTTCTCATGTTAGGTGAGATTTGATTAAAAAAATAAGTTGTGAAAAGTTCCGACATGTATATGTCAACGATTGGACTATAAGAGTCGCCAATTGGTATTTTTGAATGGTTGTACCAACTCAACCGAGAAAAGGTTTGCACATTAACCCAGTGATGTGACACTGTCTAACAGGTCTGTGAAACCGAGATTCGTTAGGGTCCGGGGGCTTGATTATGCGGAGGGAAGGTGTTAGGCACCCCCCGACATCCGTGTTACCATGGTGACCGCCACTTTTCATTTAAACTGTTATCTGAATGTGTGTGTGTGTGTGTGAGAGAGAGAGAGAGTCAATGTGAAATTATCTGGAAGTAGTGCTATGCCTCGTTTGCACCTATATACAAAGGGTTTGAATCATTGTATAAAAGTTTAGTTTTAACAAGATATAACAATGACGTTTTGTAAAAGAGGTTTTTCAAACCCTTATTCTCAATAGTAATTGAGGCCTTTGATACTTTTATTTTATTATAATGTTCGACTTGATTTCTTTTATTTTCGAGATGCGAGGCATCTTCGAGAAAATAATATACATAGCAGTATTGAACTCCTTGTGGGCATGAGAGCCATCTAAGGTAATTCAAACACCGTGAATAATGTACAAGTTGATTACAGCAAAAAATGTCTACCACGGGAACCGAATCTAGATTTAGGAGACTGAATCTGTGATCACATGATTCCTAGGCTCACATGATGTAGTAGTTTATACAAAAGCTGTAAGCAGTTATATATACAAAAGCTGTAAATATATATATACAATCGATCAACCACCACGAAGCAACTCCATGGGGGATTGGAAATGTAAATATATAAAAGCTATAAATATATATATAGGAACGATCAACTGCCACGAAGTAAACTCTAGGCGGGACGAAACGTAAATAAAGTATAAATGGCCACGAAGTAAACTCCAGGCCTGACAAAAATGTAAATATATATATATAAGAAGTAAACACACCAGATATTATATTCAGGCTCATCGAACAGAGTTCGACAACAGTTTATATATAAGTATATATATATAAGCAGTAAACGCTACGGATATAAATCCAGGCTCATCAAACAGAGTTCGACAACAGTTTATATATAAGTATATATATATATAAGCATTAAACGCTCCGGATATAAATCTAGTTTCATCGAACATAGTTCGACAACAGTTTATATATAAGTATGTATATATAAAAGCAGTAAACGCTCTGGATATAAATCTAGGCTCATCGAACAGTGTTCGACAATAGTTTATATACAAGTATATATATATATATATATATATATATAAGCAGTAAATGCTCTGGATATAAATCCAGGCTCATCGAACAAAGTTCGACAACAATTTATATATAAGTATATATATATATATATAAGTGTATATATACAAAAGAAATAAAAAGCCACGGACCGAAGTCCGGGCATACGCACATAACATGACTCTCAACGTGAATAACTGTGTGTGCAAAATGTGGAGAAAAGCTTTAAGAAGTGTAAGAAGGCTTACAATGGACTGCCAAAGAAGACTTCAATAGCTTTAAATGGATGAACACTCGGTTCCCACTGGTAAAATATAGCAAAATATGAGCTCATAAGTGTTTAAAATGAGAAAACACTTAGTTTATAGGGTGTACAGAGCAAATTGGATAGGGCTTCCTCGCTTTTTCTCTCTACCAAATGGCAACCCCAAGCCCTCTATTTATAGAGGGGGGGAGCCGCAAGTGTACCTATGGTAGTAGAAAGTGTACCTGCGGTTGCCCGGGTTGTCCCGGGCAATGTGGGTCCCGTCGTCTCAAAGTACATGCACGCATGCAACGTGATGTCTGCTCAAACATTTAGAACTTTAATCTGGGCATCCGATTGAGGTGTATAAGACCTTTTTCGGAATGTTGTTGTCGAGAGTTACACAAATGACATTGGATTAGAGGTTGTATGAAGTCAGGAAGATGGTGACATGCCCAAGTCTTTAGGCTTCAAATTCTATCCGGTGTGCTGTCTTGTGTAATAGTCACTCGGGATTAGAGCTCTAGTTCTTGTAGAACATTGTTGTGTAGAATGTATGTTAAAATGTTGTTGAGATGGCGCACTATGGGATCGAGGTGGCAAAATGATGATTTTGCCCCTCACTAGGGTTATCTCCGGTTTGAGCTGATGTAACAGTCGTTGCTCAGGGTTATCTCTGAGATTGAGATTCTGTGAGTACTGAAGGTCCTCAGGGTTGTCTCTGAGGTGTGCCTGACTTCCCGGGGTTGTCTCCGGGGTGGGAACTGAGTGCTTCGGGGTTATCTCCGAGGTTGAAGCTGGCTGCAAGGGTTGAGATGAGCTTTTCTGTGGTTATCTCTGGAACTGCAACTGTACTCCTCGGTGTTGTTTCAAAGGTTAAAACTGAAACTCCCGGGGTTATATCCGGGACTGAGTATCTCAAGGTTGTCTTCGAGATGATAAGACTAATAATTCCAGGGTTATCTCCAAAATTTGATCTGCTTTGTCCTCCAGGTTTATCTCTAAAAGATGATTCTGCCCTCATGCAATGTTAATAATAGGAATGCAAAATTTTGAGTGTCTATAGATGCCCCTCTTTATCATATTCATGCAATGTAATGGCATGGATAGGATAAAAAATACTAGACACTTAAAATGTGATAAGTTAATTGTGATGCAATGTACTGCAATATGATATATATGCATGATGTATGTGGTTTGTTGGACTATTTTCCAATGGAATGTGATGACTGTTTGATCCCATGACTTTTGATAAGGACTGGAGTTATCACTAATGTCTCTGATAAACTGAATGGATGTGTACTCCAAAGCTCTCAGGAACTTCCAAGATGTTGACATTTGGGGTTATCATCAAAGTCCTTAATCCTTGGTACAGACTTCCCATTGAGGATATACCTCTCATGTATAAGAGACCTGTGGGGATGGTTTTTGTCTGAGAAAAACTTGTATAACATATTCCATCATCGGTCCTCCACGATAAGGATGGTTCTCCTTGGTTTGTGTCGTTAGGCCCTTCCAATGCTCTGTCAGAGTTACTGCCAATAGTTTGTGTTGTCAAGGCTGCCTGACCCTCACTGAAATGTACATCAACGGATGAGATCCTTGATGGGGATGATGTCAAGGCTGCTTGACCTTCGTTGATGTGTGCATCAAAGGATGAGATCATCAGATGGTTTCCGATGCTTCGCTGGATTTATTTGCCAGCGACTAAATGCTGTCAAGGTTGCTTGACCTTCATTGACATGTGCATCAACGGTTGAAATGGATAAAACTCCCGCTACGGGGAAATGTTATAGAGTTACGACCCCGAACTATTAGCATCGGACCTTTTTGAGGTATTGCCGATGGTAGTTTGCAATAATTGTGATCATCAGTATAGTAAAACCTATGTCTAGATGAATACCAATGATTGATATGTAGACCTGTAGTTTGGTCTCTAAAAACCAGGATTTCAGGCTTTTTCGCTTAATCGCGTAGCATCTTTTTTCCAGATTTGACTTTTTCAATTTGTGAGACCTTCTTTGTAACTCATATTTGACCGAGCTAGAGGGGTGGGCCCTACCTAGGGGAGCCGCAGGTACACCTGCAGCCAGCCATAGGTGGCTTTAAGGCACTTGGTGCTTTACACAAGTTATTTTCATATTGCGCCATACAGAGAATCCGAGAGCTCTTCTTCAGATTTACTGAATTTGGGCGTCTTTCTGCAAAGTCTATCACCGTACAAGTGTTCTACACTGCCCTGGTAACTTATGCATGTCTTCTTTTCCAATTTTTATCTGTTGGAAAATGAGTTATCACATGAACTGATTTTAAACACATAGTAGTGAATATGTATGCTTATATGACTTGATAAAAAATATTCAACATGATAAATGTTAGTATTTAACCATGCTGAACATAATGATATGAAAAAATTTGACTTTTGACATAGTCAAACTGGCACCTTGTTTATGCTATTTTTTATCCTATTTGAGGACAAATGAGCAAAGGTGGTAAAACAAAGTAATCATGGTAATTAAGCTACCCTTATAGATTATGTCTTTGATAGTGTTATGCATATATGATGTTTATGACTATGGGTAGGTGTGCTACTGAAGGGCCACCTAGTCATGCCCATATGCATGTGGATAGTCCTATTTACAAAGGAGACTATGGAATTTTTTTTCCAAAATGTAGGCATTGGGTAGTCATGCATTTTTAACTCTACTGTAAGCGTATTTTAAAGTAATGCATGCATGCATATAGTCATAAAATGTATTTTAAAAAGCTCCAAGTTAGAGTTTACCACACCCTTTCTAAAGTGGTTTGGAGACTTGTGTCTAGATATATGGATCCAAATCAGCCGAGTAGTTCCCGCATGAACACTTCAGGTGTGTGGTGGAGGGCTTCTGATGTGCCTCAACCCCGTTCAGTTAGACAGCCTCATCGTTTGGCGGTGGCGGTGATACGTACTGTCCAGGTTAAGGTACCAGATGTTGAGGATGAGGAGGATGATGTACCCATTACGAACCCCACTCTTGCTGCTCATGTTCCCCGTAGGGATCTTCCAGGCATTCATGTGATGATCCTAGAGCTTTTAGGTGATTTGAGTCCACACCCCTCGGTTTACTTACATAAAAATGAGGTACAAACTGGATTTGATCTTCCTTTTTCCTATTGATGAGGAGCAAGGATTCTGATGTTGATTTGCTTTATGATGTAGGTTCATTGTGCATGGTTGGGGCTTCGAAGCGTTCCTTTCCATCCTCCCCCATCGTTGTCCCCGGGGTTATCTCAGGGCGTTGTCTGAACGCAGGTTTCACCAGACTCAGTCTCTCCATTTGTTAGACTTTGAGGTGATGATAATATCGATGGATTGGCAATTTATCACCGGTATGGAGTTTGGAGGGGCGCCAAAGCAATGTTGGACTTGATAGCCCGCATATACACTGATTTGTAGATGTTTTTGTATGTTCCTGCACAGACTAGCTTAAATATTTTGTCATGTATAGTACATATTGTATTTATCAAACAATATTATATATAGCAGGGAAATATATTTTGATTCACTTCCCTTTTAGTTGTGCCTTGTTACTTGCTTGATATTTGTCTGCTTCTCCATGGCTTGTGATCTTGATGTATTTTGAACTCATCCTTGTCGGGTGGACATTAAGATGTCTCAGGATCTTTTAGAATGGATCGTTGATATGTGTGTATCCCTACACTTTTGCGTCTTGGTACTGGTTTCTGTATGTAGTAATGGAGAGGAGTGTGTCTTTCCTCTCTGAAGTTGACCGCACCATAGATGATCACCGATACTCCTTTGTGTGGGGGAGCCCAGGTAGTTCCATCTCTTATGGATTGGTGTTTCTCTTTGAGGATTCAACCGCAGGTTAGATGGTCGCCAATTCTCCCATTTGTGTGGGGAGATCAGTTAGTTCCATCCCTTTGGTCTGAAGCCGATGAAATGTGGTGGATTAAAGGTTGATCCCAGTACTATGTGACAAGTATTTATATTTTGGTAGGGGGTAAGACCAAACCATAAATGGCTGCCTACATACTCCTATTGAAGAGGAGATCAGGTCTGCGTAGTTCAAACCTGGTGCAAGAGGTTCAACGCTACATGTGAAAGGGTATAGAAGGATGTAGAAGTGTGTTTTTGTTTTTGTTTTTATTTTTTTTATTATAACTGGGCCATTTAAAAAAATGGTTGCCTACGTACTCCTGTGTATTGGGGAGATCAGGTCGACGTAGTTTGCCCTTTGTGCAGGATGGATGGAAACCAAAAAAGTTTGATCCCATGTTCAGGACAAACTGTAGGTGAAAAGTTTGATCTCATGTACAGGACAAACTGCAGGTGTGAAAAGTTTATCCCTAGTGGGATAATACTGCATGTGTGAAAGGTTCAATCCATGGTGGGATAACCTGAAAGGTTTGAAATGAAGTGGAGTGAAAGAACTGATGATCTGAAAATCAGGTTGCTGGTTTAAAAAGTGTGTTTATCCCTGATGGGGCAGATGGGTATGAAGAAGGGTTGTATGTAGTGAATGGTTAGAAAACCTGAAGTGACTGGTGATCTAGTGATCCAAAATTAGGATGTTTGCTTGATGGTAACCTCAGACATAGTACTGTTTCATGGTGTCTGAGTTAATGAGATGTGGAAATTCATCGCTGTCCATTTCCTCTAATCTAAGAGCACCTCCTGTCAATACCTCCTTGACAACAAACTGGCCTTCCCAGTTTGGGGAAAATTTTCCCTTAGATTGATCTTGGTTGTAAATGATCTTCTTCAAAACCAAGTCATGTTGTTTAAACTGCTATAGCCGGACTTTCTTGTTGTAGGATCTGTCGATCCTTTGTTGGTATAATTGACCATGGAAGATACCACTGGTTCACCTTTCGTCTATTAGAGACAGTTGGTGATACCTATCTTATAACCATTGGTCTTCATCCAGCTGAATGTTTATCAACACTCTGAGGGATTCCATTTACACCTCTATAGGGAGCACTGCTTCCATCCCATAGGTTAATGAGTAAGGGGTTGCCCCAGTTGAAGTACACATTGAAGTTCTATAGGCTAATAGAGTCAGAGGTAAGAGGTTAGGCCATCCTTTATGATTGGCAGACATTTTTTTCATGATCTTCTTGATGTTCTTATTAGCCGCTTCAATAGCACCATTCATCTCTGGACGATAGATAACAGAGTTAAGATGTTTAATGTGGAATTATCTGCATAACTCCTCCATTAGTTTGTTGTTGAGGTTCTTAGCATTATTTGAAAAAATTACCTCGGGTTGTCCATATCGAGAAATAACATTATTTCTGATGAAACCAATGATGACTTCTTTAGTAACCCTGGGGAAGGAGGCTGCTTCTACCCACTTGGTGAAGTAGTCAATCATGGTGAAGATAAACAGATGCCCTTTACTGGATTTAGGCTCAATGGGCCCGATCACGTCCATTCCCCACATTGAGAAGGGCCTGGGTGAACTCATATTGTGTAGCTCCCTTGGAGGGGCGTGGATAGCATTCCCATGAATTTGGCATTGATAACATCTCTTGACGTGATCATCATAGTCAGCCTTTATAGAAAGCCAGTAATGCCCTGTTTTGAGGATCTTTTTAACAAGTGAAGGGTCGCTCATGTGTGGGCCACTTACTCCACCATGGATTTCATCCATGAGCCTCTGAGCTTGGTCCTTGTCCAGACATCTAAGGAGACCTAGTCCTGCATCTCGTTTGTAGAGTGAATCTCCGCTCAGGTAGAATTTCATAACTATTCAATGGATTTTCTTTTTCTCAGCAGAACTTACCTCAGCGGGTGTAGATCCATCTCGTAGATACTCCTTGATGTGTTGATACCAAGGGTGCTGGATGGGAGGTAGCTATCCGATACTTCTCCAATATAATTCCCATAGGCTGGAGCCTTTTGCAGGGCAATTGTGATGCTTGGCATGTTTTCCTTGTCAGGTATGTTGATCAAGGAGGCCAAAGTTGCTAGTGCATCTGTAAAATCATTCTTATTCTGAGGAATGTGGAGGAAGGTTATTTCTTCAAACTCTGAAGCCATTTAGTTAACCTGTCAATGGTAAGGCAGCAAATATAGCTCTTTGGTGTGATAGATCCCGATGGTTTTTCTAATTACCAATTTAGAATCTCTAAAGACAGTTAACCGTCTAATACCCATTGATTGCATAAGTTTTAGCCCCATGATACAGCCTTCATACTCAGCTATATTATTGGTGCTGACAAACTACAATTTAACGGTGACGGAATACAGCTCCCCTGTAATGGCTACTAGAACTGCTCTAGCCCCAGAACCTTCCATGTTTACAACTCCATCAAAATACATATTCCATGGTTGGTGTGTGTCGTACTGATGGTGTTACTGGACTGTCATTACCCCTTAATCGAGGAAGTATGTTTCCAAGGGTTTGAAATCTCCTGAAGGTGCGGCGGCCAGTTGATCAACAATTCCTTGACCTTTGATAGACTTCTAAGTCACGTAGACAATGTCAAATTGCTATAGGATCAACTTCCATCTAGACAATTGGTTTGCTGAACACATACTTGAGAGGATCCATGCGGGATATGACATGGGTTGTGTGACCATGGAGGTAATACTGTAACCTCATGGAAGCCCATGCTAAAGCACACCAAGTCTTCTCCATCAGAGTGTACTTGTTTTCACTGTTGCTAAATCTTTTACTGAGGTAGTAGATAGCTGTCTCTTAGCCTCTATCATTTTTCTATCCCAGCATGCAGCCCATGGCATTGTCATTAATGGACAGGTACATGAACAGGGGAACACCATCCCTGGGAGGTACCAAAAAAGGAGCTTTGATTAGTTGCTCTTTGATTGTAAGGAAGGCTTTCTAACACTCATCATTCCATTTTATGGAGGAGTTCTTCCTTAACAACTTGAAGATAGGTTCACATGTTGCTGTGAGTTGGGAGAAGAATCGGCTAATGAAGTTGATCCTTCTCTGTCTGAGGAATGGGCATTTTTGTGATGGCCTGGATTTTGGTGGGATCCAACTCAATCCCTTTGTGGCTGACTAGAAACCCTAGTAACTTGCCTGATTCAATGCCAAAGGCGCAGTTGGCTGGATTCAACTTCAAGTTATACTTACGAAACCTGTTGAAGTGCTTTCTAAGATGGTCTAGGTGGTCTTCTTCCCTTCGAGATTTGACAATGATGTCATCCACATAGATCAATATCTCCTTGTGCATTAAATCATGGAAAAGAGCCACCATGGCTAGCTGGTAAGTAGTTCTAGCATTGATGAGGCCGAATGACAACCATTTATAGCAAAAGGTTCCCCAGGGCATGATGAATGCAGTTTTCTCACGATCCTCTTTAGAAACCATGATTTGATTGTACCCCGCAAAACAATTGGCAAAGGAGTACATGTCGTATTGAGTAGTATTATTAATGAGAATGTGGTAAAATGGCACGGGAATGCTATCCTTAAGGAAAGCTTTATTTAAATCCTGGTAATCCACACAAACTCGCACCTTTCCTTTTAGTTTAGGCATGGGGACTATGTTGGATATCCATTCAGGGTATGTTGACACCATGATGATGACATCTTGAAATTGTTTCACAATTTCTTCTTTAACCTTTAAACTCCACTCATGTTTTAATCGCCTGAGCTTCTTCCTGACTAGCTTGAATCCCTCTTTGATGGGGAGGCGATGAATGACAATGTTAGTGGAAAAACCCACCATGTCATCATAAGACCATGCAAACACATCCTGGAACTGGGTTAATAGCGTAATCATGTCATTCCTTTGGTTTGGAGTGAGGTCAAAACCAATCTAGATTAGCTTAGGGTTTTCTAAGGTTTCGAGGTTGAAAGAGGAGGTTTAATCAAGATTTGGTTTGGGTTTTTCCTTGACCCATTCTTTGATCTCCTGAGGTATCTCATAGTCCTCTTGTATATCCATCAAGTCTGAGTCCAACTTTACATCAAAGTTACAGTCCTTGTGTAGAATAGGCACCTCATCAGCAAGTTTAGGCACATCTAAATTTAGAGTCCTGAAAAAAATACTTTCACTTAATATATGAAACTATTCAATCATACACGTGTTAACATGTAATGACAAAACAACTGCTAATACTGTACAAAAAAGTAAGCAGTTATGGCTATCTACAGGGCAGAGGGATTTTTTGCCTTTTTTACCCTTGTTGGCAAATGCATGGAATGCTGCTCCAATTGCTAAGGGTGAAGTCTTGTTGGACAGCAGTGATGAAGGGGCTGTCATCGTCCTCCTTCTCCTGAATGATGACCATGATAACTGGACAATTATCATCTGGGATATCTCTATTCATGCCCTCAGTATGGACAATGATGCGTATGTTTGTCAACCTCCTAGCAATGTCTTATTTACATCTTCGTTCCCTTTCTTTCGCTTTGGGATCTGGAATGAAGACCTCTTTTGGTTTGACTGGTATCGGTTTAGGAAATAACATAGCCATTACATGGGCAGACACCTTTATCAGAGACCGTACAGGCTCAGTATCGGTAAGTTGAGATAATCGTCGTGTGACTGAAGCTGAAGGAATCTCTTAGTATTTATGAAGATTCCTGTGACTGGAGCTAGCAGAATATCCTAGTCCAGTTGTCCCAATTTGACTGGGAATTTGAATTGGGCGCTTAATGCCGTGATGATCTTTGCCCAACCCTTGTCCAGGTTGATGATCTAATAACATCATCTCTTGAGTTGCCAACATTACCTCAGCAGAAATCTTGGGTATCAGAGGTGGCACCCCAATAGGATGATAGTGAGTGTTGCTCACCTCTAGGGCATAAAAACTGACCAGTTCAATTTCTGAATTGAAGCTGATGAGTGGTATGTCATCCTATTCAAGACATTCCATCTCAGTATTGACAGTGACTAGGCTGTCGTTAATGATGTATTTGAGTTGCTGATGAAGAGTGAAAGGGACGGCTCCATCCATGTGAATCCATGGTCTTCCCAAGAGCAAATTGTATCCCGTGGATATTTTGAGCACTTGAAAGGATACACAAAAGTATATGGACCAATCTCCACAAAAGTGATCAATCTCTCCGACAAAGATTACGTCGGGATCCATCAAAAGCTTTGATAACCATATGGCTTCTTCCGATCCTCTTGAGATTGATGTTCAACTTTTTAAAGTGGCCTAAGGAAAGATATTTAAAGATGACCCTCCATCTATTAGAACTCCTCCCACCATGTATTCGGAGGACAAAACCGCTATGTTCAATGGCTTCAGAATGACCGATCCCCTTCGGAGGTATGTCGTCATCAGTGAAATATATCACATTATTGTTAAAAATGTGATCAACCAGGTGCTGGAATGTTTCGACATCCACTGATTTCGGCAAGTAGGCTTCTTCCAAAACCTTTAGCAAGACCTTTCTGTGATCTTTGAAAGAGAAAACGAAGTCCAGTATGGAAATTTGTTGTGGAGCTTCTCTCAAGCTTAAAACCACCTTGGCTTCGTTATGGCCCATAGTACGGAGGAACTTTTCAATCTTATCCATGAAAACATTCTCCTTTGACCTGATGGTGGGCTTCATTACCCGTTGGGGAAGATACAATAGATTTTCTTTCAACACTGCAGCAGTTATGTGGGATGTGGATCCTTCAGCCTCTCCATAATTCCATGGAACTTTTTTCATGCTGACAACAGGATACTGTGGCCTAGATGGCAATGTAATTGGCTTTGGCGTAGCCACTTTCAAAGGATTGTCAACACCTTTGAGTTGAATTGCTTGTATTGTGGGTGGTTTGACAGCCAACTCATCCTCAGCGGATATAACTGCTATGACCTCCTTCCATTTTGTAGGAAATGTGTCCCCACTCTCAAGTAACACAATGTCATTGTCTGCCAACTGTAGGACACCACTGTTAATTAGATTCTGAATAAGATAGCGAAGTGCCCAGCATTCTTTAGTGTTGTGTCCTAGCGAGTGGAAGTGATACTAACATACTCCATTATAATTTAACAGTTTTGAATGGGGATTAATTGGAGGTAGCAGAGCTATGATTCTTCCTTCATTGATCAGCATCTGAAATATCTCATCCATCAGTTGGCCCAAATAGGTAAATTCCCCCTTGTTGTCAAAATCTTGACGGGCTTTGGCACTTACTCTTTTTGCAACTTTATCTTCTAGAATTTCAATTTCTAGAGTCAATGGAGTATTCTTAACCAGAGGAAGGAGACTAGCATACTCCTGGCTGACTAATTGGCGTGTGACTTGATGCTGATGGATCACCAGTTCTACCAATTGATTAACTTGCTCATACAGAGCCTTCATCTTCCATTCCATCATAAACTGGAACTGTGCATAATCCCTTTTATCAGCAACATCCTTGCTGGTTTGGGAGGATTCTCCACCGTAATTAGAACTCTGTCCACTGCTCCAATTAATCATATTTACCTCTTCTTCTTTGTGTTGAGGAAGAGGGTTGTCTTACACATGAGGTTGGTCGAGTTTGGTCACCACGATCTCACCGTTATCAATTAAATCCTAGATCTTGTGTTTCAAGGCCCAGCAATCCTGAGTATCATGTCCTAGAGCTCCAGTATGATAGGTACACTTTCGAGTAGCATTGAAAGCCTTCCTATTCAGTTTGGCTGGTGGAAGAAGATGGGTAATTTTCTTCTGAGTAGTCAAAAGATTGAGAATATTCTCGAGAGAGTCCCCTAAGGGTGTGAACACTCGGTTGCGTCAGACTTCTCCACTTTTTGGTAATGTAGGCTTGAAAGGTTATGCTTGAAAAGGGGAGTAGTTTCTCCTCTGGATAGGCATGTTCTGACTGCCTTTCTAGCCATGTAGTATCAAGGAAACATCCTCCTATTTCTTTTTATGGACCCTCTTGGGGTTGTTTCCAGACTGGATGTGCTCCACAACAACTTTCAGAGTGGCTAGGTCTTGAATCTTTCCTGACTTCAATCCCATCTCTGCCATCTCTCCATGTTTAATCATTCAAAAAATGGCTTTCCAATGCCAGCTAAAACTCTCTCATAGAAGGGAGCTTCTTGTATGTCTATGAAGGTCATCACCATTTTGACTCGATCATAGTGGGAATAACTTGAGCAAATAAGGCGCCTCCACCTTTGAGCATACTCTCGGAAAGACTCATTGGATTGTTTCTTGACCTTAGTAATTTGGTATTGGTCAAGAGCCATCTGAGACTAGAAATTGTACTGACTAAGGAAGGCATGAGCCAGCTCTTCCCAACTATGAATCTTGGAATTGTCTAATCTGGTGTACCACGATCGGGCTTCTCCAGACAGACTTTTCTGGAATAGCTACATTCTTAGTTTCTCATCCTCGACATAAGATCCGAGTTCTCTAATGAATACCTTTAAATGTGTGTAAGGATCTCCCAACCCATCATACTTTTCAAAGTCAGGAGTTTTTAACTTTTCTGGATAATGAACACCAGGGAATATACAAAGGTCAGCATATGAAACACTCTTGTGTGCTCCAATACCTTTAATAGACTGAATGGTCTCTTCCATTTGAAGGACTTTCTTATTAATATCACCGGTGTTTGAATATTCTCTGAGATGGGTAATTTCAGGAGTTTTGTTGGTTTTGTCCAACTAAGACTCAGGTGATGGCGTTTCTTTGTCTGGACCCTGAGTTCCTCTATGTGCAGGGGATTTTGTATGTATGGGTATTCGTGGAGCCTGAGTCGACTGGTGTAGTTCTTTAAGTAGAACAACCAAATCTATAATTTGTTTACTTAATCCTTCAAACTCCTCATAAGAGACAGGAGTAGGATTAGACTGTTAAAACGAAGTCATAATTGGCTGTAGGCTTTTTGCCTTTTTGGACTTTGAACAGGTAACAAGCCCAATTATTTACCTACACTAAAATTAAGTAGTTTAGTCATAGGGAATGTATAAATATTTCATGCTATATGATGTGTTCGTTTTAGGAGTATTATCCTGCAAAACGGATGTTAGTTGTTTGTAAGATAGCATGGCAAAAAGGGAATGCATGTACACACTTTCCTTCATATTTTCCATTACATAGAGATTGACATGGAATGAAATTACAAGTAATTGAAATGGGAAAGTATGAAGAAACTTCCCTCCGCATTTGGTTTATCAGAGGCTGACCTATCCTAGGTTACTCTCACGGTTTTTTGGCGTGAAGATTCCCAGATCATTGCAATTTACTCGACAAGAAGTTAATCCGGTCTTTCAACTGGAGCGAATCTGGGTGGTGTCTTTCCTGAGCCTCATTGGAATTAGTAACCCTACTAGTCCAGTAATTAAACACCGATAGGATAACCTCCTAGTGGAGGAACACACAACATACATTCACAATGTGTCTCACCATTATGGAAATGATGGCATGTGCGAAGCACTTTAATATCACAAGTAGATATAGTGCGAAGCACTAAGTGCAGTAAGTAAATGCATTCGTACACATTTTAAATGTAAATGCAACATCCACACACAAGCAGATAACAATTTGAAAAGTTTTTAGTAGCGGCTTAAGCCCTCTTACTGGATGTCCCCAGCAAAGTCACCACCTGTCGACGTCGGGATTTTTATTGTCCCTTTTCTGTTCTTTTCTTTTGGTGTTCTCATGTTAGGTGAGATTTGTTTGAAAAAACAAGTTATGAAAAGGTCCGACATATATATTTCGACGATTGGACTATAAGAGTCGTCAGTTGGTATTTTTGCATTGTTGTGCCAACTCAACCTAGAAAAGGTGTGCACATTGACCCAATGATGTGACATTGTCTAAGAGGTCTATGAAATCGAGATTCGTTAGGGTCTAGGGGATTGATTATGCAGAGGGAAGGTGTTAGGCACCCCTCGACATCCGTGTTACCATGGTAACCGCCACTTTTCAATTACACAATAGGAAAAATTGCTATATGCGACCAAAGCTTTCAGCGACCACCATATGTGGTCGCTGATATTAGTAATAGTGACTGCCATCTACGACCGGTACTGGTTCTAGTTGCTAGTTTATATCAGAGACTGCATGCGGTCGCTGAGTGGTTGCTGATATAAAATTCCCTCCCAAAAATTTGGTGTGAAACCTTGGCGCGGTTTTTTTGCGACTAATCTCTATCAGCGACCGCTAGGCAGTCACTAACACGTTCACATCATTAAAAATCAACGACCGCATGCGGTCGCTGATTCTCTTAAACATATTCAGACTTAGGTGTTCGCTTGATCAACAAAAGAAAAAAAAAAGAGGGAGACAGTAGAGGGAAAAGAGGGAGAAGGGGGAGAAGAGAAGGGGAGGCACGGTTGGTTCGTTCGTTCGTGTGTTCATTCTTCTCCAAATCAGGGACCAATTTTAGAGGTTAGAAATACTTTCCAACTTCATCTTCTTCTTTTTTTGGTTGTTGGTTGTTTGTTGTTTTTGTTATTTGTTATGTTTGTTCTTTTTTTGGTTGTTTGTTGTTTGTTATGTAAGCTACAAATTTTTGTTTTAAGGGTTAATTTGTTGCAAAGAGTTGAATGAATGAAAATGATTTTGGGATTACTGAATTTGGGATTACTAAAATTTATAGCTTATTATTGAAATTGGGATCATACTGAAATTGTTGCAACCAGATTTATGAGATTACTGAAATTTTTAGGTTAAATTATTTTTAGGTTTAATATGTGTTTTAATATGAGATTATCTAAAGTTGGATAATTTATTATTACTGAATAACAGTTGCTGAAATTTGGATAATTTTGAATATAACATTACTACTGAATATATTGTTGCTGAAATTTAGATAAATTGTTTTTGATATTGCTGAAATTGGGACAATTTTTGGGCTTCTTATTGTTGTTACTTATATTGGATTCTCCTAAATTATGCCCTGAATTATAGTTGTGCACATTCTGTTTTGTTGTTGGGATTAAATTTTTCTGAAATTGGAATTCACATCCTTTGATTTGGGACTTCATATTATTTGGAAATCTATGGGCCTATTAATTATTTATGTAGTTTACTTAAACTCTCAATATAAAAATAAACAAAGTAAAATTTACTATACTTCTAACTATTAGTGGTTTACTAAGAGTATGAACATCACTTTTGGTATCCACTTGAAAACAAACAATTGTGATACTTCTGAATATCAAAAAGAATTCCTTGGCAATAAACATAATCTTAAATATTAGGGCTTAACCCAAAACCTTGGTTGCAATATATGATCATACTTATACCAATCCAATAACATGAACATGAGTATGACATAAAACATAACTAGGAATTAAGTTTATCCATAATTCAATCAAGAAGAAGGTTCAAAGAAGTTTATCCATAATTCACAGTCGAGAAGATCAAGATTCCTGCAATTTCAAACAAATAAGTAATCAATTTCAGTCCTTCTCTTGTAGAAACTAGAGTGCCTCCTAGCAAAAAACAACTTGACTTGCCTTCTTTCTACAAGAAATCAATTTCATTCCTTCTCTTGTTTGTTATCTCTTGGCATAAAAGGATGTCATGAATAAAAATATGTATGATATAAGTATGACTTAGCTTAGAATAAAAAGAAAATGAAAAGTACAAACACAAGCACAAGCACCATAACTTCAATCACACGATTAATGTTCATAAAAATAATGAGTTGTTTCCAAAATATCCATACTTGTCTAAATCTTCATATATAAGTCAAATAGCCATATATGCTTTCGTATTCACAGTTGTGTTATACTTCCCTGGTGTTTTATATATGTGATGTTATGTTAATTACTTATACATTCTTGTTGCTCTTATATGCCTACAAATGGTCAAGTATGTAATGTTTTGGACTATTTTGGGTATCAAATGACTTTATAGGACTAATAGTCCCACATTAAGGGACTAATAGTATGCCTTCTTCTGCAATCTTGATATACGCAGCGTTATAGTTTCTAGAACACATTGCAAAGTCCATTAGCTGTTCTTCAAACTTGACCATCAAGATATTTTCATCACCTAATGTCCTATCCTATATAGAAGAGTTTTTGTTGTGTTCAGATATGGACCCTAGAATATATAAAGGTAATGAGTATATGTGATGTTATGTTAATTGCTTATACATTCTTGTTTCTCTTATATGCCTACAAATGGTCAAGTATGCATTCCCTCGTGCATGTGGATAGTCCATATTATAGGGGAGACTTTGTCGAAATTTTTTCATTGGTCGGGTAATTTAGACTTGTCCCAATGCATATGCAGACTATGCATGATGCAATGATTCATATTCTACCCCTAAGAATCTATTGTCTTTAGGTTGGTGTCAGTTAAAATATGTAGGTTGATATAAGACCATACCTCATTCTAATTTAAGATCCATAATAATATACCATGCCTTTAGGTAGTCGATCTTAGGATGTGTAAATTTGTTTTGGCATGTATCCTTGTTCAATTCTTGAATAATCATATATGATGCACACTCATGTTATATATGTACATATACATCTATGTGTATTTATAAGCATCATAAATAGCATTGAGCTGAATTGTAAATCTCTAACAAGGGAATACCATAATTCATGTCAACATAGGTACAGTGGTATCATTGACCTCTATTCAGACCATAGTTGGATGAGACAATGAAAGTCAAGTGCCAAGATAGGTGCTACAACAGAATTTAGAGTTGGTTGCCAAGTATTTCTAGATTCTGCGTATAGTCACCCGGAATGTGTTAATGGTCAGAACAAGATAAGATGTCCTTGTTTGAAGTGTAAAAATATAAATTATATGCACAGAGACATAGTAAACTATCATTTACTTATTTTTGGGTTCATGAATAATTACGAAGAATGTTGGTGGGCACATGGATAGAGAAGAGATAGTGGCATCGCACAAGTACAAAATCTAGGCAGCAGTACCCATCGTATGAATGACATGGTTCGTGATATTTTAGGGACAGATTTTGATTGGGAACAAGGCAGAGAGCAACCTATGAATGCTGATGCCAAAGCATTCTTTAAGTTGTTAGACGAGGATAGCGAATCGTTGTGGCAAGGTTGCACGAAGCACACTACATTGTCTGTAGTGGCGACATTACTTAACATCAAGGCTGATCATAACTTGAGCCATGAGTGTTTTGAGTCACTCTTGAGGGCCATTAAGAGTATGTTGCCTGTCGGTGAAAAATTAACCGATAACTAGTACTATTGTAAAAAATGGTGAAGAAGTTGGGTCTGGGATATCAAAAGATTGATGCATATCCGAACGATTGCATGTTATTTTTTAAGGAAAATGAACAGAAGACAAAGTGCATGTTTTGCAGTCATGATCGATTTAGGCCTAATAAAGAGGGTGTGACTACAAAAAAGATGAATATACCTTTTAAGATTTTAAGGTATTTTCCAATTACACCTTGGCTCAAAAGATTGTACATATCTTCAAGAACAGCTGAACATATGACTTGGCATGCAAAATCTCCAACCAAAGATGGAGAACTGAACCATCCCGTAAATGGGTAGGCTTGGAAAGATTTTAACTTAGCACATCCTGGGTTTGCATTGGAACCTAAAAATGTGAGGCTTGGATTGTCCACTGATGGTTTCAACCCGTTTGGCCACTCAGCTGTTCTGTACTTCTGCTGGCCTGTAATTGTTACTCCGTATAACTTGCCTCCTAGGATGTGTATGAAATAGCCATACTTGTTTCTTTTACTCGTGATTCCTGGTCTCAAGGGTCCTGGAAAGAACCTAGATGTTTACTTGAGACCTCCTATAGATGAGTTGAAGGTATTGTGGGAGGATGTAGTAGAGGCTTGGGATGTTTCCACGAAAACAAATTTTAACCTTAGGGCAACGGTTATGTGGACTATAACTGACTTTCCTGCTTATGGTATATTATCTAGATGGAGTACACATAGGAAGTTGGCTTGTCCATATTGTATGGATCATACAAAGTCTTTCAATCTATCAAATGGTTTAAAACCATGCTGGTTTGATTGTCATCATCGTTTTTTGTCGGTAGATCACCCGTTTCGAAGAAATAGAGAAAACTTTAGGAAAGGGAAAGTAGATCGTGATATGCCAGCACTGCGACTGTCGGGGACTGTGACGCCTTCAAATTCAGGTACTTGAAACCCGAACTTGGTGCTTCACGATACCATTTCTATGAGCGGAATAATGCTAATAATAATAACAATATTATAAATACCAAACTTAATTTACATATATATCAGAGTATAATCCCAGGTACGCAACCTTTAATCATTCATTACATGATACTTAATAGATATCATTGTCTTAATAAAGTCTAACTATTACATAAAATACCATAAATCTTATTATGTTTGCTTTCCTTTTCCTTTGTTTCTGCATGAACCTTCAGGTTGATAATGATTGGCTGAAAACATTTAAATTAAGCAAGAATGAGCATTTGGGTGCCCAACAAGTAATAGCAACAATAAATATTAGCTGAAAGGATTAAATGTTTTCTTTAAATGATACTTCTACAATGAATCAACAGTTGTGAAGTAAGCTAAACCAATAATGACAACATATCAATTCTATATCAAAATTTTGAAACTACGTACTGACTATAACTGGAGATTAGTCAACAGACTATGAACATTGTTTTCTATTTTCGAAAAGGTTAAACAGAACTTCATTTGTAAACCGTCATAACTTACAGGCACAAGGGGTGATCAGCTTGTTATGCCCTGTATTGATCAATACTACATGCAAGAACGATATTATCGTTCATCTTATCCGCCTTTGGCGCACAAAAGTTTCCCATTTTTTTGATGTTCATACTTAGTCAGGAATCCGAACCAAAATAATTCAGTTGGATACAATAAAGTTCTATCTTGTTCAATAATATTTTTGAGTTTGTGTCTAGCCAAATCAAATAGCTTAGACGGCTTTTAAGTCAACGTATATATAATGGAAATCAATAAGTATGTATCAACATGTGATTAAATAAAATGATTATCTAAGTGAGGACACTTGTATAACCATATTTATAAATTAACAAATAGAATAAATATCTGGATTATGAAATAATACTGTGTTGACAATGATCGGATAATTTAAGAACATGTATGAATACAAATGATTGAATACATAATCGATAACAATAGAGTTAATAATTTGTCTCAACAGTAATATAATTCTGAAACTTTCTTACTAATGTCTATTGCATAAAGTAAATGTAAAGGTAGGATACTTGCCTGATCTGCTGCTTACAATACGCAACTTAGTTTTATCTTTTATATAGAAACCTATAATTAATAAGATTATTTGTCGATTAGAATAACATATCATATCACATAGTACTGCTATTTGTAGTTAGCACATTACCTAATCACATTGTCACATATGTTTAGCAGTCATTGAGTCACAAACAGAAACATATCTAGTCAAATTATCTAAGTCCAAATCAATTTATGAAATATGTCGGTGTATTGAGAGTTTTATTGGGTAAATGTCAAGTTTAAAACTCTGTTCCATAGTTCAACAAATGTAAATATCAGTCATATTATTTTTAATTGACTTATAATAATTTTTAAATAATTATTATAATTTATCATGATTTTTCAAACACATGAATCATTATACAATGATTTAAATATTAAATAATTCTAATATCATTAATATTTAATTAATATTAAATTATTAATGAAACCATTGCCAAATATTAAACTTATTTATAATAACATAAAATACTTTTAAAACATTTTTATTACCCCTTAAATGATTTTTAAAATATTTAAAATCATTTTAAATAATTACCATTAATATTTAAATATTAATATATTATTTATTAAAAGTCATTAATTATAACTTAAAATATTTTTAATTCTTTTATATCCTTTTTAAATGATTTTTAAATTAATAAAACCATTTTTAAACTATTTATTTAATATAGTTATTAAATAAATCAAATATCATTTAATTTTAAATTATTAATGAAATTTACCTTTAAATATTAAAAGTTATATTTTATAACTTAAAATGTTTTTAAACTCTTTATTTTCATTTAAAATGATGTTTTTAATATTAAAATCATTTTAAAATAATTTATTTAATATATTTATTAAATAAATATAATATCATTAATATTAAATAATTAATGAAATTTGCTTTAAAATATTAAAAGTTATATTTTATAACATAAAATATTTTTAAATACCTTATTATCATTTAAAATGATTTTTAATATAATAAAATCATTTTAATTAATTTATTTAATTTATTAATTAAATAAATTAAATATAAAGAATATTCAAATAAATACTAATATTTATTAAAAATATGTCAAATTACTAAAAGTTAATTTATATAACTTAAAATAATTTTTAAAATAAATTTTGTAATTTTCAGAAATTATTTTCTATTTTTAATGAATTTTTCAGAAATTAGAAAACTAAAATAATTAAATCTGCCGCTAAAGGCTTTAGCGACGGTTTCTGTCGCGGTTGGTGTTCTTGAGTTCAAGAACACTGACATGCCAGTGTTCAAGGGGCCTCGTTTGACCAGAGTTAATTCTCTGTCCAAAATGTTTCTGAGCAAGCTTGAACCTTGATCTTGTATTGTTTATGTAACACTACAAGTATCAAAAACAATTTAGGTCATATCACACAACACCATGAAGATCTGGCCATTCTAAATCACTGTCAGACTCAATCTGGGTTTTCTGGGTTACCTAGGAACCTAGACAGCTTTGAGTAGGCACTTTTTAGCTCCATTTTTTATACGTTCTGGTCATTAGTTAAGTGGTTTCTTGGTCTATACATGTAGTACTCATGTCATAGAACATAACTATAGCAACAGACCAGTCCAACAACATTAACATCACCAGATTTAGCTCGGTCAAAGGCTGTCAGAAAACTTGTTCTTACGTTTTCTTGAAATTCCAGAAAACAGAAAATGTTACCGGATGGTCTACTTTGACCATCCACTACATCCGATATATTTTTTGTTTAAGAGATATAAAGGCATGATTCTAGAGTCCATATTACAGGCTATAAACTGTATACAACAACATCAAAAAAAGGCTTAACAACTGACAGATCAAAGCTTTTAAAAATCATGTCAGACACTTATTCACACTTTCTGGGTTACCCAGAAAGTTTTCGTCATGCTCGGTCAACTAACTTTGACCATGAATATCTTATAATCTGGACATGGAATGACTGTGATTCCACTTCCAGATCAAAGACCTCATATCAAACTACAGATGTAAAACATAAAACAACAAAAATCATGAATAGGGAAGAATCTAGGGCCACTGACATATGATTTTCAGACCACTATTAATGTTCTTGAGCTGTTTTTGAAAAACATCATTTTAAAGCCTTTTGATGCTATGGATCTATGATGGATCATCATAGATCATCTTAAAACATCTTCTAACAAATGATTAAACACTTAAGCACAAAAATTATCTTACTATATAAGATTAAATAAGGTTAGGGCTTTAATACCTTTCTAATCCAATCTTTGATCTATGCTCTCCTTAACTGATCTTGATGTTTCTAGGGTTTAATGAGTGACTGAAACACTTATGAAATTTGGAGGTTTGGGAGAGAGAAAGAGTTGTTGAGAGCTTGAGAGAAAAATGACCAAATGAATGAACTTTTTCTCTCTCAAATCTATATATATAACTTAGAAGCAATGAATTGGCTGTTAAATGGCTGATGTACTGGACATTTTAGTACTAGAATAAGTCAAGAGTTAGCCAGCAACTAAAGTTATGACCAAATCTACAAGTTATTTCATAAATAATATAAGAAGGGCATTTAAGTTATTTTACTTGTAATTTTAATGGCCAAATTATAATCTTGACAAACCCTTAGGGCTTGACCCTTAGGGTTTAACCCTAAGGTTTTCCAAAAATGGATTTCTAGGTTTTCATTTAGGGTTTGAAAATAAAAATTAGTTTCCTAAAAACGTAATTTAGAGTTTCCTAATTATAATTAGTTTTCTAATTACATTATACTTGAACATTTAGGGTTTAAGATCCAATAATAACTATTAGGGCTTACAATTAATAATTAGGGTTACCAATTTAGCAATTAAGGTTTCTAATTTACTATTAGAGTTTCCTATAATTAGGTTTTTCCTAATTAGCATTAATATTTATAATAAATGTCATTAATCGCATATCATAATTACTAGACAGATTTTAAAGTCTCATTTGACTTCAAAACTAGGGTTTATCAGTAATATTAGGGTTTTGTAGGTTAAATTAAAATTGTTCCATACATTAACCTTACACACATAACATACATATTTATAGCACGGAAATAAAAATAATATTATATTATTATTCTCATTCCTTTGTAAAAATCCAGAATTAGGGTTTGGATTCCATATCTGATTTATCTTCTTGATATATATAGCACTATCAATTAATTTAAAATAATTAACTTAATAATCTAAACTAAAATTCATATAGTAAAATAATTATTCCATTAATCATTTCATATATTATTTGAATAATATATAATCATATTTTCATAGAAATAAATAATAAAAATTATTTCTACTTGAAAATTAATTATAATAATATAATTTATAATGGTCAATAATTCTAAGAAAATTATTTGAAATTATTCATGTAATAAAAAAAAATTATTTATCATATATATACATATACTTTTACCATATACATATTCCCACCTTTAAAATAATAATAATAAAAAAATTTATATGCAAAATTTCTGATTTAATTATATAGAAAATATCGGATTGTTACATTCACCCTCCTTTATAAAGATTCCGTCCCCGGAATCACCGTTTCAAAACTTATATATATAAGGGTACATAGCATACACTATCATTTCAAGTAGGTCTCGATCGGATTCGATCGAACCGATCTTTAACTATTCAACATAAAGCTTGTCTATCTTATTAAACGAAAAATTTGATTTCTAAAAGAACTCAAATTCCTCCTTCAAAATTTCTTTATAAAATAATTTACTATATATAGGGAAATCATGTATAAGAAATAAGAAAATAAATGTTATACAAATAATACCTGAAGTTCCATCACCAGCTGCTACAGTATCCTGGACCGTCAAGTTGAAGACTCTTGCAATTGATTTTGTCGACTTGCTTGATGATGTTGGTCCTGAGATCGCCAGAGTCCCGTTGCCCTTCCCCGTAGTTACGCTTCCTGCCTCCATTCTCCTTTTTGGACAGTCTTTCACCTTATGTTCTGTCGATCTGCATAAAAAGCACCCACTATTCATTTTAGGATTGGGGCAGTTGGGAGAGATATGGCCCTCCTACCCGCACTTATAACACACAAACTTACCTTTCAAACATTCCCTAGAGTGATTCTTTCCACAATTCCCACACTGTACCACCTGCTTCTTCTTCATACCTTCTTGCTTTACCTGAACATTTCCAAAATTGCTCCCTTTTCTCTTTTCACTCCAACTTCTACTATTTGTTTCCACCTTCCAAGCTCCCTCAACCTTACCCTTATTTTTTTTTCTTGTTATAAAGGCTAATGGCCTCACTCCCCTCCTTAGCTATAATAGCTTTTTCCATGAGTGTTGCAAAAGTGTTTATCTGCAACACTGCCACCTTGTTGTAGAGACAAGGTTTTAATCCCAGCTCAAACCTTCTCGCCTTCCTAGCCTCCGTATCAACTTGATGCGGAGTGAACCTAGTCAATTCATTGAACTTTGCAGCATACTCTACAACTGTCATGTTCTCCTGCTTTAATTCCAGAAATTTCACCTCCATCCTAGCTTGCATACTAGATGAGAAATAGTCCTCGAAAAACAAAGTTTTAAACCTAGCCCAAGTAACTACTCCTTCTCCTGCCCTAGCTTGATTCGTTTCCCACCAAAAGTTCGCCTCCCCTTTCATCATGTACATGGCAAAAGCTGTCTTTTGCCCCTCAGCTACCCTAGCTATCACAAACACTATGTCTATCTCCTTAACCCAAGTTTAGGCTTCTACAGGGTCAGTTGTACCTCCAAATTCAGGAGGTCCTACAACCTTAAAATGTTTGAAGTTCGCTAAATGATTGTCTGGCTGATTCCCTGCGGCTGGCATTCCCTATTGCATAGCCTGAGCTACCATATTTGAAAAGTTCTGCATCGGGTCCGGTTGTTGTCCCCCAGCGTTGTTGACAGATTCTTCTGCCCTTTGATTTCGAGTTTGACGTCTTGGCGGCATTATCTGGTTAAATAAGACCATAAATTATTCTCTATTAACTTACATTCTAAACCTTATCATGTAAGTTTAATATATTAAACTTGTTTCATTACTCAAAAATAAATTCATATTCATTTAACAATTTCAAAATATTTTACATAGCATAGCACATACTGCTTTAAACATCCGATATCCCTTTGTGACCACAAAAGTAGGGATTCTCTACTACTACTTATACAAAAGTTGGGAATATTACATTACACACGCACATTACCAAACATACATAATCAAATACTAATTCTACTTATTTCCTACACCTTTTGCCCGATGACCTTCCAACCCACAAATAAAACATGCACCTTGCTTAAAGTCGGGACAATGAGGAGAGGTATGTCCCTCATGGCCACAAATATAACATATCTTTTTCCCTTGATTCTTATCGGATTTTCATAAGTCGTGGTCTTTTATCTTTCTTTTCCCCTTCTAGCTCGGAGTTGCACACGATTTGTTGCTTTTGGCTCCCATAAGATCAATTTGGATTTTAAGTTTATCTTCTTCTTCCATTGTTTCTATTAATGCCTATCACAATTAACTATTTAGCAACTATTCTATTTCCCACAATTTTTCCAAAGAGGAAACCTGGTCCTTCTGATTCTGCACTTCCGTTGAAGCTTGATCAGCTTCAACTTTGGTGCCCGAATCACTATCTATCACTTCTATCGTGTCTGGATCTGGTATTATATTTTCCAGAATGATCACCTCATCAAGGTTACCTATAACATGAGCCTCTACTTCAGCTATTGGCTTTGATATTAGCTCGGACGTATTGATTTGATCATTCTTCATGTTATAAGCATATAATAAGCCTTTTCCACCTGACATCTACACACATAAGTTATCCTGATTAGCATATAGTGTATACACACACCAAATAATAGTTTTATATAAGTATATTTTATTTTGTTTGATGATGAATTTATCCAATTCATCTCCTTTTAAACTCTATAAGAGTTATTTGTATTTTCAACGTTTCCCTCTGTTCTAAGGTTTTAGCCTAAGATCTATCCCACCTAAGGTTTCTAACCCTAAAACTCTGATACCAACCTGTGACACCCCCAAATTCAGGTACTTGAAACCCGAACTCGGTGCTTCACGATACCATTTCTATGAGCGGAATAATGCTAATAATAATAACAATAATATAAATACAAAACTTAATTTACATATATATCAGAGTCTAATCCTAGGTACGCAACCTTTAATCATTCATTACATGATACTTAATAGATATCATTGTCTTAATAAAGTCAAATTATTACATAAAATACCATAAATCTTATTCTATTTGCTTTCCTTTTCCTTTGTTTCTGCATGAACCTTCAGGCTGATAACGATTGGCTGAAAACATTTAAATTAAGCAAGAATGAGCATTTGCGTGCCCAACAAGTAATAGCAACAATAAATATTAGCTGAAAGGATTAAATGTTTTCTTTAAGTGACACTTCTACAATGAATTAACAGTTGTGAAGTAAGCTGAACCAATAATGACAACATATCAATTCTATATCAAAATTTGGAAACTACGTACTGACTATAACTGGAGATCAGTCAACAGACTATGAACATTATTTTTTATTTTCGAAAAGGTTAAACAGAACTTCATCTGTAAACTGTCATAACTTATAGGCACATGGGGTGATCAGCCAGTTATGCCCTGTATTGATCAATACTACATGCAAGAACGATATTATCATTCATCTTATCCGCCTTTGGCGCACAAAAGTTTCCCATGTATGGGATGTTCATACTTAGTCAGGAATCCGAACCAAAATAATTCAGTTGGATACAATAAAGTTCTATCTTGTTCAATAATATTTTTGAGTTTGTGTCTAGCCAAATCAAATAGCTTAGACGGCTTTTAAGTCAACGTATACATACTGGAAATCAATAAGTATGTATCAACATGTGATTAAATATAATGATTATCCAAGTGAGGACACTTGTATAACCATATTTAGAAATTAACGAACATAATAAATATCTGGATTATGCAATAATATTGTGTTGATAAACAATGATCGGATAATTTAAGAACTTGTATGAATAAAAATGATTGAATACATAATCGACAACAATAGAGTTAATAATTTGGCTCAACGAAAATATAATTCTGAAACTTTCTTACTCATGTCTATTGCATAAAGTAAATGTAAAGGTAGGATACTTGCCTGATCTGCTGCTTACAATACGCAACTTAGTTTTATCTTTTATATAAAAACCTATCATTAATAAGATTATTTTGTCTATTAGAATAACATATCATATCACATAGTACTACTATTTGCAGTCAGCACATTTCCTAATCACATTATCACATATATTTACCAGTCATTGAATCACAAATAGACACATATCTAGTCAAATTATCTAAGTCCAAATCAATTTCTGAAACATGTCGGTGTACCAACAATTTTATCGGGTAAATATCGAGTTTAAAACTTTGTTCCATAGTTCAATAAATATAAATATCAGTTATATTATTTTTAATTGACTTATAATAATTTTTAAATAATTATTATAATTTATTATGATTTTTTAAACACCTAAATCATTATACAATGATTTAAATATTAAATAATTATATTATCATTAATATTTAATTAATTTAAATTATTAATGAAACCATTGCTAAAATATTAAAGTTATTTATAATAACTTAAAATACTTTTAAAAAAATTTATTACCCTTAAATTATTTTTAAAACATTTAAAATCATCTTTAAATAATTACCATTAATATGTATTATTTATTCAAAAAGTCATTAATTATAACTTAAAATATTTTTAATTCTATTATATCCTTTTTAAATGATTTTTAAATTAATAAACCATTTTTAAACTATTTATTGAATATAATTATTAAATAAATCAAATATCATTTAATATTAAATTATTAATGAAATTTACCTTTAAATATTAAAAGTTATATTTTATAACTTAAAATATTTTAAACTCTTTATTTTCATTTAAAATAATTTTTGTAATATTAAAATCATTTTAATACTAATTTATTTATTATAATTATTAAATAAATATAATATCATTAATATTAAATAATTAATGAAATTTGCTTTAAAATATTAAAATTTATATTTTATAGATTAAAATATTTTAAATACCTTATTATCATTTAAAATAATTTTTAATATAATAAAATTAATTTTAATTAATTTATTTAATGCCTTTATCAAATAAATTAAATATTAATAATATTCAAATAAATACTAATAATTATTAAAAATATGTCAAATTATTAAAAGTTAATTTTTATAACATAAAATTATATTTAAAACAAATTTTATAATTTTCTATTTTTAATGAATTTTTCGGAAATTAGAAAACTAAAATAATTAAATTTGTCGCTAAAAGCTTTAGCGACGGTTTCTGTCGTGGTTGGTGTTCTTGAGTTCAAAAACACTGACAGACCAGTGTTCAAGGGGCCTCGTTTGACCAGAGTTAATTCTTTGTCCAAAATGTTTCTGAACAAGCTTGAACCTTGATCTTGTAGTGTTTATGTAACACTACAAGTATCAACAACGATCTAGGTCATATCACACAACACCACGAAGATCTAGCCATTCTAAATCACTGTCAGACTCAATCTAGGTTTTCTGGGTTACCTAGAAACCCATCCAGCTTTGATTAGGCACTTTCTAGCTCTATTTTCTATACGTTCTGGTCATTAGTTAAGTGGTTTCTTAGTCTATACATGTAGTACTCATGTCATAAAACATAACTATAGCAACTGATCAGTCCAACAACATTAACATCACCAGATTTAGCTGTAAGACCCCAAATTTTTAATAAAGATGATTTTTCTATAAATATCATTTTTTTAAAATATTATGGAATGAAATTGATATAATGTTATAGTTGTGGGTAATATTTATAAATTTTGCAAAGTACGCAAGTTATTATATAATATTCGATTGGTAGGGGAATATTCGTACGACGGCACAATCATTGGTGGACCCCACAACGGAATTATTGTCGAATTAAGAAAACGACAAAAATATTTTTATGAAAATAACGGCGGAAGTTTTCTGATTAAAGCTGTTGAACTACTTTCAGTAGTAAAAAAAATACAAAGAATAACGCGTTGTTGTTGACAAAGATTTTTGAATTATTGATTCTTACATAAGAAGGCACTACTCAATAATTGTTATAGTAATTACTGTTTAATATTTTATTTTATAATTGCTACGTTGATATTTTTGATTCAATAATTGTCATTGCACAGTATTTTAAATTATCAAATCAATAATTCATTCAAATATATTTTTATAATATAATATTATAGTAGTATGATGTGATTATATGATAGTATGTTTTTTATAATTTGAATGGTAACATTATGATAGTAAATTCATGGTATAAAAGTAAAATGAGGTGGAAGAGAACAAATTGAATTTGAATTCTGATGATGCAAGCGATGATGTCATCGGAACGATGAGGTAAGCAATGATGTCATCGGAAGGATGATGTAAGCAATGATGCTATATGATCGATGATGTATGCGATGATGTTATAAATTATGGCGAAAAGACTATTTTATCCTTACTCTGCTAAGCTTATAAATAGAAGCTCATTCCTTCATTATTTTTCAAGAATTCACTAAAGCTATAGAGCGAGAAAGAATAGAGAGAATAAGAGAGAAAGAAGAAGAAACTTCTGTTACTACAATATTGCGATATGCAATTTCCTACTAAAGTAAGGGGTATTATTTCTTTTGTATTCATGAAGAGAACTTCTGTTATTCCATTATTTATTATTCTGTTGGAATAACCTGTATATGCGGGCTACCCTAAACTTGGTGAAATTCTTCTGTTATTCCATTCTTTATTATTCGGTTGGAATATCTCATGCATGCGTTTTACGCTTGGACACGGTCTGTCTTTTTATTATTCTATTGGAATATCTTATGCATGCGTTTTATCGCGAACACGATTCTGTCTTTATTATTCTATTGGAATATCCTCATGCATGCGTTTCTTTACGGACTTGATTAAAATCTTTATTATTCTCGTTGGAATATCCATTTTGCGTTTTTCTGTGGGACCGATTCCATCTTTATTATTACATTGGAATATCACATCACATGCATTTTTTATGGGACCGGTTCCGTCTTTATTATTATCTTTGGAATAACGCTCATGCGGTTTATCGCATGCCTGGTGATTTCATTTGTTATTCCATTCCTTATTAACCTCAGTTGGTTAAAGTTTTGACTTTTATACTCCATGAAATTAGTGGAATATCCTTGATATTTGCGCTTCATCCAGTATCTTTTCATGGAAATATTCTTCTGAGCATTCTTGAATTTTACTCTACAAAGCAGTATCATGTTGACAATTTGGACGTTATTAGTTCCTGGACAAATTAATTCGGGAACTTGTTTTATTAAATTCTTATATCATTGTCATCATCCTCATGTTTATATTTTGTTGAAAGTCATCTGTGGCCTGTAGTGCATAGATGGACTTGGTGTGATTATGACCAGGGATTATTCGGTGTAATCATGACCGTAATGTTACAAATGATGTGGAAAAGTAAAGTCTTCATTGGCCCGTAGTGCATTGATGGACAGTTGTTGGCATAATCATGACCATTGATGAATACACGAATATCCTTGGCCCGTAGTGCATGGATAATTCTGTGGTTGTGATACTAATGAATATCCTTGGCCGTAGTGCAGAGATGATGTGGATTATTTATTAAGCTGAGTCCCAGCGATAAAGTGATAAAAAACCTTTTAAATCATAAAAGATAGTAGATTTTATTCTCTACTTGACTCTTTTAATGGATTGCTTGTTCTGCTGCAGTTAAACTTGATGTCTATTATATTTTATCAGTTTAACATCGTTGAAGACTAATGATAATTTATTTTGCATTATCTTAGTCGTAATATTTCTTACTAGGCTAGTTGAGCTCACCCTTTCTTCCACTGTTCTCTTCAGGAAATGAGAACGTAGGCGGGACTAGCCGGGGAACGGAGTGACGGTCTGAGATGGTGTCTTAGTAGTCCTCATTATTCTATAAAATAGTGTAATAATAAATGTAATGAGGACTTATTCTGAGAGTGGATATTGTCTAGAAGACAATATTTGTATTAAAACTCACAGCTCTTGTTGTATATTTAAGATTGTATTTGTATTATGTACCATGTATTTGGCGACTCAGAATAGGTGATGTATACCTATTTTGGGAGCGTCACATTAGCTCGGTCAAAGGCTGTCAGAAAACTTGTTCTTACGTTTTCTGGAAATTCCAGAAAACAGAAAATGATACCGGATGGTCTACTTTAACCATCCACTACATCCGATATATTTGTTGTTTAAGAGATATAAACGCATGATTCAAGAGTCCATATTACAGGCTACAAACTGTATACGACAACATCATCAAAAGGCTTAACATCTGACAGATCAAAGATTTGAAAAATCATGTCAGACACTGATTATCACTTTCTGGGTTACCCAGAAAGTTTTGGTAATGCTCGGTCAACTCACTTTGACAATGAATATCTTCCAATCTGGACATGGAATGACTTTGATTCCACTTCCAGATCAAAGACCTCATATCAAAATACAAATCTAAAATATAAAACAACAAAAATCATGAAAAGGGAAGAATTTAGGGCCACTGACATATGATTTTCAGACCACTATTAATGTTCTTGAGCAGTTTATGAAAAACATCATTTTAAAGACTTTTGATGTTATTGATCTATGATGGATCATCATAGATCATCTTAAAACATCTTCTAACACATGATTAAACACTTAAACATTAAATTTATCTTACCTATATAAGATCAAATAGGGTTAGATCTTTTATACCTTTCTAATCCAATCTTTGATCTATGCTCTCCTTAACTGATCTTGATGTTTCTAGGGTTTAATGAGTGACTGAAACACTTATGAAATTTGGAGGTTTGGGAGAGAGAAAGAGTTGTTGAGAGCTTGAGAGAAAAATGACCAAATGAATAAACTTTCTCTCTCTCAAATCTATATATATATAACTTAGATGCAATGAATTGGCTGTTAAATGGCTAATGTGCTGGAGATTTTAGTACAATGGAAAGTCAAGAGTTAGCCATCAACTAAAGTTATGGCCAAATCCACAAGTTATTTCATAAATAATGTATGAAGGGCATTTAAGTCATTTTACTTGTAATTTTAATGGCCAAATTGTAATCTTAACAAACCCTTAGGATTTGACCCTTAGGGTTAACCTTGAGGTTTTCCAAAAATAGATTTCTAGGTTTTCATTTAGGGTTTGAAAATAAAAATTAGTTTCCTAAAAACGTAATTTAGCATTTTCTAATTACATTATACTTGAACATTTAGGGTTTAAGATCCAATAATTAGTATCATGGCTTATAATTAACGATTAGGGTTACGAATTTAACAATTAGGGTTACTAATTTAGAAATTAGAATTTCTAATTTATAATTAGAGTTTTCTATAATTAGGTTTTTCCAAATTAGCATTAATATTTATAATAAATGTCATTAATCACATAACATAATTACTGTAGCAGATTTTAAAGTCTCATTTGACTTCAAAACTAGGGTTTATTAGTAATATTAGGGTTTTGAAGGTTAAATTAAAATTGTTCCACACATTAACTTTACACACATAACATACATATTTATAGAACAGTAAATAAAAATAATATTATATTATTATTCTCATTCCTTAGTAAAAATCCGTAATTAGGGTTTGAATTCCATATCGATTTATCTTGCATATATAGCACTATCAATTAAGTTAAAATAATTAACTTAATAACTGAACTAAAATTCATATAATAAAATAATTATTCCACTACTCATTTCATATATTATTTGAATAATATATAATCATATTTTCATAGAAATAAATTATAAAAAATATTTCTACTACACAATTAATTATAACAATATAATTTATAATGGTCAATAATTCTAAGAAAATTATTTGAAATTATTCATGTAATAAATAAATTTTATTTATCACATATATACATATATTTTTACCTTATACATATTCCCACCTTTAAAATAATAATAATAATAAAAAATTTACGCAAAATTTCTGATTTAATTATATAGAAAATATTTGGTTGTTACAGGGACGGAGATTGCTGGTCATTCCATTCGGTAAGATTGTTGCCTCTGACATTATCGATGGGTTTGGCATATCTCATAATTGGGTTCGGAGAAGCATCTTTTGGGAACTGCCTTATTGGTCTATAAATTTAATTCGTCATAATCTAGATGTAATGCATATTGAGAAGAATGTGTTCGACAATGTGTTTAACACCGTGATGGGTTTTGCGGGCAAGACGAAAGATAATGATAAGGCACGATTGGACATGAAAAATATTTGTAAGCGTCCTGGATTAGAACTTTATGAATCTACTAATTGTAAGATGGTCAAACCTCATGCAAGGTACACATTATCCAAAAAGCAGCATGGATAAAGTCTATGAAACTACCAGATGGATATGCGTTAAACATTGCAAGGTGTGTTACAGGTGGGAAATTGTAAGGGATAAAGAGTCATGACTGTTATGTGTTCATGGAGAGACTCATGCCTATAGCATTTCGGGACTTGCTTGATAAACAAATATGGGACGCTTTGACTGATCTTAGTCGTTTCTTCAGAGACATATGTTCAAAAACATTAAATGAAAAGGACATGTCTATACTTGAGAAGAACATCATTGAGATCATGTGTAAGCTTGAAAAAATATTCCCTCATGGTTTTTTCGACTCTATGAAGCATTTGCAAATCCATCTACCCTACGAAGCTCGTGTTAGTGGCCCAGTTCAATATAGATGGATGTACCCTTTCGAGAGGGTCATGGGAAACCTTAAGAGGAAGGAGAAGAATAGAGCTTATGTCGAGGGGTCGATATGTGAGGCATACAATTTTGACGAGATATCTACGTTTGTCTCAGACTATTTTCCTGACGAAGTCTTAACAAAGACCAACTGAGTCCCAAGACATGATGATCAGGGAAATGTTGAACTAAATGGTCGGCTTTTTGTATTTGGTTTACCTGGTCGCGCTTATGGAAAAGGAAAGCACATATTCCTTTCTGAGCAAGAATTACATGTTGCGCATACTTACATTCTTCTCAATTGCAAGGAGATTGATGAATTTGTGAGGTAAACATGTAAAATTTATATGTATTAGACCTATATCTTAACCAGAAATCTCATATTAATATATTTTAATGTTTATAAAATTGTATAGAACATACGATTACGAGTTAAAAGCAAATCTGTCGTGCATCACTGATAAAGATATTCAAATTAGTCGTGATAAAAAATTTGCTCTTTGGCTAAAGGACAAAGTAAGTTAAGTCAAATAAGAATGACATATATAGTATTAATTTATGAATGTATTTAATTTAATAGAATTTTTGTAGGCTCTTAATGAGGGAACAATTCCTCCAAATATACGAGTCCTAGCTATGGGTCCAGACAGGTCCAATCCATCCAACCTATTCCGAGTCGCCGAATATATGGTACAGAAAATAATTACAACTTTGTTACTACAATTGTTGTGCAAAATACAACAACACATATACTGTGAGTTTTAATACCAATTGTGACTCATGTCCCAACTATAGACAACACCTCACATTGATACGTTACATAAAGGTACAGTCAATAACTATTTTAGAAATTAAAATCTTTGGGAAATGCTCAAGAAAACCTTCGTACATGGGTGGCCATCCGTCTAGGTTATGATAGATATCAAATGCCCACAAAATTATCCTTGGTTGACCCAATAGACCCCAAAGAAAAATGAGAAGATTACTATCATGTTCTTTCCAATTGTGAGTCTTCTCTTGACATATAACTATCTTCAATGTCTCCAGTTGAGCATTATGTTTCAACCAAACTCCAAGGTCATATAGGTAGTGCTCGTAGATATACTCAACAAGTGGATGTGCACAATCCTGTCTTATGATAACACGAGGTTGTATGTCATTAGACATCTTGTATGATAGTGGCAAAACACCCTTCCAAAGTTGGGTTCACTTCACCCTATTTGGTTCACCAAAATTAAATATCAAATGACGTATACAATACGACACACTTATCTAAAGTTCTCAATAAAATTATTTCCATACTATTTAGGGAGAACCTCAACAGCTATAGACCATCGTTCTATTCCCCTGTTATCCCCACTCGACCCAGCTACACTCTTATTACCTGAAAGGAATTGTGAAGCAAAAGGGTGAGCACAACTAGCTCGGTAAGGAATATCATGACTAAAGATAATTAAATTATCAACAGTCGTCGTTAGTAATAAATCAGAGATTTAGAACATATGGTAGATGATAAATGTAAGACCCCAAATTATTAATAAATGAAATTTATTTTTCTCTATTTATTATTTTGAAATAGTAAGGGTTGATTTGATTAATGTGGATAGTTATGGGTAAAATACATAAATATTTGAATAAGCAAGTGGTTATAAAATATTCATTATCGCTTGGGGAATATTCATTTGGTCGTGGAATATTCGTATTATCGGGGAATATTAAATGCTGACGGTAGCGATCTTTTGTGGGCCCCATAACGGAAAGCGATTGGATGAAGAAAACGACAAATATAAGTTATTTATAAATAACGGCGTAGTTGTTACCATTAATATTGTTGGAATACCCGGTGGTTAAAACACACTAATAGGCGTTGTTAAACAATAGCACACGGTATTGCACCAATTATTGATTCTTACATAAGAAGGCACTACTCAATAATTGTTACAGTAATTACTATTCAGTATTTTATTTTATTGATTCAATAATTGCTGCATTGATATTTTATATTACTGTTGTTTCAATAAATTGTCATTACATAGTATTTTCCATTATCGGAGCAATAATTCATATTATATGAATAATATTATTGGATAACATTATTGGCAATGTCTAGAAAGTTACATACATGGAGAGTTTTGGTCACCTAATTCTTGCCCGAGAAGGAGAGATCCTTATTGGAAAGCCCTCTTTCTCTAGAAGCGGCACGGTTGCCGATCTTGTGATTCGTAATATTATTTGTGAATAATTAATTATTGATTTATATGATGAGGAAAATATTGATTTTATGTGGATATAGATGGAGAAAATTTTTAATGTGACAATTGTTGAAAATTAATATTTTATCTTTTTCGATAAATAATTCATTTAAATATATTATTTTAATAATATATTAACGGTAATATTTTATAATGAATGTGGGATATATGAGTATATGAGGAGGAAGAGTATTTTTGTGGCATTAAATGTTTAACACATATTTTGTGTGTTGGTGGACACAATTATTGACCAAAATTTGATTATAGCTTGTAAAATCGCTTGGTTTATAGATTTCGGTCAATTTCTATTTGGAATTTGGAAAAACTTTCTTCTGCAAAGTTGTAGAGAATTGAATTTCCTATAAAAATTAACGAGATTCGAATTTTTTGATAAAAGGGATATTTATTATGAATTATTGAAGTTCCGAAGCTCCGAAATAATTGATTTTTGGAAGTTTAAAATATTTAAAATAGGAAAAACGTTTTTTTATTACTTTTTCTAGAAGGTTGGCATGTGGGAAATGTTAGGAGCTGATTTCCAAAGAGGCGTAGGAAAATTTATTATTAATAATATATTATATTAAATTTTCTGCTTTGGTGTTCTAAGCAATTACCTATAAATAGGGTGCTTAGGTTAGAATTGAAAATCACACCAGAAACTGAAGTTTTCTCTCTCTATATTATCGAGTGTATTCTTGCGAGTATTTTGAATATACTTTGAGTATTGCTATACGGTGCAAGTTCAAGTCATAGCCTATATCCGGTGTTTCAACTAGAAGTACTGTCTTTCGAGGTAAGGGATGTTATTTTATTCGAAAATGATATTATTTCTTCAATATCATTATGCCAAAATATTGGTCGGAAATTTTTATCAAATTTGGAACTTTTTCATGTCGGAGTTACTATTCATGAGTTACTATTCACGAGTTACTATTCATGAGTACTATTCACGAAGCGTGATGATGTTTTTGGGAAATTTCTATCTTCCGGTTATTTGAGTTACTATTCATGTATACGAAGACTATTCACGATATCAAGACTATTCACGAATACTGTGCACTATTCACCAAAAAATGAAATTTCTTCTTTTTGTCCAAAATATCTACTATGTATACTAGCTTTGATTGTATCCATGTTTTGATCATTCTTGAATTTTACTCCACTCTGATTACTTATGAAGTATTTTTGAACTTGGATTGTTTAAAATACGAATCCTTAATATTGTTCTTTTGTTTTCTTTGGATTCGTTTCCTTTAAAATATTTTTTCATCACCCTCGGTCCTAAATGATGATATTCTTGAATATCTTTGGCTGTAGTGAAAAGATGAATGATTTCTTGATGAATATCTTTGGCCCGTAGAGTAAAAGATGAGCAGTGTTGAGATGAACATGATTAAGTGATTAATATCTTTGGCCCGTAGTGCAAAGATGAGCAGTGTTTAGATGAACATGACTAATGATGAATATCTTTGGCTTTGTAGTGCAAAGATGAATATTTGATTTCAGATATATATTGATTGATGTTACTGAGGATAAAATATCGACGATGAACTTTTAAATTCATATATAGAAGATAGTAGTTTGCATTCTCTACTTAACTCTTTTAATGAATTGTTGTTTCATTGCATGATTGATTTAAAACCGGTTGTCTATTGTATTCTATTAGATTTTTCCCTGTTGGAGACTAACGATAATTTGTTGTATATTATCTTAGTCATAATATTCTTCTTTGGGCTAGTTCAAACTCACCCTTTTCCTTTTTGTTCCATTTTTCTTCTCGGGAGGCGAGAATGTAAGCGAAAGTACTTAGTCGGGGTATGGAATGATGGTTATAGAGAGAGTTGTTTAGTAGTCCTCACCATTTTTATAAAATAATGTATAAATAATTATGATGAGGATTTATTTGGGTATGTATCTTCGTCAGAAGACAATAATTGTATTTAAACTCACAAATATATATGTTATCGTATTTTGCACGACAAATGTATTAATAAAGTTGTAGTTATTTACGTACCATGTATTTGGCGACTCGAGAATGGGTTGGATGGAATGGACCTATTTTGGGGCGTCACGGTTGGTATCGAGCTTAGGGATATAATCATGGCGGAGATGGGGAATAGAACTAGGAGGGGAGAGGCGAGTAAATCCTTCGTTAGTGTTTCCTACCTAAGCTTATTTGTTAGTTGGTCGGTATATAGGGATATTATGTGATATATTGATTTCCTTAATTAACCCTTGTTTTATGGCGGATTTGAGAATGTCGATTGAGAATATTAATGATGGAGTAAATGAGACCGTGGAGATGCCTGCACTTACCAACGAGGAGAACGTACTGTAACAGTGGCAATGTACCTCCTGTGAACAACACCACTGAGCAGATGATGAACGAGGGGATGTTTAGAAGCTTTTTGCAGTTCATGCAAAATCAGATGAGGAGACTCGTGTTCAAAATACGGGGAGGAAATAATAGCATTTCACGGTGGTCACGACCAAGCGATTCAAAGAGTTGGGACCGCCACTTAATTGTGGGGGAAAGTTGGATCCGATTATTAAGAGGAGACGGGTCAAACAAATTACCAAGATATTCGATGTCTTGGGATGCACGCGGAGGAAACGAAAGTTCCATTCGCTACTTTTATGTTTCAGAACGAGGCGATTCTTTGGTGGGAATCGTGAAGCGCACTCCATCCAAATTTCCTTGAAAGTAGTATGCATACAAGCCAATCATGTTTGATGATAAAGCATATACTTTGTAACAATCTTATTCATTTATTAATAAAAAGTATTAATTTATTAAAGGCTTTTAATTATCTACATGATCTTTGTTTTATAATATGTGATAAATCCATAGTTTTAAGCAATGCTTTTAGAATAATGATGATGATCATTCTAATAAGATCTAAATTCTTAGAAAGCTTAAAACTAAAATAGTTCCCAATCATTGGATTACTAAATTGGGGATTAGTGAATCCAGGATAGATTGGTACATACGTTGCTTGCTCATTGGATGAGGATGATTGATCTCATGATCATTTGTGTGGAACACTAAAGCAAGTATGTAGGTGCTTATTAGAGAATAAGTTCTTTGAGCGTGGCTCGCTAAGGAATACCTAATGGAGTTTTACTTGCTGTCAATAGGAATTCTGTAGTGATGATAGTAGTACAAGTGATCCTTGGACTTGAGATCATCATAGTATCTTGTGTATGATGAGTTATACTTTGACTTATTCCTTAAGACCCTTAGGGTATATCAAAGGGTATGCTTGGGTATAATAAGTTGTACATGGAGATAATGTATGATCAATAAAGAATCTACCACTTCTATTAAAAGAAGAGAAATGTCTATGTGATTCGATAAATGACAACCCGGTGAGTCCTTGGCCAAAAGCGAATGAAATTAGAAAGGAGTTTCTAATTTGTATTATTTGGTGTTGTGCATTTAAGGATCGAAATACATGTAATTAAATAAAATAATACTTGACAGTAATTCCATGTCTTATATTTAATTAGGACATTGTATGGTGGAAGGATTGAATTGTACGGTAACTATTTACTCAAAGGTTCTTTTATGATTAATGTTGAAATCTATATTATCCGGAAAGTCGTTGATCATTAGGGAGGCTTATCCCTATTGTAGAATAAATATTATTTATTTAAATAAATTAATTGTTTAATTTATTTATTTAAATAAGATTAGAATTGTTCTAATTGATTTATTCACAAGGTTTAATATGGAGAACCTAAAGGGTCACACCATAAAAGGAAGAATAATTATTTAAGAAGTTAATGGCATAATCGTAATAAATATGTTAAGTATATTTAATTTAATCTATGGTGATAGAATAAATTAAATAGCTTAATATTTATTATTTAATATTTTAGAAATATTAAATATAAATTAATAAGAGGAGTCTTCTTAATATTATTACAATTATTATTATTTTAATTTCTAAAAGAGTTTAGGAATTAATTTAATATAAGTACTCTCATTTATTCCTAATAGGATTAGGAGAGAAAATTAATTAAAGGAGTTTAATTAATTATCCCTAATAAGATTAGGGAGCCCATTTAATTAAAAGAGTTTAATTAAAAATACCTTATTTTAATAGGGTTACTTGATATCTTTATAAGAGGAGTCTTATATCAGATATTATATATACGTTATTCCAATGGTTGGGAGAGTACGCTTCTTTTCTATAGAGATAGAAAAACTAGGGTTTAGCCAACCACCCATCTTCTTAAATCCTTCTTCTTCCTTGGTGGATCACCTCTAGAGGCCAAACACTTGGGTGGGTAACGTTAATCAAAGGAAGGAATCAAACCCGGTGGATTCAAGTTGAACGCGAAAAGGATTGGAGTTGAACTTGTACCTGAGGAAGCTTGGATCTTCAAGGGTATGTTTCTTATTCATCTTTTTCGTTTAATTAATAATTGTGCATAAAGGGTGCTCCGGGTATATGGTTTGTAAAATTTTTAAACTCTGATTTTTACACGTTTCCACTTATTTATGCAATTTGATTGCGTTCTTGAATATTATAAACCTAACAGTGGCATCAGAGCCAGGTTTTATACGAATTATTAATTGTTATAATTTAATATGTATATTGATATATGTTTAGGACAATTTAATTGGGCATAATTTTGTTGTATAAATTTATTAAAAAAAAAATTATGTCGTTGAATTCGTTTTGTTTTCAGCGCAGATTATATATATTATATATATATTAGCCACGGTAACATGTTATTCACGTGATTTTGCTGAACTATCTGGTTACCGTGTTCGGTATATCAATATATGTTCCGTGTTTCTTGAATCTGCCTTTTGCTAAAGTTAATATATATATTAATCTTATTAATGAACTTGAAGCAAAAATGTTGAAAATCATGTCACATCTAACAAAAGCCACGTCCCAAAACAACAAAAGTAGGCGGAGAAAAGAAACGAGAAGACAATCAAGCAAATGATTCCAGGATGATTTCCTTTGGAGGAGTATATATTATGTATATGATATATAATATATACATATATACTATATATATATATATATATATATATATATATATATATATATATATTATTCTCAATTATTTTATAATTAAAATAAAAGTTTATTTTAATTTTAAAATTAAAATTTCATGCTAACTAACTAATTAGAGTAGAAATTGGATTCTATATTTCCTTAAATAAAAGAGTTTATTTAGATATGAAATAAGATTTCATATTATTCAAAATGAAAAGAGTTTATTTGTGAATAGGAAAGAGAATCCTATTTTCCTTAAATAAAGGAGTTTATTTAGATATGAAATAAGATTTCATATTATTTAAAATAAAGGAGTTTATTTGTGAATAGGAAAAAGAATCCAGTGTTTCCTTTAATAAAGGATTTAATTTTTTTTTTTACATGGAATTGGATTCCATAATTAATTAAAATAAAGGAGTTTATTTTGATTAAAGATTTTGATTAAAATAAAATAGTTTATTTTATTCAAAATTGGATAAATTAAAATAAAATAGTTTTATTTTGATTTAAAATTAGATTAAAATAAAGGAGTTTATTTTGATTCAAAATTAGATTTTATACTAACTAAATTTGCCAATTAAATGATATCAATATATATATTAAATGTTTATTATTCATAAGATGAATATTATTTATTGATGCATATGGTGATGTGTATGATAATAAATGAGATTGATTATGGACTATTGACGATGTGATTGGATTTTATTTTAGTTGGATGCATGAATGTATGAGTTTTATTAAATGGGGTTCGTGCCTCGTCTTCTCTAATTTTTTTCGAATGTAAATTCTATTCCCTCCTATGTACTTCCCCTCGATAGCGATCAAGGTTTCTATTTATTTTAATTAGTTTTGTAATAGTAATAGTTAGAATTAATTTTGAAAAATTGGATATCAAGGAGCAAGGAGCGCTTGAAGATCCGTTTGTAATGGAGCCCGGGTTTAAATGTAATAGTTATATTTAAATATTATTTCTTGCAACCACTAGGGTTTGACCTTTTAGTTCACTTGGTGGCTCTAGTGAACCAAACTAGAATAAAAGTCCATAATCAATCCAAGGGTAGAATATAGTATTCTATATGTGCATGCTTATACTATATATATTATATATTATGCAAACATGCTTCGCATGTTAATTAATATGACGTATTATATATATATATATATATATATATATATATATATATATATATAATGCGTGCTAAACAAGATGAGACAAATTAATAACAAACCCCTCAATTTTTTTTTATATATTAAGTCCTAAGCGTTCAAAGATATTTGGAATATCGAACGCATTAAGCCTTCTAGCATGATAAAATTAATAGAGTATTAAATATTTAATATGAGTTTGTTGTGTCACCACAAGGCAAGTATTAAGTATTTAAGATGTTAATTTATCACATTTGATGCTTATAAAGAAAATTGAACAATATTGTTTTGTTGTGTCACCACAAGGATGATATTTTTCTTTTTTGAATATATGGAGTGCTAGGTTGGACTTAACTTGGATAATTTTGATTCGGATGTGCCACCACTTGATCAAAATAATCTAAGAGGCAAAAGAAAAGGAGTTGCATAGTTGATGTAATTGACAAAAATCGTCTACCTATTTATTTATATATAGTTTGTTGTGTCACCACAAGGCTATATACATTTGAAATGGGATCCTTATTCTCACTAGCAAATCTTTAATTAGATTTTACCGAACTATATATATTGAGGGTAATATAGTTTGAAGAAAATAGAGGGAGATACCAATTTAAAACAAGACCTAATTTATTTTGGTAATTAATAAAAGAATGTATGTTAAAATGTTGTTAATTACAAATTCATTTACTGAAATTTTACAATGTCTAAAATTACTATCATTTGCGAAGCATATTAGATGCTAAATTAACGAGGCCAAGAATTAAGCGGATTGGTTAAGGAATTTGAGAATAGTTCTCATAGTGAAAAACTATCTTATGTCCTTCATGTCGCCTATCCCGCAATGGTTGCGCACAATGCCTCGAGGAAGAGATTGCTACTTTTAGAAAGTGGCAAGATGATGCACGATTGGTCGATGCATCATGCTCGCATCCATGAAATGCTTGAGCTTGACGTTAGCATGAAACTATGGATGCTCCTACTATATTCCCGCACATCAAGTAGTTGATGGTGAGGAAAGTAGGGACCGATAGATATCGGATATCTAAGGAGCTCTTAGATCTAGAATGGCCAATGGCACTATAGTATGCATACAAAAAAGTTCTTAACATAATCAATTTGATTGATCAATTAGGACAACTGGTTTTGTCATGGATGGAGAGTTGAGCCAAGATTTGATCTTGCACTCACTCCCGGACTCCTTTCACAATTGTTGTGAATTTTTCATATAAACAAGCTAGATATCGCCCGTTGATTTGCTTAACATGTTGAAAAATGATGAGAGTCACTTTCCAACCAAGAAAGACCATGTCTTACTGGTAGGGGCCAAAGGATCTTCTGAAAAGAAGAATGATTCAAAGAAGGTAAATAGAAAGGCAAAAACAAAGGATAATAAGAACAAAAGCGATCACGGATAGCAAAGGAGTTTGCTTCCACCGCAATAAGCTCTGGACATTGGAAAGAAAGCGTGAAGCACCTTTTACAAAGGTAACCAAAGAAGCTTAATGAAGTTTAGGTTACAAATACAATTTTGTTCAAGATTTAAAATAAATTTTTCTTTAAGTCAAGGTTCTACTTAGATATTGGATATCGACTTTGGTTATCATAAATATAGATTTATGAATGGACCAAGAAGAAGTAGAAAGCTAAACAAAGATAAATAATCTTATGTATGGGAAATGAAGCAAAGGTTGCTACATTAGCCATAGAAACTTATAGTTTAGCAATGCCTACGGCAAATCTATTAAGTCAATAAGTTGTTATTGTATTCCAGTTCTCGTTGGAAACATTATTTCCATTTTATTGTTGGACAATGACATCTTTGGTATTATAATTAAGAACAATTGTTGTTCTATTTATAATAATAATGTTTTGTATAGAACTGGAATATTACTTAATAAATTTTGTATACTTGACTTACATGAAAATAATTTTGCATATTGAACAAATTAGTATAAGAAAAGGAGATGATCATTCAAAGAGTTGAATGTGTGTATTTGATGAAATACAAGTGTGAATTATTTGAAAAGTTCAGAGAATTCATAAGTGAAACAAATTGACAAAGTATTAAGATTCTTTGATTAGATCAAGGAATAAATACTTGAGCAATAAGTTTCTAGATTATCTCAAATGGTTTTCTCATAATGGAAACATCCTGATACGCAATAATTGATTGATGTATCTGAATGAAAAATTCGTACCTTGTTGGATATGGTGCGGTCCATAATGATTTTACCGACATTCCAGTATCCTTCTAGGGTCATGTCCTAGAAATGGCTGCATATCTACGAAAAGGTAACCTCAAAATCTAGCCCCAAGACTCCATAAAAGTTATGGATAGGGAGGATTCCTAATCTTACGTATGTTAAGATAAGGGGTTGTCCAACTTATGTGAAAAGGTTTCAAAAGATAAGCTTGGGACAAGATTTGACAAGTACAATTTGTGGGACATCCTCAAGTAAGTTTAGGGTATATGTTCTATAATCCTACTTAGCAAAACGTGTTTATTGCGAAACACGTTGCCTTCTAAGATAAAGGTGTTTATCATTAAAGGGGCTAGTGGGAGGATAATAGATCTTGAAGAGTTCAAGAACCACAAAACACTATAAGTCAAATAAGAGGAACCTATAGATAGACCTATTGTACCACAACCGAATAGTAAATCTGGAATAGTACCGAAGATACCTAGGAGGTATGGATTCATCATGGATGATGACGATGAGGTACGCATCATAGAAGATGATGATCCAGAGTTACATACGATGAGGTAAGAGTTCTAGTGTGTACAAAAGGGTCAATGGGAGCGTCGTGACATTCCTAATATTATATGTTGATATACTACGGGTAAGGAATGACATACCAATGCTACAATTAGTAAAGATAAAGTTGTCTAAACATTCCTCCATGAATGATTTGGAAGAGTATCTTAATTGGGGATATAAATCTATATAGATAGATTTAAAAGGATGCTCAACTTAACCCAAGGAACATATATTCATTTGATGCTAAAGTCGTTTAGCATGGCAAACTCCAAGAGATGTCTCATGTTGATGAGCTATAGAGTGTATCTCTCTTTATAGTCCCCACAGACTCCTGAAAAGAGAGATCGCATGAGTGACCATCATGTATGCAATGAAATATACAAGATCTAATGTTGATCGGTCATATTCGGAGAAGATCAACTGTAAAGGCAAAGTGAAAAACATCTTAAAGTTCTTAACTTAAGCACTAAGGATGTGAGATACATGGTGGGTCCGAACTAAAACTAGAGGGCTTAATGTAATCAAGTTTTTTAGGCAGACCAAGATGATGAAAATCCACTTTAAGGTAAAGCGTTATCTTGAATAGTGGTGCAGTGAATTGGAAAGGTTCCAAACAGCAAAGAGTTACTGGTTTAGTGATAAAGACAAAGTATATAGCTATAAATGAAGCTACAAGTTGATTGTTTGGATGAAAAGTTCATTACAGAACTAGGAATAGTTCCTAAGTCTCATCTTGGATCTAAACATGTGTTGTGGCACTTTCACTTGATTATAGGAATCATTGAAAGATGGAAAACCACTATAGAGATAGTGGACCCTCAAGAACAACATTACATATCCATTAACTAAAGCTTATCCAACAGCGGGATAATCGTCACTTAGAGAAGAAGAGTTTGAGATACCATGGTGATTGGATTTAGTGCAAGTGGGAGATTGAAAGTAGTATGCATACAAGCCAATCATGTTTGATGATAAAGCATATACTTTGTAACAATCTTATTCATTTATTAATAAAAAGTATTACTTTATTAAAGGCTTTTAATTATCTACATGATGCTGTTTTATAATATGTGATAAACCCATAGTTTTAAGCAATGCTTTTGGAATAATGATGATGATCATTCTAATGAGATCTAAATTCTTAGAAAGCTTAAAACTAAAATAGTTCCCAATCATTGGATTACTAAATTGGGGATTAGTGAATCAGGATAGATTGAGTACATACGTTGCTTGCTCGTTGGATGAGGATGATTGATCTCATGATCATTTGTGTGGAGACACTAAAGCAAGTATGTAGGTGTTTATTAGAGAATAAGTTCACCGAAGCATTGGCTCGCTAAGGAATACCTAATGGATTTTTACTTGTCTGTCAATAGGAATTCCTGTAGTGATAGTAGTACAAGTGATCCTTGGACTTGAGATTATCATAGTATCTTGTGTATGATGAGTTATACTTTGACTTATTCCTTAAGACCCTTAGGGTATTTCAAAGGGTATGCTTGGGTATAATAAGTTGTACATGGAGATAATGTATGATCAATAAAGAATCTACCACTTTATTAAAAGAAAAGAAATGTCTATGTGATTCGATAAATGACAACCCGGTAGTCCTTGGTTAAGGCGAGAATGAAATTAGAAAGGAGTTTCTAATTTGCATTATTTGGTGTTGTGCATTTAAGGATCGAAATACATGTAATTAAATAAAATAAGACTTGGCAAAGTAATTCCATGTCTTATATTTAATTGGGACATTGTATGGTGGAAGGATTGAATTATGCGGTAACTATTTACTCAAAGGTTCTTTTATGATTAATGTTGAAATCTATATTATACGGAAAGTCGTTGATCATTTAGGAGGCTTATCCCTATTGTAGAATAAATATTATTTATTTAAATAAATTAATTGTTTAATTTATTTATTTAAATAAGATTAGAATTATTGTAATTAATTTATTCACACCGGGTTTAATATGGAGAACCTAAAGGGTCACACCATAAAAGGAAGAATAATTATTTAAGAAGTTAATGGCATAATCGTAATAATATGTTAAGTATATTTAATTTAATCTGAGGTGATAGAATAAATTAAATAGCTTAATATTTATTATTTAATATTTTAGAAATATTAAATATAAATTAATAAGAGGAGTCTTATTAATATTATTACAATATTATTATTTTAATTTCTAAAAGAGTTTAGGAATTAATTTAATATAAGTACTCTCATTTATTCCTAATAGGATTAGGAGGGAAAATTAATTAAAGGAGTTTAATTAATTATCCCTAATAAGATTAGGGAGCCCATTTAATTAAAAGAGTTTAATTAAAAATACCTTATTTTAATAGGGTTTTTGGATATCTTTATAAGAGGAGTCTTATATCAGATATTATATATACGTTATTCCAATAGTTGGGAGAGTACGCTTCTTTTCTATAGAGATAGAAAAACTAGGGTTTAGCCAACCACCCATCTTCTTAAATCCTTCTTCTTCATTGGTGGATCACCTCTAGAGGCCAAACACTTGGGTGGCTAACGTTGATCAAAGGAAGGAATCAAACCCGGTGGATTCAAGTTGAACGCGAAAAGGATTGGAGGTGAATTTGTACCTGAGGAAGCTCGGATCTTCAAGGGTATGTTTCTTATTCATCTTTTTCGTTTAATTAATAATTGTGCATAAAGGGTGATAAGGGTATATGGTTTGTAAAATTTTAAAACTCGATTTTACACATTTCCGCTTATTTATGCAATTTGATTGCGTTCTTGAATATTACAAACCTAATAGTTTGACTCGGCATGTAGGAGAGCGTTTGAAAATAGATTCAATGACAAGTACTTCCCGAAAGTATTCGTCTATATGAAGGAAGTGGAGTTTATTAGATCGGAGCAGAATAACATGGATTTGTCCCAAAGACGAGGCGAAGTTCGCGGAGTTATCGAGTTTGCACCTCATTTAGTGGAGAATGAGGAACGCATGTATGACGCAGAGATGTTTACGAGAGGTTTGAAACGGCGTGCGTCGGCCAAGATCTCATTTCTCATAAATTTTCTCTCTATTCAGATGTTGTCAACAGGGCTCAGTTGTTAGAGCGAGATAACGAGTACGTTCAACCGAGGGACCATAACCAGGATCATACCGAAGATAGCAGTCATCAGAATAACGATAACCAGCAGAGAAAGAAGAATACGGACAAAGGCGGTAACCACTCTGGTGGTAATCGTGGCCATGAAAATAGAAGAAGCGAGTCGGGAGGAGATTTTAAAAAGAGGAGATTCAACAACGACCATGTGAAGACGTCAACACCAGCAGCAACTGGTTCCAAGGGAGGAGAAAGACCACCGGTCGTATGTTACAAATGCGGGAAAGAGGGACATATCAGCCCAAACTGCCCACAACAGTTTAAGGTATGCTATAATTGTGGAAAAGAAGGACATATCGCTCGAGATTATACGGTATCGAAACCAGATCAAGCGGGAATGGTGACTCAAAAGGATGTCCCGAGAAAAGTCAAAGTCAACGATTCACGGAAGAGCGTTTTTCGTCGGACGGGGTCAAAATGCGAGGAACCGAACAGAAGTTAGCGGGTTAGTTAATTATAAATTCTTGCGAAGTTTATACCTTACTAGATCTGGGTTCTACCCATTCTTTTATCTCTCTTACTTGTGCTCAACATTTGAACTTGACTACGGAGAAATTAGACTTTGACCTATTTATGGAGACTTAGTTAGGAGAAACTTTCATTACATCCGTTGTTTAGAAATCTTGCTTGATTCAGGTTGGCACTATCACATTACCTGTTAACCTTATTTCTATAGAGATATTTTCTTTTGATGTGATTTTAAGGTTAACTACTCATCATGCCGAAATTGATTACTTTCGTAAGGTTGTTAGTTTTCATATTCCTAAGCAACCTATTATTCGAATTCAAGCAATCAAACCATTGTAGTCAAACATTTTCATATCAAGCCATGAAGTCATTCGTTTATTACGGATGTCAAGTTTTCTTAGTCCATATTATGGATTTGAATAAAGACACGTCAGATTTGAATAATATTCCTGTTGTTATTGATTTTTCCTGACGTATTTCCTGAAGAAATCCTTGGCCTCCTAAAGCCTGATATTAAATTTTGTATCGACTTTGAACCCGGTACAAAACTCATTTCTAAAATCTCATATCAAATGGCTCCTATTGAACTTCAGGAGTTAAAAATTCAACTATAGAATTTGGTACCTAAGCCTTTATCTGGTGACTTCCTTTGTGGAATACACCGAAGCCAGACTCTCCGTAGGGGACACCATATTCGTGTGATAGTAAACTGATAGGTGTCATTGTAACGTGCTATCCAAGGTTGGGATATGAGTCACAGTTGAGAACAACCTAAGTCGGTAATCAAAATACGTAGCTTTCTAGGCTTAGTTGGTTATTATCGGAGATTCGTTGAAGGATATTCTCGAATTTCTATTCCATTAACGTAGCTGACTCGTAGAGATACAAAATTCGAATGGAGCAAGGAATGTGGGAAGAGCTTCGAAGAACTCAAGAGGAGACTCATTTCAGCACATGTTACGATGCCATGCCATCTGGAAAACGAAGCGTGGTAGCCGACGTGTTGAGTAGAAGATCATATCTGAAATCACGAGTACGATATTGTCAAAGACTAATTTCGTATAATTTACAAATAATAGAGATGGAGATGAAAACTCTAGGTACCCACACGATGATATACGAGAATAATCGACTTTAATCGATAAAGTTAAAGTTGTTCAAGCTACACAACGGAGCTGATGAATTTGAAGAAGGAAGTGCAAGAAGTTGTTATTTCAAAAGCAAAAATCGGTGAGGTGAGGAAAGCTCAAACCTTCGATTTATTAATCCATTTGAAAGTCTCGATCGAATAGGAACTGTGGCCTATAGACTCGTTTTACCGCCAAGTATGATGTGTGTTCATAACGTTTTTCACGTATCGATGTTACGTAAATATGTGGACGACCCGAACCATGTCATTGAGTTAGAACCGGACGAGATAGCCGAAGAATTAACGTACGAGGAGGTACCTGTCAAGATATTGGATAGGAAAGAACATGTCCTATGTACCGAGGTTATACCACAAGTTAAAGTTTTGTGGAGAAACCATGCTATTGAGGAAATGACCTGGGAGTTGGAAACGGAAATGAAAGCGAGAAATTCTCATCTTTTCGAAACACCAGGTACGTACGTCAATTTTGAGGATGAAATTTCATAAGGAGGGGAAGTTGTAAGACCCCAAATTATTAATAAATGAAATTTATTTTTCTCTATTTGTTATTTTGAAATAGTAAGGGTTGATTTGATTAATGTGGATAGTTATGGGTAAAATACGCAAATATTTCGAATAAGCAAGTGGTTATAAAATATTCATTATCGTCGGGGAATATTCGTTTGGTCGTGGAATATTCGTACTGTCGGGGAATATTCGTACAACGGCGCAGTCTTTTGTGGGCCCCATAACGGAAAGCGATTGGATGAAGAAAACGACAAATATAAGTTGTTTATAAATAACGGCGTAGTTGTTACCGTTAATACTGTTGGAATACCCGGTGGTTAAAACACACTAATATGCGTTGTTGAACAGTAGCACACGGTATTGCACCAATTATTGATTCTTACGTAAGAAGGCACTACTCAATAATTATTACGATGAATTACTATTCAATTATTTTATTTTATTGATTCAATAATTCTTTGCATTGATATTTTATATTACTATTGTTTCAATAAATTGTCATTACACAATTATTTTTCATTATCAGACAATAATTCATATTATATGAATAATATTATTGGAAAACATTATTAGTGATGTCAGAAAGTTACATCTAAGGAGAGGTTTGGTCACTAATTGCGGCATGATAAGGAGAGATCCTTATTGAAAAGCCCTCTTTCTGAGGAGCGGCACGGTTGCCCGATCTTTGTGATTACGTAATATTATTTGTGAATAATTAATTATTGATTTATATGATGAGGAAAATATTGATTTTATGTGGATATAGATGGAGAAAATTTTTAATGTGACAATTGTTGAAAATTAATATTTTATCTTTTTCTGATAAAATAATTTATTTAAATATATTATTTTAATAATATATTAACGGTGATATATGAGTATATGAGGAGGAAGAGTATTTTTGTGGCATTAAATGTTTAACACATATATGATTATAGCTTGTAAAATCGCCCGTTTATGGATTTCGGTCAATTTCTGTTTGGAATTTGGAAAAACTTTCTTCTGCAATGTTGTAGAGAATTGAATTTCCTATACAAAGTCGCGAGATTCGAATTGTTTGATAAAAGGGCTATTTATTATGAATTATTGAAGTTCCGTAGCTCCGAAATAATTGATTTTTGGAAGTTTAAAATATTTAAAATAGGAAAAATGTTTTTTTATTACTTTTTCTAGAAGGTTGGCATGTGGGAAATTTTAGAAGCTGATTTCCAAAGAGGCGTAAGAAAATTTATTATTAATAATATATTATATTAAATTTTCTGCTTTGGTGTTCTAAGCAATTTCCTATAAATAGGGTGCTTAGATTAGAATTGAAAATCACACCAGAAACTGAAGTTTTCTCTCTCTATATTATTGAGCGTATTCTTGTGAGTATTTTGAGTATACTTTGAGTATTGCTATATGGTGCAAGTTCAAGTCATAGCCTATATCCGGTGTTTCAACTAGAAGTACTGTCTTTCGAGGTAAGAGATGTTATTTTATTCGAAAATGATATTATTTCTTCAATATCATTATGCCGAAATATTGGTTGGAAATTTTTATCAAATTTGGAACTTTTTCATGTCGGAGTTACTATTAATGAGTTACTATTCACGAGTTACTATTCACGAGTATTATTCACGAAGCGTGATGATGTTTTTGGGAAATTTCTATCTTTTGGTGTGAGTTACTTATTCACGATAACGACACTTTATTCACGAATCTATGCACTATTCATAGAAAAATGAAATTTCTTCTTTTGTCCAAAATATCTACTATGGATACTAGCTTTGATTGTATCCATGTTTTGATCATTCTTGAATTTTACTCCACTCGATTACTTATGAAGTATTTTTGAACTTGGATTGTTTCAAATCTGAATCCTTAATATTTGTTCTTTTGTTTTCTTTGGATTCGTTTCCTTTAAAATATTTTCATCATCCACAAATCCTAAATGATGATATTCTTGAATATCTTTGGCACTGTAGTGCAAAGATGAATGATTTCTTGATGAATATCTTTGGCCCGTAGTGCAAAGATGAGCAGTGTTGAGATGAACATGATTAATGATTAATATCTTTGGCCCGTAGTGCAAAGATGAGCAGTGTTTAGATGAACATGACCCGGTGATGAATATCTTTGGCTGTAGTGCAAAGATGAATATTTGATTTCGAGATATATATTGATTGATGTTTGGGGATAAAATATTGACGATGAACTTTTAAATTCATATATAGAAGATAGTAGTTTGCATTCTCTACTTAACTCTTCTAATGAATTGTTGTTTCTACCGCATGATTGATTTAAAAGCGGTTGTCTATTGTATTCTATTAGATTTTTCCCTGTTGGAGACTAACGATAATTTGTTGTATATTATCTTAGTCATAATATTCTTTACTGGGCTAGTTCAGCTCACGCTTTTCCTTTTTGTTCCATTTTTCTTCTCAGGAGGCGAGAATGTAGCGAGTACGAGTCGGGGTATGAAATGATGGTTATAGAGAGAGTTGTTTAGTAGTCCTCGCCATTTTTATAAAATAATGTATAAATAATTGTGATGGGGATTTATTTGGGTATGTATATTGTCTAGAAGACAATAATTGTATTTAAACTCACAGTATATATGTTATCGTATTTTGCACGACAAATGTATTAATAAAGTTGTAGTTATTTCTGTACCATGTATTTGGCGACTCAGAATGAGTTGGATGGAATGGACCTATTTTGGGGGCGTCACAATAAAACTTTTCAACCATAGTTGCATCGGAACGAGCAATCCATTAGAAGAGTCAAATAGACTATAAAGTCTATTATCTTCTCCACATTAAAAGTCCACCAATAATATTTTATCCCTGTAACATCAATCAACAGTTCCTTTCCATAATCATATGAATAACTCATAATCATAATTGTGATTCTAAATTCCTCTTCTCATCTAGTACGAAGATGATTTACATCACCTGTCTTTACCTGAAACATCAAAGATCATGGTTATACCAAATCACAGTTTCTGTTCATAATCATACCAATAAATTCATCTTTGCACTACGGGCCAAAGATATTCATTAACAGTTCATCTTTGCACTACATGCCAAAGATATTCAGCAACAAGTCATCTTTGCACTACGGGCCAAAGATATTCAACAACGGGTCATTTTTGCACTACGGGCCAAAGATGTTAATATCTTAAAGAAATATATGACCATTTCAAAATTTATATAAATCATAATTATAACCATGTTGATCAATTCATCTTTGCACTTAAGCTAAAAATATTCAATTGTAAATTCAATGGTCATGATCAGACCAGTCAAAAAATTCATCTTTGCACTACTGGCCAAAGAGAACCCATTGTCACGATCATACCAATAATCTACCCATCTTTACACTCAAGTCAAAGAGAAATTTCTTCACCAGGATTATAAAAATGTTATATATGATAATAAATACAATATTATCAAAACATGGATTTAATTTCAAGAGTAAGATTCATAAATCAACGATAATTTGGTCAGAAAAAGAAACCAATTTTTTTGTGAATAGTACCCAATGAATAGTAACTAGTGAATAGTAACTCATGAATAGTAATTCATGAATAGTAACCCCGACATGAAAAAGGTAGAAATTTCACAATAAAATCCATACCAATATTTTGGTATAATGATATTGAAAGAATAACATTTCTTAAACTTATAAACAATTTATTTTAATTGTTTACACTTTACTAAATAATGCATTTAATCATCCTAAAATTCCAAACTCATAAGATTTCATCACCAATAACCAAAACTCTCATCAAAAATCTGCATATTCCTTATATAGGATTCTCCAGCCATAAAATCCTATTTTCTAATTTTCTTACTTCACATAACATATTTAATTCATTTACTCATAAGTAGACCATTTTCATGAAAAATACCAAATTAGTTCCAAAAATATTTCTTTTCTGGAATTTAGCAGAATATAGTCCCATATTGAACATATATTTTTTTTAGAATTTTTAAAATTCATTTACTATTTTTCATATGGCCAAAACAGCCGAATATTTAGACATTTATCATAAATTGTACTTTTATCCAAAAATTCCAAAATTTACAGAGTATACTTCTGTTATATACATGTACTCCCAATAAAAATTTAACCAATTTTGGAGTTAACCACAAGGAGTTATAAGGGTTTACTTTTAAAATAGTCTTTTCTCATAAAATTCATAACTCTTAATCTATACATCCAAAAATTACCATTTTTGGACACAATCATGAAAACTCATCAAAATATCATTTCAATTTTTTCTAGAATTTTTGAAGGTCGAAAAAATTATGAAACTGAAAAATATAACAACCCTTAAAATCCCTTACCATAATAATGACAATATCCCTTACCTCAAAAGAGCAGTACTTCTGACTGAAATATTGGATATGACGCTGAAGGAAACTTGCATTGGATTGCAACTCTCAAAGTATCAAAATACTCACAAAATAAGCTTGATAATATAGGGAGAGAAAGAGAGAAATCTTATGTTTCTGGTGTGATTTTCAATTCTAACTTAGCCCTCTATTTATAGGAAAATGCTTTAAGCCTGTAAAGCAGACTTGACCTGCTACGATGGCTTTACCTGCTACTATTCCCACCCACCACATTTGAAATAGAATTTTAGCACATTTCTTCACCAACCATAGGTGGGGCCCACACATTCTTGAATTTTCCACCAAAATGATAAATTTAGAAACTTCAACAATTTCTGCATTAGTCACCTCTTAAAATTCATAACAAATCATACGTTCATTTTTAACGGTTCAAAATTTTGGGACATGTACTCAACTTATATATGTATAACATATCCAAAAATCACCACGATCCAACGGTCGGATTAAAAATTACAACTCACGCAATATATCTCAAGAACACTGGTTTGATTTTTAATACCTCCATTCCGACAAAAATACTGATAAAACACCTCAACATTAATTCTTTTATTTATAACCACATAAATAAATCCATCATTTATATCCACATCAAATAAATATTTCCTTATCATATAAATCAATAAATAATTATTCACAAATAATATTACAGAATCATAATAATGACAACCAGGCCGTTCCCAAGAAAGAGGGGGCTTTCCGATAAGGATTTCTCCTTACTGACGCGCAATTAGGTGAACAAACCTCTCCTTGACAAAACTTTCTAGACATTGCCAATAATACTATCTAATAATATTATTCAAATAATATGAATTATTGATCTGATAATGGGAAATACTGTGCAGTGACAATTATTGAAACAACAATAATATAAAATATCAACGCAACAATTATTGAATCAATAAAATAAAATATTAAACAGTAACTACTGTAATAATTATTGAGTAGTGCCTTATTACGTAAGAATTAATAATTTCAAAAATACTGTGCAATACCGTGTGCTACTGAGCAACCACGCGTATTACTGTATTTTAATAACCAGGTATTCCAACAGTGTTAATGGTAACAATTACGCCATTATTTATAAAAACTCAAACTTGTCGTTTTCTTCATCCGACAGTTACTCTGTTATGGGGCCCACAAATGACTACGCCGTCGTATGAATATTCTCGACAAAAAGAATATTCCACGACCAAACGAATATTCCCCGACAACAATAACTATTTTATAGCCACTTGCTTATTTTGATAAAAACATTCATATATCACCCTTAACTTTACTTTTTATCAATTTAACCATTTACTGAATAGTAATTATAAGAAAAATTGAATACTTTTATTTCATAAAATTCGGGGTCTTACATAATTTATTCTACATTATCTTAGTCATAATATTTCTTACTAATCTAGTTGAGCTCACCCTTTCTTTCATTGTTCTCTTCAGGAAATGAGAATATAGCTGGGAAGAGTCGGGGAATGGAGTGATGATCTAGTATAAGTGGATTTAGTAGTCCTCACTATTCTATGGAATAGTGTGATAATAATTGTAATGAGGACTCCATTGAGTGTGGATATTGTCTAGAAGATAATATTCATGTTAAAACTCTCAGCTTATGTTTTGTCGTATTTTACACGACAGTTGTATTAATAAGTTGTATTTGAATTTTGTACCATGTATCTGGCGACTCAAGATGGTGACGTATACCTATTTTGGAAGCGTCACAGTTGGTATCAAAGCTTAGGGATATGATCTCTGGCTGATATGTGAGACAAGAACTATGAGGGAAGAGACGGGGAATTCTCGCTAGTATGACCTACCAAAATTTATTTGGTATTTAATTGGTCGGTCAGAGTATAGGGATAATATGTGATATGATAATTAACCCTTGTTTTGTGGCAGTGTTTGAAAATGGCTGCTGAAAATGTTAAAAATGGAGTGAATGAGACTGTTGAGACACCTTTAATCACTAACCAGGTTAATATGATGTCGGACGAAGAAGAAATTAGAGATATCTACGTGGTGAGTGAAGAACTAATAGTTGCATCCGAGCTAGTTGCAGAGGTATCAGCTGAGAGCGAGGAAGAAGAGGAACCTGAGGAGAATTTATTAGAAGAATTTTATGATCAAAATTTAGAATTACCAAATCGTATTCTTGAGTTAGAAGAGTAGGTTGAAGAACGGCAGGCGGTCGTGGAGCAAAGAGATGTAACCATTCAAAATTGTGGTACCCGATGTGCGATGCTTGAACAGAAGCATTCTTTGGCAGAGTATAAGATATTAGAGCTGGAATCTGAGAATGCTATGATCAAAGTTCTGATGAAAGAAGAAGAAACTGAATGAATGAGAATAGATGATGCATGGGTAAAAGTCGCATGACACGTAGATATTGTAGAAAAAGACGTCCAATCCAATAAGGCCAAAATAGATGAAATGGATTTTGCTTTTTGGACAACAATTGGGAGAATTCAACATCGAATTCAGAATTACCCTATACAGAGCGGTCAACCACAATTCGATATGGATAGGAGAGTAATGATTCAGATCATGGATCAGGAATGTGACGAACCAATTAAGGGTGGAATGTACTCTATAGCGAAGTCAAATCTGGTAGTTTAAGTGAGAGCGTTTGTCGAGAAACCCGAACGAAGTTATTACGGGTAAGATAATTATAAACTATTGTGAAGTCTATACCTTATTCAATACCAGTTCTACCCACTCTTTTATTTCTCCTACTTGCGCTCAATATTTAAATTTGACTCCGGAGAAATTAGACTTTAACTTATCGGTTGAAACTCCGTTAGTAGAAACCTTCATTTCATGTGCTATCCAAGTTTTGGATGAGAGTCACAGTTTTGAATGATATTTCTATTGTTAATAAATTTCCTGACATATTCTGGAAGACTTCTTAGCCTACCCCCAGAACATGAAATCGAATTTTGTATTGACCCCAGTACAAAACCCATTTCTTCAACCTTTAAATATTTCTTCAACCAAAACGAACGTATAATGCGCCAAGGATGTTGGCTCGAGCTGTTGAAGATTACGACTATACCATTCAATATCATTATGGAAAAGCGAACATGGTAGCTGACGTGTTAAGTAGAAGATCGTATGCGGTTACGAGTGTGATGTTGTTAACACAAAAACCCATTTCGTATAACTTATAAATGATGAAGATAGAGTTAAACACTTTAGGGACCCACGTGCTGATATCGAATATACGATTAGAATCAACTTTAATTGATAAAGTTAAAGTCGCTCAAGCTACATACTTAGAGCTGATGAATGTGAGGAAGAAGGTTCAAGAAGGCATTATTCTAGAAGCAAGAGTGATGAAGAGAGGTAATTTTAACCCTCAATTTAATTGGCTCATTTGAAATCCTCGATCGAGTAGAAATTGTGGCCTATAGACATGCTTTACCGCCAAGTATATCGCATGTTCATAACGTTTTTCACGTATCGATGTTACGTATATATGTGGAAGACCCGAACCACATTATTGAATTAGAACTAGACGAGATAACAAAAGATTTAACGTATGAGGAGATACGTGTTAAAATCTTGGATAAGAAGGATCGTATTCAACACTCAAAGGTTATACCTCAAGAGTTAGAATCTGAAATGAAGTCAAGGTATCCTCATCTCTTCGGCATACCAGGTACGTACATAAATTTCGAGGGCGAAATTTCATAAGGATGAGAGATTGCAAGACCCCAAATTTTATGAATAAAAGATTTAATTTTCTAGAAATATTTTTTTTTGAATATTATGGTGTGGATTTTAGATAGTGTTATAGTTGTGGGTAGAATTTATAAATTTTGAAAAGTATGCAAGTTGTTATATAATATTCGATTGGTCGAAGAATATTCGTTTTAATAGGGAATATTCGTATAACAGCACAATCATTGGTGGACCCCAAAACGGAAGTATTGTCGTAATTAGAAAATGATGTAATTATCATTTTATAAAAATAACGACGAAAGTGTTACCAATTAAAACCGTTGAACTACCCGTTAGTAAAAGTACGATGTCTGGCGTGGTTGCATAGTAGCTACGGTATTGATTATTGATGCTTACGTAAGAAGTCACTCAATTATACTCAATTATTGCTACGAAGAATTCTTGCATTATATCTCTCATATTATTTATTCAATTATTATCATAGTATCAATATTTTATATTATTAAATCAATAATTGAGACGACAAAGTTATTCATATTATTATTTTTATATTGACAATGTCTAGAAGTTACATCGAGGAGAGGTTTGGTCACCTAATTGCGCGCTGATAAGGAGAAATCCTTATCGGAAAGCCCCCTCTTTCCTGGGAACGACCTGGTTGTTAAATATTGTGAATTATAATATTAATGATGAATAAGTTCGTGTTGATTAAAGATGAAATTGATAGCTCCATTGTGTTGGAATTATTGGTGTTAGTGAAAATCGACATTTATTTCGATAATAATTGATGTCTGGAGGTTATATTGACCAATCGGATAATTAACTGGATAAATGAGCAATTAATTGCTATTGATTCACATGATTATAACTATTTGTTCACATGTTTGTACTATTGATTCACATTCATTTACTATTAGGGGAGTTGGTGCAAGATTGATAATACTTGCATGACTAAGTTAAAAATGGAGGTATAGATGGAGATACTATACTGTAATTCATATTTTCACATTTCTAGAACTATTGATTCATATGATTTACTATTGATTTACATGATTTATTATTTGGGGAGTTTGATAATACTTGCAGGACTAAATTAAAAATGAAGGAAAAGAGGAAGGTATTATACTATAATATTTCGAGCCCCAAAATGTGCAATTATTGAAACTATATTTTTCTATAAATAGAAGCTCATTCCTTCATTATTTTTTGCCAATTCACTAAAGCTATAGAGCAATTATTATATAGAGAAATTATAGAGAGAAAGAAGAAGAGAAGTATGCTACCTCACTATTCCAGTATCCAATTTTCATCCAAGGTAAGGGGTATTTTTTTTTCGTATTCATGAAGAGAGCTTCTGTTATTCCATTCTTTATTATTATATTGGAATAACCTATCTATGCGAAGTACCGCATACATGATGAAATTATTCTGTTATTCCATTCTTTATTATTATGTTGGAATAACCTATGCAAAGTACCGCATACATCTTTGAAATTCTTTCATTATTCCATTATTTATTATTATGTTGGAATAACTTTGTCATATCTGAAGTACCACATACATGGTGAAATTCTTACATTATTCCATTCTTTATTATTACATTGGGAATATGCATACGGATTTACGCATGACACGGTTCCGTTCTTTATTATTCTCTTGGAATATCCTATCTATGCGTATTACGCATGACCTGGTTCCATTATTTATTATTCTGTTAGGAATAAACTTTGTCTGCATCTTGATCTATCGCATGCACGGTGAATTCTTTTGTTATTCCATTCTTTATTATTACATTGGAATAACTTTGTCTACGCGGACTACCGCATGCATGGTGAATGACCTTTCGTATTCATTCTTTATTAAATTATGGAAATGATCATCTACGTGGATTACTGGCATGGCGGGTGGAAATCCATTTCATAGTTTAAGTATATTATATTATACTCGTATGAGATATCATTTCTTTTGTACTCGTCATGAAATATCATTTTATTTGGTATTTTTCTGTTATGAGTTACTATTCACGGGTTACTATTCACCCTGTTACTATTCACTCTAGTATTATTCACTTGGGTATTCGAGGCACTTTTCATGTCGGAGTACTATTCATAAGTTACTATTCATGGATTACTATTCACCCAAATTACTATTCACCTGAATATTATTCACTCGGGTATTTGGGGTATTTTTCATGTCGGGGTACTATTCACGGGATACTATTCACGACAAAAAATTGATTCTTTTCTATCCAAATTATTTTTGGTACATGAATAATAATCTTGAATTTTACTCTACAAAGCAGTATCATGTTGACAATTTGAACGTTATTGATTTCTGGATAAATTTAATTATAAATTCTTTTAAAATTTATCCTTGAACTTGTTTTATTGAATTATTAGGTCATTGTCATCATCCTCATGCTTATATTATGATGAAAGTCATCTTTGGCTTACGTGTAGAGATGGACTTGGTATAAATATGACCAGGGATTATTCGGTATAATCATGACCGTAATGTGACGAATGATGTGGTTAAAGTCCTCATTGGCCTTTAGTTCATTGATGGACAGTTGTTGGTATGATTATGACCAGGGATTATTCGGTATAATCATGACCATTGATGATTACATGAATACCCTTAGCCGTGGTGCAGGGATGATTTGATTTTATTTATTGTGAGTCTCAAATGATAAAGTTGATGAAAAACTTTTTAAATCATAGAAGATAGTAGATTTTATGCTCTACTTGACTCTTCTAATGGATTGCTTATTCCACTGCAGTTGTTGATCTAAAACTTGTTGTCTATTATATTCTATCAGTTGTTATACTGTTGAACTAAGGATAATTTATTCTGCATTATCTTAGTCATAATATTTCTTACTGGGCTAGTTGAGGTCACCCTTTCTTTCATTGTTCTCTTCAGGAAATGAGAATATAGGTGGGACGAGTCGGGGAATGGAGTGATGATCCAGTATAAGTGGCTTTAGTAGTCCTCACTATTATATGGAATAATGTGATAATAATTGTAATGAGGACTCCCTTGAGTGTGGATATTGTCTAGAAGACAATATTCGTGTTAAAACTCTCAGGTTATGTTTTGTCGTATTTTACACGACAGTTGTATTAATAAGTTGTATTTAAATTTTGTACCATGTATCTGACGACTCAAGATGGGCGATGTATACCTATTTTGGGGGCGTCACTTATGAGATGGGTTGTGTGACCATAGAGGTAATGTTGTAACCTCGTGTAAGCCCATGCTAAAGCACAACAAGTCTTTAATGGCAAGGAAGGCTTTCTAACACTCATTGTTCCATTTCATGGAGGAGTTCTTCCTTAACAACTTGAAGATGGACTCACAGGTTGCTGTGAGTTGAGAAATGAACCTGCTAATGAAGTTGATTCTTTCCAAAAATCCCCATATTTCCTTATCTGTATGAGGAATGGGCATTTTCTTGATGGCCTGGATTTTTGTAGGATCCAGTTCAATCCCATTGTGGCTGACTAGGAAACCTAACAACTTGCCCGATTTGACGCCAAAGGCGCACTTGGCTGGATTCAACTTTAAGTTGTACTTACGCAACCTGTTGAAAAGCTTTCTGAGATGGTCTAAGTGGTCTTCCTCCCTCCGGGACTTGACAATGATGTCATCCACATATATCTCTATCTCTTTATACATTAAATCGTGGAAAAGAGCCATCATAGCTCGCTGGTAGGTTGCCCTGACATTGATGAGGCTGAATGATAACCGTCTATAGAAAAAGGTTCCCCAAGGCATGATGAAAGTAGTTTTCTCACGGTCTTCCTTAGCAACCATAATCTGATGATGTAACCCCCTAGAAAATTTGTATTTTTGAGAATTAATTTTTTATTTTTATTATGTGGATTAAATGAATTTAATTAATTATTTATGGGAGTAAGCTATTCGAGGGTCGTTCTATAACCTAGACATATCAAAACGTCATAGTGTTTTGGCTACGTGATAGAATTAAAGTGTTTGAATTTCCAAGACGAAAATAAAAACTTTCCGAGAAATTTTCTAAAAAACACTATTCACGCATTTCTGCTCGGGAATTATTTTTGAACTTCCGAGAAATACGTAATGATAGAATATCGAGGTGAGATAGAATATCCAATAATATTTTAGTAATGGCAAACACAGTTTTTCTCCTGCGGACTTAAAACCTAACGATTAGGGAAAATGAATTCCGAGAAGGAAATGAAGTGTGTATAATGAATTAAAGCGTTGATCAATAATACGTAGGTATTATACGAGGTAATGAATACGAGTATAATATGAGGTGTTATACGAGTATGAATGAATGATGGTATGTTGTATGTGAATAAGTATACGAAGTGGAATATGAGATTAATATGTAAATTATACGTTATAAGGCTTTAAGCCAAATGTAATGGACTTGTAGGATTGAGTAAGAAATTGTAAAGTCCAATGAGATATTGATAAGGCCCAAGTATAGAGATGTGTAAGCCCAATACGAATTAATGTTAAAGCCCAAATATTTGTAATGTTAAGTCCAATGTAAATTATTGCACAAGCCCAAGTGTTTGTTTAATTGTAAGCTCAATGTATAAGATAAGTTAATTAAGCTAATTAATAAAAAGCCCAAGGTAAGATCCAATGGGTAAAGCTTGATCCATGGGGCAACCCATGGATGAATTGGTGACCAAGTATTAAAGGTGTTGAGCAAGTAGATTTAAGTGTTAAGCAAAGGATTAGTTAAGTAATTTAAGGGCTAAGTAAAGTGCTTATGTGGGATAAGTAAGTAAAGTGCTTATGTGAGATTAGCAAGTATACTTAATGGTTAAGTGTTGTGATGGCCAAGCAAAGAGTGTGGAGGCCAAGTAACTTATTTGGTGAGCAAGTAAACTTAGGATTAAAGTAATGAATAGTATGGAGGTTTAGTAAGCAGGTGGAGTGGTCTTATGACCATTATGCCCTAACCTAGCAAACACCTATAAATAGCAAGCTTATTTTTCATTTTGGGGGTTGTTCATTTCATCCACAAGTTGAGACCTTATTGGTTAGAGAGAATAAGTGAGAATAAGTTAGAAAAGCTAGAAAGCTAGTCTTCATAAATTAAGAAGCAAGAAGGAGAACGAGGATTAATCAAGTGATCTTCATAGGTAAGGACTTAAACCATAATTCTCTTTCTCTTCCATTGATAGGGAAATGGGTAGTGGTAGAACTTGTATACTAAGGAATGATAGGAATGAGTAATCAAATAGCTTAAGTCTTAATAAGCCGTGAATAAGCACTTTGTTCATAAATAAGTTATGAATCAAGGAATAACTCGTAGGAACTTGTAATATGTTACAATAATGAAATTTATATGACTAAAAGATAAGAGAATGATGGTTAAAAGATTTAGACCATGTTAAGTCATGTGAAGTAAAATCATAAGTAGTTCATACTTTTATAAGTTATAAACTCACAAGAAACAAGTAATAACTTATCATGTTTATAAGTTAATGAAGTATGTATGTCAAGATGTTAGTATGATGGATTGAATTCATTTGAAATGATGAACAAATCATAAGAAATGAATTTAAGGCGGAATTCACGAGTTTGGACGATAATCGTCGAATTCGTGAAAATCTCAGAATGGAAGTCAAATTTTGATATTGAGCTTGGAAACAGTAGTTTTCAATGGAGACAAGTCATATTTGGCATTATAGAGTTGCAGACTCAAAAATGACCGGATTCCGACTTAGAACGAAGAAACGAGCGTTGAACGTTCACGAACGTTTTTGTTAAAATGAACTAATAGGTGAATTTTTAGCAAACGAAGTCAAATAGATAAAATTCTTGCATGAACATATAGAGTATGTAATTTGTGAACCGTACGCTTTTGAACGAGCAAATTCAGACTTATAACGAAAAAGTTATGCGTCCGGGAGTTTCGTTAAAAAAATTCAAAATCTGCAAATTATCTAAGGCACATAGTCTGAACCGCGACGCGACTCACAGCCATAAAGCCCACGCCATAACGTGAGGCTGGAACCGAGCTGAGCATATTGTTAACTCGCGCCATAACGGTATGCAATAAAGTGTATGCAATAAAGTGTACTTAACAAATGACGATCGAGTTTCGATTAATAATGTAAGGATGTTAGTAAGCCATGAGGAATGATGATTAACTCAAAACGAGTTGGATTAAAAAAGTAAATCTACGTAAGACATAGAAGAGAAAGAAGTTGGTAAGAATAATGTAAAATATAATGGCAAGCCAGAACCAATAGTAACAAATCTAATATATGATTAGATTGAGATGAAGGGTAAGATTCATTAGGAACCATGTATGTTCAGTCATGACCTAATGTGGTATGTTATGTGGTTATGTGTTGTAGAGACCGTAAAGACTGAAAGGAAAAGTTATTATACTATAGCAGATGCTGAAGGCAAGTTTTCTAAAACGCTTGTCTAACCTTTGTGTTAGCTAAGTTTTCTGTGATTCATGTTATGAGATGCATGAAGTGTTTTACTAAAGGGTCGATGCCAGTTTTACCTCGGCTAGACTAATCTTGAAGAGTTGATTGATTTATTTACAAGTCTTTCAATATATAATTGTTAACGCTATCCTACGCCAATTGTTTGGTACGGATTCAAGGTAAGCCTGAATATGAATAAATAAATGTATTTTCATCGATTATTCGATGGGCACGCGAGGTTGCCAAAACTTAAACATACATACCTTTAACAAGATGTAGTGTTGATCAACATAGAGTACTATGGGCTGATCACCCAGAAGTGCTCATAAGATATGCCGGACTTACGGACTTAGTGTCGGGTTGTCCTTTTCAAATAAATTATGAAATGCTCATGGTCTTGAGCGTAATTGATGTTTTCTTGAATATTGTTATTGTAAACGCGTTTTGAAGGAAAAGAATGCTATTTTCAATTATTGATAGTACTTCATAACTATTATTCAGTTACTGAAGATATATGATTCCTATGTTTCAAGCATGGTTTTTAAAAGAAATTGTTGTACTTGCTGAGCTTGTTATGCTCACTCTTGCTTGAACCATATGAATGCAGCTAGGACTAAACGAACTGAGGGATCTAACAAGGATAGAGGCAAGACGAAGCTGAACGATTAGTTAACCTTATAATAAACTAGTAAGTTGTATATATTATAGAATGATGAACAAAGAATGTAATGGTTTTAGAACCTGGGAACGGGATGTAATATTATTAATGTAATAATAATGTCGTTGATACACACATTTTGATGTCATTTCAATAGAATAAATGTATAGTTATGAGTACCGTGTAGCACCATCTGTCGGGTTGGAAGATACCCGGATTTGGGAGCGTCACAGATGGTACCCCGCAAAGCAATCCGTAAAGGAGTATATGCCATATTGAGCAGTATTGTCAATGAGAATGTGGATAAAGGGCACGAGAAAGCTATTTTTAAGGCAAGCTTTGTTCAAATCTCGGTAATCCACGCAAACTCACACCTTTCCTCCGGGTTTAGGCACGGGAACAATATTGGATATCCACTCCGGATTTGTAGACACCATGATAATGCCAGCTTAAAATTGTATCACAATTTCTTCTTTAACCTTTAAACTCCATTCAGGTTTCAATCGCCTGAGCTTCTGCCTAACTAGCTTAAATCCTTCTTTAATGGGAAGGCGATGAAGAATGATGTCAGTGGACAAACCCACCATGTCTTCATGAGACCATGCAAACACATCCTAGAATTGGGTTAACAGTGCAACCATGTCATTCCGCTAGTTTGGGGTGAGGTCTGAACCAATCTGGATTAGCTTAGGGTTTTTTAAGGTTCCAAGATTGAAAGAAGTGGTTTGGTCAAGGTTGGATTTAGTTTTGTCTGCGACCCATTCCTTAATCTCCTGAGGTGTCTCAATGTCCTCTTGTATTTCCATCAAGTCTGAGTCCAACTTTGCATCAAAGTTACATCATTGGTGGAGAGAAGGCACCTCATCAGCAAGTACAGGCACATCTAAATTCAGAGTCCTAAAAAAAATATGCTTTCACTTAATATATGCCATTGTTTGATCATACAAAAGTGTTAGCATGTACTTGATAAAATAACTGCTAGTACTGTATAGAAAAGTAAGCAATTAAAGTTATCTACAGGACAGAGAGATTTTCTGCCCATTTTACCCTCGTCGACCAATGCATGAAGTGCTGCTCCAATTGTCGAGGGTAAAGTCCTGATGGACTGCAGTGATGGAGGGATTATCATTGTCCTCCTTCTCCCGAATGATAACTGTAACATCTGAGTAATCATCGTCTGGGGTGTATCTGTTTGTATGTTTATCATGGACAATGATGCGTTTGCCTGACATCATCAAGGTGATGTCATGTTTACATTTTCATTGCTTTTCTTCCACTTCGGGATCAGGAATCAACACCTCTTTTGCTTTGATTGGTACTGGCTTGGGAAACAAGATAGCCACAACATGGGCTGGCACCTTTACTGGAGACTGTATCAGTTCATGTGGTTCAGATGGAATAAATCATCGTGTGGCGGAGACTTGAGGAACCTGCATATACTTATGAGGATTCCTGTGACTTTAACTAGCAGAATAGCCTAGTCCGGCTGTTCCAATAGGGTGCTTACCAAGCCTTTGTCAAGGCTGATGACCCAATGACATCATTTCTTGAGTGGCCGACATAACCTCGGCAAAAATCTTGGGTTCGGGAAGTGTCACTCCAATAGGATGGTATTGCGTGTTACTCACTTCCAGAGCATAAAAACTGGCCGGCTCAACTTCTGAATTAAAGCTGATGATTGGTATGTTCCCTTGTTCAGGACATTCTGGCTCAGCGTTGACAATGACTAGACTATTATTGACAATGTACTTGAGTTGTTAATGTAGTGTGGAGGGAACGACTCTAGCCATGCGTATCCAAGGTCTTCCCAATAGCAGGTTGTATCTTGAATCTATCCTAAGGACGTGGAAGGACACATTGAATGTATTTGGACCAATCTCAATTGGCAGCTCAATCTTTTCGACGAAATTTCGTCGAGATCCATTAAAAGCTTTGATAACCGTATGGCTGCTTTGGATCCGTTTGAGATTGACATTCATCTTCTTCAAGGTGGCATAAGGATAGATATTTAGAGACGAACCTCCATCTATCAAAACTCCAACTAGCATATACCCGGAGGATAAAACTGCGATGTGCAATAGCTTGCAATGATCGATCCCTTCGGGTGGTATGTCATCATCAATGAAGGATATCATATTGTTGTTGAAAATGTGATCAACCTGAAAGTAGTATGCACACAAGCCAATCATGTTTGATGATAAAGCATATACTTTGTAACAATCTTATTCATTTATTAATAAAAGTATTAATTTATTAAAGGCTTTTAATTATCTACATGATCTTTTTTTATAATATGTGATAAACCCATAGTTTTAAGCAATGCTTTTAGAATAATGATGATGATCATTCTAATGAGATCTAAATTCTTAGAAAGCTTAAAACTAAAATAGTTCCCAATCATTGGATTACTAAATTGGGGATTAGTGAATCCGGATAGATTGGTACATACACGCCGCTTGCTTTCATTGGATGAGGATGATTGATCTCATGATCATTTGTGTGGAGACACTAAAGCAAGTATGTAAGTGCTTATTAGAGAATAAGTTCATCGAACATTGGCTCGCTAAGGAATACCTAATGGAGTTTTACTTGCCTGTCAATAGGAATTCCTGTAGTGATAGTAGTACAAGTGATCCTTGGACTTGAGATCATCATAGTATCTTGTGTATGATGAGTTATACTTTGACTTATTCCTTAAGACCCTTAGGGTATATCAAAGGGTATGTTTGGGTATAATAAGTTGTACATGGAGATAATGTATGATCAATAAAGAATCTACCACTTCTAATAAAAGAAGAGAAATGTCCTATGTGATTCGATAAATGACAACCCAAAGAGTCCTTGGTTAAGGCGAGAATGAAATTAGAAAGGAGTTTCTAATTTGCATTATTTGAGTTGTGCATTTAAGGATCGAAATATATATAACTAAATAAAATAAGACTCGACAAAGAATTCCATGTCTTATATTTAATTGGGACATTGTATGGTGGAAGGATTGAATTGTACGAAGAACTATTTACTCAAAGGTTCTTTTATGATTAATGTTGAAATCTATATTATCCGGAAAGTCGTTGATCGCTAGGGAGGTTTATCCCTATTGTAGAATAAATATTATTTATTTAAATAAATTAATTGTTTAATTTATTTATTTAAATAAGATTAGAATTGTTCTAATTGATTTATTCACAACCTAGGTTTAATATGGAGAACCTAAAGGGTCACACCATAAAAGGAAGAATAATTATTTAAGAAGTTAATGGCATAATCGTAATAATATGTTATGTATATTTAATTTAATCTATAGTGATAGAATAAATTAAATAACTTAATATTTATTATTTAATATTTTAGAAATATTAAATATAAATTAATAAGAGGAGTCTTATTAATATTATTACAATTATTATTATTTTAATTTCTAAAAGAGTTTAGGAATTAATTTAATATAAGTACTCTCATTTATTCCTAATTGGATTAGGAAGGAAAATTAGTTAAAGGGGTTTAATTAATTATCCCTAATAAGATTGGGGAGCTTAATTAATTAAAAGAATTTAATTAATTAAATAAAACCCAATTCCTTAATTGTTAAGATGGGTTGCCCACATCTATAAATAAGAGGAGTCTTATTATGGGTGGAAGGGGGTTGTCGACTTTTACAACGGACGACATAATTCCAATTTGTTGGAGAGTACGCCTTTTCTATAGAGATAGAAAACTAGGGTTGAGCCAATACCCCTTATTCTTGAATTCCTATTCTTCCTTGGTGGATCACCTCTAGAGGCCAAACACTTGGGTGGCTAATGTTGATCAAAGGAAGGAACCAAACCCGGTGGATTCAAGTTGAACGCGAAAAGGATTGGAGGTGAACTTGTACCTGAGGAAGCTCGGATCTTTAAGGGTATGTTTGTTCTTCATATCTTTTCATTTAAATTAATAATTGTGCATAAAGGGTGATCCGGGTGTATGGTTTGTAATTTTTTTAAACTCTGATTTTACACGTTTCCGCACTTTTTATGCAATTTGATTGCGTTCATGAATATTACAAACCTAACACAACCAAATGTTGAAATTTTTCTACATCCACTGATTTTGGCAAATAGGCTTCTTCCTAAACCTTCAATAAGATCTTCCGGTGATCCTCAAAAGAGAAAACCAAGTCCAGTATTGATATTTAATGTGGAGCTTCTCTTATGCTTAGAACCACCTTGGTTTCATTATGACCCATAGTGTGGAGGAATTTTTCAATCTTCTCCATTGGAATCTTCCCCTTTGCTTTGCAAATAGGCTTCATAACTCGCTGAGGAAGATAGAGTGGATTTTTCTTCGACACTGTAGCAATAGTATGAGACATGGATCCTTCAACTTCTCCATAATTCCATGGAACCTTGTGTAAGTTGACAACAGGATATTATGGTCTGAAGGGTAAAGAAATTGGCTTTAGTGCGACCACTTTCAAAGGATTGTCAGCTCCTTCGAGTTGAATTGCTTGTATGGGAAATTCTTTAACAGTCTCATCATCCACTTCAGATATAACTGCTATTGATCCCTTCCATTTAGTAGGACATGTATTCCTACTCTTGAGTTGAACAGTGTCATCATCTGCCAGCTGCAGGACACCGCTGTCAATGAGATTTTGAATTAGATGGCGGAGTGCCCAGCATTCTTCTATGTTGTGACCGCGAGAATGTGAATGATATTGACATACTGCATCGGAGTTGAACCTTCTTGAACGGGGATTTATTGGAGGTAGAAGGGAGGTAATTCTTCCTTCAATAATCAACATTTGAAATATCTCCTCCATAGATTGCCCCAGATAGGTAAATTCCCTCTAATTGGCAAAATCCCGACGGGCTTTAGCATTTGCTCTCTTCGCAACCTTATCCTCCATAGCTTCGCTTTCTGAAGGTGATAGTGGAGCATTCATAACAAAAGGAAGGAGATAAGCATGCTCCTGGCAGATCTATTGGCATGTGATTAATGCTGGTGGGTCACCAGTTCTGTCAATTGCTCAATTTGCTTGCAAAGAGCTTTCATCTTTCGTTCCATAGTAAATTAGAACTTTGCGTAATCCCATCGGTGAACACCGTCGTTGATGGTCTGGGATGATTCACCATTAAAATTGGAACTCTGTCCAGTGCTCCAACTAATCATGTTGACCTCTTCTTCTTTTTGTTGAGGAAGAAGGTTGTCTTGCACATGAGGTTGATCTGGTTTGGTGACCACGATCTCACCATTGTCTATTAAGTCTTGGATCTTGTGTTTCAAGGCCTAACAATCTTTAGTATCATGTCCAGGTGATTCGGCATGATAAGCACACTTACGAGTAGTATTAAAACCCCTCCCATTAGGGTTGGCTGGTGGAAGAAGACGTGTGATTTTCTTTTGAGTAATCAGAAGAACAAGAATATTCTCAAGCGAGTCCCCTAAGGGTGTGAACGTTCAAGGACGCTTTACTTCTCTACTTTTAGGCCATGGAGGGTTTGAAGACTGTGCTTGGAAAGGGGAGTAATTTCTCCTCTGTATAGACATGTTCTGATTGTCTTTCTGACCTTGTAGTATCAAGGAAACATCCTCCTCTTTCTTTTTATGGACCCTCCAGGGGTTGTTTCCATAAGATCCGGACTGGATGTGCTCAGCAAAAGCCTTAAGAGCGGCTAGGTCTTGAATTTTACCCTACTTCAATCCTATCTCAGCCATCTCTCCGTGCTTGATCATTTTAGAGAATGGTTTGCCAATACCAGCTAAAACTCTCTCATAGAAAGGAGCTTCCTGTATGTCTATGAAAGTCATGACCATTTCTGAATCCATCATGGAAGGAATAACTTGAGCAGCAAGGCGCCTCCACCTTTGAGCATACTCTCTGAAAGACTCATTAGACTATTTCTTGACCTTGGTAATCTGATACTGATCAGGAGCCATCTGAGATTGAAAACTGTATTGAGTGAGGAAGGCGTGAGCTAGCTCTTCCCAGCTATGGATCTTAGAGTTGTCTAATCTGGTATACTATGAACGTGTTTCTCTAGTCAGACTCTTCTGGAACAGCTGCATTCTAAGCTTTTCATTTTCTGCATAAGATCCAAGTTCTCCAATGAACACCTTCAAATGTGTATAAAGATCCCCTAATCTGTCATATTTTTCAAAAATAGGGGTTTTTAATTTCTCTGGATAATGAACACCAGGGAATATGAAAAGGTCGGTATATGAGACACTTCCATGTGTTGCAATCCCTTTGAGAGCACAGATAGTTTCCTCCATTTGGAGGACCTTCTTCCTGATATCACCCGTGTCTAGATCTCTTCTGAGATGGGTGCTTTCAGGGTCTTTGTTGGTCGTATCCAACTGAGGTTTTGGAATTGTTTTTTCCAAACCTTGAGCTCCTCCTTGTGAATAGGATTCTGTATGTGTACGCATCTTTGTACCCTGAGTAGACTAATGCAGTTCTTTAAGTAGAACAACCAGATCTGTGATTTTTTTACTCAATCCATTAAATTCTTCTTCAGAAACAGGATTAGACTGGTCAGAAGAAGATATGATTGGTTGTAGGCTCGTGGCCTTTTTAGATTTTCAGCGGGTAACAGGCCCAATTGTTTCCCTACAAAAGACTTATGTAGTTTAGTCTTAGGGATAATGTAAATATTTATAATGCGCCCATTTTAGGAATATTGTCCTGCAAAAATGGGTGTTATTTGATAACATGTATGTACAAAATATTCTTTATATTTTCCATTACATAAAGATGAGCATGGAATGAAATTATAAGTAAATGCTTTTACCAGTAATTGAAAATGGAAAGCATGAAGAGACTTTTCTCCGCGTTTGGTTTATCAGAGGTTGACCTATCTTAGGGTTACTCTCGCGGCTTTTTGGCATGAAATTTCCCAGATCATCACAATCTACTTGACGGGAAGTTAATCCGGTCTTTCAACTGGAGCGAATCTGGGTGGTGCCTTTCCTGAGCCTCGCTAGAATTAGTCTTCCTACGAGTCCAGTAATCAAACACCGACAGGATAGCCTCCTGGTGGAGGAACCACATAACATACATTCACATACAACGTGTCTCACTGTTTATGAAAATGATGACATGTTTGAAGCACTAATATCGTAGATAGATATTTTGCAGTGCAGTAAGTAAAATGCATTCGCACGCATTCATCATAAATGTAAATGCAAAATTCACACACAAGCATATTACAGTTTTAAAAAGCTTGTAATAGCGGCTTAAGCCCTCTTACTGGAGTCCCCAGCAGAGTCGTCATCTGTCGACGTTGGGATTTTTATTTGTCCCTTTTCGTTACTTGTTCTTTGGTGTTCTCATGTTAATGTGAGATTTGTTTGAAAAAACAAGTGAAAAAGGTCCAGCATGTGTAATGTCGATGATTTGACCCAGTGATATGACACTGCTAAACGGGTCTGTGAAACCGAGATTCATTTGGGTTCGGGGGCTTGATTATCTGGAGGAAGGTGTTAGTACCCCAGACATCCGGCCGCCACGTGACCGCCACTTTTAAGAAACTATTATATGAATGTGTGTGTGTGTGTGTGTGTGGATCAATGTGCAATTATTTGAAAGTAGTGTCAGGCCTCGTTCGCACCTATATACAAAGGGTTTGAATTTATAGAAAAATTCAATTTTAGGCAAGATATAGCAGTGAAGTTTTGTGAAAGAGGTTTTTCAAACCCTATGCTCAATATGAATTGAGACCTTTTCATACTTCCATTTTATTAGTAAAATGTTCGGCTTGTTTGCTTTTATTTTCAAGATGCGGGGCATCGTCGAGAAAATAATATACAGTAGTGCCAAACTCCTTATGGGCATGACAGCCATCCAAGGAAATTCAAACACCGTAAATAATGTACAAGCTACTTACAGCTGAAAATGTCCATCACGGGAATCGAATCTAGATTCAGTATACTGAATCTGTGATCACATGATTCCTAGGCTCACATGATACTGCAGTTTGTATGGAAAGTAGTAAGCAATTATATATATAAAAGTTATAAATATATATATATATAAGCTGGTAAATGCTCCAGACGTAAGTCTAGGCTCAATCGAGGCATAACTCGATACTGTTAGTCTATATATAAATATATACATATATAAGTATATATATACAGACAGAAAACGTAAACCACGAACCGAAGTCCGAGAAAACGCACACAACACGACTCTCAATTTGTAGAATAGTGTGTGCAAAGATGAAGAAAAAGGCTTTATAGAGTGTGAGAAGGCTTATAGTTGGCTACCAATACAGACTTCTATGACTCTATTTGGATAAACACTCAGCTCCCACCGATAAATGTACAGCTATATGTGAGCTAAAAGGTGTTTAAAAAGAGCAAGCACTCAATATGGGTGTGTACAAAGCAAATTGGACACGGCTTCCTGGCTTCTCTCTCTCTTTTCAAATGGCCATCCCAAGCCCCCTATTTATAGAGGGGGAACATGGATTGTACCTACTGGCAATGAGCAGATTGCACTTCAAGGCCGCCCGAAGTGCCCCTAGTTCTGCATGGTTCTGTCGTCTCAAGTATGTGCACTGTGCGCATCAGAATGTCCTTCGAACTTACTGTAACTTCAATTCGAGCATCCTAACGAGGTATATAAGACCTTCTAACCTCTTTTCAGTCACACATTAATTATTCAGTCAGGAGCATGCTAACCTCTTTTGTCTTATTACAAGTACTCCACCACTTACTCAGGAAAATGAAACACTGGACGAAAGGTTTGCAAAAAAAAGCAAAAGCTAAAGCCCGTTGAGACTTCTCCAACAAAAGAGAATTCACCTATTTAGGCCAACCGATGGAAGAAATATTGCAGATGCTGATTAATAAGGGAAAATTTTTAGCACTGCTACCTCCAGTCAACCCATGCTCAAAATAATTTGATGCTAATGGAGTATGTCAATGCCACTCCCACTCTCGCGGTCACAACACTGAGGAATGATGGGCACTCCACCATCTTGTTCAAAACATAATTAACAACGGTGACCTATAAAAGGCAGATAACGAAGCTGTATCATCTGAGAGTGGGGACACATTTCTTCCAGGATGGAAGGGAGTCGTAGCAGTTATATCCTCTGAGGGAGATTTGGTTGCCATGCCACTTACAATTCAACCAATTTGGCTCAAAGGTGTTGAAAACCCTTTGAAAATGGTTGCACCAAAGCCAATTATATTGTCTTTCTGACCATAGTATCATGTTGTCAGCCTCAAGAAAGCGCCATAGAACTATGGAGAGGCTGAATGATCTACATCCAACACAACTGCTGCAGTGTCTAAAGAAAATTCATTGTATCTTCCTCAACGGGTGATGAAGCCTATCATCAGATCAAAGGGGAAAGTGCCCAGAGAGAAAATTAAATAATTCCTCCTCAAGATGGGACACAATGAAGCCAAGGTGGTTCAAGGCTTGAAAGAATCTCCACAACAGATCTCTATCCTGGACTTGGTTTTCTCTTCAGAAGATCACCGGAGGGTCTTACTGAAAGTATAGAAGAAGCTATTAGGTTTGTAATATTCATAAACGCAATCAAATTGCACAAAGTAAGCGGAAACGTGGTAAAATAGAGTTTTAAAATTTTACAAACCATATACCCAGATCATCCTTTATGCACAATTATTAATTAAACAAAAAGATAAAGAACAAGAATTATACATTTGAAGATTCGAGCTTCCTTAGGTACAAGTTCACCTCAAAATCCTTTTGCGTTCAACTTGAATCCATCGGGTTTGATTCCTTCCTTTGATCAATGTTAGCCACCCAAGTATTTGGCCTTTAGAGGTGATCCACCAAGGAAGCAGAAAGATTCAAGAAGATGGGTATTTGGCAAAACTCTAGTTTTTCTATCTCTCGTAAAAAAAAGGTGTACTCTCCAACAATTGGAATCACGTATTCACGTGTGTTGTGAAAGCTTTAACCCCCACTGATAATAAGACTCCTCTTATTTATAGATGTAGGCAACCCTCTTTAATAATTAAGGAATTATGTTTTATTTTAATTAATTAAACTCCTTTAATTAATTAGGCTCACAATCTTAATAGGAATAATTAATTAAACTCTTTTAATTAATTTGTCTCCTAATCTTATTGGGAATATATGAGAGTACTTTAATTAATTAATTCCCAAACTCCTTTAGGAAATAAATAATAATAATAGTTATACTAATAATAAGACTCCTCTTATTAATTTATATTTAATATTTCCAAAATATTAAATAATTAATAGTAAGCTATTTAATTTATTCTATCAAAGATAGATTAAATTAAATATACTTAACTTATTATTATGATTATGCCATTAACTTCTTAAATAATTATTATTCATTTTTTATGGTGTGACCCTTTAGGTTCTCCATATTAAATCGGTTGTCAATAAATCAATTATAACAATTCTAATCTTATTTAAATAAATAAATTAAACTATTAATTTATTTAAATAAATAACAATTATTCTATAATAGGGATAAGCCTCCCTAGCGATCAATGACTTTCCAGATAATATAGATTTCAACATTAATCATAAAAGAACCTTTAAGTAAATAATTACCGTACAATTTAATCATTCCACCATGCAATGTCCCAATTAAATATAAGACATGGAATTACTGTCAAGTCTTAATTTATTTAATTATATGTATTTCGACTCTTAAATGCACAACATCAAATAATGCAAATTAGAAACTCCTTTCTAATTTCATTCTGCCTTGGCCAAGAACTACTGAGTTGTCATTTATCGAATCACATAGGACATTTCTCTTTTTTTACTAGAAGCGATAGATTCTTTATTGATCATACATTATCTCCGTGTACAACTTATTATACCCAAGCATACCCTTTGATATACCCTAAGGGTCTTAAGGAATAAGTCAAAGTATAACTCATCATACACAAGATACTATGATAATCTCAAGTCCAAGGATCACTTGTACTACTATCACTACAGGAATTCCTATTGATAGACAAGTAAAACTCCATTAGGTATTCCTTAGCAAGCCACGTTCAGTGAACTTATTCTCTAATAAGCACCTACATACTTGCTTTATTGTCTCCACACAAATGATCATGAGATCAATCATCCTCATCCAATGAGCAAGCAACATATGTACCAATCTATCTAGATTCACTAATCCCTAATTTAATAATCTAAAGATTGGGAACTATTTTAGTTTTAAGCTTTCTAAGAATTAGATCTCATTAGAATGATCATCATCATTATTCTAAAAGCTTTGCTTAAAACTATGGGTTTATCACATATTATAAAGCAACATCATGTAAATAATTAAAAGCCTTTAATAAATTAATACTTTTTATTAATAAATGAATAAGATTGTTACAAATTATATGCTTTATCATCAAACATGATTGGCTTGTGTGCATACTGCTTTCAATCTCCCACTTGTACTAACGCCAATCGCCATGGTATCTCATACCCTTTTTTCTAACTGACGATTATCCTGCTGTTGGATAAGCTTTAGTTAATGGATATGTAATGTTGTTCTTGAGAATCCACTATCTCTATAGTGATTTCCCATCTTTCAATGATTCCTATAATCAAATGAATGTGTCACAACACATGTTTAGATCCAAGATGAGACTTAGGAACTATTCCTAGTTCTTTAATGAACTTTTCATCCAAACAATCAACTTGGAACTTCATTTATAGCTATATACTTTATCTTTATCACTAAACCAGCAACTCTATGCTGTTTAAAACCTTTCCAATTCACTGCACCACTATTCAAGGTAACTTTTTACCTTAAAGCAGATTTTCTGTCATCTTGGTCTGTCTGAAAAACTTGAGTCTATTTAACCCTCTAGTTTTAATTTAGACCCACCATAAATTTTAATCACATCCTTAGTGCCGATTAAGTGCTTTAAGATGTTTTTCACTGTCTTACAGTGATCTTCTCCAGAATATGACCGATCAACATCAGGTCTCGTATATTTTATTGTATACATGATTGTCACTCATGCGATCTCTCTTTTCAAGAGTCTATGTGGACTATTAAGAGAGATACACTCCATGGCTCATCAACATGAGACATCTCTTGGAGTTTTCCATGCTAAACGATTTTAGCATCAAATAAATATATATTCCTTTGGTTAAGCCGAACATCCTTTTAAATCTATCAATATAGATTTTTATCCCCAATTACAACACTCTTCCCAAATCATTTATGGAGGAATGTTTAGACAACTTTATCTTTACTGATTGTAGTATTAGTATGCCATTCCTTATCTGTAATATATTAACATATAATACTAGAAATGTCATAACGCTCCCACTGACACTTTTGTACACACTAGGTTCATTCTTGTTTTTGATAAAATCAAACTCTTTTGATTGTCTCATCAAAACGAATGTTCTATATTTGAGAAACTTGCTTTAATCCATTTCTCTGAGTGTCTACAACTCTTACCTCATCGTATGTAACTGGATCATCATCTTCTATTATGTGAACCTCATCATCATCATCTATGATGAATCGATACCTCCTAGGTATCTTCGGTACTATTCCAGATTTACTATCTGGTTATGGTAAAATAGTTCTATCTATAGGTTCCTCTTATTTGACTTATAGTGTTTTGTGATTCTTGAACTCTTCAAGAACTATTATCCTCCCACTAGCCCCTTTAATGATAAACACCTTTATCTTAGAAGGTAGTGTGTTTCACAATAAACACCTTTTGCTACATAAGAATATAGAACATATACCCTAAACTTACTTTAGGATGTCCCACAAATCTGTACTTGTCAAATCTTGTCCCAAGCTTATCCTTTGAAACCTTTTCATATAAGTTGGACAACATCTTATCTTAACATACTTAAGATTAGGAATCCTCCCTGTCCATAACTTTTATAGAGTCTTGGGGCTAGATTTTGAGGTTATCTTTTCATAGATATGCAGCCATTTCTAGGGCATAACCCTAGAGGGATACTGGAATGTCGATAAAATCATTATGGACTGTACCATATCCAACAAGGTACGATTTTTTCTTTCAGATACATCAATCAATTATTGGGTATCAGTAGGCATCTATTGTGAGAAATCCATTTAAGATGATCTAGAAACTTATTGCACAAGTATTCCTTTCTCGATCTAATCAAAGAATCTTAATACTTTTCAAATTAGTTTCACTTTTGAATTCTTTGAAGCTTTCAAATAATTCATACTTGTATTTCATAAAATACAAACATTCAACTCTTTGAATGATCATCTCCTTTTCTTATACTAGTTTGTTCAATTTGCAAAATAATTTTTTAGACAAGTCAAGTACACAAAATCCATTAAGTAATATTTCAGTTCTATACAAAACATTATTATTATAAATAGAACAACAATTGTTCTTAAATATAATACCAAAGATTTCATTGTTCAACAATAAAATAGAAATAATGTTTTCATCAAGAACTGGAATACAATAACAACTTATTGACTTAATAGATTTGCCTGTAGGCAGTGCGAAACAATAAGTTCCTATGGCTAATGCAGAAACCTTTACTTCATTTACCAAACATAGGATTACTTATCCTTTGTTTAGCTTTCTACTTTTGCTTGGTCCCTTCATAAATTTATATTTATGATACCCAAAGTCGGTATCCAATACCCAAGTAGAACCTTGACTTAAAGAAAAATTTATTTCAATCATGAAAAAAACTATATTTGTAACCGAAGCTTCACTAAGCTTCTTCTGGTTAGCTCTGCAAAATGCTTCTCGCAGTTTCTTTTCTAGTGTCCTGGCTTATTGTAGTGGAAGCAAAATCATTTGCTATCCGTATCAGTTTTGCTCTTATTATCCTTTATTTTTGCCTTTCTATTTACCTTCTTTGAATCGTTCTTCTCTTCAGAAGATCCTTTGGCCCCTACCAGTAAAACTTGGTGTTTCTTAGTTGGAAAGTGACTCTTAACATTTTTCAACATGTTAAGTAAACCAGCGAAGCTGATATCTAGCTTGTTCATATGAAAAATTCACAACAATTGTGAAAGGAGACCGGGAGTGAGTGGAAGATCAAATCTTAGCTCAACTCTCCATCCATGACAAAACCCGTTATCCTAATTGATCAATCAAATTGATTATGTTAAGGACTATTATATGTACTGTAGTGTCATCGGTCATTCTAGATCGAAAGAGCTCCTTAGATATCTTATATCAATCAGTCTTACTTTCCTCACCATCAACTACTTGATGTGCAGGAATATAGTAAGAGCATCCATAGTTTCATACTGACGCTGAAGCTCATTACTCATGGATGCGAGCATGATGCATTAAGCCAATTGTGCATCATCTTGCCACTTTCTAAAAGTAGCAATCTCTTCCTCAGAGGCTTTGTCTACAACCATTTCAAGGATAGGCATATTAAGGAAATAAGATAGACTATAAGCTATGAGAACTATTATCAAATTCCTTAATCAATCCGTTTAATTTGGTCTGATTAATTTAGCATCTAATATGCTAAGCAGTGATAGTAATTTTAGACATTGTAAAATTCTGTAAATAAATTTATAATTAACAACATTTTAGCATACATTCTTTTATTATTACCAAAATAATTTAGGTCTTGTTTTAAATTGGTATCTCCCACTATTTTCATCAAACTATATTATCATCACTTATATAGTTCGGCAAAATCTAGTTAAAGATTTGCTAGTGAGAATAATGATCCCATTTCAAATGTATATAGCCTTGTGGTGACACAACAAACTATATATAAATAAATAGGTAGACAACTCTTGTCAATTACATTATCATGTAACTCTTTTTATTTTGTCTCTTAGATTATTTTGATCAAGTGGTGGCACATCCGAATCAAAATTATCTAAGTTAAGTCCAACCTAGCACTTCTCAAAAAAGAAAAATAATATCCTTGTGGTGAAACAACAAAATAACATTTTTTAATTTTCTTTATAAGCATCAACTGTGATAAAATTAACATCTCAAAAAATTAAGATAAGCCTTGTGGTGACACAACAAATTTATAATAATTAATTGATACTCTATTATTTTTTATCATGCTAAAAGGCGACGTTCGATATTCCAAATATCTTTAAACGCTTAGGACTTAATATAAAATATTTGAGGGATTTGTTATTACTTTATCTCATCTTGTTTAGCGCACATGCACATACACACACATATATATATATATATATATATATATATATATATATATATATATGTATGTGTGTGTGTGTGTGTGTATATATATATATATATATATATAAAATACGCGTCATATTAATTAACATGCGAAGCATGTTTGCATAATATATAATATATATAGTATAATCATGCACATATAGAATACTATATTCTACCCAGATTGATTATGGACTTTATTCTAGTTTGGTTCACTAGAGCCACCAAGTGAACCAAGAGGTTAAACCTAGGGTGCAAGAATTAAATTTAAATATAACTATTACATTTAAACCCGGGCTCCATTACAAACGGGTCTTCAAGCGCTCCTCGCTCCTTGATCTCTAATTCTTCAAAATTATTCTAACTATTCCTATTACAAAACTATTTAAAATAAATAGAAACCTTGATCAGCAGTCAAGAGGAGGTACATAGGAGGATGACAAAATTTACATTAAGAAAAAAATAGAAAAGACGAGGTACGCAGACCCCATTTAATAAAATTCATACATTCATGCATCCAACTAAAATAAAATTCAATCACATTGGTCAATAGTCCATAATCAATCACATTTATTATCATACACATCTACATATGCATCAATAAATGAATTCATCTCATAAATAATAAACATTCAATATATATATATATATATTGATATCATTTAGTGGGCAAATTTAGTTAACATAAAATCTAATTTTGAATCAAAATAAACTCCTTTATTTTAATCCAAATTTAAATCAAAATAAACCTCTTTTATTTTAATTTATCCAATTTTGAATAAAATAAACTATTTTATTTTAATCAAATTCTTTAATAAAAATAAACTCATTTATTTTAATTAATTATGGAATCCAATTCCAAGTAAAAAACTCCTTTATTAAAGGTAACACGGATTCTCTTTCTTATTCACAAATAAAATCCTTTATTTTGAATAATATGAAATCTTATTTCATATATAAATAAACTCCTTTAATTAAGGATATATGAAATCCAATTTCAACTCCAATTAGTTATCATGGAATCCAATTCCAACTCTAATTAGTTAGCATGAAATTCAATTTTAAAATTAAACTAAACTATTTATTTTAATTATAAAACTATTAAGAGTAATAATAATAATAATAATAATAATAATAATAATAATAATAATAATAATAATAATAATAATAATAACGTAAGTTACATATATAACGTAACAATGTGGGAATCGTTATATATGATATATACCATATATATCATATATAATAATAACGTAACTAACATGGTATATTTGTTACCAATATATAACATGATCAAGTCAAGTGACCTATATATATATATATATATATATATATATATATATATATATATATATATATATATAATCTCCTCCAAAAAAAAACACACACGGACTCTTCCGCAAACTTTTTTTAAATTTTTTTAAAATAAATTTTATACAATAAATTATGCCCAATAAATTATTCTAAATACATATCAATATACATATTAAATTAAAATAATTAATAATTCGCATAAAAGTTTGGTTTTAATGCCACTGTTAGGCTTGTAATATTCATGAACACAATCAAATTGCACAAAGTAAGCGGAAACATGGTAAAATAAAGTTTTAAATTTTACAAACCATATACTCGGATTATCCTTTATGCACACTTATTAATTAAATGAAAAGATAAAGAACAAGAATTATACCCTTGAAGATTTGAGCTTTCTCAAGTATAAGTTCACCTCCAAATCCTTTCGCGTTCAACTTGAATCCACTAGGTTTGGTTCCTTCCTTTGATCAATGTTTACCACCCAAGTATTTGGCCTCTAGAGGTGATCTACCAAGAAAGAAGAAAGATACAAAAAGAAAAGGGTGTACCCTCCAACAATTAGATTCATGTATTCACATGTGTTGTGAAAGCATCAACCCACACCTGTAATAACCCGATATTTTCTAAATAATTAAATCAGAAATTTTGCGTATAATTTTTTTTATTTTAAAGGTGAGAATGTGAGCAAGGTAATGTGTATGTATTTATGTGATGAATATAAAATATATTTATTACATGAATGATTACAAATAATTTTATTTTAAAATTATTGATCATTATAAATTATATTCTTATAATAATTAATTTTATAGTAGAAATGTTTTTATTAACTATTTTCCATGAAAATATGATTTTATATTATTTAAAGAATATAAGAAATGATTATTATAATTATTATAATAACTATTTTATTATATGAATTTATTTCGTAATAATTAAGTTAATTATTTTAAATTAATTAATAATGTTATATATGAAAGATAAAGGAATGAGAATAATAATATTATATTATTATTTGTCAGTGTTATAAATATGTATGTTATGTGTGTAAGGTTAATGTGTGGAAAAGTTTTAAGGTAACCTGTAAAACCCTAATATTATTGATAAACCCTAGTTTTGAAGTCAAATGAGACTTTAAAATCTATCTAGTAATTATGTTATGTGATTAATGACATTTATTATAAATATTATTTTTATTTTAGTGCTATGAATATGTACTGTATGTACGTATTGATAACGATTGGTCAATTATGGTACAGTGTTAGAAAACCTTAGCAATATTGTGTTAAACTCTATTTTGAAACTCAATTATCAGTTTGAGACTGTTAAGTAATTGTGTTATGTGATTAATGATATATGTTATTGATTATAACCTTAATTAGGAAAAAACCTAGCTAAATAATATTTATAAACCCTAATTTCTATATTTGGAACCCTAATTATTAAATTAGAGCCCTAATTGCTAAATTAGCAATCTTAATTATACTTGGTAAAACCTAAACCTAATTATCATGTTTTATGTAATTAGAAACCTAAACTAATTTAGAAATCCTAATTGTCCATTTTAGAAACTAAAATGTATACATTTTTAAACCCTAAATAAAAAGCCTAGAAATTTAATTTTTGAGAACCTTAGGGTTAAACCCTAAGGGTTTGCCAAGTTTACAATATTGCCATTAAAATCGTACGACAAATGACCTTATTACCCTTTTTGCATTATTTGAGAGATAGCTTACAAATCTTGCTAAAATAAGAGTTGGTCAACAACTCTAACCAACCCATGTGACTAAATTTCCAGCACATCAGCCATATTCAGCTGTATACAATGCGTCTATGTAATATATATAGAGATTAAGAGAGAGAAAATTCATTTCTAAGCCTCTTTTGTGACCAAATACTCAACTAAGCTATCCTCTCTCTAGTACACAAAATTTCTTTGTTAAACTAGTTCTAAATCAAGTCCCTACCATCTCCATATCAGATTAGCAAAGCAAGAATCAAGATTGATCAAGAAAGGTATACAAATCCTAAACCAAATCTGATCTTGAATGATGTGTTAGAAGTAATGTTTATGTGTTGTAATATGTTCTATGTAGTGTTAATCAATGATCTAGGTTAATAGATGTTAAATCCATAACATCTATAGGCTCAGATTTGGTGTTTTTAAAAATCTAGAAAAGTTTAAAATTCTTGTTTGACGACAAATGTTAGTCCTCGTAGATCCGTGCTTGTTTATTGTTTTGGTGATTTAAAGATTTGAAGTTGTAGTCTGTAATGTTGTTAGAAATCTGCAAGTAGGTTCATGGTCATTGTATGTGTAGATCGAAAGTTATTCACGGTCAAAGTTCGTTGACCGAACACGAACTAAGTTTTCTAGGTAACCCAAAAAACTGAAAAACGTGTTCTGGCAGCGACTTTGATCGGCTTTGATTTTGTTGCTGTAAAGTTGTTAGGATGAATATTTGTATCTAGTTTATAGTATGTCATGCGTGCTACAAGTTCAGAGCACGTTCGAACCTTAGAAAGCCTCAGATCGGTTGTAGTAATCGGTAAAAAGTCGTTGACCGTTAAGCTTTTCTTTCTGGGTAACCTAGAAAGTTGAGACAGTGGTCTGACAAGATTTTTATTGACTTAGATCTTGCATCTGGATGATATTTAGACATTACAAAGGCTCACAACATGTACTCTATTGGTTTGTCTACAAAGCCCCGACGTCTAGATCACTTATAGCATGACCAGATTGAAAGATTGAAGGCCATAAACACCGTTGACTGGCCATGACTTCATGTTTCTGGGCAGCCCAAAACATGAAGATCATGTCTAACAGTGATTTCAAAGCTCTAAATCTTGCATGTGTGTTATGATATGAACCTGATAATAGCTGGATCATGTAGTATTACACGAGTACTGTAAGATCTGACCATGAACATGCCCAGAAACATCACAGATTAAAAATTATTGTTGGTCAAACCTCCTATCTCGTTCACTGACATGAATGTTCTAGGTTTACTGAAGAACATGAAGAACACCTATAGCGACGGTTCTGTCGCTACAGGCAGTCTTTAGTGACCCTTAATTTCTGAAAATTATTATTTTATTAAATAATTAGAGAAAAATAGTTTTTAATTCTTAAAAATACATAATAAATTACTAAAAAATATTCCAAAGCCTAAAAATTAGTTTTTAATAATTTTGAATATATTTCATTAATATTTAATATTTTTGGAATGTTGATGGTATTTAATTTATTTAATTATAATATTAAATAAATTATTTAAAAATAATTTTAATACTTGAAAAATCATATAAAATTATATTATGGTATAAGAAAATATTTTAAGTTATTTTTAATGACTTTTAATATTTTGTGATGAATTTTATTAATAAATTAATATTAATGATAATTAATTTATTTAATAAATGTATTAAATAAATTATGAAAAATAGAATTAATGATTTAAAAATCATATAAAAATCATTTAAAGGTTATAAAAATATTTTAAGTTATAAAATATAACTTTTGATATTTTGACATGAAAAATATTAATATTTTAATATTAATGATATTAGATTTATTTAATATTTATATTAAATAAATTAATTTAAAAATGATTTTAATATTATAAAAATCATTTTAAATGAAAATAAAGTGTTTAAAAATATTTTAAGTTATAAAATATAACTTTTAATATTTAAAGGATGATTTCATTAATAATTTAATATTAAAGATATTAAGTTTATTTAATAATTATATTAAATAACTTTTTAAAATGGTTTGTTTAATTTAAAAATTATTTTAAAAGGATATAAATGAATTAAAAATATTTTAATTTATAATAAATGACTTTTAATATTTTGATGAATAATACAATAATATTTAAATATTAATGATAATTATTTAAAATGATTTTAAATTTTAAAAAATCATTTAAGGGTAATATTAATGTTTTAAAAGTATGTTAAGTTATTATAAATAACTTTAAGATTTTTGCAATGGTTTCATTAATAATTTAATATTAATTAAATATTAATGATAATAGAATTATTTAATATTTAAATCATTTAATAATGATTCCTGTGTTGAAAAATCATGATAAATTATAATAATTATTTTAAAATTATTATAAGTCAATTAAAAATAATCTGAAAAATGTTTAAGTTATATTGAACTTTATGATAAAGTCTTAGACTCGATTATTACCCGGTAAATTCATCGGTACACCGGCATGTTTCAGAAATTGATATGGACTTAGATAATTTATCTGTATTAGTGTTTGTTTGTGATCCAATGACTGTTAAACATGTGTGATAATGTGATTAGGTTATGTGCTGACTGCAATAAGCAGTACTATGTGTTATGATATAATATTCTACTCGAACGAATGATCTTAGTAATGATAGGTTTTGATATAAAAGATAAAACTAAGTTACGTATTATAAGCAGCAGATCAGGCAAGTATTCTACCTTTACATTTACTTTATACAATGGACATAAGTAAGAAAATTTTAGAATTATATTATCATTGTGCCACAATATTAACACTATTGTTATCGATTATATAGCCGATCATTATTTATTAGTACAATATTATTGTATAATTCAGATATTTATTCTGTTTGTTAATTTCTAAATATGGTTATATAAGTGTTCCCACTTGGATAATCATTGTATTTAATCACATGTTGATATATACCTATTGATCTCCAGTATGTATACATTAATTAAAAGTCGTCTAAGCTATTTGACCCAGCTAGACACATATTTAGATATATCATTGAACATGATAAAACTTTATTGTATCCAACCGAATTGTTTTGGTTTGGATTCCCGACTAAGTATGAACATCCCGAACATGGAAAAACTTTTATGCACCTAAGGCGGAAAAGATGAACGATAATATCGTTCTTGTATGTAGTATTGATCAATACAGGGCACATTGGGCAGATCACCCTCGTGTCCGTAAGTTATGACGGTTTGCGGATGAAGTTCTGCTAAACCTTATCGAAAATTGAAAATAAATTTCATAGTATGTCGACTAATCTTTAAATATAGTCAATACATAGTTTCAAAAATTTGATATAGAATTGTTATGTTATTATTATTGGCTCAGCTTACTTCACAACTATTGATTCGTTGTAGAAGTGTCGTACAAAGAAATCATTTACTTCTTTTAGCTTATATTTACAATTGATATTACTTGCTGGGCACTCAAATGCTCATCCTTGCTTAATTTAAATATTTTCAGCTAAGTGTGAACAACCAGAAGGTTCAGCCAAGAACAAGGGAAAAGGAAAGCAAATGGAATAAGTTTAATGGTATCTTTTATAATAGTTAGACAATATTTAGACCGTGATATTTATTATCTATCATGTAATGTATTGTAGTAAAGGTTGCGTACTTGGGATTAGACTCTGATATATATGTAAATTCAGTTTGATATTTATATTATTGTTATTATTAATAGTATTATTTTTGCTCATAGAAATGTTATCGTAAAGCACTGAATTCGGGTTTCAAGTACCTGAATTTGGGGGCGTTATAATGTGGTATTAAAGCTTTAGGGTTAGAAACCTTAGGTGGGATAGACCTTAGGCTATAACCTTGGGACAGAGGGAAACATTGAAAATACAAATAACTTATATAGAGTTTAAAATGAGATGAATTGGATAAGTTCATCATCAAACAAAATAAAAGATAACTTATATAAAACTATTATTTGCTGTGTGTATATACTATGTGCTAATCTAGATAATTTATGTGTAGATGCCAGATAGAAAGGATTAGGATACCCTCGGATCGTAAAGGAGGAGCCAACCTCCATAACCGAGCTAATGTCAAAGCCAATAGCTGAGATAAAAGCTCACATTGAAAGCAACCCGTATAAGGTGATTATACTGGAAAATGTAATACCGGATCTAGAAACGGAAGTATAATTGATAGGTAGAGTATAGTTAAAGAATATAAGGTCAAGCTCGAGTTTTTAAACTCATATGTTTGTGGTTAGTTTTTAAACTCATAATATGTAGTAAGTTTGACGAACTAGGTATAGTTAGGTGTGAATGGACTATTGATAATGATTGGAATATATAGAATATTAATTAAGCAATTAATCATTAGTGAAGGCGTAAGAAATAAGTTGTATTATTGTTACTTGAATATGTATAATTCTATGATGCGTATACGATAAGTATGTTTGTGTAATGTAATATTTTGTATAATTTATGGCAGTGATTCCCGACTTTTGAGTCACAAAGGGATATCGGATGTTTAAAGCAGTGTGTGCTATGGTATGTCAACTGCTATGAATATGAATCTATGTTGGAGTAATGAAATAAGTTGGTATAAAGATAGTAATTATTTTTCTGAACACTGGTTAATACAGTAAACCAAAGTCTTCAAAGTCTAATATTTTGAATACATGATTATTTGAGTAGAAAATTTTGTGTTATATGCCAAACGTATACGATAAGGCTTAGAATGTAAGTTAATAAGGAATAATTTATGATAATGCCGCCAAGACGAAAACAAAACCAAAGGGCAGAATAAGTTGTCAACAATGCTGGAGAACAACCAGACCCGATATAGAATTTTGCGAATTTGGTCGCTCAGGCTATGCAAAATTGAATACCAGCCACGTGAAATCAGCCAAATAATCGATCGACAAACTTCAAAGACTTCAAGGCAGTCGTACTGCCAGGATTTAGAGGACCAACTGACCCTGTAGAAGCGTTTGTGATAGCTAGGATAACAGAGGGGAAAATACAGCTTTCGCCACCTATACGAGGAAAGGGGAGATGATTTTTTGGTGGGAGGCAAACCAAGCTAGAGCCGGAGAAGAGAGTAGTGGTAGTAGGACTGGAAAAAGGAAAGGAGATAATTTCGGGAATATCAAAATTATGCTAAGAGGTGGAAAGAAACAAGTTATGCAGTGTAGAAATTGCGGAAAGAATCACTCGGGAGAGTGTCTTAAAGGTAAGTTTGTGTGTTATAAGTGTGGGCAGAAGGGACATATCTCTCCCAACTTTGCTAATCCAAGAATGTATAGTAGATGTTTTATTTGTGAATCAATGGAGCATAAGGTGAAAGACTATCCAAGAAAGAGAAGGGAGGCAAGGAATACGAATACGGGGGAAGGCAGCAGGACACTGGCGACAACAGGACCAACTTCAACAGACAAACCAACAAAATCAACTACAAGAGTCTTTAACATGACTGTTCAGGATTTGGTGGCAAATGAGGATGCAACTCCAGGTATTATTCGTAAAACTTATATATATATATATATATATATATATATATATATATATTTTATTTATATATATATATAATTTTTATATATATATAGTAAATTAATTTATAAAGAAATTTTGAAGGAGGAATTTGAGTTCTATTAGAAATCAAATTTTTGTTTAATCATATAGACAAGCTTTATGCTGAATAGTTAAAGATCGGTTCGATCAATTATGATTGAGATCTACTTGCAATGACTATGTATGCTATGTACCCTTGTATGTATAAGTTTTAAAATGGTGATTCTGGGGACGGAATCTTTATAAGGGAAAGTGAATGTAATAACCTGATATTTTCTATACAATTAAATCAGAAATTTTGGGTATAATTTTTTTTTTTATTTTAAAGGTGATAAAACGTGCAAGGTAATGTCTATGTATTTATGTGATGAATATAAAATATATTTATTACATGAATGATTACCAAATAATTTTATTTTAGAATTATTGATTATTATAAATTATATTCTTATAATAATTAATTTTATAGTAGAAATGTTTTTTATTAACTATTTTCCATGAAAATATGATTTTATATTATTTAAAGAATATAAAAATGATTATTAGAATTATTATAATAACTATTTTATTATATGAATTTATTTCAGATTAATTAAGTTAATCATTTTAACTTAATTAATAATGTTATATATGAAAGATAAATCGAGATATGGAATCCAAACCCTAATTTTGAATTTTTGATGAAGGAATGAGAATAATAATATTATATTCTTATTTATCGGTGTTATAAATATGTATGTTATGTATGTAAGGTTAATGTGTGAAAAAGTTTTAAGGTAACCTGTAAAACCCTAATATTACTGATAAACCATAGTTTTGAAGTCAAATGAGACTTTAAAATATGTCTAGTAATTATGTTATGTGATTAACGACATTTATTATAAATATTATTTTTATTTCAGTGCTATGAATATGTACTATATGTACGTATTAATAACGATTGGTCAATTATGGTACAATGTTAGAAAACCTTAATAATACTGTGTTAAACCCTATTTTGAAACTCAATTATCAGTTTGAGACTGTTAAGTAATTTTGTTATGTGATTAATGATATGTGTTATTGATTATAACCTTAATTAGGAAAAAACTTAAATAATATTTATAAACTCTAATTTCTATATTTGGAACCCTGATTATCAAATTGGAGTCCTAATGGCTAAATTAGCAATCTTAATTATAATTAGTAAAACCTAAACCTAATTATCATGTTTTATGTAATTAGAAACCTAAACTAATTTAGAAATCCTAATTGTCCATTTTAGAAACTAAAATTTTTACATTTTTAAACCCTAAATAAAAAGCCTAGAAAATTAATTTTTGAGAACCTTAGGGTTAAACCCTAAGGGTCAAACCCTAAGGGTTTGCCAAGTTTACAATGTGGCCATTAAAATCATAAGACAAATGACCTTATTACCCTTTTTGCATTATTTGAGAGATAGCTTAAAAATCTTGCTAAAATAAGAGTTGGTCACCAACTATAACCAACCCATGTGACTAAATTTCCAGCACGTCAGCTATATTCAGCTGCATACAATGCATCTATGTAATATATATAGAAATTTAGAGAGAAAATTCATTTCTAAGCCTCTTTTGTGACCAAATACTCAATTAAGCTATCCTCTCTCTAGCACATGAAATTTCATTGTTAAACCAGTTCTAAATCAAGTCCCTACCATCTCCATATCAGATTAGCAAAGCCAGAATCAAGATTAATCAAGAAAAGTATAAAAACCCTAAACCAAATCTGATCGTGAATGATGTGTTAGAAGTTATGTTTATGTGTTGTAATATGTTCTATGTAGTGTTAATTAATGATCTGGGTTGATAGATGTTAAATCCATAACATGTATAGGCTCAGATTTGGTGTTTTTAAAATTTTAGAAAAGTTTAAAATTCTTGTTTGACGACAAATGTCAGTCCTCGTAGATATGTGCTTGTTTATTGTTTTGGTGATTTAAAGGTTTGAAGTTGTAGTTTGTAATGTTGTTAGTAATCTACAAGTAGGTTTATGATCATTATATGTGTAGATCGAAAGTTATTCACGGCCAAAGTTCGTTGACCGAACACAAACTAAGTTTTCTGGGTAGCCCAAAAAACTGAAGAACGTGTTCTGGCAGTGACTTTGACCAGCTTTGATTTTGTTGCTGTAAAGTTGTTAAGATGAATATTTGTATCTAGATTATAGTATGTCATGTGTGCTACATGTTCAGAGCACGTTCGAACCTTAGAAAGCCTCAGATCGGTTGTAGTAATCGGTCAAAAGTCGTTGACCGTTAAGTTTTGCTTTCTGGGTAACCCAGAAAGTTTAGACAGTGGATTGAGAAGATTTTTATTGACTTAGATCTTGCATCTGGATGATGTTTAGACATTACAAAGGCTCAAAACATGTACTCTATTGCTTTGTCTACAAAGCCTGACGTCTAGATTGGAAGACCCCAACTTATTATAAATGAAACTGAATTTCCTCTATTTATTATTTTGAAATAGGAATGGTTGATTTGATTAATGTGGTTTGTTATGGGTAAAATGCGCAAATATCTTAAATAAACAAGTGTTATTAAATATTCATTGTTGTCGGGGAATATTCGTTTGGTCGTGGAATATTCTTACTGTCAGGGAATATTCGTACAACGGCGCAGCCTTATGTGCGCCCCATAACGGAAAGCGATTGGATGAATAAAACGACAAGTATAAGTTATTTTTATAAATAACGGCGTAGTTGTTACCGTTAACACTGTTGAAATACTCGGTTGTTAAAACTCAATAATACGCGGAGTTGCACAGTAGCACACTGTATTGCACCAATTATTGATTCTTACGTAGGAAGGCACTACTCAATAATTGTTATAGTAATTATTGTTCAATATTTTATTTTATTGATTCAATAATTGCTACGTTGATATTTTTATGTTATTGTTGTTTCAATAATCCATATTATTTGAATAATATTATTAGATAGCATTATTGGCAATGTCTAAGGAAGTTCTGTCTAAGGAGAGGTTTTGTCACCTAATCAAGGCGCCAAGATGAGAGAAATCCTTATTGGAAAGCCCCATCTTTCCAGGAGCGACACGGTTGTCGTTATTGTGATTATGTAATATTATTTGTGAATAATTAGTTATTGATTTATATGATAAGGAAAATATTTATTTATATGGATATAAATGGTGGAATTTTTAGAAAAATAACAATTGTTAAAAATTGAAATTTTATTATTATATTACATAATGTGATAATATAATAATATAATAATGGTGATATTTTTACAATGAATGTGTGATATATAAGTAATTGAGGAGGAAGAGTATATTTGTTATAGTAAATGATAAAAACATGTTAAACATGTCGGTGGACCCCATTTTTGACTGAAATTTGATTATAGCCTGTAAAATCGTTCGCATGTGGATTTCGTTCAATTTTTGCTTGGAATTTGGAAAAATTTAAACTTACAAAGTTGTAGAGAATTGAATTTCCTCTGGAATGGACATAAGATTTGAATTTTTCTGATAAAATGACTATTTATTATGAATTATTGAAGTTCTGGAATACTAGGTCTGAATTGATTTTGTTACAAAAATTGTTTAAAACATGTTTTTCATGTTGGTGGGCCCCACTTGATGTTACAAAATTCTAAAATCAGATTTCTAAGGTGTGCGTAGGAATTTTTATTAAAAATAATAATATTTTATAAAATTTTCTACTTTGGTATTTTATGCATTTTCCTATAAATAGGATGCTTAGGTTAGAATTGAAAATCACATCAGAAACTGAAGTTTTTTCTCTCTATATTATCGAGTGTATTCTTGTGAGTATTTTGATACTTTGAGTGTTGCTATACAAGTTCCCTTCAGCACTATATCCAGTATTCTAGTCAGAAGTACTGTCCTTTTGAGGTAAGGGATGTTATTTTTTTAAATGATATTATTTCTGTCAATATCATTATGCCGGAATATTGGTAAGATTTTTCTTCTGAAATTCTTGTCTTTTTGTGTCGGGGTTACTATTCACGTATAAGACACTATTCACGAATACAACACTATTGACAAAAAAAATTAAATTTTCGTTCTTTGTCCCAGATGTCTATTTGTGTTACTATCTTTGATTGTATCCATGTTTTGATATTTATTCTTGAATTTTACTCCACCATAGTATATTATGAGGTGTTTTTGAACATGGATAAACCGAAGTACAAATCCTTAATATTTATTCTTTTGTCTCACTGGATTCGTTTTCTTTAAAATATTGTTCATCATTCTCAGTCCTAAATGATGATATAACTGAATATCTTTGGCCTGTAGTGCAAAGATGAATGATTTCCTGATGAACATCTTTGGCACGTAGTGCAAAAATGAACAGGTGTTGAGATGAACATGACCAACTTATGAATAACTTTGGCCTGTAGTGCAAAGATGAATATTTGATTCAAGATGTATATTGATTGATGTTACAGGGATAAAATATTGATGATGGACTTTTAAATCATAGAAGATAGTAGATTTCATTCTCTACATAACTCTTCTAAATGAATTTTTATTTTCGCTACGAATATTGATTTAAAACTTGTTGTCTATTATATTCTATAATATTTTTCCCTGTTGAGGACTAACAATAATTTGTTCTATATTATCTTAGTCATAATATTCTTTACTAGGCTAGTTGAGCTCACCCTATTCCTTTTTGTTCCATTTTTCCTCTCAGGAGGTGAGAATGTAGCGAGTACTATTCGGGGTATGGAATGATGGTTCTAGAAAGTTGTTTTTAGTGGTCCTCACTATTTTTGTAAAATAATATATCAATAATTATAATGAGGACTTATTTGAGTGTGGATATTGTCTAGAAGATAATATTTGTATTTAAATTCACAGTTTATATGTTGTCGTATTTTGCACGACAATTGTATTAATAAAATTATAGTTATTTTTGTACCATGTATTTGGCGACTTAGAATGGGTGATGTATACCTATTTTGGGGGGCGTCACAGTTGGTATCAGAGCTTAGGGATATGGTCTCTGGTGGAGATCAAGGAATAGAACTAGGAGGGGAGAGACGAGTAAATCATTCGCTAGTGTGTCCTACTTAAGCTTATTTGTTGGTTGGTCAGTGTATAGGGTTATTATGTTGCATGTCAATTTCTTTAATTAACCCTTGTTTTGTGGTTGTATTTAAAAATGGCAGCTGAAACTATTAATGATGGAGTGAACAAGACCGTGGAAACACCTTTAATCACCAACCAGGAGAACGTGTAACAGGATGGCAATGTTCCTCTTGTAAACAACACCACTGAGCAGACGATGAATGATGAGATGTTTAGAATTTTTTTGCGGTTCATGCAAAAATAGATGAGGGAGACTCCTGTACAAAATGCAGGTAGAAACAATGGCAATGCACAACTGGTCACTGCTACGCAATTCAAGGAGTTAGGACCGCCGAAATTCTAGGGAAAACCTGATCCGATTAAGGCAGAAACGTGGGTCAAGAAAATTAACAAGATATTTGATATCTTGGGATGCACGGAGGAACAGAAGGTTCCATTCGCTAGTTTTATGTTCCGTAGTGAGGCAGATTACTGGTAGGAATCAGTGAAGCATACCCAGCCAGCCGCACTCAACATATCTTGGGAAACATTTCAGAAACTCTTGAATGACAAGTACTTTCTTGAAAGTATTTGTCATATGAAGGAGGTAGAGTTTATCAGACTGGAACAGAACAACATGACTGTGTCCTAGTATGAGGCTAAGTTTACAGAGTTATCCAGGTTTGCACCTCATTTGGTGGAAAATGAGGAACGTATGACACGGATGTTTTTTAGAGGTTTAAAACCTGATATTCGTCAATACCTCATTTCTCACAAATTTTCTCTATATTCAGATGTTGTCAATAGGGCTCAATTATTAGAACAAGATAATGAGTACGTTCAACCAAGGGACAACAACCATGGTCATACCGATGACAGCAGTCATCGGAGCAAGGATAATCAGCGGGGAGGAAAGAATATGGACAAAAACGGTAACCACTCTGGTGGTAATCATGGCCATGATAATAGATGAAGCGTGTTGGTTGATTTCACAATCAAAGAAAACGTCAACAAGTAATATAGTGATAAGATAGAGTGTCGATCCCACAGAGAATTCTAATTAATAAACTCCAACTACTTGCACTATATCAATCTAATTTTATTTAAACAACCAATAATTGGGATTTTTAGATTTAAGAAAACTAAATTAAACAATGCAAAGAAATTATTCTAAAAGAAAGCAAATAAATAAAACTAAGATTTGATTGAATTCAGATAAATAAGGATTATGACTCCAATATCCCCAATTATGAACTATAAATCAATTATCCAATTATCCCAATTATCATGTCTACTGAATTGTTAACAGGAATTCTCAAATGCCAAAAGCCCTTTTTCCAAGTGATCAATTGCCTTCTATTTAACCCAGATTAATTTTGCTATATTCCTATGCAAAATAATTGAATTAAACTCGTTACAATCCCAATTCCTTATGTGTTACATGCGGCAAACATATATTTCCATTCTATTTACAAACCTAATTATTCAGTGTGCAAATAACTAAGTCACATTTCACAATGCCCAGTTCTAACCCTAGAATTCCTCTTCCAATTCCTTCTAGAGTAACAAGGTAATTATTGGCCAGATAATTAAGCATTCAGCACAAGGCAAGATGAACAATTCACTTCAACATAAATAATTGGAATAAATCAAATAATCAATTCATAACCATAAAAGGTTCAATTGGAATCTTAATAAAAGAAATTAGTTCATAACAAAAATTTGAATCAACAATAATTGAAAAATCATCCTTAATGAATTACACAAATTAAAAGAATAAAGAAGAAGAAGAACTCCAAGTCCAAGTCTTCAAAATCTCCTCTTTCTCCTTGATTTATCTCCCAAATTGTGTAGATAGTCACCTAATTCAATGTAAATAAACCCTTATATACTTCCCAACTTGTTCCTCAATCCAATTCCAAATCAACTTTGAATTCCAAGTGCCAAGCCAAGTCAAACGGAAGTCAATGCATCGCCTTGGGCCAATCTGTAAATGAGGCCCAGGCCCACCACCGTGTGATTAAGTCTATAACGAAGCGCCCATTGCACGTAAAGGCGAAAATTCCAACTATGCCCCTTCTCAGCTCAATTACTCCTAAACGTTCCTACATCTCCCAAACCTGCAATACCACAACTTAAACAAAGTAAAACGACTCTAAAATGCTTTGAACATACAATAAATTAAGCCCAAATATATCTAATTCATGGATATATTACCCAATCATCAAATACCCCCAAACTTAAATCGTTACGTGTCCTCAAGCAACAAAACACAATAACACAAAACAATATGAAAACTAACAATCATGCAAATGCAAACTAACTAAATGAACTTAATCCCAGCAATCCAATAGCTCACGTATATCCATAGACCTTAGAAAAATCACAAAAATGCTAATACATCATGATAAAGCAGATCAATAATATCCCAACAATCAATGAATCTAAATCTATTATTACTGCTATTGTGAGTGTGTGTTCAACAACCATGCTAACTAATGAAAAGCAAAAATATGAAAGATAATAAAGTTCTTAATAGGCATCATACAGTTTCAACTCGAGAACTCATCAAATAAACTAAATTCAACAGAAATTAAACAATCACCAAAGTCCAGGGGTCAAAATGGAATACTTATGCTTGTTTTTGCTAGACGAGGGCATTTTGCACTTTTCTCGTTTTATTATATATATATATATATATTCATCATTTTTTCCTCTCATGACTATGCATTTTCTTATTCCCTTAGGCTTTTCAATGCTACCTTAACGAGCTTTCGATCAACGACTCCCAAGCCATTAAGACCTTAGGGCGCTAGGTGTAGAGACAATCCCCTCGGGCTTACTTACTCAAGTAAAAAAGGCCACATAACTAGACAAGCATACAACGGTGTTTATTCTTTTTTTTTCAAAGCTTATATACTCCAAATATTTTCCCCCCAAACTTGAGTTCAAATCTAAATTCAGTCTTCACTAGCTATTTAACTTGTTCACTAGCATTCATCTTTTAGAACTCTATTATCTATCCATTTAAACTATCATAGCCAACATGGTCATTTTTCAAATTGTGTTATCCTTATAATATCAGTGTCAAACAGATGAAGATTTAAATCATGTCAAGAAAAACATATCACTGACTCAACAATCCTTACTAGACTTGTTCATGCAATTCTAATTTCATCATTGGCCCCCAAATATATGTACTATCAAAAGCTGGAATTAACATGCAATCTTATATGCAACATTAATAACAATCAAAGCATCCACAAACTATTAACAATCACAATCTACTAATGCAAATAAAAATAAACTACCCCCAAACTTATCTAGAGCAATGTCCTCATGCGAAAAATAAATCAAAATAAAACAGAGGACTTCCCTGACGAGCCTAAGCCTCAGGTGGAGCATCATCATCCTCGCTCATCTCTAGATCGAAAGGGGGAAAGACTGGTAGGACTGGGGCAGAGGGGAACTGACTGAGATTAACACCTGGAAACAACTGGGCGTTCATGGTATTCTGAGCTGTAAACTGGTCGACCAAATATTTATAGATCACATCTTGATGTTCAGACAGTCGAACATTTTGGGCTTCCAGATTGTAAAAACCATATGTTTATTTCGCGCTGGACTGCTTCTGGAACCACACCACGATAAGCTGTTGACGAGGGACCATAAGTAGGTGGAGCCTGAAGTGGTGGAGCTTGAGAAGTTTCGGCTTGGGGAATTATGAAACCCAATCCCCTAGGGTGGTTTGCTCTACCAGTCCACACTTTATACCTGCTGGTCAACTTGTGGTCCAACACGGGCATTGGCGTTTGAATCATCTCATCTGATTTCCATTTGACTCCAAACTTAGCACACAAAACGCAGATGAGAGACGGATGTGGTAACCCTCCCGTGGTCCCTCCTCGGGATGCTCAGAGAATAGACTGCTGAATAAGGTGGCCAACATCTATCTTGAAGCCTTTAATTATTGAGTATAACAGCACCGCTCACTCCCTAGTTGTGACGCCCCCAAAATAGGTCCATTCCATCCAACCCATTCTGAGTCGCCAAATACATGGTACAGAAACAACTACAACTTTATTATCACAACAATAAAACTGTGAGTTTAAATACAAATATTATCTTCTAGACAATATTTATACTCAAATAAATCCTCATCACATTTATTGATACATTATTTTACAATAATGGTGAGGACTACTAAACAACTCTCTCTAGAACCTTCATTCCATACCCCGACTAGTACTCGCTACATTCTCGCCTCCCGAGAAGAAAAATGGAACAACAAGGAAAAGGGTGAGCTCAACTAGCCCAAGTAAAGAATGTTATGACTAAGATAATTTACAACAAATTATCGTTAGTCTCCAACAGGAAAAATCGATAGAATACAATAGACAACAAGTTTCGAGATCAATATTCGCAATGGAAATAATAATTCATAGAAGAGTTACGTAGAGAATGAAATCTACTATAATCTATGAATTTAATAAATCCATCATCAATATTTTATCCTCAGTAACATCAATCAATATTCATCTCAAATCAAATATTCATCTTTGCACTACGAGCCAAAGATATTCATCAATCCATCATGTTCATCTCAACACTGTTCATCTTTGCACTCTGAGCCAAAGATATTCATCGATCATTATGTTCATTTAAACACCGCTTCATCTTTGCACTACTGTGCCAAAGATTTTCATCATCGGTCATGTTCATTTAAACACCTGCTCATCTTTGCACTACTGAGCCAAAGATATTCATCATCGGTCATGTTCATTTAAACACCGCTTTCATCTTTGCACACTAAAGCCAAAGATATTCTTCAGAAATCATTCATCTTTGTACTACGGCCAAAGATATTCAATAATATCATCATTTAAGACCGAGGATGATGAAAATATTTTTAAAGAAACGAATCCAAAGGAAACAAAATGACAAGGATTAAGGATTAAGGATTCGTACTTGGTTTTATCCACGTCCAAAAATACCTCAAAAATAATCATAGTGGTGTAAAATTCAAGAATGATCAAAACATGGATACAATCAAAGCTAGTATCCAGAATAGATATTTTAGACGAAAAGAAAAATTTTCATTTTTCGGTGAATAGTGCCGTATTCGTGAATAGTGTCAGATATCGTGAATAGTCAGATAACGTGAATAGTAACTCCGACACCCAAAGATAGAAATTCCACAAAAAACATCTTCACGCTTCATGAATAGTACTCGTGAATAGTAACTCGTGAATAGTAACTCATGAATAGTAACTCATGAATAGTAACCCCGACATGAAAAAGTTCCAAATTTGATAAAAAGTACCAACCAATATTTCAGCATAATGATATTGAAGAATTAATATCATTTGAGAAGAAAATAACATCCCTTACCTCAAAGAGTCAGTACTTCGGAAGGAAAGGTCGAAAGTGATGCTGAATGAAACTTGTACTGAACAGCAACTCTCAAAGTATCTAAATACTCACAAAATACGCTCAATAATATAGAGAGAGAAAGAGAGAAAACTTTGTTTCTGGTGTGATTTTCAATTCTAACTTAGCCCTCTATTTATAGGAAAATGTTAGCCCGCCGAAGCGGACTTGACCTGCTACCTGATGGCTTTACCTGCTACTATTGCCACCCACCACATTTGAAATAAAATTCAGCACATTTCTTCACCAACCACAAGTGGGGCCCACTCAATTCTAGAATTTTCCACCAAAATCAATTTTAAACCTAATTTCCGAATCAGACACCTCTTAAAATTCATAATAAATTATATGCTCATCTTTAACGGTTCAAAATTTGTGGACATATACTCAACTTATATATGTATAACATATCCAAAAATTACAACGATCCAACGGTCGGATTAAAAATTATAACCCGCAATATATCTCAAAACCCCTGATTTGATTTTTAATACCTCCAATCCGATAAAATACTGATAAAACACCTCAACATTAATTCCTTCATTAATAACCACATAAATAAATCCATCATTTATATTCATATAAAATAAATATTTCTTTATCATATGAATCAATAATTAATTATTCACAAATAATATTACAGAATCACAATTATGACAACCAGGCCGTTCCCAGGAAAGAGGGGGCTTTCCGATAAGGATTTCTCCTTACTGGCGCGCAATTAGGTGACCAAACCTCTCCTTGACAGAACTTTCTAGACATTGCCAATAATGCTATCTAATAATATTATTTAAATAATATGAATTATTGATCTGATAATGGAGATAATGCAAAGTGACAATTATTGAATGTTAATAATATAAAATATCAACGCAGCAATTATTGAATCAATAAAATAAAATATTGAATAAGTAGAATTCTTGTGAAAATTATTGAGTAGTGCCTTCTTACATAAGGATCAATAATTCAACAATCACATGCGTAACAGGTAAGCTATTTGTGCAACCCATATTAGACATCGTATTTTAACCACCGGGTATTCCCGGTCTTAAGCAGTAATAACTACGGTCTTATTGGTAATAACTACTACCGTTATTTATAACCACCCAAACTTTGTCGTTTTCCTCATCCAATCGCTTTCAGTTATGGGGCCCACACATGGTCGCTTCGTCGCACAAATATTCCCGACAAAGATTTAATATTCTACGACCAAACGAATATTCCCTAACAAAAATGAATATTTTATAACCACTTGCTTATTTTGAAATATTTGCGTATTTAACCCTTTACTATCCACATTAATCAAATCAACCCTTACTATTTCAAAATAATAAATAAAGGAAATTCCTTTTATTTAAAAAATTTGAGGGTCTTACAACCTCCCTCCTTATGAAATTTCGTCCTCGAAATTGACGACGTATTGTGTGTTTCAAAAGATGAGGATACCTCGCTTTCATTTCCGTTTCCAATTCCCAGGTCATTTCCTCTATATCATGATTCCTCCATAAAACTTTAACTTGTGGTATGACCTTTTGGCGTAGGACATGCTCCTTCCTATCCAAAATCTTGGCAGTACCTCCAAATACGTTAAGTCTTGGCTATCTCGTCCTGGGTTCTAACTCAATGACGTGTTTCGGTCGTCCACATATTTACGTAACATCGACACGTGAAAAACGTTATGAACACGTCATACTTGGCGGTAAAACGAAAGTCTATAGGCCACGATTCATATTCGATCGAGAATTTCAATTTGGATTAATAAATCGAAGGTTTGAGCTTTCCTCACCTCACCGATTCTCTCGCTTTTGAAATAACAACTTCTTGCACCTCCCTTCTTCAAATTCATCACTCGGTGTGTAGCTTGAACAACTTTAACTTTATCGATTAAAGTCGATTATACTCAGTATATCATCACGTACTCAGTATATCATCACGTGGGTACCTAGAGTTTTCATCTCCATCTCTATTATTTATATATTATACTGAAATGAGTCTTTGACAATATCGTACTTTCGTGCTCAGATACGATCTTCTACTCAAACACGTCTACTACCACGTTCGCTTTTCCAGGATGGCATGGTCAGAACATATGCTGAAATGAGTCTCCTCTTGAGTTCTTCGAAGCTCTTACCACATTCCTTGCTCCATTTGAATTTTGTATCTCTATGAGTCAGCTACGTTAATGGAATAGCGATTCGAGAATATCCTTCAACGAATCTCCGATAATAACCAACTAAGCCTAGAAAGCTACGTATTTCGACACCGACTTAGGTTGCTCTCAACTGTGACTCATATCCCAATCTTGGATAGCACGTCACAATGACACCTATCAGTTTACTATCGCACGAATATGACGTCCCCTACAGAGAGTCTGGCTTAGGTGAATTCCACAAAGGAAGTCACAAGATAAAGGCTCATGTACCAAATTCTATAGTTGAATTTTTAACTCCTGAAGTTCAATAGGAGCCATTCGATATGAGATTTTAGAAATGAGTTTTGTAACGGGTTCAAAGTCGATACAAAATTTAATATCGATCTTTGGGAGTAAGCCAAGAAATTCTTGAAGAAAATACGTCAGAAAAATCAATAACAACAAGAATATTAGTCAAATCTCGGCGTGTCTTTATTCAAATCCATAACATGGACTAAGAAAACTTGACATCCGTAATAAACGAATGACTTCATGGCTTGATATGAAAATGTTTGACTTCAATGGTTTGATTGCCTGAATTCGAATAATAGGTTGCTTAGGAATATGAAAACTAACAACCTTACGAAAGCAATCAATTTTGGCATGATGAGTAGTTAACCTTAAAATCACATCCAAAGCAAATATCTCTATAGAAATAAGGTTAGCAGGTAATGTGATAGTGCCAACTTGAATCAAGCAAGATTTCTAAACAACGGATGTAATGAAAGTTTCTCCTAACGGAGTCTCCATAAAGAGGTTAAAGTCTAATTTCTCCGTAGTCAAGTTCAAACGTTGAGCGCAAGCAAGAGAGATAAAAGAATGGGTAGAACCGGTATCTAGTAAGGTATAAACTTCGCAAGAATTTATAATTAACTAACCCGTGCTAACTTCGTTCGGGTTCCTCGCATTTTGACCGGCCACGACAAACGCTCTTCCGTGAATCGTTGACTTTGACTTTTTCAGATCCGCCTCTGGTGCCAACGTCCCAACCGGACTTGATTTCGCTTATAGGACAAAATCGAGCTATGTGACCATCTTTTCCACAACTAAAACATACCTTGGAAGGCTTTGAACAGTTTGACCTTATATGTCCCTCCTCTCCGTGATCAGAAAGATCTAAGCGGCGATCGTTCTCTTCCCTAGAATTTGTTCTTTGGTCGATGTCGCCGCCGACGTCTTCCCGTCATCGTTAAATCTTCTCTTTTAGATTGGACATCTCTTTCCATAATATCAACGCTCGTCAAGGCTTTTACCCATGCATCACTCATTCTCACTCGTTCGCTTATTTCTTCTTTCATTTCAGATTCCACTTTATCATCTTATACTCGCCAAAGAGTGCTTCATTCAAGCATCACGTATCGGGTAACACAAGCTTGAATCGTTGCATCCTTTTGCTCCACGATCGCTCGCAATTCTTCAACTGCTTCTTCTAACTCATGAATACGATTTTGCAATTCTATATTTTGATCATAAAATACCTCTAATAAACTCTCTTGTGTACCTCTTCTTCCTCTTCTTCCTCACTCTCATTTGTTACCTCTGCGATTATCTCGAAAGTGCAACTATCAATTCTTCACTCACCACATGGATATCTCTAATTCCTTCTTCACCGACATCACATTATCACGGTTGGCGATTAGAGGTGTCTCCACGATCTCATTTACTCCATCGTTAATATTCTCATCGACATTCTCAAACATCGTCATAAAATAAGGGTTAATTAAGGAAATCAATATATCACATAATATCCCTATATCTCGACCAACTAACAAATAAGCTTAGGTAGGACGACTAGCGAAGGATTTACTCGTCGCTCCCTCCTAGTTCTATTCCCGATCTCCGCCAGAGATCATATCCCTAAGCTCGATACCAACTGTGACGCCCCCAAAATAGGTCCATTCCATCCAACCCATTCTGAGTCGCCAAATACATGGTACAGAAACAACTACAACTTTATTATCACAACAATAAAACTGTGAGTTTAAATACAAATATTATCTTCTAGACAATATTTATACTCAAATAAATCCTCATCACATTTATTGATACATTATTTTACAATAATGGTGAGGACTACTAAACAACTCTCTCTAGAACCTTCATTCCATACCCCGACTAGTACTCGCTACATTCTCGCCTCTTGAGAAGAAAAATGGAACAACAAGGAAAAGGGTGAGCTCAACTAGCCCAGTAAAGAATGTTATGACTAAGATAATTTACAACAAATTATCGTTAGTCTCCAACGAGGAAAAATCGATAGAATACAATAGATAAACAAGTTTGAGATCAATATTCGCAATGAAATAATAATTCATAGAAGAGTTACGTAGAGAATGAAATCTACTATAATCTATGAATTTAATAGTCCATCATCAATATTTTATCCCCCGTAACATCAATCAATATTCATCTCAAATCAAATATTCATCTTTGCACCATGTGCCAAAGATATTCATCAATCCATTATGTTCATCTCAACACTGCTCATCTTTGCACTACAGCCAAAGATATTCATCGATCGGTCATGTTCATTTAAACACACCGCTCATCTTTGCACTCTGAGCCAAAGATTTTCATCATCGGTTATGTTCATTTAAACACCGCTCATCTTTGCACTACTACAGCCAAAGATATTCATCGATCGGTCATGTTCATTTAAACACCGCTCATCTTTGCACTACTGCCAAAGATATTCTTCAGAAATCATTCATCTTTGCACTACTGTGCCAAAGATATTCAATAATATCATCATTTAAGACCGAGGATGATGAAAAATATTTTTAAAGAAACGAATCCAGTGAAACAAAATGACAAGGATTAAGGATTAAGGATTCGTACTTGGTTTTATCCACGTCCAAAATACCTCAAAAATAATCATAGTGGTGTAAAATTCAAGAATGATCAAAACATGGATACAATCAAAGCTAGTATCCGAATAGATATTTTAGACGAAAAGAAAAATTTTCATTTTTCCGTGAATAGTGGCCGTATTCGTGAATAGTGCCGTATACGTGAATAAAGGTCGATAACGTGAATAGTAACTCCGACACCCAAAGATAGAAATTCCACAAAAAACATCTTCACGCTTCATGAATAGTACTCGTGAATAGTAACTCGTGAATAGTAACTCATGAATAGTAACTCATGAATAGTAACCCCGACATGAAAAAGTTCCAAATTTGATAAAAAGTACCAACCAATATTTCAGCATAATGATATTGAAGAATTAATATCATTTGAGAAGAAAATAACATCCCTTACCTCAAAGAGTCAAGATTACTTGGAAGGAAAGGTCGAAAGTGATTTGAATGAAACTTGTAATTGAACAAAGAACTCTCAAAGTATCTAAATACTCACAAAATACGCTCAATAATATAGAGAGAAAGAGAAAACTTTGTTTCGTGTGATTTTCAATTCTAACTTAAGCCCTCTATTTATAGGAAAATGTTAGCCCGTACCAAGCGGACTTGACACAAGCTACACGATGGCTTTACTCGCTACTATTGCCACCCACCACATTTGAAATAAAATTCAGCACATTTCTTCACCAACCACAAGTGGGGCCCACTCAATTCTAGAATTTTCCACCAAAATCAATTTTAAACCTAATTTCCGAATCAGACACCTCTTAAAATTCATAATAAATTATATGCTCATCTTTAACGGTTCAAAATTTGCGGACATATACTCAACTTATATATGTATAACATATCCAAAAATTACAACGATCCAACTATTCGGATTAAAAATTATAACCCCCGCAATATATCTCAAAACCCCTGATTTGATTTTTAATACCTCCAATCCGATAAAATACTGATAAAACACCTCAACATTAATTCCTTCATTAATAACCACATAAATAAATCCATCATTTATATTCATATAAAATAAATATTTCTTTATCATATGAATCAATAATTAATTATTCACAAATAATATTACGAGAATCACAATTATGACAACCAGTAGCCGCCTCAGAAAGAGGGGCTTTCCGATAAGGATTTCTCCTTCTTGGCGCGCAATTAGGTGACCAAACCTCTCCTTGATGAGAACTTTCTAGACATTGCCAATAATGCTATCTAATAATATTATTTAAATAATATGAATTATTGATCCGATAATGGAGATAATGTGCGTTGACAATTATTGAGCAATGATAATAATATAAAATATCAACGCAAAGAATTATTGAATCAATAAAATAAAATATTGAGCGGTAACTCTCGTGAAAATTATTGAGTAGTGCCTTCTTACATAAGGATCAATAATTCAACAATACTGTGCGCAATACCGTAGTGCTCTTTATGCAACCACGCCAGACATCGTATTTTAACCAGGGGTATTCCAGCGATCTTAACGCAGAATAACTACGGTCTTAATTCGGTGAATAACTACGCTGTTATTTATAACCACCCAAACTTTGTCGTTTTCCTCATCCAATCGCTCGTTATGGGGCCCACACATGGTCGCTACCGTCAGACAAATATTCCCGACACAAATTTAATATTCTACGACCAAACGAATATTCCCGACAAAAATGAATATTTTATAACCACTTGCTTATTTTGAAATATTTATGTATTTAACCCTTTACTATCCACATTAATCAAATCAACCCTTACTATTTCAAAATAATAAATAAAGGAAATTCCTTTTTATTTAAAAAAATTCCGGGGTCTTACACTAGTGACATGACTCACATGGGTGCATGGCATGAGTTTGGCGCAGATAAACGCATACCACGCCTTCTAATATAAGCTGAGGTTAGAGAGTGGAAAAGTCATGCTTCCGCGTTCATGCACTGTCCATGTGGTGCCCGACTGACAAAGTTCACGAATTATCTTCTCATAATCCGGCCCATCACTCACAAGCCGTGCGTACTCGTCGTTCAGTCCCTCTAATGGTAGTTGATAGCACCCGTTTAAGTCCTCTTCGCCAATTTCAATTGTTTTGCCCCTTACAAAGACCCCATAATGATAATGCTCGGGCACGTTGGCGTAGAACTCTTTAACTACTGCAATGACTGTTGGGTCTGGTTGTTCGGTGAGGGTGAACCAATTTCGTTCAACTATCATAACTGCCATTTCTCCATCCTTTGATTGATCGGGTCTCAACCCGCGTTCTGGGACTAGTGAACGTGTAGCCATGCGGTTGTATCGTTCTTGAGCCGCTGCACTGACAAAACGGCGGCTGTCGAATTTTAGAGGTGGAGTCGAAGCGGTTCCTGAACCTTCTCCTCGTTGATGTTTTCATGCCATGTAGAGAATTCTGCAAGTAAACGCATATACCGAAATTAGTATTGAACAGAATTCTAGCTAGGCTATCCGCATTCATGATAACACCCCCAAACTTCAAAGTATATGTGAACGTTAAGTACATAGTTGGGGGGTGTGGCATAACACATACTAGCATGAAAACGCACAATTGTATCAATTAGATGCATGTATTATTCAAATTCTACAATTTGCATAGGAAACACACGATTTGCTCAAAAGCTTTGTCATGTCAAGCAAACTAAAACCTATGCCATTGACCCCCCACCACAGTAAGATATGTACTCGACAGTAAACTTATAACATTGAGGTGTTAAGATGGCAAGTAAATTTAGTATGCGTGGCATGGTGTTGTGTGGTATTGGCAAAAACAATTGACTAAAGCATATTTTCAAACACCTTGTGGGCTATGTATAAAACTTTGGCTGTCAACACATAAGGTATCCTTTTATACCTAAACTCAGGAGTAGAAAAGAATAAACATGTCATCCAAAACTCAATGTAGCAACTAAGGAATTCCATTGACATGTAATAGCATGCATGATCCAGAAAAAGTAACCATAATAAAAGAAGAAGAACACCATGGGAATCACATAATGAAATTGAGAGATTAAGTACCTACCGTCCAAAGTATGTAGCAAAAACAAACATGAGTGACATAAGAAGTTAATTGCTCAACATACCTTTTGTTTTCTTTACCGAATAATGAAATCAATTATGGTGTAGAAGTGCTTGAATCAGAATTAAAATTAAAGTGTTAGGAGATGGGTCGTGGAAGGTGGTCTAGTGATAGATAAGTTAACGTGTAAAGTTGTGGAGAAAGATTAGAAGTGTAGAAGGTTTTTGAAGTTTTGGTAAATGAGGAGTCCTGATCGTGTACGGTTCCATTTCAAAACTGACCCCAGTGCCGCGGCGCTGGGTTAAAGCATGGCTAGAGCTCTGGGGCGCTACATGTCAAGGCTTGGTGATCGCCTCTAGTGTGTGGTATTCAGATTTGCACTATTCTTCAAAGTCTTGGGAAGTGACTGACTACTGAGCTTTATTCTTTGGGACTCGAGTGTCTGGGTATTTGAGTTGTGTAGTTTCTTGAGCGTCGGGGCGCTATATGTCAGTGAGTTCTGATTTAGCCAAGCGCCGGGGAGCTGATGGACAAGGCTGGGAATGCTATCTTACTCGACTTGCACTGTACCAAAACTTGGTAATTTTCATGTCGTGAACAAGTACCTGCACAATGGGAAATTTGAGACTTAATCTAGCAAAATCTTATTCTAACAATACTAAAGGATTAAAATAAGGAAATAAGAGAACATTAAATGAAATAAAATAAAAACTTAATGGGTTGCCTCCCAATAAGCGTTTGGTTTATAGTCTTCAGCCCGACTGTGCTGTGTTCAGTTGGTTACTAGGTCGGAAAGGTTCAAGACCGTGGAATGGTGCTCGATGGGTCCGCTCTAGTAATGTTTAAGTCGTTGACCGTTCACCTTGAATGTACACTTTGAATTTAGTTCCTCAACTTCGATATTACCGTGTGGTGCAACAGATACAACCTTGAAAGGTCCCGACCAATGTGATTTCAGTTTTCCAGGAAATAAGCACAGTCGCGAGTTAAAAAGCAAGACTTGTTGGCCTGATTCAAATGTTCTATCAAGAATTTTCTTATCATGCCAAGCTTTGACTTTCTCCTTGTAGAGCTTTGCGTTTTCATAGGCGTTGAATTGGAATTCGTCCATCTCATTCAATTATAGTAACCTTTTCTCACCTGCTGCTTGAAAATCGAAGTTAAGTTTACGAATGGCCCAATGTGCACTATGTTCTAATTCGACCGGGAGATGACACGCCTTTCTGTAGACCATTCGATAAGGTGACATGCCGATCAAATTCTTATATGATGTTCGATATGCCCATAGAGCATCGTCAAGACGCAAAGACCAATCTTTTCGTGACGGATTTACCACCTTTTCCAAAATTAGCTTGACCTCCCTATTCGAGACTTCCGCTTGACCATTGGTTTGGGGATGATATGCAGCTACAATTTTATGACGAACCCCATATTTTGTGAGTAACTTTTTGAATTGTTTATTGCAGAAGTGAGTCCCCTCATCACTTATTATTGCTCTCGGCGTCCCAAATCGTGTGAAGATACTTTTCTTTAAGAATCGAAGGACGATGTTGGCATCATTCGTGGGTAAAGCTGTGGCTTCTACCCATTTGGAAACATAATTGACCGCCAACAGAATGTACTGATTATTGAATGATGATGTGAAAGGTCCCATAAAGTCGATTCCCCATACGTCGAACAGTTCTACCTCCAATATTGAGTTGAGTGGCATTTCATTGCGCTTGGAGATTTTACCTACGTGTTGGCATCGATCACACTTCAGCACAAAGAGGTAAGCATCCTTGAATAAAGAAGGCCAGAAAAATCCCGATTATAACACCTTGGCTGCTGTTCGATCACCTAAATAATGACCTCTGTAATCTGAGGAGTGGCAATGACCCAATATGTTGTCCATCTCTTCATATGGCACACAACGTCTAATCATTTGATCCGCGCAGGTCTTAAACAGAAATGGTTCATCCCCAATAGTACTTCTTCACGTCGTGGAGGAATTTTTTTCGTTGTTGTGAGTTCAAATCTGGTGGTAACACCTTAGCAACCACGTAGTTCACATAATCAGCGTACCAAGGCAGTGTTGTGGTTACTCGGAGAAGTTATTTGTCCAGAAATTTCTCATTAATCATTACGTTGTCTTTCCTCTGTACCTCTGCATTTTCCAGCCGAGAAAGATGATTCGCCACTTGATTTTCTGTACCTTTTCTATCCCGGATCTCCAAGTCAAACTCTTGCAGTAGTAACACCCACCGTATTAACCGCGGTTTAGTGTCTTTCTTCTCGATCAGATATTTGATGGCAGAATGGTCCGTATAGACAATTACCTTGGTCCCAATGAGATATGCTCTGAATTTGTCGAAGGCAAACACAACTACAAGTAGTTCTTTTTCGGTGGTTGTGTAGTTCAACTGAGCATTTGTCAACGTCTTGCTGGAGTAGTAGATTGTGTGAAAAATCTTGTCATGTCGTTGTCCCTATACTGCTCCAACAGCGTAGTCACTGGCGTCATACATCAATTCAAACGACAAAGACCAATCGGGCGCCACAATAATTGGAGCAGAGACCAACTTCTTCTTTAATACCAAAAATGCCTCGATACATAACTGATCCATCTTGAAAGGAACGTATTTCTCCAACAAGGAACATAAGGGTTTTGAAATCTTGGAAAAATCCTTAATGAAGCGTCTATAGAAACCCGCATGTCCCAAGAAACTCCGGATTCCCTTCACAGATGATGGAGGAGGTAATTTCTCAATTGTCTCAATCTTCGCTTTGTCTATCTCTAACCCTGCTGCAGAAACCTTATGCCCTAGAATAATCCCTTCTTTTACCTTAAAGTGACATTTTTCCCAGTTAAGAACCAAATTAGTCTCCACGCATCGTTTCAACACTAAAATCAGATTTTTCAAACATAGATCAAAGCTATCACCGAACACAGAAAAATTGTCCAGAAATACCTCCAAATTTTTCTTGACCATATCGGAGAAGATTGCCATCATGCACCGTTGAAAGGTTGTCGGCGCATTACATAAACCAAAGGACATACGCCGGAATGCAAACGTACCGTATGGGCATGTGAATGCGGTCTTCTCTTGATCCTCCGGTGCTATGGCAATTTGATTAAACCCAGAATACCCATCCAAAAGACAGTAGAAATTGATGTCCCGCTGCTTTATCCAACATTTGATCAATGAATGGCAAGGGAAGTGATCCTAACGATGGCTTTATTCGGCTTTCTGATGTAGTCCATGCATACTCTCCATCCTGTAACTGTTCGAGTAGGGATGAGCTCATTCGCTTCATTCTTCACCACTATCATACCCCCTTTCTTTGGTACACATTTCACAGGACTCACCCATGAACTATCTAAGATTGGGTAAATAATGCCGGCATCCAACCACTTTATAATCTCCTTTTTCATGACATCCTTCATAATGGGGTTTAGCCTTCTTTGCATCTCAATGGTTGGTTTTTCCCCTTCTTCCATTAGAATCTTGTGCAGACAGAATGATGGGCTAATACCTCGAATGTCCGCTATAGTCCACCCAATTGCTGTTTTGAACTCACGTAGAACCCGTAGCAGTTTCTCCTTTTGCGTGTCAGTTAACTCCGTCGAAACAATAACTGGTAGGGTATCGTCTTTTCCCAAATAAGCATACTGCAGATGAGATGGTAGTGGCTTTAATTCCAACACCGGTGGCTCTTCTATTGAGGGTTTGAACTTTTTACCTTCTGTTTCGGGCCTCTCAAGGGTGTCGAATGATTGATTGCTTTTCCGGAAGACTGATGATGTATCTAGCCATTTGACATATTCAATATCCTCTTCAATGCCGCAGTCGTCTGTCCTGAGCAAAATGGATTCAAGCGGGTCCATCGAATAATTTCCACTGAATTTGTGATTAACCAATTCCTCCATGATATCAACCTGCATACATTCACCTTTTTCTTTTGGGTAAGACATTGACTTAAACAAATTAAAAGTGACCTGTTGATCTTCAACTCTCGTCGTCAATTCACCTTTTTGAATGTCAATCAAAGTTCTACCCGTTGCTAAGAATGATCGCCCAAGAATTATTGGAATTTCGCTATCCACTTCACAATCCAGAATAAAGAAGTCCGCAGGAAAGATGAATTTATCCACTTTAACTAAAACATCCTCAACAATACCTCATGGATATGTAACCGATCTATCCGCTAACTGCAAACTGATATTTGTCGGTCGTGGAGCTTGAAGCCCAAACTGGCTATAGACGGATAATGGCATCAAGTTTATACTGGCCCCCAAATCACACAATGCTCGACCCAAAAACTGATTTCCAATTTCACATGGTATATTAAAGCTACCTGGATCCTTGAGCCGGTGGTAACTTATTTCGAATGATCATATTTGCATTCTTTGGTCAATGCCACTGTTTCAAACTCACCCAATTTCCTCTTCTTGACAAAACCTCCTTCATAAAATTAGCGTAACTCTCGGCATTTTGTTAGAGGCTTTTTGCAAAGGGATGTTGATATCTGACTTCTTGAAGATATCCGAAAATCGTGAAAACTGCTTATCCAACTTAGATTTCTAAAATCTCTGCGGATACGGTATGGGGGGCATTGTGCTGGTTGGTTCCGAATCTTTCTGCTGTAAGGTCTCATCTTGACGTTTTTCGGTGTCCACCACTTCCTCAATTTCAATTGATGCCTTATCCCTTTTTTCCCCATCCTTTACTGTCTCTTGCAATTCCTTTCCACTTCGTGGAGTTACATCCTTACAATGCTCATCTCTGCCCGGGTTTTTCTCTGTGTCGCTCGGAAGTGTTCCAAGTGGTCGGTTATTAAGTGCATGCGCTATTTGCCCCACTTGATTTTCCAGATTCTTGATCAACGCACTTAGGCTTTGCATATCAGCTCTGTTTGATTAAGTTTCTTTTCATGTTCCTCGTGTTTCTTTTCAGAAGCTTTAATAAATCTCTCCATGGTTTCTTCCAAAATTGATTTCCTCTCTGATTGTTGTGTCTGATTTTGAATCCCGGATGTGTTTTGTTGTCTCGGCGCTTGAGCTGAAGCTTGGTTGTTACTCCATGAAAACCCCGGATGATTTCTCCAACTCGAATTATATACATTTTGATTTGGATAAGACTGGGTAAACCGACTATAGCTCCCTACAAACTATGCTGATTCAGCATTTATTGCACATTGATTCGTAGTATGACCCCCAGCACATATTTCACAAACCATCCCTATCTGCTGTGTGGATTGTGGCCGCCATAATTCCATTTGCTTAGCCATTGCGGCCATTTGTGCTTGTAATGTTGTCATCGCATCTACGTCATACTTTCCCGCTGTTTTCGGAGGATTAGGCCTAGTCATGGGCCACTTATAGTTGTTGGTGGCCATTGTCTCTAACAGCTGATATGCCTCATCAAAACTCTTAGACATGATCGCTCCCTCTGCTGCTGCATCAATACTAGCCCTTGTGGACGCTTGCAAACCATCACAAAATATCCCTAACTGCATCCACTCTGGAATTCCGTGTTGTGGGCACTTACGGAGCATATCCTTAAACCTTTCCCACGCTTCATATAATGATTCTGAATCAAATTGTGTGAAAGTGTGTATATCATTGCGTAGTTTTGCCGACTTCGCTGGTGGGAAAAACTTAGCTAGAAATTTTTGCGCTAAGTCGTCCCAGGTGGTGATTGAGCCAGGAGGCTAAGAGTGTAGCCAGCTTCGCGCTTTAGCTTTCAATCTTGTAGCATCTTCCGATACATTGTTAAATTTGAAGGTGTCGCAAACTTCCAAGAAACTTAAGATATGCTCATTAGGATCATCTATCGAACTACCCCCAAACAGACATGTATTCTGAAGCATCTGAATTATTGCCGGTTTAATCTCAAAACTATTTGCATTGATCGTCGGCCTCCTAATACTCGACTGTATGTCTGTGACATTCGGCATGGCATAGTCCCTAAGTGATTTCTGGTCGTTCCCTGCCATGTTCGCTGGAATTTCTTATTCTGCCAGTTTTTCTTCCTCAGGTGATACTTCACTAGTCGATTGTACTTTCCAGAACTTCCTTTCAATATCGTCCGTATAAGGAAAAAGTTCCTTTCTCGCCCTTAATCTAGTTTGCATACACTCGCAAAGAATTCCTGCAAAGACAAGAAGAAAAATAAGTAACGTTTAAATTAAGACCAAATTGATTATAACTAATATGGAATTAATACTAATAAAGAAGTTCCCCGGCAACGGCGCCAAAAACTTGTTGGTTGATTTCACAATCAAAGCAAACGAGCAAGTATACACGGTCAACAAGTAATATAGTGATAAGATAGAGTGTCGATCCCATAGAGAATTCTAATTAATAAACTCCAACTACTAGCACTATATCAATCTAATTTTATTTAAACAACCAATAATTGGGATTTTTAGATTTAAGAAAACTAAATTAAACAATGCAAAGAGATTATTCTAAAAGAAAGCAAATAAATAAAACTAAGATTTGATTGAATTCAGATAAATAAGGATTAAGACTCCAATATCCCCAATTATGAACTATAAATCAATTATCCAATTATCTCAATTATTATGTCTACTGAATTGTTAACAGGAATTCTCAAATGCCAAAAGCCCTTTTTCCAAGTGATCAATTGCCTTCTATTTAACCCATATTAATTTTGCTATATTCCTATACAAAACAATTGAATTAAACTCGTTACAATCCCAATTCCTTATGTGTTACATGCGAAAAACATATATTTCCATTCTATTTATAAACCTAATTATTCACTATGCAAATAACTAAGTCACATGTCACAATGCCCAGTTCTAACCCTAGAATTCCTCTTCCAATTCCTTCTAGAGTGACAAGGTAATTATTGGCCAGATAATTAAACATTCAGCACAAGGAAAGATGAACAATTCACTTCAATATAAATAATTGGAATAAATCAAATAATCAATTCATAACCATAAAAGGTTCAATTGGAATCGTAATAAAAGAAATTAGTTCATAACGAAAATTTGAATAAACAATAATTGAAAAATCATCCTTAATGAATTACACAAATTAAAAGAATAAAGAAGAAGAAGAACTCCAAGTCCATGTCTTCAAAATCTCCTCTTTCTCCTTGATTAATCTCCCAAATTGTGTAGATAGTCCCCTAATTCAATGTAAATAAACCCTTATATACTTCCCAACTTGTTCCTCAATCCAATTCCAAATCAACTTAGAATTCCATGTGCCAAGCCAAGTCAAACGGAAGTCAACGCACGCGCTCGGTCAACTGCAGCCGAGGCCGAGCGCGGTTTGGCACTGGGATTAAGTCTATAACGAGTGCCCCGGCGCTGTAATGCAGAAAATTCCAACTATGCCCCTTCTCAGCTCAATTATTCCTAAACGTTCCTACAGCTCCCAAACCTGCAATACCACAACTTAAACACAGTAAAACGACTCTAAAATGCTTTGAACATACAATAAATTAAACCCAAATATATCCAATTCATGGGTATATTACCCAATCATCAAAGCGAGTCGGGGGGAGATTTTAAAAAGAGAAGGTACAACAATGACAATGTGAAGACGTCAGCACCAGCATCAACTGTTTCTAAGGGAGGAGAACGACCATCGGTCGTTGTTATAAATATGGAAAAGAGGAACACATCAGCCCAAACTTCCCATAATAGTTCAAGGTATGTTATAATTGTAAAAAAGAAGGTCATATCGCTCGAGATTGTACGGTAGTGAAACAAAGTCAAGCGGGGATGGTGACTCAAAAGGCTGTCCCAGACAAGTCAAAGTGAGCGGTTCCTGGAAGAGCGTTTGTTGTGACTGGTCAAAATAAAAGGAACCCGAACGAGGTGATCACGGGTAAGCTAATCATAAACTCTTGTGAAGTTTATACCTTACTAGATACCGGTTCAACCCATTCTTTAATCTCTCCTGCTTGTGCTCAACGTTTAAACTTGACTCCGGAGAAATTAGATTTTAACTTATCTGTGGGGACTCTGTTAGGAGAAACTTTCATTGCATCCACTGTTTATAAATCTATTTTGATCCAAGTTGGCACCATCACATTACCTGTTGATCTTATCTCTTTAAAAATACTTGCATTTGATGTGATTTTAGAGATTGATTGGTTAACCACTCATTATGACAAAATTGATTATTTTCGTAAGGTTGTTAGTTTTCATATTCCTAACCAACCTGTTATGCGAATTCAAGAAACTAAACCACTAAAGTCAATCACTGTCATATCAAGTCATAAAGCCATTCATTTATTAAAAAACGGATGTCAAGCTTTCTTAGCCCATGTTATGGATTTGAATAAAAACATGTCAGATTTGAATAATATTCCTGTTGTTATTAAATTTCCTGACGTATTTTCGGAAGAACTTCCCAGTCTACCCCCAGAACGTGAAGTTAAATTTTTTATTGACCTTGAACCTCGTACAAAGCCCATTTCTAAAACCCCATATCGAATGGCTCCTATTGAACTTCAGGAGTTAAAGGTCCAACTACAGGAGTTGTTGGACATCGGTTTTATTCGTCCTAGTACATCTCCTTGGGGTGCTCCTATTTTATTCGTAAAGAAGAAAGACGGGAGTATGCTACTTTGTATTAACTACCGGGAAATGAACCATGTCACCATCAAGAATAGGTATTCGCCACCTCGCATTGATGACCTGTTTGACTAGTTGCAAGGAGCACAATTCTTTTTCAAAGATCAATCTTCGTTCTTGATATCATCAGCTGAAGATTAGAACTGAGGATATAGAAAGGTCGCCTTGTAACTCGATGCAGGTGCATTATGAATTCTTAGTCATGTCTTTTGGATTGACTAATGCTTCTGCAGCTTTCATGGATATGATGAACCAAGTATTCAAGGAATATTTGGATCAATTCATTGTTGTCTGTATTGATGACATCCTCATATATTCCAAAAGTCATGAAGATTATGAGAACCATTTGAAGCTGGTACGGTTTCGTGAAAACAAGCTATATGCCAAGCTGAAGAAATATGAGTTCTGGCTTGAGGAAGTAGCATTCCTTGGGCACGTGGTGTCAAAACATAGAGTATCTGTTGACCCGACGAAGTTTGAAGCAATACAAAGTTAGGAGAAACCGAAGTCGGTAGCTTTCTGGGCTTAGCTAGTTATTATCGGAGATTTGTGGAAGGATTTTCTCGAATCGCTACTTCATTAACTCAACTGACTCGGAAAGATACAAAATTCGTATGGAGTGAGGAATGCGACAAGAGTTTTCAAGAGCTTAAGAGGAGACTTATTTCGGCACCTGTTTTGACAATACCATCTGGTTCGGATGGATTTGTTATCTCAAATGATGCTTGTGCAAAGGGTTAGGATGTGTTCTCATGCAACATGGGAAAGTCATAGCCTATGCCTCATGACAACTTAAAAAATATGAGAGGAATTATCCTACTCATGATATAGAGTTGGCAACAGTCGTTTTCGCGCTAAAGATCTGGAGGCACTATCTATATGGGGAGAAAGTGGAGATATATTCAGATCATAAAAGCCTAAAATATTTCTTCATCCAAAAAGAACTCAACATTAGACAATGACATTGGCTCGAGCTATTGAAAGATTATGACCATACCATTCAATACCATCCTGTAAAAGCGAACGTGGTCGCCGACGCATTGAGTAGAAGATCATATTCGGGAACGAGTGCGATGTTGTCAACACAAAGGGCCATTTTGTATGATTTACAAAAGCTGAAGATAGAATTCAAGACTCCGGGAACCCATGCGATGATGTCAAGTATACGCATAGAACCAACTTTAATCGATAAAGTTAAAGTTGCTCAAGCCAGAGACCCGGAGCTGATGCCTATGAAGAAGAAAGTACAAGAAGGTGTTATCCCAGAAGCAAGAATAGATGAAGAAAGAATACTTCGAGTCAACTCCAGACTTTGTGTTCCTAACGACTCTGATTTGAAATACAAGATCATGATGGAGGCACACAATACACCGTTTGCAATTCACCCTGGAAGTACTAAAATGTATCGTGATCTTTGACATACATTTTGGTGGAGCAATATGAAAAGATAGATCGCGAAGTTTATCTCGAGGTGTTTAACTTGTCAACGTGTAAAGGCGGAGCATCAAGTGCCAAAGGGTCCATTACAACCACTTGAGATTTTGAAATGGAAATGGGAACATATTACCATGGATTTCGTTACGGGTCTTCCCACGGTTTCTCAAGGCATATATGCTATTTGGGTTATGGTTGATAGATTAACTAAGTCTGCTCATTTCTTACTGATACGGGAGACTTATTCCCTTGAATGTCTTACTCGTATATACGTAAATGAGATTGTGAGATTTCATGGCATGCCAGTATCCATAGTTTCGGATCGTGACCCAAGATTCACTTCACGATTTTGGGTTAGCTTGCAGAAAGCTATGGGCACGGATTTACGATTCAGTTCGGCATACCATCCTCAAACGGACAGACAATCAGAGAGGACTATTCAAACTCTTAAAGATCTATTAAGACTCTATGTCCTAGACTTCAAAGGTAGTTGGGATAAGTATTTACCATTGGTAGAATTCTCCTACAACAACATTTATCAGGCAAGTATAGGTGTCGCTCCATTCGAAGCATTGTATAGACGAAAGTGTCGCTCTCTAGTATGTTGGGATGAGGTGGGTGAAGCAACATTGTTGGGACCAGAGTTAGTACGTATGACTACGAAAAAGATCCAAATGATTCGACAACGTATACAAACGGCACAAGATCGACAAAAGAGTTATGCTGATCTTCATCGAAAAGACGTGGAATTTAGTATTGGGGATCATGTATTGTTGCGTGTTTCTCCATGGAAGGGAGTTACAAGATTTGGGAAGAGAGGAAAGCTCAATCCATGATTTATTGGTCCATTTCAGATTCTTGACCGAGTAGGAAATGTGGGCTATAGACTCACGTTACCTCCAAGTATGTCTCGTGTTCATAATGTTTTTCACATATCTGTGCTTCATAAATATGTGAAAGACCCAAACCACGTTATTGAGTTAGAACCAGACGAAATAGCCGAATATTTAACGTATGAGGAGGTACCTGTTAAGATCTTGGATAGGAAGGAGCATATCCTACGTACAAAGGTCATACCACAAGTCAAAGTTTTGTGGAGGAACCATGCTTTAGAGGAAATGACCTGGGAGTTGAAAACGGAAATGAAAGCGAGATATCCTCACCTTTTCAAAATACCAGGTACGTATGTCAATTTCGAGGATGAAATTTCATAAAGAGGGGAGGTTGTAAGACCCCAACTTATTATAAATGAAATTAAATTTCCTCTATTTATTATTTTGAAATAGTAAGGGTTGATTTGATTAATGTGGTTAGGTATGGATAAAATACGCAAATATCTTAAATAAACAAGTGGTTATTAAATATTCATTGTTGTCGGGGAATATTCGTTTGGTCGTGGAATATTCTTACTGTCGGGGAATATTCGTACGACAGCGCAACCTTGTGTGGGCCCCATAACGAAAAGCGATTCGATGAAGAAAACGACAAGTATAAGTTTTTTTTTATAAATAACGGCGTAGTTGTTACCGTTAACACTATTGAAATACCCGATGGTTAAAACTCAGTAATACGCGGTGTTGCACAGTTACACACGGTATTGCACCAATTATTGATTCTTACGTAGGAAGGCACTACTCAATAATTGTTACAGTAATTACTGTTCAATATTTTATTGATTCAATAATTGCTACGTTGATTTTTATATTATTGTTGTTTCAGTAATTGTCACTACACAATATTTCCCATTATCAAATTAATAATCTATATTATTTGAAAAATATTATTAGATAGCATTATTGGCAATGTCTAAGGAAGTTCCGTCTAATGAGAGGTTTGGTCACCTAATTGTGCGCCAGTAAGAAGAAATCCTTATTGGAAAACCCCCTCTTTCCTGGGAACGACCTGGTTGTTATTATTGTGATTCTGTAATATTATTTGTGAATAATTAATTATTGATTTATATGGTAAGGAAAATATTTATTTATATAGATATAAATGGAGGAATTTTTAGAAAAGTGACAACTGTTGAAAATTGAAATTTTATTATTATATTACATAATGTGATAATATATTAATATAATAATGGTGATATTTTTACAATGAATGTGTGATATATGAGTAGTTGAGGACGAAGAGTATTTTTGTTACAATAAATGATAAAAACATGTGAAATTTGATTATAGACTGTAAAATCGTCCGTATGTGGATTTCGGTCAATTTTTGCTTGGAATTTGAAAAAAAACTTAAACTTACAAAGTTGTAGAGAATTGAATTTCCTATGGAATGGACATAATATTTGAATTTTTTTGATAAAATGGCTATTTATTATGAATTATTGAAGTTTCAAAATATTAGGTTTGAATTGATTTTGTTACAAAAATTGTTTAAAACATATTTTTCATGTTGGTGGGCCCCACTTGATGTTACAAAATTCTGAAATCAGATTTCTAAGATGTGCGTAGGAATTTTTATTAAAAATAATAATATTTTATTAAATTTTCTACTTTGATGTTCTAAGCATTTTCCTATAAATAAGATGTTTAGGTTAGAATTGAAAATCACACTAGAAACTAAAGTTTTTTCTCTCTATATTATCGAGTGTATTCTTGTGAGTATTTTGATAATTTGAGTGTTGCTATACAAGTTCCCTTCAACACTATATCCGATATTTCAGTCAGAAGTACTGTCCTTTTGAGGTAAGGGATGTTATTTTTTAAAATGATATTATTTCTATCAATGTCATTATGCCAGAATATTGGTAAGATTTTTCTTGTGAAATTCTTGTCTTTTTTTTGTTGGGGTTACTATTCACGTATACGACACTATTCACGAATACGGCACTATTCACAGAAAAATTAAATTTTTGTTCTTTGTCCTAGATGTCTATTTTTGTTACTATCTTTGATTGTATCCATGTTTTGATATTCATTCTTGAATTTTACTCCACCATAGTATATTATGAGGTGTTTCTGAACATGGATAAACCGAAGTACGAATCCTTAATATTTGTTCTTTTGTCTCACTGGATTCGTTTTCTTTAAAATATTTTTCATCATCCTCAGTCCTAAATGATGATATAACTGAATATCTTTGGCCTGAAGTGCAAAGATGAATGATTTCTGATGAACATCTTTAGCCCAGAAGGCAAAGATGAACAGTGTTAGAGATAAACATGATTAATCGATGAATATCTTTGGCCTGTAGTGCAAAGATAAATATTTGATTCAAGATGTATATTGATTGATGTTACGGGGATAAAATATTGATGATGGACTTTTAAATCATAGAAGATAGTAGATTTCATTCTCTACTTAACTCTTCTAAATGAATTGTTATTTCCGCTGCGAATATTGATTTAAAACTTTTTGTCTATTATATTCTATTAGATTTTTCCCTGTTGAGGACTAACGATAATTTGTCCTATATTATCTTAGTCATAATATTCTTTACTGGGTTTGTTGAGCTCACCATTTTCCTTTTTGTTCCATTTTTCTTTTCAGGAGGCGAGAATGTAGCAAGTACTAGTCGGGGTATGGAATGATGGTTCTTGAAAGTTGTTTTAGTGGTCCTCACTATTTTTGTAAAATAATGTATCAATAATTGTAATGAATGAGGACTTATTTGAGTGTGGATATTGTCTAGAAGATAATATTTGTATTTAAATTCACAGTTTATATGTTGTCGTATTTTGCACGACAATTGTATTAATAAAGTTGTAGTTGTTTCTGTACCATGTATTTGGCGACTCAGAATGGGTGATGTATACCTATTTTGGGGGCGTCACATAGATCACTTATAGCATGACCAGATTGAAAGATTGAAGGCCGTCAATACCGTTGACCGACAATGACTTCATGTTTCTGGGCATCCCAGAACATGAAGAACATGTCTGACAGTGATTTCAAAGCTCTAAATCGTGCATGTGTGTTATGATATAAACCTGATAATGGCTGGATCGTGTAGTATTACACGAGTACTATAAGATCTGACCAACAACATGCCCAGAAACATCACAAATTAAAAATTATTGTTGGTCAAACCTCCTATCTCGTTCACTGACATGAATGTTCTGGGTTTGATGAAGAACATGAAGAACACCTATAGCGACGGTTCTGTTGCTATAGGGAGTCTTTAGTGACACTTAATTTCTAAAAATTATTATTTTATTAAATAATTAGAGAAAAATAATTTTTAATTCTTAAACATACATAATAAATTACTAAAAATTATTTCAAAGCCTAAAAATTAGTTTATAATAATTTTGAATATATTCCATTAATATTTAATATTTTGGAATATTAATGGTATTTAATTTATTTGATTATAATATAAAATAAATTGTTTAAAATAATTATAATACTTGAAAAATTATTTAAAATTATATTATGGTATAAGAAAATATTTTAAGTTATTTTTAATGACTTTTAATATTTTGTGATGAATTTAAATAATAAATTAATATTAATGATAATTAAGTTATTTAATAAATGTATTAAATAAATTATAAAAAATAGAATTAATGATTTAAAATTATATAAAAATGATTTAAAGGTTATAAAATATTTGAAGTTATAAAATATAACTTTTGATATTTTGTCATAAAAAATATTATTATTTTAATATTAATGATATTAGATTTATTTAATATTTATATTAAATAAATTATTTTTAAAATGATTTTAATATTATAAAATTATTTTAAATGAAAATAAAGTGTTTAAAATATTTTAAGTTATAAAATATAACTTTTATTATTTAAAGGATGATTTCATTAATAATTTAATATTAATGATATTAATTAATATTAATGATATTAAGTTTATTTAATAGTTATATTAAATAAATAGTTTTAAAATGGTTTTATTAATTTAAAATCATTTAAAAAGGATATAAATGAATTAAAAATATTTTAAGTTATAATAAAGAACTTTTAATATTTTGATGAATAATACATTAATATTTAAATATTGATGATAATTATTTAAAATGATTTTAAATGTTTTAAAAATCATTTAAGGGTATTATTAATGTTTTAAAAGTATTTTAAGTTATTATAAATAACTTTAAGATTTTGGCAATGGTTTCATTAATAGTTTAATATTAATTAAATATTATTGATAATAGAATTATTTAATATTTAAATCATTTAATAATGATTCCTGTGTTTGAAAAATTATGATAAATTATAATAATTGTTTTAAAATTATTATAAGTCAATTAAAAATAATCTGACCAATGTTTAAGTTATATTGAACATCAGGATAGAGTCTTAGACTCAATTATTACCCGGTAAATTCGTCGGTACACCGGCATATTTCAGAAATTGATCTGGACTTAGATAATTTGTCTGTATTAGTGTTTGTTTGGGATCCAATGACAGTTAAACATGTGTGACAATGTGATTAGGTTATGTACTGACTGCAATAAGCAGTACTATGTGTTATTATATAATATTCTAATCGAACGAATGATCTAATTAATGATAGGTTTTGATATAAAAGATAAAACTAAGTTGTGTATTGTAAGCAACAGATCAAGCAAGTATCCTACCTTTGCATTTACTTTATGCAATAGACATAAGTAAGAAAGTTTCATAATTATATTATCATTGTGCCAGAATATTAACACTATTGTTATCGATTATGTAGCCGATCATTATTTATTAGTACAATATTATTGTATAATTCAGATATTTATTCTGTTCGTTAATTTCTAAATATGGTTATACAAGTGTCCCCACTTGGATAATCATTGTATTTAATCACATGTTGATATATACCTATTGATCTCCAGTATATATACATTAATTAAAAGTTGTCTAAGCTATTTGACCCAGCTAGACACAGATTTAGATATATCGTTGAACATGATTAAACTTTTTTGTATCCAACCGAATTTTTTTGGTTCGGATTCCCCACTAAGTATGAACATCCCGAACATGGGAAAACTTTTATACGCCTAAGGCAGAAAAGATGAACGATAATATCGTTCTTGTATATAGTATTCATCAATAAAGGGCATATTAGGCAGATCACCCTCGTGTCCGTAAGTTATGACGGTTTACGGATGAAGTTCTGCTAAACCTTATTAAAAATTGAAAATAAAGTTCATAGTATGTCGACTACTCTTCAAATATAGTCAATACTTAGTTTCAAAATTTTGATATATAATTGTTATGTTATTATTATTGGTTCAGCTTACTTCACAACTGTTGATTCGTTGTAGAAGTGTCGTACAAAGAAAACATTTATTTCTTTCAACTTATATTTATAATTGCTATTACTTGCTGGGCACTCAAATGCTCATCCTTTCTTAATTTAAATATTTTCAGCTAAGTGTGAACAACCAGAAGGTTCGGCCAATAACAAGGGAAAAGGAAAGCAAACAAAATAAGTTTAATGGTATCTTTTGTAGTAGTTAGACAATATTTAGACCGTGATATTTATTATCTATCAGGTAATGTATTGTAGTAAAAGTTGCGTACTTGCTATTAGACTCTGATATATAAGTAAATTAAGCTTGATATTTATATTATTTTTATTATTAATAGTATTATTTCCGCTCATAGAAATGGTATCGTAAAGCACTGAATTCGGGTTTCAAGTACTTGGATTTGGGGGCATTACAACACACATAATTAGACTTCTATTATTTATCGATGTAGGCAACCCTCCTTAACAATTAAGGAATTAAGTTTTATTTTAATTAATTAAACTCCTATAATTAATAAGGCTCCCAATCTTAATAAGAATAATTAATTAAACCGTTTTAATTAATTTGCCTCCCAATCTTATTAGGAATATATGAGAGTACTTTTATTATTTAAATCCCAAACTTCTTTAGGAATTAAATAATAATAGTAATAATAATAATAAGACTCCTCTTATTAATTTATATTTAATATTTTCAAAATATTAAATAATAAATATTAAGCTATTTAATTTATTCTATCACCATAGAATAAATTAAATATACTTAACATAATATTACGATTATACCATGAACTTCTTAAATAATTATTATTCCTTTTATGGTGTGACTGTGACGCCCCCAAATCCGGGTTACCTAACCGTCGAGTTTGGTGCTCACGATCCACAATATAATTAACATCTAACTACCCATTTATTGATGAATAGAATATTACACCACATTAACTGATATAGTTAATACATTCGTCCCAGATTATCTAACCTTAACATTACAAACATACCTTTTAGACATAGAAAAAGGTTTACAAACATAACATAATAATAGTGTTATTCATAACTATTCCAGCATAACACCTTTGCCCTTGTTCTTCACAGCATCGCTGACCTCTTCGTTTTTAGCGGAAATATTTTATTTAGCAAGGGTGAGCAACAAATTTTCCCCGCAAGTTAAGATATACAATGAATGTATAAGCATCAGAATAACAGACTATCTATTTTGATAAAATGAAACCAAAGTTCAAAGAACTTTGAAATATCTGAACAATTTATTCTTCTCTAACCAATCTTCTCGCAACCTATGCCACACAATAGTTCAATAATTAAAGAGTACAACACTTTCAAAGTTTCTACGATATTCTACTGAATAACAATTTAGAAGTATTCTCTAAAGTTTATGATGAATGATCTTACAAGATCTTGAAATTCTCTTCTCGAGTAACTATCAAAGATTTATTCTAATATACCTAAATAACATAATGGAAATATTTTCCAGAGTTTATGCTGAGTGATCTAAATGGATCTCGAACTTCTCTTCTTGAGTAACTATCAAAGATTTACTTTGATATACCCAGGTGTAACCGATAACCATAAAGATTAAATTATACCCCTCTACAAGTATACAAAGTGATCAGCTTCATTATACCCTATATTATGCATAATACTTAAAAAGCGCGCAATGGTCGATTATACGACCAAAGATTCTCCCCCTTTTTATTAAAAGGTTGTTCTTCTCAGTCTTAGAATCTGAATTTGATTTAGCAACGAAATACAATGATTTTAAAATCTAATCACTTCTCTTCTCTTCTCGAACTTATCAAATTTACTTTATTGATTTAGCCAAAATAATTGGCATCGATCTATCAATAATAATTGAATTCTCTTATGTTATCTTCTCTTCTCGAACTTATCAAGTTCTAACAAATATTTGTCTAGCCAGAATAATTGGCTAATACATATGTCAACATGATTCAACAATAGACAGGAATTATTTGTACTATTTGCAATCACTAATAGATTCTACGGATGTGAATATCCAATAAAAATTATTCTACAAATATATATTCTCAGAATCACTATTTCAATTTGAATTAATAAACATGCACTAACTACGAATAATCAACAATAAATTCTCAGACGTGGTCTAATCAACAATAATTAACTACCATAATATTTGAAAAGATATAACTCAAGGTTGAGTTAGGAAACTTGCCTTTCTCATTGATTACTACTACACAATATACTTATCTGCGTTCGAAAGACCTATAACCAATAATATCAGTCTCATAATTAGCACAATAATTTATAACACGTAACACTATAATTTACAGTTAATACTTCTCTTAGACACATTACCACACAGTCACATCAGTGTTTATAACCTATATAAACACTCATCAAGTCTAACTAGTTCGGTCTAGTTGGACTTCGGTCTATTCTCGGTGTATTGGTCACCCTATCCAACAATTAACACACTAATTGTCAATTAAATTCGACCTCAAAGCTTCAATATTATATTAGATAAGTCAAATATCATTAATAATATTTTTCGGAAGCTTTTAATAATTTTCAAACAATTATTATAATTTATAATAATTTTTCAAACACAGGAATCATTTTTAAATGATTTAAATACTATTTAATTCCATTATCATTGATATTTAATAATATTAAAATATTAATGATATATTTGTCAAAATATTAAAGTTATTAATATTAACTTAAAATATTTTTAAATCACTAATATTCTACTTAAATGATTTTTAAAATAATTAAAATTATTTTAAACCATCACCATTAATATTTAAATATTAATGAAATTCTTATCAAAATATTAAAAGTCATTAATTATAGCTTAAAATAGTTTTAAATCATTTTTTTTCATTTTAAATGATTTTTAAATCAATAAAATCATTTTCCATCATTTATTTAATTTAATAATTAAATAAATCTAATATTATTAATATTAATTTATTAATAAAATTCTCCCAAAATATTAAAAGTTACATTTTATAACTCAAAATATTTTAAATACTTTTCTTCTTATTTAAAATGATTTTTATAATATTAAAATCATTTTGCTCTATTTATTTAATATACTAATTAAATAAATTATATACCATTAATATTTAAATAATTAAAAATATTAATTAAAAATATCCAAAATTATCAAAAGTTATTTTTCATAATTTAAAATAATTTTTTAAACTATTTTTTGGTAATTTTAGAATTTATTTTCTTCTTTTAATTATTTTCCAAAAATTACTAAAATATAATTATTAGAAACCGTCGCTATAGGCTATAACGACACTTGTCTGTCGTGTTAGGTATTCTTGGGCTCAAGAACACTGACAGTCGGCAAAGCAAGGGTCATGGTTTTACCACGATTAATTCTCAGTCCATACATGTTCTAGGCCACCTTGAACCTTGATCATGTAGTGTTTATGTAACACTACAATCAACAATTATCATCTAGGTCATATCACATCATAACAAGAAGATTTGGCCTCTTGAACTTACAGTCAGACAGCTCCTGGGATTTCTGGGTAACCCAGAAACCCAAGCAGCTTCAGGGTACCACTTTCTAGCTCGATAATCTAAGTGTTCTAGTCATGATTTATATGATCACATGGTTCAAATCTATACTCCTTGTGTCAAGGAACATCACTATAACAACATATCAGTTCAACAACAACAAAACATCCAGATTCAGTGAGGTCAAATATGGTCAGAAACATTGTTCTTACTGTTTCTAGGTTTTTCATAAACGCTAAGTCATGGCCGAATGGCCTACTTTGACTAACTTCTACATTCAATCTGTTGATGATTTAAATTATCTAAAGCCATGGATCTAAAGTCCATACAACATGCTACACACTAGTTATCATAACATCAACATAACACATAACACCCGACAGATATAAGCATTGCAACGTGTTGTCAGACACTGATATTTGAATTTTTGGATACCCAGAATTCATCTGGTCATGTCCGGTCAATGGGTTTTGACTAAGAATAACATGCAATCTTGACATCTAATGGCTATGATTTCACTTGCAGAACAAAGATCTCATACCAAACTACAGATCCAAAACATCAAAAATCAAAAATCAAAAACAAGCAGAGATCTAAAGCCACTGACATTAGCTTGTCAGACGACTTAAGGGTTCAAGAACAGTTTTTCAAAAACTCCATTTTAAAGCCTTTTGATGATATAGATCTATAATATATCATCATAGATCATCTTAAAACATCTTTTAGCACTGATTTTAACACATAAACATAAACATGAACTTAGCATACATGATCTAGGTCGAGTTTAGGGTTTTACCTCTCTTGTTCCACTCTTTGATGTTTGATCTCCTAACTGATTTTTGGTGTTCAAATGGGTTATCTAGTGACTGAATCACTTTAGATTTTCAGAGGTTTGGTGAGAGAGAGTTGGTTGAGGTTAGATAGCAAATGAGATTATTTTATGAACTTTCTCTCTCTCAAATCTATATATATTTAGATGCAATGTATAGATCTGATGAATTGGACTGATTTTACTGGAATTTTAAGTCACGGAGTTAAATTAGTTGGTCACCAACTCCAAATATGAAAAGATTTGCAAGTTAGCTCATTAAAGAATGAAAAAGGGTATTATGGTCATTTGCAATATAATTTTAACGACTTTCTTATCTTTTGTCCAAACCCTTAGGGTTTAACCCTTAGGATTTAACCCTAAGGTTCTAACCCTTAGGTTTTATAACTTTAGTTTCTAAGATTTTTAAATTAGGGTTTTTAAAATAGAAATTTAAGATAACTAAGATATAATTAGGGTTTCCTAATTATATTAAAGGTTATCAATCACATTAGGGCTTACTAATTATGATTAGGGTTTCCTAATTAGGGCTTATGGTTTCCAAATTTTTCTAGCATTCATTTAGGGTTCCTAACTATATGTTAAGGTTTCTAAACCTGATATTAGGGTTTTTAATCCCTTATTAGGGTTTACTAATTTTAAACCCTATCCGATCAATCATTGATCAATAACTCTATACAGTACAAATGCGTACACATCAACATAATTATTAAAATTGTATTCTACCAAATCCCTATCCGAACTTAGGGTTAGGGTTTTAAATTCTTAGTTAATCACAACTCTACTACTATTTCTTAGTCAATACACAAATTAACTAATTCTCACAACTCATATCACCGATACACAGCATAATCTTGATAATCAATATCAATATTAATTAAAAAAAAATTATTTGTAAGATTCGGATTATTCGAAATCCCGGGTTATTACATTCTCCCCTCCTTCTAAGGATTCTGTCCTCAGAATCACTGCTTTCTAATACCCTACAATCTTTTAAAATTTTATCATCAATTCATTCTTATTAACACAATATTAATTGTGTCTTATATTCTAACATGTTACTTGGATCTATAAAAGAAAATAATTCACAGCGATATCTAACCCATATTACTCGCGCAATTTAAGTATTAAGAGAAATCGTTACCTGTTGCCACCTCCTAAGCAGCTACTGCATCTTACACCGTCATGTTGAATGTACGGGTCGTTGGTCTTCCTGGTTGTGCAGGTCCTTTAATCGCCAAGATTGCACTACTAGGTCTCTTGTTGACACTTTCTTTCTCCACATTCCTCTTTGAAATTTCCTAACCATATGATCAGTCGATCCACACGTAAAACAACCTTGTATCTTCTTCGAATTGGGATAATTGGGCGACATGTGCCCCTCTTGACCACAATTGTAAGAAACTCATTTCTTCTTCAGACAAACTCCTACATGATTTTTCCCACAAGTTGCACATGGCTCTCTCCCTTTCTTATTCCCTTATGTCTTATTACCCAACTGGGTATTCTCGCTTAACTTCCTTTTGTTCGAATTTCTACCACCAATACTACCTCCTTCAGTAGTCTTCTTCTTCTTCTTCTCCTGATTATAACGGGATGTAGCTTCGCTTCCCCCTTCAGCAATTATTGCTTTCTCCAACAAAGTCGCGAATGTATTAATCTATAATACGGCTACTTTGTTGTATATACCCGGCTTCAACCCATTCTCAAACCTTCCCGCCTTCTGTAGCTCTGTATCCACCTGATGAGGTGCAAATCTCTCTAATTCATTGAATTTAGCAACATATTCAGAAATTAACATATTCTCTTACTTCAGTTCTAGAAACTTGACTTCCATTCGAGCTTGCATACTTGACGAAAAGTAGTTCTCAAAGAATAATTCCTTAAATATTTTCCAAGTCACCACTGATGTACCAACTCTCACCTGATTAGTCTCCCACAAATAATTGGCTTCTCCCTTCATCAAGTATGTTGCAAAAGCTGTCTTATTCTCTTTTGCCACTCGCGCAATAATGAATACTTTCTCCATCTCCTTCACCCAAGTTTGGGCTTCAATCGGATCCGTGGTTCCTTTGAATTTTGGCGGTCCTACCTCTTTAAAATCCTTGAAGTTAGCCAATCTATCGGCTGGCTAATTTCTTGCTCTTGCTACTGGAGCTCTATTTCCCATGGCTTGGGCTAACATAACCACAAAATTCTGCATCGGGTCCACTTGACCTCCTTCATTATATACAATTAATGATTCTTCTCTTTGATTTTGATTCATGCGTCTATGCAAGCATATGTCGATTTAAATAAAAATCTTACATTAATCCCCTTTCTCTACACAGATTCTTAACACAATAAGAATTTAACACCATGATCTCATATAATCGTATATTTAATCAAATAGCACATAATACATTTAGTACTTAACACATATTACTATCCCTTTTTAATAAATATCAGGATTAACATCATAACTTTTCACAAAAAGTTGCAATTCTCCAACTTTACATAAAAAGTTTGAATTCTCCATTCACACATAACTATTCCCAGTTCGTCAAACTTACCACACTTATGGTCCAGAAACTTGCCACAATTATATGAGTGTATGAACTTATCCTAGTCAGACCTTTGGTGTCAATTTGCTGAGGGGTTCAAAGCATCTCATATAATTATGAGTCATGAACTTACCATAAGTATGAGTTTTAAGAACTCACAAATTAATCTTATATTCATATAGAAAATAAAGATTTCATTCATACAAACATATATATTTACATATGTTCACACATCGTTCTTGATATTACAACCATTAATATCACATCCTACTACCAAAAGATATTACCGCTTATATCTAGGTTATCTACCGTCCACTTCCTTCGCCTGTCTTCTTGCTAGGACACTTGTTGAATCCGTGACCCGTTCTCCCACATGAAAAACACTTCCTCATATTCGGCTTAGGGCAATGTAGGAAAATATGTCCTTCTTGCTTACAATTGAAACACACGTTCTTCCACATTATGTATTCTCCCACGTGAGTCTTTCCACACTTGCTACAGACTTGCTTCTTCTTCAGATTTGAATTTTATGAATTATCACTGTCGTGATCCCTCTTTCTCTTATTCTTGCCTTTCAGCTTGACTGTTATGTCCGACGATCCACCACCTTCAGTCTTCATCCTTTCCAGTTGCACCTTCAACTCGTTTCTTTCTTCAATCATTTCACGTAACACCCTTTCTGTCTTCCATAACTCCTCTAAGAGATACACTTTACTCTAGTGTTCTTGTACTTCTGCAGATACTTGATCTTTTTCTCCAACTTTAGTCTTATTTTCTTTCTCCACCTTAGCTTCTTCAGACTCTGCCTCCTCATCACCACTCAGATACATCTCGGGATAATCATCATGATCACTCCCCAGATTAACCATAGGTTCATCTTTCCCCACTTCTTCCACTGACTCGCTTTGCGCTGGCACTTTGGCTACTGACACCGATGCGACATCCGCTAGCATATCCATACTTATTTCATCTTCTCCAGAAATCCTATAATCAGTTAAACAACTTGATTAGTACTTCACCAATACAAAATTCTCACACTATGTGTTAACCTATCTCACTATCGATATGCTTTGGTAGTCCCTCACTTAGTACTCTAAATGAGTATTCTCTATCCCGCTTATGGTTATAATCCTAGGGTTTCCCCCACTTAAGGTTTATAACCTACAACTTTGATACCAACCTGTAGCACTCATTGTACTTCCAACCATAGCACCCCACAGTGATACCTATCAACCAGCTACCGACTGACTCGGCGTCCCCTACAAAAAGTCTAGCTTCGGTGCCTTCCCTTAAAGGTATGTCACCAGCAAAAGGCTCGGGGCTCTTCACAAATTCATGCTTATAGCTTTGATACCAACCTGTGACGACCCCAAATCCGGATTACCTGACCCCTGAGTTTGGGGTTCACGATCCACAATATAATCAACATCTAACTACCCATTCATTGATGAATATAATATTACACCACATCAACTGATATAGTTAATACATTCGTCCCAGGTTATCTAAAAGGGTTTATAAACATAACATAATAATAATGTTATTCATAACTATTCCAGCATAACACATTTGCCCTTGTTCTTCACCGCACCGCTGGCCTCTTCGTTTCTAGCTGAAATATTTTATTTAGCAATGGTGAGCAAAAAATTTGCCCTGCAAGTTAAGATATACAATGAATGTATAAGAATCAGAATAACAGACTATCTATTTTGATAAAATGAAACCAAAGTTCGAAGAACTTTGAAATAGATGAACAATTTATTCTTCTCTAACCAATCTTCTCGCAACCTATGCCACACAATAGTTTAATAATGAAAGAGTACTACACTTTCAAAGTTTCTATGATATTCTATTGAATAACAATTTAAAAGTATTCTCTAAATTTTATGATGAACGATCTTACAAGATCTTGAAATTCTCTTCTCAAGTAACTATCAAAGATATACTCTGATATACCCAAATAATAGAATGGAAATATTTTCTAGAGTTTATGTTGAGTGAACCAAATGGATCTCGAACTTCACTTCTCGAGTAACTATCAAATTTACTTTGATATGGCTAGGTGTATCAGATAACCATAAAGATTAAATTATACCCCTCTGCAAGTATATAAAGTGATCAGCTTCATTATACCCTATATTATGCATAATACTTAAAAAGCGCGCAATGGCCGAATATACGACCAAAAATTCTCCCCCTTTTTATTAAAAGGTTGTTCTTCTCAGTCTTAGAATTAGAATTTGATTTAGCAATGAAATACAATGATTTCAAAATCTAATCACTTCTCTTTTCTTCTCTTCTCGAACTTATCATATTTACTTTCTTGATCTAGCCGAAACAATTGGCATCGATCTATCAATAATAATTGAATTCTCTTATCTTATCTTCTCTTCTCGAACTTATCAAGTTCTAACAAATATTTGTCTAACCAGAATAATTGGCTAAGACATATCTCAACATGATTCAATAATAGACATGAATTATCTGTACTATTTGCAATCACTAATAGATTCTACGGATGTGAATATCCAATAAAAATTATTCTACAAATATATATTCTCAGAATCACTAAGTCAATTTGAATTAATAAACACACACTAACTGCGAATAATCATCAATAAATTCTCAGACGCGGTCTAATTAATAATAATTAACCACCATAATATTTGAAAAGATATAACTCAAGGTTGAGTTAGAAAACTTGCCTTTCTCATTGATTATTGCTACACAATATACTTATCTACGTTCGAAAGATCTATAACCAATAATATCAGTCTCATAATTAGCACAATAATTTATAACACGTAACACTGTAATTTACAGTCGATACTTCTCTTAGACACATTACCACATAGTCACTTTAGTGTTTATAACCTATATAAACACTCATCAAGTCTAACTAGTTTGGTCTGGTTGGACTTCGGTCTATTCTCGGTGTACTGGTCACCCTATCCGACAATTAACACACTTATTGTCAATTAAATTCGGTCTCAAAGCTTCAATATTATATTAGATAAGTCAAATATCATTAATAATATTTTTCGGAAGCTTTTAATAATTTTCTAACAATTATTATAATTTATAATAATTTTTCAAACACCGGAATCATTCTTAAATGATATATTTGTCAAAATATTAAATTTATTAATATTAACTTAAATATTTTTAAATCACTAATATTCTACTTAAATGATTTTTGAAATAATTAAAATCATTTTTAAACCATCACCATCAATATTTAAATATTAATGAAATTCTTATCAAAATAATAAAAGTCATTAATTATACCTTAAAATATTTTTAAATCATTTTTCTCATTTTTAAATATTTTTAAATCAATAAAATCATTTTTCCATCATTTATTTAATAATTAAATAAATCTAATATCATTAATATTAATTTATTAATGAAAATTCTCCCAAAATATTAAAAGTTACATTTTAAAACTCAAAATATTTTTAAACACTTTATTCTTATTTAAAATGATTTTTATAATATTAAAATCATTTTCTCTAATTTATTTAATATACTAATCAAATAAATTAAATAACATAAATATTTAAATAATTATAAATATTAATGAAAAATATCCCAAATTATTAAAAGTTATTTTTCATAATTTAAAATAATTTTTAAAACCATTGTTGGAAATTTTTAGAATTTATTTTCTATTTTAATCATTTTCCAGAAATTAGGAAAATAAAATTATTAGAAACCGTCCCTATAGGCTATAGCGACACTTGTCTGTCGTGTTAGGTGTTCTTGGGCTCTAGAACACTGACAGCCGGCAAAGCAAGGGTCATTGTTTGACCACGATTAATTCTCAGTCCATATATGTTCTGGGCCACCTTGAATCTTGATCATGTAGTGTTTATGTAACACTACAAGCAACAATTATCATCTAGGTCATATCACATCATAACAAGAAGAACTAGCCTCCTAAACTTACTGTCAGACAGCTCTTGGGTTTTCTAGGTAACCGAGAAACCCAAGCAGCTTCAGGCTACCACTTTCTAGCTCGATAATCTAAGTGTTCCAGTCACGATTTATGTGATCTCATGGTTCAAATCTGTACTCCTTGTGTCAAGGAACATCACTATAACAACAGATCAGTTCAACAACAATAAAACATCCAGATTCAGTGCGGTCAAACATGGTCAGAAACATTGTTCTTACTGTTTCTGGGTTTTCCAGAAATGCTAAGTCATGACCGAATGGCCTACTTTGACTAACATCTACATTCGATCTGTTGATGATTTAAATGATCTAAAGCCATGGATCTAAAGTCCATATAACATGCTACACACTGGTTATCATAACATCAACATAACACATAACACCCGATAGATATAAGCATTGCAACGTGTTGTCAAACACTGATATTTGAATCTTGGGTTACCCAGAATTCATCTGGTCATGTCAGGTCAACAGGTTTTGACCAAGAATAACATGCAATCTAGACATCTAGTGGCTATGATTTCACTGTAGACACTCGAAATTTTCTGCACACCTGTTACTGACATTGCAGGAGGGCAGATTCGTCTTTCGGAGATAACCTGGGAAGACCGCTCACAGCCATTCTGGATACTATCGGAAGTTCAGTCTCAACCTTTAACACACCCGAAATATCATTTCTACTTTGAGATAATAACCGAAGTTTCATCTTTGGCGATAACCCCAAGGAATGTTATTGCAGTTCCGGCGATAACTCCAGAAATGCTTGTTTCAAATGCATGCTATCAGCTTCAATCTTAGACCTCCTGCCGAGGCACTCATACCTCAGACCCGGAGCTAACACCGGGCAGACAGACACATTTACAGATGACCTTGCGGCATTCAAACACTTGCAGCACTCCAATCTCAAATGTAACCCTGAGCAATGTCTGCTTTCAACTTAAATTGGAGATAACCCCGATGAGGAGTCAAACGTCATCTTGCCACCTCAACACATGTGCGTCGTCTCAATGCTTCATACATATATACATACATTCAACAATGTCCTACAAGAACCTAGGAGTTCTAATCTCGAATGACTATTATGTGTGGCAGCACACCGGATAGAATTTGAAGCTTGAAGACCATGGGCATGGTCCCCTCTTCCTGACTTCGTACAACCTCTAATCTCATGTCATTGCGTAACTCTCGACACAAGCGGTCCGAAGAAGGTTTATATACCTCGTTCGGATGCTCGGATTGAAGTTTTGCAAGTTCGAACGGACATTACAGCGCAGGAGTGCATGTACTACGAGACGACGGAACCCGCAGAACCCGGGGCACCTCGGATAGCCGCAAGTTCATCTGTAGCTGCAGCAGGTAAACCTGCGGCTCCCCCCTCTATAAATAGAGGGCTTGGGTTGGCCATTTGAGAAAAAAAGAGAGGCAAGGAAGCCCTCTCCAATTTGCTCCACACCCCATATTGAGTGTTTCCTCATTTTAAACATCTGTCAGCTCACATATAGCTATACTTTTACCGGCGGGAGCTGAGTGTTTATCAATATAGAGTCATAGAAGTCTGCATTGGCAGCCCACTGTAAGCCTTCTCACACTCTATAAAGCCTTTCTCTTCATCTTTGCACACACTATTCTACACATTGAGAGTCGTGTTGTGTGCGTTTGCCCAGACTTCGGTCTGTGGTTTTCATTTCTGTCTGTATACATATACTTATATATGTATATATTTATATATATGGACTAACATTATCGAGTTATGCCACGATTGAGCCTAGACTTATGTCTGGAGAGTTTACTTGCTTTTATATATATATATATATATATATATATATATATATATACATACTTATATATATAACATTCGTATATATCTCGATGAGCCTGGATTTTATATAGGAGCATTTACTGCTTTTATATATATATATATATATATATATATATTATATATATATATATATATATATATATATATATATATATATGTATATTTTTGTCGTGCCTGAGTTTTCTTGAGGCCTTTTACCGCTTTTTTACATTTAGTCTCGCCTAGAGTTTACTCCGTGGCGGTTGATCGTCTTTACTGCTTTATTTACATTTTTGATCCCCCATGAAGTTGCTTCATGGTGGTTGATCATGTCTTTATATATATATTTATCGCTTTTATATATTTACATTTTCGATCCCCCATGGAGTTGCTTCGTGGTGGTTGATCATGTATATATATATATATATATATATATATATATATATATATATATTTACAGCTTTTATATACATAACTGTTTACTGCTTTTCATATAAACTACGGCATCATGTGAGCCTAGGAATCATGTGATCACAGATTCAGGCTATTTAAACTAGATTCGGTTCCCGTGATGTACATTTTTCAGCTGTAAGCAACTTGTATATTATTTACAGTGTCTGAATTTCCTTGGATGGATGTCATGCCCATGAGGAGTTCGACACTGCTGTATATTATTTTCTCGAAGATGACTCGCATCTTGAAAAGAAAATCAAACTAGTCGAACATTTAATAATAAAATGGAAGTATGAAAATGTCTCAATTCCTATTGAGCACAGGGTTTGAAAAACCTATTTTTACAAAACTTCACTGCTATATCTTGATTAAAATTAAATTTTTCTATAAATTCAAACCCTTTGTATATAGGTGAGAACGAGGCCTCGCACTACTTTCAAATAATTGCACATCGATCCACACACACACACACACATTCATATAACAATTTCTTGAAAAGTGGTGGTCACCGTGGCAATACGGATGTCGGGGGGTGCCTAACACCTTCCCTCCGCATAATCAAGCCCCCGAACCCAAATGAATCCCAGTTTCACAGACCTGTTTAGCAGTGCCACATCACTGGGTCAATGTGCAAACCTTTTCCGGTTGCGTTGATGCAACCAGTTAAAAACACCAACTGGCGACTCTTAAAGTCAAATCATCGACATTACGCATGTCGGACCTTTTTTCACTTGTTTTTTCAAAAAAATCTCACCTAACATGAGAACACCAAAGAATAAGTAACGAAAAGGGACAAATAAAAATCCCAACGTCGACAGGTGGCGACACTGCCGGGGACTCCAATAAGAGTGCTTAAGCCGCTATTACAAGCTTTTCAAAATTGTTATATGCATGTGTGTGAATGTTGCATTTATATTTATGATGAATGTGTACGAATGCATTTTACTTACTGCACTGCTAAATATCTATCTATGATATTAGTGCTTCGCACATGTCATCATTTGCATAAATGGTGAGACACGTTGTATGTGAATGTATGTTGTGTGGTTCCTCTATCAGGAGGCTATCTTGTCGGTGTTTGATTACTGGACTCGTAGGGAGACTAATTCCAACGAGGCTCAGGAAAGGCACCACCAGATTCGCTTCAGTTGAAAGACCGGATTAACTTCCCGTCAAGTAGAGAGTACCAACCTCTGATAAACCAAACGCGAAGGAAAGTTTCTTCATGCTTTCCATTTTCAATTACTTGTAAAAGCATTTACATGTAATTTTATTCCATGATCATCTTTAAGTAATGGAAAATATGAAGATTATTTTGTTCATACATGTTATCAAATAACACCCGTTTTTGCAAGACAATATTCCTAAAATGGGCGCATTATAAATAGTATTTACATTATCCCTAAGACTAAACTACATAGTTATTTTGTTCTCGTTGAAGTAATAAGGTTGTAATCTTGTATATGGACTACAGTTTAAAGCTTCTAGATCATTTAAATAACATATAGATTTAATGTAGTGGCCGGTCAAAGTACCATGGTCAAGCACGAAATCGGTTTTCTGGGTAACCCAGAAAACCTATGAACATGGTTTCTGAAATGCTTTGACCGACATGGATCTACTTGTTGTGATGTTGGTAGAATTGTTTTATGTAATGAATATGTTCCTTGACATGCTGGCTACAACCTGGAAGTCTGAAATCACATAAACATCAACAGGAGTTCAAGTTGTGGAAGCCCAAATATGAACAGTCGAACTGTTCTTCATTTCTGGGCAAACCAAGAAATGAAGAACAACTCTGACAGCTTGTTTTTTAGCGTAGATCTTACTTTTGGTACATGTTTTGACCCTATTTGTTGTTAGATCTTATAGTATTACAGTAGTACTATAACATCAAACCATTATATTGCACGGATAACATTAAGATCAAGGTTTAAATCGTGGTCAAAGTAGCACCCTCGAAACTGCCTTTGAATGTCTTGGTTTGCTGAAGAACACCTATAGTGACACTTTTGTCACTATAGGTACCTTTAGCGACAGACTGTGTAATTTTAATTAATTTAATTTCCAAAATTATTTAAAAATAGAAATTTATTTCTGAAAATTACAAAAACTATTTTAAAAATTATTTTAAGTTATAAAAATTAAATTTTAATAATTTGATATATTTTTCATAAATATTAGTATTCATTTAAATATTATTTATATTTAATTTATTTAATAAATGCATTAAATAAATTAATTAAAAATGATTTTAATATATTAAAATCATTTTAAATGATAATATGGTATTTAAAAATATTATAAGTTATAAAATATAACTTTTAATATTTTAAAGCAAAATTTATTAATTATTTAATATTAATGATATTAGATTTATTTAATAATTTTAATAAAAATTAAATTTAAAAATAATTTTAATATTAAAAAATCATTTTAAATGAAAATAAAGATTTTAAAAATATTTTAAGTTATAAAATATAACTTTCAATATTTAAAGGTAAATTTTATTAATTAATTATTATTAATGAGATTAAAGTTATTTAATAATTATATTAAATAAATTAGTTTAAAATGATTTTAATATTATAAAAATTATTTTAAATAAAAATAAAATGTTTAAAGATATTTTAAGTTATAAAATATAACTTTTAAATTTAAAGGATAATTTCATTAATAATTTAATATTAATGATATTAAGTTAATATTAATGATATTAAATTTATTTAATAATTATATTAAATAAATGGCTTTAAAATGGTTTTATTAATTTAAAAATCATTTAAAAGGATATAAATGAATTAAAAATATTTTAAGTTATACTTAATGACTTTTAATATTTTGATAAATAGAACATTAATATTTTAATATTAATGGTAATTATTTAAAATGATTTTAAATGTTTTTAAAATTATTTAAGTGTTTAAAAATATTTTGAGTTATTATAAATAACTTTAATATTTTGGCCATAGTTTCATTAATAGTTTAATATTAATTAAATATTAATGATAATAGAATTGTTTAATATTTAAATCATTTAATAATGATTCTAGTGTTTGAAAATTTATGATAAATTATAATAAATATTTAGAAATTATTATAAGTCATTTAAAAATAATATGACTGATACTTACATATATTGAACTTCAGAATAGAGTCTTAGACTCGATAATTACCCGATTAAGTCGTCAGTACACCGACATGTTTCAGAAATTGATCTGGACTTAGATATTTTGATTATATTAGTGTTTGTTTATGATTCAATGACTGTTGAATATATGTGACAATGTGATTAGGTTATGTACTGACTGCATATAGCAGTGCTATGTTCTACGATATGTTATTCTAATTAGTAAAATGATCTTATTACTGATATGTTATTATACAAAAGATAAAATCTAAGTTGTGTATTGTAAGCAGCAGACCAGGCAAGTATCCTACCTTTGCATTTCCTTTATGCAATGGACAGAAGTATGAAAGTTTCAGAATTATATTATTATTGTACCAGGTTATTAACCCTATTATATATATATATATATATATATTCGATCATTGATTATCAACATGGTATTATATTGTAATTCAGATATTTATTCTGTTCGTTAATTTCTATATATGGTTATACAAGTGTCCCCACTTGGATAATCATTGTATTTAAGTGTACCAATTGATTGCCAGTATGTATACAGTAAGTAAAAGTCGTCTAAGCTATTTGATCAGCTAGACACAAATTTAGAAATATCGTTGAATATGATAAAACCTTTTTGTATCCAATCAAATTGTTTTGGTTCAGATTATCGACTAAGTATGAACATCCCGAACATGGGAAAACTTTTATGCGCCCAAGGCGGACAGAGTGAACGATAATATCATTCTTGCATGTAGTATTGATCAATCAATCTGAGGCATAACGGGCCGATCACCCGTGCGCTCGTAAGTTATGATGATTTTGCGGATGAAGTTCTGTTAAACCTATTCGAAAATTGAAAATAATGTTCATAGTATGTCACTTTAACCCTATTTATAGTCAGTACGTAGTTTCAAAAATTTGATAGAGAGTTGTTATGTTATTATTATCGGTTCAGATTACTTCACAACTATTGATTTGTTGTAGAAGGGTAGTACAAAGAAAATATTTAATCCTTACAGCTAATATTTATAATTGTTATTAGTTGCTGGGCACTCAAATGCTCATCCTTTCTTAATTCAAATGTTTTTAGCTAAGCGTGAACAACCAGAAGGCTCTGCCAAGAACAAAGGAAAAGGGAAAGTTGTTGAATGAGTGTTATGCTATATATTATGTAATCGTTTGGTTTTATTAAGATGAGAATAATATATATTATTTATCATGTATTGTAATGAATGTTTAAAGGTTGCGTACTTAGGAATAGACTCTGATGTGTAAATTAAGTTTAATAATTGTATTATTGTTATTATTATTAGTATTATTCCGCTCATAGAAATGGACTCGTGAAGCACCGAGTTCGGGTTTCAAGTACCTGAATTTGGGGGCTTTACATGGAATAAGATTCCATGTTTCCTAGAATAAAGGAGTTTATTCACATATGGAATATGATTCCATGTTTTCTAAAATTAAAGATGTTTAATTTTGATAAGGAATATGATTCAACATATTTTATTTTTCCAGCAATTTTAATTTAAAATAAAGGAGTTTATTTTGTACTTAAAATTGGATTCCTTATTAATTAAAATAAAGGAGTTTATTTTGATTTGGAATTTGATTAAAAATAAAGGAGATAATTTTATTCAAAATTGGATAAAATAAAATAAAGAAATTTATTATGATTTAAATTTTATTTAAATAAAGGAGTTAATTTTATTTCAAAAATTAGATTTTAATAAATTTGAAATTGCCCATTAAATTGATATTGATGCATATATAGAATAGATTTATTATTCATGGGATGAATTTATTTATTGATCCATATGTTGATGTGTATGATAATAAATAGGATTGATTATGAACTATTAACTAATGTGATTGGATTTTATTTTAGTTGGATGCATGAATGTATGCGTTTTATTAAATGGGATCTGCGCACCTCGTCTTCTCTAATTTTTCTTAATGTAAATTCTATCGCCTCCTATGTACTTCCCCTTGATTGCTGGTCAAGGTTTCTATTTATTTTAAATAATTTTGTAAAGGAATAGTTAGAATTAATATTAAAGAATTGGAGATCAAGGAGCAAGGAGCGCTTGAAGACCCGTTTGTAATGGAGCCCGGGTTTAAATGTAATAGTTATATTTACATTTAATTCTTGCACCCTAGGTTTGACCTTTTGGTTCGCTTGGTGACTCTAGTGAATTAAATTAACTAGAATAATGTCCATAATCAATCCGGGTAGAATATAGTATTCTATATGTCCATGCTTATACAATATATATATATATATATATATAAATATATATATATATATATATATATATGTGTGTGTGTGTGTGTGTGTGCACGCGCGCGCGCTAAACAAGATGAGACAAATTAATGACATTAAAATCCCACAATTTTTTTTATATTAAGTCTTAAGCGTTCCAAGATATTTGGAATATCGAACGCCACCTTCTAGCATGATAAAATTAATAGAGTATTAAATATTTAATATGAGTTTGTTGTGTCACCATAAGGCAAGTATTAAGTATTTAAGATGTTAATTTATCACATTTAATGCTTATAAAGAAAATTGAACAATATTGTTTTGTTGTGTCACAACAAGGACAATATTTTTATTTTTTTGAATATATGGAAGTGCGAGGTTGGACTTAACTTAGATAATTTGATTCGGATGTGCCACCACTTGATCGAAATAATCTAAGAGGTAAAATAAAAGGAGTTGTAGACACTTGAAATTTTCTGCACGCCTGTTACTAACATTGCAGGAGGGCAGATTCGTCTTTCGGAGATAACCCTAGAAGACAGCTCACATCCATTTCGGATACTACCAGAGATCAGTCTCAAAACCCAGGGCACACACCGGGAACCTCATTTCCAACCCCGAAACACACACCAGAAGGATCATTTCCAACCTCGGAGATAACTCCGAGTTTTGTCCTTGGCGATAACCCTAAGGAATGTTGTTCGCATTTCCGGCGATAACTCCGGAAATGCTTGTTTCAAATGCATGCCACCAGCTTCAAGCTCAGACCTCCTGCCGAGGCACTAATACCTCAGACCCGGAGCTAACACCGGGTAGACAGGCACTCTCACAAGATGACATTGCGGCATACAAACAAGTAGTCCAATCTCAGATGTAACCCTAAGCAACGTCTACTTTCAACTCAAACCGGCGATAACCCCGGCGAAGAGTCAAACATCATCTTGCCACTTCAACACTTTCGCGTCATCTCAAAACTTCATACATACATACATCCAACAATGTCCCACAAGAACTGAGGAGATACAATCCTGAGTGACTATTACGCATGGCAGTACAACGGATAGAATTTAAAGCTTGAAGACTATGGGCATGGTCCCCTCTTTCTGACCTCGTACAACCTCTAATCCATGTCATTGCGTAACTCTCGACACAAGCGGTCTGAAGAAGGTCACATATACCTCGTTCGGATGCTCTGATTGAAGTTCTGCAAGTTCGAGAAGACATTATAGTGCATGAGTGCACGTACTTCGAGACGATGGGACCCACGAAGCCCAGTGACACCTCGACCAGCTGCAGGTGCAACTGCAGCTGCCGCAAGTACACCCGTGGCCATCAGTCTATAAATATAAACCTTGGGCCATCCATTTTAAGAGGGAGAGAGCGAGAAAAAAATGAGGAAGCCCTGTCCAATTTTCTCTGTACACACCCATATTAAGCGTTCCTACATTCGAAACATCTGTTAGCTCACATATAGCTATACTTTTATCCGGCGGGAGCTGAGTGTTTATCCATATAGAGTCATAGAAGTCTACATTAGCAGCCCACCATAAGCCTTCTTATATTCTATAAAGCCTTTCTTTTCATCTCTGCATACACTATTATACACATTGAGAGTCGTGTTATGTGTGTATGCCCGAACTTCGGTCCGTGGTTTTCATTTTTGTCTATATATATATATACTTATATATGTATATATTTTATATATGGACTAACATTATCAATTTATGCCTCGATTGAGCCTAGACTTATGTCTGGAGCGTTTAATTGCTTTATATATATATATATATATATATATATATATATATATATATATATATATATATATAATTATATATGCATATATCTCGATGAGCTTGGATTTTATATCTGGAGCATTTACCCGCTTATATATATATATTGTGTTTACTGCTTTTATATATATATGTATATATATATATTTACATTTCTGTCAGGCCTGGAGCTTACTTCGTGGCTTTTTACAGCTTTATTTACATTTCGTCCTGCCTGGAGTTTACTTCGTGGCAGTTGATTGTTTTCACAATTTTATTTACATTTCGTCCTGCCTGGAGTTTACTTCGTGGCAGTTGATTGCTTTTACAACTTTATTTACATTTTGTCCCACCTGGAGTTTACTTCGTTGTGGTTAATCATGTCCATATATATATATATATTTACCGCTTTTATATATTTACATTTCCGATCCCCCATGGAATTGCTTCGTGGTGGTTGATCATGTCTGTATATATATATTTACAAATTTTTTATATATATAATCGCCATCGCTTTCCATACAAACTGCAGTATCATGTGAGCCTAGGAATCATGTGATCACAGATTCAGCCTACTGAATCTAGATCTGGTTCCTATTATGGAGATTTTTCAGTTGTAAGCAGCTTGTACATTATTTATAGTGTCTGAATTAACTTGGATGGCTGTCATGCCCATGAGGAGTACAACACTACTGTATATTATTTTCTCGAAGATGCTTTGCATCTCGAAAATAAAAGCAAACAAGCCGAACATTTTAATAATAAAATGGAAGTATCAAAGGCCTCAATTACTATTGAGCACAGGGTTCGAAAAACCTCTTTTTAGAAAACTTCATTACTATATCTTGCTTAAAACTAAAATTTTCTATAAATTCAAACCCTTTGTATATAGGTACGAACGAGGCCTCGCACTACTTTCAAATAATTGCACATTGACCCACACACACACACACACATTCATACAATAGTTTCTTTAAATGTGGTGGTCACCGTGGAAACACGGATGTCAGGGGGTGCCTAACACCTTCCCTCCGCATAATCAAGCCCCCAAACTCAAATGAATCTCGATTTCATAGACCCGTTTAGCAGTGTCACATCACTGGGTTAATGTGCAAACCTTTTTGGTTGCGTTGGTGCAACCAGTTAAATACACCAACTGGCAACTCTTAAAGTCAAATCGTCGACATTATACATGTCAAACCTTTTTCACTTTGTTTTTTCAAACAAAGTCTCTTCATGCCTTCCATTTTCAATTACTTGTAAAAGCATTTTCTTGTAATTTTATTCCATGATCATCTTTATGTAATGGAAAATATGAAGATTGCTCATGAGTATATGTTATCAATTAACACCCGATTTTGCAGGACAACATTCCTAAAACGGACATATTATGATAACATTTACATTACCCTAAGACTAAACTACATAAGTCTTTTGTAGGGAAATCATGGGCTCATACTCCGCTCAAAATCCAAAAGGCCATACGTCATGTACCAATCATGTCTTCGTCTGACTACTCTAATCCTGTTTCTCGTGAAGAATTTGACGGATTAAGTCAGCAAATCACAAATTTGGCTGTCTTGCTTAAAGAATTACATCAGTCCACTCAAGGTAAAAAGATGCCTTCACATACAGAATCCTTTACACAAGGAGGAACATAAGGTCTAAATAAAACAAATCTAAAACCTCCGTTGGATACGACCAACAAAGACCTTGAAAGTACCCATCTCAAAGGAGATCTAGACACCAGTGATATCAGAAAAAAAGTACTCCAAAATGAGGAAACTATCCGTGTTCTCAAAGGGATTGGAACACATGGAAGTGTTTCATATGCTGACCTTTATATCTTCGCTGGTGTCCATTATCCAGAGAAATTTAAAACCCCTAATTTTGAAAAATATGATGGATTAGGGGATCCTTATACACATTTAAAGGTGTTCATTGGAGAACTTGGATCTTATGCGGAAAATGAAAAGCTCAGAATGCAGCTGTTCCAAAAGAGTCTGACTGGAGAAGCCCGTTCATGGTATACCAGATTAGACAACTCAAAGATCCATAGCTGGGAAGAGCTAGCTCATGCCTTCCTCACCCAATACAGTTTTAAATCTCAGATGGCTCCTGACCGGTACCAAATTACCAAGGTCAAGAAACAGTTTAATGAGTCTTTTAGAGAGTATGCTCAAAGGTGGAGGCGCCTTGCAGCTCAAGTTATTCCTTCCATGATAGAGTCAGAAATGGTCATGAAATTCATAGATGTACAGGAAGCTCCTTTCTATGAGAGAGTCTTAGCTGGTATTGGCAAATTATTTTCTGAAATGATCAAGCACGGAGAGATGGCTGAAATGGGATTAAAGTCTGGTAAAATTTAAGACCTAGCCGCTCTTCAAGCAGTTGCTGAGCACATCCAATCCGGTTCTTATGGAAACAATCCCCAGAGGGTCCATAAAAAGAAAGAGGAGGATGTTTCCTTGATACTACAAGGTCAAAAAGGCAATCAAAACATGCCTATACAGAGGAGAAACTACTCTCCTTTTTAAGCACAATCTTCAAACCCTCCATTGCCTAAAAGTGGAGAAGTAAAAGCGCCCTTACGCTCACACCCTTAGGGGACTCGCCGAGAATATTCTTGCTCATCCGACTACTCGAAGAAAATTACACATCTTCTTCCACCAAACCAACCTTAATGGGAGGGGTTTTAATGCTACTCGAAGTGTGCTTATCATGCCGAGCACCGGACATGATACTCAAAATTATTGGGCCTCAAACACAAGATTCAAGATTTAATAGAGACAATCGTGAGATCATGGTCACCAAACCAGATCAACCTCACGCAGAAGACAACCCTCTTCCTCAACACAAAGAAGAAGAGGTCAACATGATTAGTTGGAGCACTGGATAGAATTCCAATTCTAATGATGAATCATCCCAAACCCTCAAAGACGGTGTTGACAGATGGGGTTATGCAAAGTTCCAATTTACCATGGAATGAAAGATGAAAGCTCTTTGCAAGCAAATTGAGCAATTGGCAGAACTGGTGACTCACCAGAATTAAGTCACATGCCAATTAATCAGATAGGAGCATGCTTATCTCCTTCCTTTTGTTATGAATGCTCCATCACCAACTTCAGAAAGTGAAGCTATGGAGGATAAGGTTGCTAAGAGAGCAAGTGCTAAAGCCCATCGGGATTTTGCAAATCAAAGGGAATTTACCTATCTAGGCCAATCTATGGAGGAGATATTGCAAATGTTGATCAATGAAGGAAGAATTACCTTCCTTCTGCCTCCAATTAACCCCCGTCCAAGACGGTTTAATTCTGATGAAGTGTGTCAGTATCATTCACATTCTTGTGGTCACAGCACATAAGAATGATGGGCACTCCACCATCTCATTTAGAATCTTATTGATAGCGGTGTCCTGCAACTAGCAGATGATTACACTGTACAAATCAAGAGTGGGAATGCATGTCCTACCAAATTGAAGGGATCAGTAGCAGTTATATTCGAAGTGGATGATAAGACTGTCAAAGTATTTCCCATACAACCAATTCAACTCAAAGGAGCTGACAATCCTTTGAAAGTGGCCGCACCCGAGCCAATTTCTTTACCATTCAGACCACAACATCTTGTTGTCAGCTTACACAAAGTTCCATGGAATTATGGAGAAGCTGAAGGATCCACGTCTCATATTACTGCTATAGTGTCGAGGGAAAATCCACTGTATCTTCCTCAACGGGTTATGAAACTTGCTTGCAAAGCAAAGGGGAAGATTCCCATGGAGAAGATTGAAAAATTCCTCCACACTATGGGCCATAATGAAGCCAAGGTGGTTTTAAGCTTGCGAGAAGCTCCACACCAGATACCTATATTGGACTTGGTTTTCTCCTCTGAAGATCATCGGAAGATCTTATTGAAGGTTTTGGAAGAAGCCTACTTACCAAAATCAATGGATGTGGAAAAATTTCAACATCTGGTTGATCATATTTTCAACAACAATGTGATATCCTTCACTGATGAAGACATACCACCCGAAGGGACCGATCATTGCAAGCCATTACACATTGCAGTTTTGTCTTCCTGGTACATGCTAGCTGGAGTTTTGATAGATGGAGGCTCATCTCTAAATATCTGTCCTTATGCCACCTTGGTAAAGATGAATGTCAATCTCAAGCGGATCCAAAGCAGCCATACGGTTATCAGAGCTTTTGATGGATCCCAACGAAATTCTGTTGGAAAGATTAAGTTGCCAATTGAGATTGGTCCAAATACATTCAATGTATCCTTCCACGTCCTCAAGATAGATTCAGGATACAACCTGTTATTGGGGAGACCATGTATACAAATGGTTTGAGCCATTCCCTCCACATTACATCAACAACTCAAATACATTGTCAATAACAGTCTGGTCACTATCAACGCTGAGCTGGAATGTCCTGAACAAGGAGCTCTACCAATCATCAGCTTCAATTCGTGAAGTTGAACCCTACCTTTTTATACTCGGAAGTGAGTACCACGTAATACCATTCTATTCGAGCGCCACTTCCCATACCCAAGATTTCTGCCGAGGTTATGTCGGCCACTCAAGAAATGATGTTATTGGGTCATCAACCTGGACAAGGGCTTGGTAAAAATCAACAGGGTATTAAGCACCCTATTCAAGTGTCCAGTCAAATTGGAACAGTCGGACTAGGCTATTCTGCCAGCTCCAGTCATTGGAACCGTCATAAGCACAAAAAGGTTCGTCAAGCTTCCGCCCCACGACGATTTTCTCTACCTTTACCTCATGAGTTGATACAATCTCCAGTAAAGGTGTCAGCCCATGTTGTGGCCATGCTGTTTCCTAAACCAGTGCCAATCAAAGCAAAAAAGGTGTTGATTCCTGATCCCGAAGTGGAAGAAAAGGAACAAAAATGTAAACATGACATCACCTTGATGATTTCAGGCCTACGTGTCATTGTTCATGATGAACATACAAACATATATACCCCAGACGATGATTGCCCAAATTTTATGGTTATCATTTAGGAGAAGGAGGACAATGACGATCCCTCCATCACTGCAGTTCTTCAGGACTTTGCCCTCGATAATTGGAGCAGCACTCCATACATTGGTCAATGAGGGTAAAATGGGCAGAAAAACCCCTATGCCCTATAGATAACTTTAATTGCTTGCTTTTCTTTTTTACAAAGATAGTAGTTATTTTATCAAGTACATGCTAACACTTTGTATGATCAAACAGTTGCATATATTAAGTGAAAGCATATTTTGTTTTCAGACTCAATTTAGATGTGCATGTATTTTGTCGATGAGGTGCCTTCTCTCCACAAGGGTCAGAACTTTGATGCAAAGTGGACTCAGATTGATGGATATACAATAGGACATTGAGACACCTCAGGAGATTAAGGAATGGGTCGCAGACAAACCTAAACCCAATCTTGATCAAACCACTACTTTCAATCTTTGAACCTTAGAAAACCTTAAGCTAATCCAGATTGGTTCAGACCTTACCACAAATCAGTGGAATGACATGGTTGCACTATTAACCCAATTCTAAGATGTATTTGCATGGTCTCATGAAGACATGGTGGGTTTGTCCACTGACATTGTTCTTCATCGCCTTCCCATTAAAGAAGGATTCAAGCCAGTTAGGTAAAAGCTCAGGTGATTGAAACCTGAATGGAGTTTAAAAGTTGAAGAAGAAATTGTGAAACAATTTCAAGCTGGCATTATCATGGTGTCTACATATCCGGAGTGGATATCCAACATTGTTCCCGTGCCTAAACCAGGAGGAAAGGTACGAGTCTGCGTGGATTACCGAGATTTGAACAAAGCTTGCCTTAAATATAGCTTTCCCGTGCCATTTATCCACATTCTTATTGACAACACTGCTCAATATGGCATGTACTCCTTTGCTGATTGCTTTACGGGGTACCATCAAATAATGGTCACTGAGGAGGACCGTGAGAAAACTGCTTTCATCACGCCTTGGGGGACTTTTTGCTACAGACGGTTGTCATTCGGCCTCATCAATGCCGGGGCAACTTATTAGTGAGTTATGATGGCTCTTTTCCACGATTTAATGCATAAAGATATAGAGATCTACGTGGATGACATCATTATCAAATCCCGAAAAGAGGATGACCACTTAGACCATCTCAGAAAGCTTTTGAACAGGTTGCGCAAGTACAACTTCAAGTTGAATCTAGCCAAGTGCGCCTTTGGTGTTAAGTCAGGCAAGTTACTAGGTTTCCTAGTCAGCCACAAAGGGATTGAACTGGATCCTACCAAAATCCAGGCCATTAGGGAAATGCCCATTCCTCAGGCAGAGAAGGAAATACGGGGATTTTTGGGAAGAATTAACTTCATTAGCAGGTTCATTTCTTAACTCACAGCAACCTGTGAGCCCATCTTCAAGCTATTAAGGAAGAACTCCTCCATGAAATGGAATGATGAGTGTCAAAAAGCCTTCCTCACAATCAAAGAGCAGTTGGTTAACGCTCCTATTTTGGTACCACCCAGGGATGATGTTCCCCTATTCATGTACATGTCCATTAATGACAATGCCATGGGCTGTATGCTGGGGCAAAAAGATGATAGAGGCCAAGAACGAGCTATCTATTACATTAAAGAAAAGATTCAAAGATCGATCGGTGAACACAAGTACACTCTGATTGAGAAAACTTGTTGTGCTTTACCATGGGCTTCCATGAGGTTACAACATTACCTCCATGGTCACACAACCCATCTCATATCCCGCGTGGATCCTCTCAAGTATGTGTTCAGTAAGCCCATACTGAATTGTCAACTATCCAGATGGCAGTTGATCCTATATCATTTTGACATCGTCTATGTGACACAAAAGTCTGTCAAAGGTCTAGGAATTGTGGATCAACTGGCCGCCGCACCTGCAGGGGATTACAAAACCTTGGAAACATACTTCCCCGATGAAGGGGTAATGACAGTTCAGCAATAACATCAGTATGATACATGTCATACGTGGAAGATGTATTTTGATGGAGCTGTTAACACAAAAGGTTCTGGAGTTGGAGCAGTTCTAATATCCAGTATGGGGGAGCAGTATCCCGTCGCCGTCAAATTGCAGTTTGTCAGCACCAACAACACAGCTGAGTATGAAGGTTGTATCATGGGGCTAAAACTTGCCCGTTCAATGGGCGTCGGGTGGTTAACTGTCTTTGGAGATTTAGAGTTGGTAATCAGACAATCCACGTGAATCTATCAAACCAAAGAATTACATTTGTTGCCTTACCATCGGCAAGTTTTACAGATGGCTTTGGAGTTCGAAGAAATCTCCTTTCTACACATTCCTCGTAATAGGAATGATTTTGCAGATGCATTAGCAACGTTGGCCTCATTGGTTCACATACCTAAAAAGGAAAACATGCTAAGCATTACATTTGCACTGCAAAAGGCCTCAATCTATTGGAACTACGTTGGAGAAGTATCGGAAGAACTACCTCATCCATAACCCTTGGTATCAATACATCAAGGAGTATCTACGAGATGGATCTACACCCGTTGAGGCGAGCCTAACTGAGAAGAGGTTGATTCATCGACTTGCTATGAAATTTTACCTGAGCGGAGATGCACTCTACAAAAGAGATGCAGGATTAGGTCTCCTTAGATGTCTGGATAAAGACCAAGCTCAGAGGCTCATGGATGAGATCCATGGTGGAGTATGTGGCCCTCACATAAGCGGACCCCTACTTGTCAAGAAGATCCTCATAATAGGGCATTATTGGCTTACACTCAAAGCTGACTATGATGATCACGTCAAGAGATGCTATCAATGCTAGATTAATGGGAATGCTATCCATGCCCCTCCAAGGGAACTCCACAATATGAGTTCGCCATGGCCCTTCTCAATGTGGGGAATGGACGTGATCGGGCCCATCGATCCCAAAGCTAGTAATGGACATCGATTCATATTCATCATGATCGACTACTTCACCAAATGGGTAGAAAAAGCATCCTTCCCCAGGGTTACTAAAGAAGTCATCAATGCTTTCATTAGAAACAATTTTGTCTGTCGATATGGACAACCAGAGGTCATTGTGTCAGACAATGCTAAGAACCTCAACAACAAAATGATGGAGGAGTTATGCTAAAAATTCCACATCAAACACCTTAACTCTGTCATCTACCGTCCAAAGATGAATGGTGCTGTTGAAGCGGCTAATAAAAACATCAAGAAGATCATGAAGAAAATGTCCGCCAATCACAAAGGATGGCCCCACGACCTCTTGCCTCGACGACTTTATTAGCCTATAGAACTTCCATGCGCATTTCCACCGGGCAACCCCTACTCATTATCCTATGGGATGGAAGCAGTGCTCCCCATAGAGGTGGAAATGAAATCCCTCAGAGTGTTGATGGATGCTCAGTTGGATGAAGACCAATGGGTACAAGACAGGTATCACCAATTGTCTCTAATAGACGAAAGGCGAGCTGCGACTATCTTCCATGGTCAGTTATATCAGTAAAGGATCACACGATCCTATAACAGAAAAGTCCAGCTATGGTAGTTTAAATAACATGACTTGGTTTTAAAGAATATCATTGACAACCAAGATCAGTCTAAGGGAAAATTCACTCCTAATTGGGAAGGCCCATTTGTTGTCAAGGAAGTATTGACAGGAGGTGCTCTCAGATTGCAGGAAATGGATGGCGATGAATTTCCACAGCTTATCAACTCGGACACAGTGAAATGGTACTATGTCTGAACTTACCATCAAACAAACATCCTGGTTTTGATCATCAAATCACCTGTCATTTCGATTTTGAACTGTTTCCTTCCTACATACTTTTCCGCCCCTCAGGGAAACATACACTTCAAACCAGCAGCCTGGTTTCACCTCAGTTCAAACATTTCACACAATTTTGGTTATCCTGAAGATGGGATTAAACCTTTCACACCTATAGTTTATCCGAAAGACGGGATTAAACTTTTCTACGCTTGCAGTTTGTCCTGAATACGGGATTAAACTTTTTTCCACACCGGCAGTTTATCCCCAGTATGGGATCAAACTTTCTTGTCCCCACAGTATAGCCTACACATGGGATTCATGGGATTCACACTTCTCTTTGGTTGCAATTCGTCTTGAGGGGAGAACTACGTCGACCTGATCTCCCTGATACTCGTGAGTACATAGGCAACCATATTCTATATGGCCCGGTCACAATTAAAAAGAACAACAAAAACATTTTCTGCCCTTTCTCTATAAAAAAACAACCACAAAAACATTTATACACCTATCTGCTTTTCACATTCAGCGTTGAACCTCTTACACCAGGTTCGAACTACGCAGACTTGATCTTTTCTTTAATAGGAGTACGTAGGCAGCAATTCATGGTTCAGTCTAACCCCTACCAGAACAAAAATACTTGTTACGCGGTATTGGGATCAACCTTCAATCCACCACATTTCATCGGTTTCAGATCAAAAGGATGGAATTACCCAACCTCTTCTCACAGATAGAAGATTCGGTGACCATCTAAGCTGCGATCGTGCCTCAAAGAGCAATACCAACCCATAAGAGATGGAATTAACTAGGCTTCTCACAAATAGAAGTACTGGCGACCATCTGTGGTGCGGTCAATCTTAGAGAGGAAAAACCACCCTCCTCTCCACTTTTTCATACAGATACCAATCCCAAGACACCAAAGATGGTAGGGATATACATAAATCAATGATCCGTTCTAAGAGATCTTGTGACGTCTAAATGTCCACCTATCAAAGATAAGTTCAGAATGCATCAAGATCACAAGGCCCTGAAGAAACAGGCAAATATCAAGCAAGTATCAAGGCATAACTAAAAGGGAAGTGAATCAAAATATATTTCCCTGCCATACATAATATTGTTTGATATATACATATGTGTTGTACATGACAAAATGGCTAAGCTAGTCTGTGCAGGAAAATACAAAGCTATCTACAGATCTGTGTGTATGCGGACTATCAGATCTAACATGGCATCCCTCTCTAGAGAAGGAGGTAGCGCTGCAAGCTCCTGCCCAAGGGTATCTACACGAGCTAGTAGATCAGAGGCTAACTGCATGATGGCATAATGCTCATTAATGTAAGCACTCATCTTCAAGAAGACTAACACTCATCCGGGATCTCATCAAGTATCCGTCTCAGAATGGCCACATCCCTAGCAGATAAGGCGACATCCCTCTCCATAATCAATGCATCCCTGGCTGATCTAGCCTCATCCCTCTCTAATAGAGCGGTATCTCTCTCATCAAGAGCTGTCAACATCGCGGCCCTAGCCTGATCTCTAACATAGGTCATCAGATGTAAGCTTTGCTCCAAATGTTGTGCTGAATACTGAGTAACAGTGGCACTCGGGGTGGGAGAATCCATCACAAACGGTGGAAGCCTAGCAGTCAAATCCTCCTCAGTGGGAATATCAGCCTCCTCTATAGGCTCCTCATCTTCGGAATCAGTCCCCTGCACTGTGGATACTGCCGCAGCCGATGCAATCTCTGTCTCCATTCATGCAGAATACTCTGCAGAACAACCCAGATGACTGACAGAAAACTCATCCAGCTCTCGCTGATCCCAACAGGCATACAACCTAGATCTGTCCTTCGCTGATAAATGGTGTGAAGCGAAGCGCTGACTCACTACCTCCTCATAAGGGTGAAAATCATAAAACTGGTCATACTGACACATCACGGCCAATGGGTGGTAAGTAATCATGCCCCTCAATCCAGCTAGAAGGACATAATCCATGCCCGAAGCATGAGTAATGAAGCTGTAGGGTGAGTTAAGCCTTGAACATGGCAATATAGCAAACAGATCTCCGATCCCTGCTAAGAAAGTTGACCAAGATGCAGCATCTGTACACTCCGCAGGCTGAAACGAGTACGACATGGCTATATCATGTGTGAAACAATACCCATGCCGTCTAAATGTGCCAATCGGTCTCAAGTGTGATATAAACCACACATACAAAGACGACGAAGCTACTGTGAACACTCCTCGGGATAAGTGCAAAGAAAGATGTAGTCGACCTCGTAGTCTCTCGCAATGATCATCCAGATAATGGTATGACCCTCCCTGAGAGCTCTCACTGCCATGATGACGCTGATATCCAACTTATCCATGTACCGCGGCATGAAGACGTATGACAATACGCATAAGAGCAGTACATCCACTCTGACTGAACGCCAATGGTCCTCCGGTGTGGTGAAATCCCCGAAATGCCATGCATAACTATAATCAGAGCCATATCTGTCAAACAGAAAACGCTGGGATATCACGTGGTCGGATGTAATCTCGTTCTGTACCACTCTATGCCTCAATCCGGTGAGGGTCATGAACTGTCTACTCATGTCTCCGATCGCCATGTGAACGCAAGGTCTGTCCAGTGGCAGCATTGTCAACCATGCATACTCCTCCAAAGTAGGAGTCAACTACTACGTGGGTCCCACACCTCCAGCTCGCTCCAATTAGAGTTGCAAAGGAGGTCTCACAAGCTGAAAAGGCCAAATCAAGAATAAAAATGCTACGCGATTGAGCGAAATAGCTTGGAATCCTGGTCTCTTGCGGGTCAGAGTTAATCTCTCGTCGTCTCAATGGTATTCGCCTGAATGCATGGTATACTATACCAATGACCTCAGTTTTCACAGATCATGCTCGGCAATACCCCACAAAGGTTCAATGCCATCATTGCAGGGTCACAACCCTAAAACCTCCCTGGCGGGGGTTACAACACTGAAGCCACGAAATGCTAATGTATCCCCGGTGGGAGTTACAATGCCGAAGTTACAAACTGATAAAGTTTCCCCGACGGGGGTCACAACGTAAATCTTTCAAGCATCCACGTATCCCCGGCGGGGGTTACATCGCATTCTCAACCATTGATATACACATCAATGAAGGTTAAGCAGCCTTGATGTCATATCAGCCGATGGCAAGTAAACCCATCGAAGTAACTTATACAAGTATCCCTGGTGGGGGTTACAACGCAATGTGATCATTGACACATACATAAATCAAGGTCAAGAAACCTTGACAATGCACCCAGCAGGGATCTATTCGGTGATACACACATCAACGAAGGTCGGGCAACCCCGACAACAACAGACTTTTGGCATTAACTCTGACAGGATGAGGGAATATGTTATACACATCCTTAAACAAACAAAGCTTTATCCCCACAGATCTCTTATACACAAGAGGTACTTCTATGGAATATAAGCCAGTGTCTAGGATTCGAGACTTTGGTGATAGCCCCAACGTCAACATCTTTGAAGACTTGGATCACATGTCCAAGCCATCACTGATTGTCATCCCGACAGGATTACCAGGGAACCGACAATCATTGCCATCATGCATCATACATTTGCATCATGTTGCTACACATAGCATCATGTTTATCTTGATTGCATTTCAAGTGTCTAGGATTCTTTATCCTATCCATGCCTTGCATTGCATGAATACGATAAAGAGGGGCATCTGTAGACACTCAAACTTTTCTACACGCCTGTTACTAACATTACAGGAGGGCAGATTCGTCTTTCAGAGATAACCCTGGAAGTTAGCTCACATACATTAGGATACTCTGGGAGATCGGCCTCAAAACCAGGACACACACAGAACCTCATTTCAACCGAAAACACACATCGAAAGGATCATTTTAAACCTCAAAGATAACCCCGAGTTTTGTCCTTGGCGATAACCCCAAGGAATGTTGTCCGCATTTCCGGCGATAACTCCGAAAATGCTTGTTTCAACTGCATGCCATCAACTTCAAGCTCAGACCTCCTACTGAGGCACTCATACCTCAGACCCGGAGCTGACACCGGGTAGACAGACACTCTCACAAGATGACATTGTAGCATACAAACAAGTAGTCCAATCTTAGATGTAACCCTGAGCAACGTCTGCTTTTAACTCAAATCGGCGATAACCCCAGCGAATAGTCAAATGTCATCTTGCCACTTCAACACCTGCGCGTCGTCTCAACACTTCATACGTACATACATCCAACAATGTCCCACAAGAACTGAGGAGTTACAATCCCGAGTGACTATTACGCATGGCACTACACCGGATAGAATTTGAAGCTTAAAGACTATGGGCATGGTCCCCTCTTCCTAACTTCGTATAACCTCTAATCCACGTCATTGCATAACTCTCGACATAAGTGATCTGAAGAAGGTCACATATACCTCGTTCGGATGCTCAGATTGAAGTTCTGCAAGTTCGAGCAGACATTATAGTGCACGAGTGCACGTACTTCAAGATGATGGGACCCGCGAAGCCCGAGGACACCTCGACTAACCGCAGGTGCAACTACGGCTACTGCAGGTACACCTGTGGCCATCAGTCTATAAATATAGACCATGGGCCAGCCATTTTAAGAGGGAGAGAGCGAGAAAAAGGCGAGGAAGCCCTGTCCAATTTTCTCTATACACACCTATATTTAGCGTTTCCTCATTCTAAACATCTGTTATCTCACCTATAGCTATACTTTTATCCGGCGGGAGCTGAGTGTTTATCCATATAGAGTCATAGAAGTCTACATTGGCAGCCCACTGTAAGCCTTCTTATATTCTTTAAAGCCTTTCTTTTCATCTCTGCACACACTGTTATACACATTGAGAGTCGTGTTGTGTGCGTATGCCCGGACTTCGATCCGTGGTTTTCATTTCTGTCTATATATATATATATATATATATATATATACTTATATATGTATATATTTTATATATGGACTAACATTATCGAGTTATATCTCGATTGAGCCTAGACTTATGTCTGGAGAGATCACAACTTATCTTGAATCTTACGGTTTGCCTTTGCAATGATATATATATATATATATACACTTATATATATAATTGTTGTCGGACATATCCGATGAGCCTGGATTTACATCCGGTGCGTATACTGCTTTTATATATATATATATATATACATATATATATATATATTTACATTTTTGTCAGGCCTGGAGCTTACTTCATAGCTTTTTACAGCTTTATTTATATTTCAACCTGCCTGGAGTTTACTTCGTGGTAGTTGATTGTTTTTACAGCTTTATTTACATTTCGTCATGCCTGGAGTTTATTTCGTGGCAGTTGATTGCTTTTACAACTTTATATACATTTCGTCCCACTTGGAGTTTACTTCGTGGTGGTTGATTATGTCCATATATATATATATATATATATATATATATATATATATATATATATATATATATATATATATATATATATATATATATATATACCGCTTTTATATATTTACATTTTCGGTCCCCCATGGAATTACTTACGTGGTGGTTGATCATGTATATATATATATATATTTACAACTTTTTATATATATAAGCGCTACTTGCTTTCCATACAAACTGCGATATCATGTGAGCCTAGGAATCATGTGATCACAGTGATTGAGTCTCTTGAATCTAGATTCGGTTCCCTTGATGGACATTTTTTCATTTGTAAGTAGCTTGTACATTATTTACAGTGTCTGAATTTCCTTGGATGGCTGTCATGCCCATTAGGAGTTCGACACTGCTGTATATTATTTTCTCGAAGATGCTTCGCATCTCAAAAATAAAAGCAAACAGGCCGAACATTTTAATAATAAAATGGAAGTATCAAAGGCCTCAATTACTATTGAGCACAGGGTTTGAAAAACCTCTTTTTACAAAACTTCATTGCTATATCTTGCTTAAAACTGAATTTTTCAATAAATTCAAACCCTTTATATATAGGTGCGAACGAGGCCTCACACTACTTTCAAATAATTGCACATTGATCCACACACACACACACACACACATTCATACAACAGTTTCTTGAAAAGTGGTGGTCACTATGGCAACACGGATGTCGGGGGGTGCCTAGAACCTTCGCTCTGCATAATCAAGCCCTCGAACTCAAATGAATCTCGGTTTCACAGACCCGTTTAGCAGTGTCACATCACTGGGTCAATGTGCAAACCTTTTCGGTTGCATTGGTGCAACCAGTTAAATACACCAACTGGTGACTCTTAAAGTCAAATCATCGACATTATATATGTCAGAACTTTTTCACTTGTTTTTTTAAACAAATCTCACATTAACACGAGAACACCAAAGAACAAGTAACGAAAAGGGACATCAAAAAAATCCCGACGTCGACAGGAGTTACATGATTATGTAATTGACAAGAGTTGTCTACCTATTTATTTATATATAGTTTGTTGTGTCACCACAAGACTATATATATTTGAAATGAGATCCTTATTCTCACTAGCATATCTTTAATTAGATATCGTCGAACTATATATATTGAGGGTAATATAGTTTGATGAAAATAGTGGGAGATACCAATTTAAAACAAGACCTAAATTATCTTGGTAATTAATAAAAGAATGTATGTTAGAATGTTGTTAATTATAAATTTATTTATAGAATTTTATAATGTCTAAAATTATTATCACTGCGTAGCATATTAGATGCTAAATTAACCAAACTGAATTAAACAGATTAGTTAAGGAATTTGAGAATAGTTCTCATGGCTAAAAAACTATCTTATGTCCTTAATACGCATATCCCTGTAATGGTTGCAGATAATACATTTGTCGATGTTGGGATTTTTAGATATCCCTTTTCGTTACTTGTTCTTTGGTGTTCTCATGTTAATATGAGATTTGTTTGAAAAAACAAGTGAAAAAGGTCCGACATGTGTAATATTGACGATTTGACTTTAAGAGTCTCCAGTTGGTATATTTTACTGGTTGCACCAATGCAATCGAAAAGGTTTGCACATTGACCCAGTAATGTGACACTGCTAAACGGGTATGTGAAACCGAGATTCATTTGAGTTCAGGGGCTTGATTATGCGGATGGAAGGTGATAGGCACCCCCTGACATCCGTGTTACCACGGTGACCGCCACTTTTCAAAGAAACTATTATATGAATGTGTGTGTGTGTGGATCAATGTGCAATTATTTGAAAGTAGTGCGAGGCGTTGTTCGCACCTATATACAAAGGGTTTGAATTTATAGAAAAATTCAGTTTTAAACAAGATATAACAATGAAGTATTGTAAAAATAGGTTTTTTTAAACCCTGTGCTCAATAGGAATTGAGACCTTTTCATACTTCTATTTTATTATTAAAATGATTGGCTTATTTGCTTTTATTTTCGATATGCGAGGCATCTTAGAGAAAAATAATATACAGCAGTGCCGAACTCGTCATGGGCATGATAACCATCCAAGGAAATTCGTACACTGTAAATAATGTACAAGCTGCTTATAGCTGAAAAATGTCCATCACGGGAACCGAATCTAGATTTAGTAGACTGAATATGTGATCACATGATTCCTAGGCTCACATGGTACTGTAGTTTATATGGAAAGCAGTAAGCAGTTGTATCTATATATAAAGTTGTAAATATATATATATATATATATATATACAAACATGATCAACCACCACGAAGCAACTCCATGGGGGATCAGAAATGTAAATAAAGCAATAAATATTATCAACCGCCACTTAAGTAAACTCAAAGCGGGATTAAATGTAAATAAAAAATGTAAAAGGCCACGTAAGTAAATTCCGTGCCCGATGTAAATGTAAATATATATATATATAAGCAGTAAATGCACCGGATATAAAATCCAGGCTCATCGGATATGTCCGACAACAATTATATATATACACACATATATATATAAGCAATAAACGCTCCGTATGTAAAATCCAGGCTCATCAGATATGTCTGACAACAATTATATATATAAGTGTATATATATATATATATAAAAGTAATAAACGCTCCGGATGTAAAATCCAGGCTCATCAAATATGTCTAACAACAATTATATATAAGTATATATATATATAAGCAAATAAACGCTCCAGACATAAGTCTAGGCTCAATCGAGGCATAACTCGATAATGTTAGTCCATATATAAATATATACATATATAAGTATATATATATATATATATATATATATATATAAAACAGAAATGAAAACCACATCAAGTTCAGGTACACACATAACACGACTCTTAATGTGTAGAATAGTGTGTGCAAAGATGAAGAGAAAGGCTTTATAGAGTGTGAGAAGGCTTATAGTGGGCTGCCAATGCAGACTTCTATGACCCTATATAGATAAACACTCAGCTCCCATCAGTAAATGTATAGCTATATGTGAGCTAACAGGTGTTTAAAAGAAGCATTCACTCAATATGGGTGTACAAATCAAATTAGGTAGGGCTTCCTTGCCTTTTTTTTAAAATGGCTACCCCAAGCCCTCTATTTATAGAGAGGGGAGACGCAGGTGCACCTGCGGCAGCCTTAGTTGTACCTGCGACTGCCCCGGGTGCCCCGGGTTCTGCGGGTCCCGTCGTCTAGAAGTACGTGCACTCGTGCACTATAATGTCTGCTCAAACTTGCAGAACTTCAATCCGAGAATCCGAACGAGGTATATACGACCTTCTTTGGACTACTTGTGTCGAGAGTTATGCAATGACATGGATTACAAGTTGTACGAAGTCAAGAAGAGGAGACCATGCCCATGGTCTTCAAGCTTCAAATTCTATCCGGTGTATTGCCACACATAATAGTCACTCGGGATTGGAACTCCTTGGTTCTTGCAGGACATTGTTGTATGTATGTATGTATGTATGTATGAAGTGTTGAGACGACGCACAAGTGTTGAGGTGGCAAGATGACGTGTGACTCCTCACCGGGGTTATCACCGGTTTGATTAGAAAGTAGACGTTGCTCATGGTTACATCTAAGATTGGACTACTGCAAGTGTTAAATGCCGCAAGGTCATCTATGAGAATGCATGTCTGCCCGATGTTAGCTCCGAGTCTGAGGTATGAGTGCCTCGGCGGTAGGTCTGATTGAAGCTGATAGCATACATTTGAAACAAACATTTCCGGAGTTATCGCCAGAACTGCAATAACATTCCTTGGGGTTATTTCCAAGGACAAAACTTGGGGTTATCTCTGAGGTTGAAAATGATCCTTTCGGTGTGTGTTCTGGGGTTGGAAATGATGTTCCTGGTGTGTGTTCCGTGGTTGAAAATGATGTTCCCAGTGTGTGTTCTGAGGTTGAGACTGAACTTCTGGTAGTATCCGGAATGGAGGCGGACTGTCTTCCAAGGTTATATCCGAAAGACGAATCTGCCCTCCTGTAATGTTAGCAACAGGAGTGTAGAAAATTTTGAGTGTCTACGGATGTCCCTCTTTATCATATTTATGCAATGCAAGGCATGGATAGGATAAAGAATCCTAGACACTTGAAATGAAACAAGATAAACATGATGTTATATGCAGCAACATGATGCAAATGTATGATGTATGAATGATTGATTGCCGGCTAATCCTATTGGGATGACAATCACTGATGTCTTGGACATGCGATCCAAGTCTTCAAGGATGTTGACGTTGGGGTTATCACCAAAGTCGTGAATCCTAGACACAGACTTCATTCTCCATAGAGGTGCCTCTTGTGTACAAGAGATCTGCGGGGATAAAGTTTTCTCTACTTGAGGATGTGTATAACATATCCCATCATCCTGTCGGAGTTACTGCCAACAGTACGTATTGTCAGGGCTGCCTGACCTCCACTGATGTGTGTCTCACCGGATAGATCCCTATTGGGTGCATTTGTCAAGGCTGCTTAACTTTCATTGATGTGTGTATAAATGGTTGCATCGCGTCGTGACCCTTACTGGGGAAGGTTGCTTCGATGGGTTTACTTGCCATCAGCTGGGACAACGTCAAGGTTGCTTGACCTTCATTGATGTGTGTATCAATGGTAGAATTGCGTTGTAACCCCCGCTGGGGGTATGTGGATGTTTGAAATTGTTGCGTTGTGACCCCCGCCATGGATATTTTATAACTTCGTAGCTTCGGCGTTGTAAACCCCGCCAGGGATACTTCATTTGTTCATAACTTTGGCATTGTAACCCCCGCCGGGGATACTTCATTAGTTCATAACTTCAGCATTGTAACCCTCACAGGGGATACTTCTAGGGTTGTGACCCTGCACTAACGGCATCGGACCTTTGTGAGGTATTGTCGAGCATGAATTGTAAAACCTGAGGCCACTGGTATAGTATACCTTGAATGCAGGTGAATACCAATGAATGAGTTGTGAGACCAGAGTGTGGCCCGTGAAAACCAGGATTTCAGGCTATTCCGCTCAATCACGTAGCATTTTTATTCCTGATTTGGCCTTTTCAGCTTGCGAGACCTCCTTTGTAACTCTAACTGGAGCGAGCCGGAGGTGTGGGACCCATAAAGGGGTATTACAGGTACACCTGCAGCAGCCGCAGGTGGACCTGCAGCCAACCGTGGCTATACAAAACCTGTGGGTTACTTTCATAAGTCATTTTTAAGTTGCGCGACAAAGGAAATCTGAGAGCTCTTGTTCAATCCTATTGAGTTTCGGCAACTTTCTGCATATTCTGCTACCGTACAAGCGTTCTTCACTGTCCTGGTAACGTATGCATGTATTTTTTTTCCAATTTCTATCCGTTAGAAAATGACTTATCACATGAAATGCATTTAGACACATAGTAGTGAATATGCATGCTAATATTACTTTGCAAAAAATATTCAACACAGTAAATGTTACTATTAAACCATGCTAAACATAATGACGTGAATTTTTTTTGACTTTTGAAACAGTCAAATTGGTACCTATTACTGTTATTTCTTATCCTATTTGAGGACAAATGAGTAAAGGTAGAAAAGTAAAATAACCCTGGTAATTAAACTACACTTATGGATTTTTTACTGTGATGTATTAAGGCATGTAGGATGTATATGACTGTTGGTAGGTGTGCTACTGAATGGCCACCTAGTCATGCCTATGTGCATGTGAATAGTCCCATTTAGAAAGGGGGCTATGGCAAAATTTTCCCAAAATGCAGGCATTGGGTAGTCATGCATTTTTAACTCTACTATAGATGTATGTTAAAAACAATGTATGCATGCATGTAATCATAAAATGCATTTTGAAAAGCTCCAGGTAAGAATTTACCACACCCTTTCTGAGGTGATTTGGAGACTTGTTGTCCATATATTATGGATCCAGATCAGCCGAGTAGTTCCCGCAGGACCACTTCTGGTGTACGGAGTAGGGCTTCTGAAGTACCTCAACCCCGTTCTGTTAGACAACCTCATCGTTTGGTGGAGGTGGTGATTCGTCATATCCGGGTTGAATTGACGGATGTCGAGGACGAGGAGGAGGATGTACCGGTTGAAGTTCCTGTTCCTGCTGTACGCATTCCCTATAGGGAGTTGCCAGGTATTCAAGTGGGGAACCCAGATCTTCTGGGTGACTTGAGTCGGCATCCTTCAGTCCACCTGAAGGCAAACGAGGTATGAAGTTAGATCTTTAATCTTCTTATTTCCTATTGATGAGAAGAAAAGGGTTCTGATGTTGATCTGCGTTTGATGTAGGTTTCCGATTTTACACAGCCTCGAGGGAAATGGTTTAGCATCCACTCTATGTATCAGGCTTTGAATGATGACTATGGAGAGATTGTAGATGGCTGGGGATTCAGGATGTTCTTTTCCATTCTTCCCCGTCGCTATCCCTGGGGTTACCTCAGGGCATTGTCTGAGTGGTGGTTTCACCAGACTCAGTCACTCCATTCGCTGGACTTAGAGGTGATGATGACGCCGATGGATTGGAGTTTATCACAGGTGTGGAGTTTAGAGGGGATTTAGTACCTTGCATGGCGGATATTACCCCTACTGCCGTCTGTTCCTTACTGGGAGTTCTGGACGAAGCGCTCAAGGGCAGGACTGTTCGTACATGACCTTTGAGCATAGATTCTATGAGCGGGCTGTTGAGTGAGTCTATACCCGATGATGTGAGAGTCAGGGATCGCATTCTTTGGCGATTGTTCCTGATGATCATTAGGGGTTGCTTCATAGCAGATAACTCTTCTACGGTGTCCTTCGCTTTGATCAGCATCACTCGACACGTGGACCATATAGGAGACTATGATTGTGGTTCCTACACCGTTGCCTACTTCTTCAGGGAATGCGCATGCGATCGCAAGGCTTAACCGAGGCTTGGTTAGGATTCTACCCATTTCTGCTGGTGAGTATTTCTCTTATCTTTTCCCATGTACAGGTTAAGAGTTTTGACTGACAGCAGATGTTTTCCTTTGTGTTGGCAGTTTTGGGCCTATGAGAGACTTCCATGTTTGCGTCCTGTGAGCATGTTAGGTTTAGACACCTATCCACGAGGACGGAGAAGGAATCATTCCATACTGGCGGAGGTCTCTATTACTGAGGGTTTCACTCATTGTCACCTACAGCTGGAGTTGTTGACAACGAATGTCATCATATGGGTTCCCTACTCTGGGGAACACTTGAGTGTTGGATTTGAGGATGGGTACCCAACTGGGGTTGAGCACGTTATGTCCACCCGTAGGATTCCTCTCTTCACGGATGGAGGATGGGAGCTCTATTTAGGAGAGCGTGCTATCGGGAGCACTACATGAGAGATTCACATGCCAATCTTTGCCTCCTGCCAGGTGTTATTGGCCTGTTTTGTAGTCACCCGTCATTGACATCCCATTGTTGGGGATTGATCGTTACACATTATCAGAGGGCCCCTGCATTCAGGAGATGTTCCAGCATTGGTGGTTCCCTCGTACCATTGGAGCTCAGACCCGCACCACATAGTTTATGGGGGATATGGTTCTAGGATCCGTGATGATGATGGATTGGCTAGCCTGTGTTAGAGATCCGACTCATGTGACACGGATTGACAGTTTGACCCAGTAGTTGGACCGGGCACATTTCTTTATCCGACATTTTGGTAGAGACCCTTCAGACACAGATACTTTTGATCCTTCCAGCTCTGGCGCTGGCCCCTCAGGTGACCCATATGGTTTTGCCGGTACAAATCCTCTATTGTATAGGCCTGGCATCCTTGTAGATAGAGATCTAGTGACTCAGGAGGAGTTACATCAGATGGACAGGATTGACGATGTATACATCGATACCATCAACTTCTTCTGATGTATATTTCTCGTTTATCTCTTTTGATAGGCCTTTGTTAGCTGTTGCCCCATTCTCGCTATATCTTTTGATAGACCTTTATTGAGATGTTGGGTAGCTTCGCCCCATTTCCCTATATTTTAGTTGTACAGAGATGTATTAGATGATGATATACTTAGGAATGTATGTACAGTTTTTTCATTCCCTATATCATATTGCCATCTATTATATCATGCATGTTATTATGTTATGCATATGTTTGTATGTCCAGAGATATTCAGCATTGACCCTTGGATGGTCTTATGACACGGCTCGTACAGATGTCTTCTTCGACAGTTAGCCATATTGATCATACCCCACCATTTTTGGTGGCATCTATTATGCGCTCATGGTATGATAGTATGTCACCACCGCATTGTGGTGATGTAGATCATCATTTGTTGCAAAGACACACTATGACCTTGTTGATGTTTCAGGTTCCCACAGGGTTCATAGATGGTATGCTAGAGAATTGGATACCGAAGAGACAGGTCTTTCGATTCGGGACCCAGGAGTTGACTCCTACTCTGGAGGAGTATGCACGATTGACGATGCTGCTATTGGACAGACCTTGTGTGCACATGGCGATCAGAGACACGAGTAAATAGCTCATGACCCTCACCGGATTGAGGCGTAGAGTGGTACATGACGAGAATACATCCGGCCACGTGATATCCCAGCATTTTCTGTTTGACAGATTTGGCTCTGAGGATAGTTATGCACGGCATTCCGGGGATTTCACCACACCAGAGGACCATTGGCATTCAGCCAGAGTGGATGTACCATTGTTGTTCGTATTGTCATACGTCTACATGCCACAGATCATGGATGAGTTGGACATCGGCGTCATTATAGCATTGAGAACTTTGCGGGAGGGTCACACCATCCTACCGATGATTATGGCAGAGACTCTAAGGTCAGCCACATATTCTTCGCACTTATCCAAAGAGGAGTGTTCACAGCAGCTTCGGACATACGTCAGACGTGTGGTTTATGTCACACTTGGGACCGATTGGCACATTCAAACGGTATGGATATTGTTTCACCCATGATATAGCCCAATCATACTCCTTTTAGCCTGCGGAGTGTACAGATGCGGCATCTTGGTCAGCTTTCCGGGCAGGGATTGGAGATCCATTCACTATACTGGCGTGTACAAGGCTTAGTTCACCCTACAACTTCATTACTCATGCTCCGGGCATGGATTATCTTCCTCTAGCTGGTTTGAGAGGGATGATCACCTACCACCCACTGGCTGTTATGTGTCAGTTTGACCAGTTTCAGGATTTTCATCCATTTAAGGGGACAATGATTCAGCACTTTGTTTCACACCGTTTATCAGCAGAGGACAGATCCAGGTTGTATGCCTGTTGGGATCAGCGGGAGCTAGCTGAGTTTTCTATCAGTTGTCTGGGTTATTCTGCAGAGTATTCAACATGGATGGAGACAGAGACTGCATCGACTATGGTAGTATCCATAGTGCAGGATATTGATTCTGATGATGAGGAGCCTATAGAGGAGGCTGACATTCTAATCGATGGGGACTTGACTGCTGGGCTGCCAGCATTTGTGATGGATTCTCCCACCGCGAGTGCCACTGTTACTTAGTATTCAGCACATCATTTGGAACAGAGCTTACATCTGATGACCTATGATAGAGATCAGGCTAGGGCCGCGATGTTGACAACTCTTGATGGGAGAGACACCACTCTATTAGAGAGGGATGAGGCTAGATCAGCCAGAGATGCATTGATTATTGAGCGGGATGCCGCCCTATCTGCTAGGGATTTGGCCATTACAGACAGTACCTCAGTGAGATCCCTTACGACTGACATCTTTGCCGATATGAGTGCATACATCGATGAGCATCATGCCACTATGAAGTTAGCCTCTGATTTGCTAGCCTACGTACTCCTATTAAAGAGGAGATCAAGTCTGCATAGTTCGAACCTGGTGTAAGAGGTTCAACGTTGAATGTGAAAGGCAGATAGGTATAGAAGTATTTTTTGTTATTTTTGTTTTTGTAGAGAAAGGGTAGAAATGTTTTTGTTGTTTTTATTGCAACCGGGCCATATAGAATATGGTTGCCTACGTACTCCCGGGTATCAGGGAGATCAGGTCGACGTAGTTCGCCCCTCAGGATGAATCGCATCCAAGGAGAAGTGTGAATCCTATGTGCAGGCTATACTGCGGGGAGAAGAAAGTTTGATCCCATAATGGGGACAAACTGAAGGTGTGGAAAAAGTTTGATCCCGTCTTTAGGATAAACTGCAAGCGTAGAAAAGTTTAATCCCGTCTTCAGGATAAACTGCAAGCGTAGAAAAGTTTAATCCCGTCTTCAGGATAAACTGCAGGTGTGAAAGGTTCAATCACATCTTCAGGATAACCAAAATTGTATGAAAGGTTTGAAATGAGGTGAAACCAGGCTGCTGGTTTGAAGTGTATGTTTCCCTGAGGGGTAGAAGAGTTTATAGAAAAGAGAGGGTTCAAAACCAGAATGACTTGTGATTGGATGATCAATACCAGGATGTTTCCTTGATGATATCATCAGACATAGTACTGTTTCACGGTGTCCGAGTTGATAAGTTGTGGAAATTCATCGCCATCCATTTCCTGTAGTCTGAGAGCACCTCCTGTCAATACCTCCTTGACAAAAAATGGGCCTTCCCAGTTAGGAGCGAATTTTCCCTTAAATTGATATTAGTTGTCAATGATCTTCTTCAAAACCAAGTCATGTTGTTTGAATTGCCATAGCCAAACTTTTCTATTATAGGATCGTGTGATCCTTTGCTGATATAACTGACCATGGAAGATAGTCGCCATTCGCCTTTCATCTTTTAGAGACAATTGGTGATACCTGTCTTGTACCCATTGGTCTTCATCCAACTAAGCATCCATCAACACTCTGAGGGATTCCATTTCCACCTCTATGGGGAGCACTGTTTCCATCCCATAGGCTAAAGAGTAGGGGGTTGCCCTAGTGGAAGTACGCATGGAAGTTCTGTAGGCTAATAAAGTCAAAGGCAAGAGGTCAGGCCATCCTTTGTGATTGGCGGACATTTTCTGCATAATCTTCTCGATATATTTATTAGCCGCTTCAACAGTACCATTCATCTTTGGACGGTAGATGACAGAGTTAAGGTGTTTGATGTGGAATTTTCTGCATAACTCCTCCATCATTTTGTTGTTGAGGTTCTTAGCATTGTCTGACACAATGACCTCTGGTTGTCCATATTGACAGACTATATTATTTCTAATGAAAACAATGATGACTTCTTTGGTAACCTTGGGGAAGGAGGTTGCTTCTACCCGTGTTGTGAAGTAGTCGATCATGGTGAATATGAATCGATGTCCATTACTGGCTTTGGGCTCGATGGGCCTGATCACGTCCATTCCCCACATCGAGAAGGGCCACGAAAAACTCATATTATGGAGTTCCCTTGGAGGGGCGTGGATAGCATTCCCATTAATTTGGCATTGATAGCATCTCTTGACGTGATCATCACAGTCAGCTTTGAGCGTAAGCCAATAATGCTCTGTTCTGAGAATTTTCTTAACAAGTAAGGGGCCGATCATTTGTGGGCCACATACTCCACCATGGATTTCATCCATGAGCCTTTGAGCTTGGTCTTTATCCAGACATCTGAGGAGACCTAATCCTGCAACTCTTTTGTAGAGTGCATCATCGCTTAGGTAGAATTTCATAGCAAGTTGATGGATCTTCCTCATCTCAGTTAGGCTTGCCTCAATGGGTGTAGATCCATCTCGCAGATACTCCTTGATATGTTGATACCAAGGGTGGTGGATGGGAGGTAGCTCATCCGATACTTCTCCAACATAGTTCCCATAAACTGGGCCTTTTGCAGGGCAAATGTGATGCTTGGCATGTTTTCCTTGTTAGGTATGTGAATCAAGGAGGCCAACGTAGCTAGTGCATCCGCAAAATCATTCCTATAACGAGGAACGTGTGGGAAGGAGATTTCTTCGAACTCCAAAGCCATCTATAAAACTTGCCGATGGTAAGGCAGTAAGTATAATTCTTTGGTTTGATAGATTCCTATGATTTGTTTGATTACCAATTCAAAATCCCCGAAGACAGTTAACTGCCTGATGCCCATTAAACGGGCATGTTTTAGTCCCATGATACAACCTTCATACTCAGCTGTGTTGTTGGTGCTGACAAACTGTAATTTGTGGCGACGGATACTACTCTCCGATTCGATATTAAACATTTCCAGCTCGAGCCTTCTCAGATTATGACTCCATCAAAATACATTTTCCATGTGTAGCATGCATCGATCGATGGTGTTCTTTGAATCGTCATTACCTCTTCATCGGGGAAGTATGTTTCTAAGGGTTTGTAATCCCCTGCAGGTGCGGCGGCCAGTTGATCCACAATTCCTTAACCTTTGATAGACTTTTACGTCACGTAGACGATGTCAAATTGCTGTAGGATCAACTGCCATCTGGACAGTCGACAATTCATTATGGGCTTACTGAACATATACTTGAGAGGATCCACGCGGGATATGAGATGGGTTGTGTGACCATGGAGGTAATGTTGTAACCTCATGGAAGTTCATGCTAAAGCACAATAAGTCTTCTCAATCAGAGTGTACTTGTGTTCACTGATGATAAATCTTTTGCTGAGGTAATAGATAGCTCGTTCTTGGCCTCTATCATCTTTTTGCCCCAGTATGCAGCCCATAGCATTGTCATTAATGGACAGGTACATTAATAGGGGAACATCATCCCTGGGTGGTACCAAAATAGGAGCGTTAATCAGGTTCTCTTTAATGGTAATGAAGGCTTTTTAACACTCATCGTTCCATTTTATGGATGAGTTCTTCCTTAACAATTTGAAGATGGGCTCACAGGTTGCTGTGAGTTAAGAGATAAACCTGCTAATGAAGTTGATTCTTCCCAAAAATCCTCGTATTTCCTTCTTTGTCTGAGGAATGGGCATTTCCTTGATGGCCTTGATTTTGGTAGGATCCAATTCAATCCCTTTGTGGCTGACTAGGAAACCTAGCAACTTGCCTGACTTAACACCAAAGGTGCATTTGGCAAGATTTAACTTCAAGTTGTACTTACGCAACCTGTTGAATAGCTTTCTGAGATGGTCTAAGTGGTCTTCCTCCCTTCAGGACTTGACAATGATGTCATCCACATAGATCTCTATCTCTTTATGCATTAAATCATGGAAAAGAGCCATCATAGCTCGCTGGTAGGTTTCCCTGACATTGATGAGGTCGAATAACAACCGTTTGTAGCAAAAGGTTCCCCAAGGCGTGATGAAAATAGTTTTTCACGATCTTCCTCAGCGACCATAATCTGATGGTACCCCGCAAAGCAATTCGCAAAGGAGTACAAGCTGTACGGAGCAGTATTGTCAATGAGAATGTGGATAAAGGGCATGGGAAAGCTATCTTTAAGGCAAGCTTTGTTCAAATCCCGGTAATCCATGCAAACTCGCACCTTTCCTCCGAGTATAGGCACGAGAACAATGTTAGATATCCACTCCGGATATGTAGACACCATGATAATGCCAGCTTAAAATTGTTTCACAATTTCTTCTTTGACTTTTAAACTCCACTCAGGTTTCAATCGCCTGAGCTTCTACCTAACTGGCTTGAATCCTTCTTTAATGGGAAGGTGATGAAGAACAATGCCAGAGGACAAACCCACCATGTCTTCATGAGACCATGCAAACACATCCTAGAATTGGGTTAATAGTGCAACCATATCATTCCGTTGGTTTGGGGTAAGGTCTGAACCAATCTGGATTAGCTTAGGGTTTTCTAAGGTTCCAAGATTAAAAGAAGTGGTTTGGTCAAGGTTGGGTTTAGGCTTATCTATGACCCATTCCTTAATCTCCTGAGGTGTCTTAATGTCCTCTTGTATGTCCATCAAGTCTGAGTCCAACTTTGCATCAAAGTTACAGCCCTTGTGGAGAGAAGGCACCTCATCAGCAAGTACAGGCACATCTAAATTCAGAGTCCTGAAACAAAATATGCTTTCACTTAATATATGCAACTGTTTGATCATACAAAAGTGTTAGCATGTACTAATAAAATAACTGCTAGTACTATATAAAAAAGTGAGCAATTATAATTATCTACAGGGCAGGGGGATTTTCTGCCCATTTTACCCTCATCGACCAATGCATGGAGTGCTGCTCTAATTGTCGAGGGCAAAGTCCTGACGGACTGCAGTGATAGAGGGATTGTCATTGTCCTCCTTCTCCCGAATGATAACCATGACATCTGGGCAATCATTGTTTGGGGTCTATCTGTTTGTATGTTCATTATGAACAATGACGCGTATGCCTGACATCATCAAGGCGATGTCGTGTTTACGTTTTTGTTCCTTTTCTTCCACTTTGGGATCAGGAATCAACACCTCTTTTGCTTTAACATGGGCTGGCACCTTAACTGGAGACTGTATCAGTTCATGCAGTGCAGATGGAAGAAATCACCGTGTGGCAGAGACTTGAGGAACCTACTTATGCTTATGAAGATTCCTGCGACTGGAACTGGCAGTATAGTCCGGCTGTTCCAATTTGACTGGACACTTGAATAGGGTGCTTAATACCCTGCTTATCTTTACCAAGCCCTTGTCCAGGCTGATGACCCAATGACATCATTTCTTGAGTGGCCGACATAACCTCGATAAAAATATTGGGTACGGGAAGTGACGCTCCAATAGGATGGTATTGCGTGTTACTCACTTCTAAGGTATGAAAACTGGCCGGCTCAACTTCTGAGTTGAAGCTGATTATTGGCAGATCTCCTTGTTCAGGACATTCCAGCTCAGCGTTAATAGTGACTAAATTGTTGTTGATAATGTATTTGAGTTTCTGATGTAGGGTGGAGGGAATAGCTCCAACCATGTGAATCCATGGTCTCCCCAATAGCAGGTTGTATCCTGAGTCTATTCTAAGGACATGAAAGGATACATTGAATATATTTGGACCAATCTCAATTGGCAGCTCAATCTTTCCAACGGAATTTCATCGGGATCCATCAAAAGCTTTGATAACCGTATGGCTGCTTTGTATCCGTTTTAGATTGACATTCATCTTCACCAAAGTGGCACAAGGACAGATATTCAGAGACGAACCGCCATCTATCAAAACTCCAGCTAGCATATACCCGAAGGACAAAACTATAATGTGTAATGGCTTACAATGACCGGTCCCTTTGGGAGGTATGTCGTCTTCAGTGAAAGATATCACATTGTTGTTGAAAATGTGATCAACCATATGTTGAAATTTTTTCACATCCACTGATTTCGGTAAGTAGGCTTCTTCCAAAACCTTCAATAAAATCTTCTGATGATCCTCGGAATAAAAAACCAAGTCCAATATTGATATCTGATATGGAGCTTCTCTTAAGCTTAAAACCACCTTGGCTTCATTATGGCCCATAGTGCGGAGGAATTTTTCAATCTTCTCCATGGGAACCTTCCCCTTTACTTTTATGGCGGGCTTCATCACCCTCTAAGGAAGATATAGTGGAATTTCCTTCGACACTGTAGCAGTAGTATGAGACGTAGATCCTTTAGCTTCTCCATAATTCCATGGAACTTTGTGTAAGCTAACAACAGGATATTGTGGTCTGAAAGGTAAAGAAATTGGCTCTGGTGCGGCCACTTTCAAAGGATTATCAGCTCCTTTGAGTTGAATTGCTTGTATGGGAAATACTTTGACAGTTTCATAATCCTCGTTGGATATAACTGCTACTGATTCCTTCCATTTGATAGGACATTCACTCCCACCCTCAAGTTTGCACAGTGTCATCGTCTGCCATTTGCAGGACACCGCTATCAATAAGAATTTGAATGAGATGGTGGAGTGCCCAGCATTCATCTATGCTGTGACCGCGAGAATAGGAATGATACTGACACACTCCATTGGTGTTAAACCATCCTGCACGGGGATTGATTGGAGGTAGAAGGGATGTAATTATTCCTTCATTGATCAACATTTGAAATATTTCCTCCATAGATTGGCCCAAATAGGTAAACTCCCTCTGATTGGCAAAATCCCGACGGGATTTAGCATTTGCTCTCTTTGCAAGCTTATCCTCCATAGCTTCACTTTCTGAAGGTGATGGTGGAGCATTCATAACAAATAGAAGGAGATAGGCATGCTCCTATTTGATTAATTGGCGTGTAACTTGATGCTGGTGGATCACCAGTTCTGCCAATTGCTCAATTTATTTACAAAGAGCTTTCATCTTTCGTTCCATAGTAAACTGGAACTTTTCATAATCCCATCTGTCAACATCATCTTTGATGATCGGGGATGATTCACTGTTAAAACTGGAACTCTATCCAGTGTTTCAACTGATCATGTTGACCTCTTCTTCTTTGTGTTGAGGAAGAGGGTTGTCTTGCACATGAGGTTGATCTGGTTTGGTGACCACGTTCTCACCATTTTCTATTGAATCTTGGATCTTGTGTTTCAAGGCCAAACAATCTTGAGTATCATGTCTAGGTGCTCTGACATGATAAGCACACTTCCAAGTAGCATTAAAACCCCTCCCATTAGGGTTGGCTGGTGGAAGAAGACGTGTGATTTTCTTTTGAGTGGTCAGAAGAGCAAGAATATTCTCGAGCGAGTCCCCTAAGGGTGTGAACGTTCGAGGGCGCTTTACTTCTCCACTTTTAGGCAATGGAGGGTTTGAAGATTGTGCTTGGAAAGGGGAGTAGTTTCTCCTCTGTATTTGCATGTTCTGACTGCCTTTCTGTCCTTGTATTATCAAGGAAACATCCTCCTCTTTCTTTTTATGGACCCTCCGGGGGTTATTTCCATAAGATCCGAATTGTATATGTTCAGCAACTGCTTTAAGAGCAGCTTGGTCTTGAATCTTGCCAGACTTCAATCCCATCTCAGCCATTTCTCCGTGTTTAATCATTTCAGAGAATGGTTTGCCGATACCGACTAAAACTCTCTCATAGAAAGGAGCTTCCTGTATATCTATGAAAGTCATGACCATTTCTGATTCTGCCATGGAAGGAATAACTTGAGCAGCAAGGCATCTCCACCCTTGAGCATACTCTCTGAATGACTCATTAGACTGTTTCTTGACCTTGGTAATTTGGTACTGTTAGGTTTTATGAAAATCAAAGTAGCAATAAAATTGCAAAAATAGCGGAAGCGAGATAAAATCAGATTTTAAAATTTTTCACAAACCAATTACCCGGATCATCCTTTATGCATATTATTAATTAAACGAAGAATAAGAAATTATGAAATCATACCCTTGTAGAAACGAGCTTCCTCAGGTACGAGTTCACCTCCTACTTCTTCGTGATCTCCTTGAATCTCCGGGTAGATTCCTTCCTTTGATTAATGTAAGCCACCCAAGTGTATGGCCTCTATAGGTGATCCACCAAGGAAGAGGAATTTTTCAAGAAGAAGGGATTTGGCTCAAACCCTAGTTTTTCCTATCTGAATAAGAAAAGGGGTGTTCTCTCCAAATCTAGGAATTACGTATATTAGATATCTAATATAAGACTCCTCTTATAAAAATATCATGTAACCCTATTTTAATTAAAATAAGGTACTATTTATTTAATTAAACTCTTTTAATTAAATGGGCTCCCTAATCCTATTAGGGTTAATTAATTAAACTCCTTTAACTAATTTTCTTTCCTAATCCAATTAGGAATAAATGAGAGTACTAATATTAAATTAATTCCTAAACCTTTTAGAAATTAAAATAATAATAATTGTAATAATATTAATAAGACTCCTCTTATTAATTTATATTTAATATTTCTAAAATATTGAATAATAATATTAAGCTATTTAATTTATTCTATCACCGTAGATTAAATTAAATATACTTAATACATTATTACAATTATGCCATTAACTTCTTAAATAATTATTCTTCCTTTTATGGTGTGACCCTTTAGGTTCTCCATATTAAGCAGGTTGTGAATAAATCAATTAGAACAATTCTAATCTCATTTAAATAAATAAATTAAACAAATAATTTATTTAAATAAATAATATTTATTCTACAATAGGATAAGCCTCCCTAGCGATCAACGACTTTCCAGATAATATAGATTTCAACATTAATCATAAAAGAACCTTTGAGTAAATAGTTACCGCACAATTCAATCCTTCCACCATACAATGTCCCAATTAAATATAAGACATGGAATTATCATCAAGTCTTATTTTATTTAATTATATGTATTTCGATTCCTAAATGAATAACTCCCCTATGAATGCAAATTAGAAACTACTTTCTAATTTCATTCCACCTTGGCCAAGGATTCCTGGGTTGTCATTTATCGAATCACATAGGACATCTCTCCTTTTACTAGAAGTGGTAGATTCTTTATTGATCATTCATTATCTTCATATATAACTTATTACACCCAAGCATACCCTTTGATATACTCTAAGAGTCTTAAGGAATAAGTCAAAGTGCAATTCATTATATATAAGATACTATGATGATCTCAAGTCTAAGGATCATTTGTACTACTATCACTACAGGAATTCCTATTGACATGTAAGTAAAACTCCATTAGGTATTCCTTAGCGAGTCACGTTCAGTGAACTTATTCTCTAATAAGCACCTACATACTTGCTTTAGTGTCTCCACACAAATGATCATGAGATCAATCATCCTCGCCCAACGAAAGCAAGCAACGATGTACTAATCTATCCGGATTCACTAATCTCCAATTTAGTAATCCAATGATTGGGAACTATTTTAGTTTTAAGCTTTCTAAGAATTTAGATCTCATTAGAATGATCATCATCATTATTCTAAAAGCGTTTCTTAAAACTATGGGTTTATCACATATTATTAAAACAAAGACCATGTAGATAATAAATGCCTTTAATAAATAATTCTTTTATTAATAAATAAATAAGATTGATTACACAAGATATGCTTTATCATCATACATGATTTGCTTTCTATGCATAATACTTTCAATCTCCCACTTGCACTAAAGCCAATCGCCATGGTATCTCATACCCATCTTCTCTAAGTGACGATCAAACCGCCTTTGTTGTGTTAACGCTTAAGTAAATGGATCTCGCAATATTGTCTTGAGAGTCCACACGCCTGTGGTGACGTCTCCTCTTTCAATGATCTCTCCGATCAAATGAAATCGCCGCAACACGTGTTTGGATTTACGATGAGACTGGGTTCCTTAGTCATGCAATGTACTCCAAAGTGTTGTCACGTAATAAAGGCATCGGTCCTTTAATGCTAGGAACCACACCAAGTTCTTAGAATGAACTTCTTCATCCAAACGACTTCCTTTTGCGACTTCACTTGCGCCTATGTACTCGCCTCTCATCATCGAATCAAGAATCGTTTGCTTCGCTTGGAACTTTTCCAACTCATCTGCGCCACCGCTTAAGGTAAACATATACCCAAAACGGATTTATCATCATCTTGGTCTGTTTGAAAACTTGAGTCCGTGAAGCCTTCTAGTTTTAATTCGCACTCCACCGTAGACAAGAAATACATCCTTAGTTCTTCTTAAGTACTTTAGGACATTTTTCACCGCCTTCCAAAGTTGTTCTTCTCCGGATTCAATCGATATCCGCTTGTTACACTAAGTGCATGAGCGACATCTGGTCTAGTACATATCATACCGTATATGATAGATCCTATTCTTGAAGCATAAGGAATCTTACTCATGCGGTTTCTCTCCTCAGTGTCTTTGGGGCATGTTTCTTGGAGAGATGTATTCCATGGCTCATCAAGCATGAGACCTCTTTTGGAATCTTCCATGCTAAACCTTTTAGCATCATGTCAATGTATCGTTCCTTGGGATAAGCCAAGCATCCTATTAGATCTATCTCTATAGATCTTTATCCCCAAAATATAGGATGCTTCTCCCAAGTCCTTCATGGAGAAGTATTTAGATAACCGTGATTTTAATTGTTTCATAAAGATAGAATATCATTCCCTATCGGTAATATATCATCAACATATAATACAAGGAATGAAACAAAATGGCCCCACTTACCTTCTTGTACACACATGGTTCATCCTCATTTTGATAAAATCAAACTTTTGATTGTCTCATCAAAACGGATGTTCCACCCACGAGAAGCTTGCTTTAATCCATAAATGGATCGTCAGAAGCTTATGAGACTTGATTTGTTCCAACCTTTGAAACAAATCCCTCGGTTGTGTCATATACACATCCTCCTCAAGTTTCCCATTGAGGAAGGCCGTTTTCACGTCCATCCGCCAGATTTCGTAGTCATGGTAAGTCGCAATCGCAAGCAAAATCCGAATGGACTTGAGCATTGCTACATCGTGAGAAGGTTTCGTCATAGTCAACTCCTTGTCTTTGTTTGAAACCTTTTGCAACCAATGGGCCTTATAGGTCTCTACCTGCCGCCTCTGCTCCAATCTTTCTTTTAAAGACCCATTTACACCCAATAAAGCTTAATGCCTTGGTGGTGAGACCAAAGTCCATACTTGGTTCTCATACATGGAGTCCATCTCGATTTCATGGCTTCTTGCCATTTCTCCGAGTCTTTACTACTCATTTTTGCTCAGTAATTCAATGGATCATCATCATCCATGATGCGTTGCACCTCATTGTCATCTTCTATGACAAGTCCATACTGTCTGGTATCTTTGGTACTCTTCCGCATTTACTGAATAGGTGTGGTATGTAAGGAATCTCTACTTGGTTAGGTACCTCACTTTGATCCGTAGTATTTTGTGGTTCTTGAACCTCTTCAAGATATATCTTACTCCCAATCGACCCCCTTCAAGGATAAACTCCTTTTCTAAGAAGGCGCATGTTTCGCAACAAACACCTTTTGATCGGTTGGATGATAGAAATAATACCCCGATGTTTCTTTAGGGTATCCCACAAATCTACATTTGTCAGATCTAGTCTGCAGCTTATCGTTTTCAAACTTTTTGACATAAGCTGGACAACCCCAAGTCTTAACATGCTTAAGATTTGGTTTCCTCCCTGTCCATAACTCATATGGGGTCTTGGGGATGAATTTTGTAGGTACCTTGTTAAGTAGGTATGCACCGATTCTAGGCATATCCCGTAATGAAACCGGAAGGTCAGTAAAGCTCATCATAGATCGAACCATGTCCAACAATGTTCGATTTCTCCTTTCGAGATACACCATTCAACTGTGGTGTCCCCTGGTGGAGTCCATTGTGAGATTATACCATTTTCTTTGAGACAATTGAGAAACTCACCACTTAAGTATTCTCCTCCTCGATCGATCAAGAATCTTAATACTCTTACCAGCTTTGCTTCTCAACTTCACTTCGAACTCTTTGAACTTTTCAAATGATTCAGATTTGTATTTCATTAAATACACATATCCAAATCTTGAGTGGTCGTCGATGAATGTAATAAAATAAGAATACTCTCTTGTGCGGCGTTGTCATAGGTCCACATACATCCGTGTGTACTAACGCTAACAACTCAGTAACTCTTTCTCCTTTTCCACTAAAAGGAGATTTAGTCATTTTACCCATGAGACAAGATTCACGGGTTGGATATGATTCATAATCGATAGCTCTAGGAGCCCATCTTTACGCAACTTGGATAATCTTGTTTCATTAATATGACCGAAGTCTACAAGTGCCACATGAAGGTATAATTAACATCATCTCTTTTCCTTTTATTAGTTTGTTCAATTTGAAATATATTTTCATGCAAGTCAAGTATATAAAGTCCATTTCATAAATTACCAACACCATATAAAACATTATCATTATAAATGGAACAACTGTTGTTCTTTATTATAATATTAAAACCATCCATATCCAATACTGAGTAGATAGAAATAATGTTTCTAATGATATTTGGAACAAAATAACAATTATTTAAATTAATGAACTTGCCCATAAGCGGTGCTAAACACAATAAGTCCCTCTGACTAATGCAAGAAACCTTTGCTCCATTTCCCACTCGTAGGGCGACCTCATCCTTGCTTTCGACTTTCTACTTCGACCGGATGGGTCCTCGATATTATTACATATGTGAGAACCACATCCCGGTATCCAATACCCAAGTAGAAGATTGACTTTCGGAAAAATTAATTTCAATCATAAACAAACCTTGATTAGGATTCAAGCTTCTCCAAGCTTCTTACGCTTTTGTTTCGCAAGATAATCTTTGCAGTTCCTCTTTCAAATGACCGGCATTGTTGCAATGGAAGCAAATTCCTTTGCTAATGGATCAGTTTCTTTTGATCCTTCACTTTCGCCTTTCCCTTAGCCTTCTTAGATTTCTTCTTTTCGGAAGATACCTTGGGCCTCTTCCTTTTCTTGGAAGAATCATCCACCCAAGAAGACATGGTTCTTCTTGGATGGGAAGTGACCTTCAATGAGCTTTCAACATGTTAAGTAATTCGTGCAAGTCGACATCCAACTTATTCATGTGAAAATTCACAACATTGTGTGAGAAGGTGTCCGGGAGTGACTGCAAGACTAAATCTTGACTCAACTCCCAATCCACGACGAACCCAAGTCGCCCAAGACGCTCAATCAGATTGATCATCTTTAGGACATGAGTCTCAAGCCAGTAGTGCCCTCGGTCATCCGAGATCGGAAGAGCTCATTAGATATTTCATATCTAGCGGTCCTACTTTGCTCACCATACAACTCTCCAAGGTGCAGAGCATAGTAGGAGCATCCATGTTTTCATCTTGCCGACTGAAGCTCGTTACTCATGGATGCGAGCATGATGCATTGAGCCACGGATGCATCATCTTGCCACCTTTGTTTAAAAGTAGCAATCTCTTCCTCGAGGTCGTCTCTCGCAACTTTTTGTAATGCAGGCTAATTTAGGACATAAGAAATCTTTTCAAAGAAGTGAGAACAATTCTCGATTCCTTAACCAAATCCAGTGTAGTTCTGGTCCCGGTCGGTTTGTTAGCATCAAGTATGCTTCATAGTTGAAATTAGTGAATGTGACATTTTCAAAATTTCGCATGTAAAAAGACAATATTTTAGCAAACATTCATTTATTAATTACCAAAATAAATTAGGTCTTATTTTATATTGGTATCTCCCACTATTTTCTTCAAACTATATTACCCTCATTTATATAGTTCGGCAAATCTAAATTAAAGTTTTTGCTAGTGAGAATAAGGATCCCATTTCAAATATATATAGCCTTGTGGTGACACAACAAACTATATATAAATAAATAGGTAGACAACTCCTTGTCAATTACATCAACATGTAATTCCTTATGTTTTGCCTCTTGGATTATTTTGATTAAGTGGTGGCACATCCGAACCAAAATTATCTAAGTTAAGTCCAACCTAGCACTTCCATATATTCAAAAAAGAAAAATATCGCCCTTGTGGTGACACAACAAAACAATATTGTTCAATTTTCTTTATAAGCATCAAATGTGATAAATTAACATCTTGAATACTTAATACTTGCCTTGTGGTGACACAACAAACTCATATTAAATATTTAATACTCTATTAATTTTATCATGCTAGAAGGCGACGTTCGATATTCTAAATATCTTTGAACGCTTAAGACTTAATAAAAAACTTTGAGGGATTTGTTATTATTTGTCTCATCTTGTTTAGCGCGCATGCAAATATATATATAAAATACGCGTCATATTATTAAACATGCGAAGCATGTTTGCATAATATATAATATATATAATACTAGCATGCACATATAGAATACTATATTCTACCTGGATTGATTATGGACTTTTATTCTAGTTTGATTCACTAGAGCCACCAAGTGAACCAAAAGGTCAAACCCTAGGGTGCAAAGAATAAACATTTAAATATAACTATTACATTTAAACCCGGGCTCCATTACAAACGGGTCTTTTAGCGCTCCTTGATCTTCGGTTCTTCAAAAAATTCTAACTAATCCTATTACATAAACTATTTAATTTAAATAGAAACCTTGATCAGCAGTCAAGGGGAAGTACATAGGAGAGAGATAGAATTTACATCAAGAAGAAAAACGAGAGAAAAGACGAGGTACGCAGAGACCCATTTAATAAAACTCATTCATTCAAACATCCAACTAAAATAAATCCAATCACATTGGTCAATTGTCCATAATCAATCCAATTTATTAACATACATATCATCATATGTATCAATAAATTAAATCATTCCATATATATATGAATATCATTTAATGGGCAATTTTATGTTGCATGAAATTCAATTTCAAGATTAAAATAAACTCTTTTATTTTAATTATAAAATTATTAAGGAAAGTATATATATATATAACTATTATATATATATATATATATAATTAGTCATGCCAACCCTTGATTCACGCAAAAAAGGTTTAGTAACCTCCCATGCTTGCGGTTTTCAAAGAAATCAAAGTAATCCGTGAGTAAATTGAAAAATAACTATTCATTACCCACGCAACTAGCAGGTTTCACGTTTTTTTTTTTTTAAAGATGCTGGTCACGTGGACTGAAGGTTACCGGATTCCTTCAAAAAACATGACATGCACGGATTATGCAAAGTAGCAAAATTATGCACGGACAGCAGGTTACCGGATTCCTTCAAAAATATTTTGTGAAAATAGTTTTTGGCAAAATTAAATTTTTTTTCATAAAATAATAATTTTATACAACAAATTATGCCCAATAAATAATTCTAAATACATACCCATACATATATGGAATCAAAATAATTAATAATTCGCATAAAGTTTGGCTCATGATACCACTGTTAGGTTTTGTGAAAATCAAAGTAGCAATAAAATTGCAAAAATAGCGGAAGCGAGATAAAATCAGATTTTAAAATTTTTCACAAACCAATTACCCGGATCATCCTTTATGCATATTATTAATTAAACGAAGAATAAGAAATTATGAAATCCTACCCTTGTAGAAACGAGCTTCCTCAGGTATGAGTTCACCTCCTACTTCTCCGCGATCTCCTTGAATCTCCGGGTAGATTCCTTCCTTTGATTAATGTAAGCCACCCAAGTGTATGGCCTCTATAGGTGATCCACCAATGAAGAGGAATTTTTCAAGAAGAAGGGATTTGGCTCAAACCCTAGTTTTTCCTATCCCAAATAAGAAAAGGGTGTTCTCTCCAAATCTAGGAATTACGTATATTAGATATCTAATATAAGACTCCTCTTATAAAAATATCATGTAACCTATTTTAATTAAAATAAGGTACTATTTATTTAATTAAACTCTTTTAATTAAATGGGCTCCCTAATCATATTAGGGTTAATTAATTAAACTCCTTTAACTAATTTTCTTTCCTAATCCAATTAGGAATAAATGAGAGTACTAATATTAAATTAATTCCTAAACCTTTTAGAAATTAAAATAATAATAATTGTAATAATATTAATAAGACTCCTCTTATTAATTTATATTTAATATTTCTAAAATATTAAATAATAAATATTAAGCTATTTAATTTATTTTATCACCATAGATTAAATTAAATATACTTAATACATTATTACAATTATGCCATTAACTTCTTAAATAATTATTCTTCCTTTTATGGTGTGACCTTTTAGGTTCTCCATATTAAACCGGTTGTGAATAAATCAATTAGAACAATTCTAATCTCATTTAAATAAATAAATTAAACAAATAATTTATTTAAATAAATAATATTTATTCTACAATAGGGATAAGCCTCCCTAGCGATCAACGACTTTCCAGATAATATAGATTTCAACATTAATCATAAAAGAACCTTTGAGTAAATAGTTACCGTACAATTCAATCCTTCCACCATACAATGTCCCAATTAAATATAAGACATGGAATTACTGTCAAGTCTTATTTTATTTAATTATATGTATTTCGATTCCTAAATGAACAACTCCCTATGAATGCAAATTAGAAACTACTTTCTAATTTCATTCCACCTTGGCCAAGGATTCCTGGGTTGTCATTTATCGAATCACATAGGACATCTCTCCTTTTTACTAGAAGTGGTAGATTCTTTATTGATCATTCATTATCTTCATATATAACTTATTACACCCAAGCATACCCTTTGATATACTCTAAGAGTCTTAAGGAATAAGTCAAAGTGTAATTCATTATATATAAGATACTATGATGATCTCAAGTCTAAGGATCATTTGTACTACTATCACTATAGGAATTCCTATTGACAGGTAAGTAAAACTCCATTAGGTATTCCTTAGCGAGTCACGTTCAGTGAACTTATTCTCTAATAAGCACCTACATACTTGCTTTAGTGTCTCCACACAAATGATCATGAGATCAATCATCCTCATCCAATGAGCAAGCAACGTATGTACTAATCTATTCGGATTCACTAATCCCCAATTTAGTAATCCAATGATTGGGAACTATTTTAGTTTTAAGCTTTCTAAGAATTTAGATCTCATTAGAATGATCATCATCATTATTCTAAAAGCGTTGCTTAAAACTATGGGTTTATCGTGATATTATTAAAACAAAGCACCATGTAGATAATAAATGCCTTTAATAAATAATTCTTTAATTAATAAATAAATAAGATTGATTACACAGTATATGCTTTATCATCATACATGATTGGCTTGTATGCATAATACTTTCAGTCTTTGGCCAGAGCCATCGAGATTAAAACTCAGATTGAGTGAGGAAGGCGTGAGCTAGCTCTTCCCAAATACTATGGACCTTTGAGTTGTCTAACTCGGTATACCGCTTAACCGGGCTTCTCGATGAGACTCTTTTGGAGCAAAATGATTTCGAGCTTCTCATTTTCTCGCGATAAGATCCAAGTTCTCTAATAAACACTTTCAAATGTGTATAAGGATCCCCTAATCCGTCATACTTTTCAAAATCAGGGGTTTTGAATTTCTCTGGATAATGAACCCCAGGAAATATGCAAAGGTCAGCATATGAAAAACTTCCATGTGTTCTAATCCCTTTGAGAACACGGATAGTTTCCTCCATTTGGAGGACCTTCCTCCTGATGTCACTGGTGTCTGGATCTCCTTTGAGATGGGTGTTTTCATGGTCTTTGTTGGTTGTATCCAACTGAGGTTCTGGAATTGTTTTTTCCAAAACGTGAGCTCCTCCTTGTGAAGAGGATTCTGTATGTGTAGGCATCTTCGCATTCTCGAAAGCTGATTGATGCAATTCTTTCAGTGAGAACAACCAAATCGTAATTTGTTTACTCAATCCATCAAATTCTTCTCGAAGCAAATGATTAGATCGGGTGGGAAGAAGATATGATTGGCTTTAAGCTGGTGGCCTTTTTGGATTTTGAGCGTGTAACAGGCCCAATTGCTTCCCTATAAAAGATTTGTAAGTTTAGTCTTAGGGATAATGTAAATGTTATCATGATGTGCCTGTTTTAGGAATATGGTCCTGCAAAAATGGCTATTAATTGATAACATGTCATGTATGCACAGATATTCTTCATATTTTCCATTACATATAGATGATCATGGAATAAAATTATAAGTAAATGCTTTTACAAGTAATTGAAAATGAAAAGCATGAAGAGAATTTCCTCTGCGTTTGGTTTATCAGAGGTTGACCTATCTTAGGGTTACTCTAGCGGCTTTTTGGCATGAAGGTTCCCAGATCATCGCAATCTACTTGACAGGAAGTTAATCTGGTCTTTCAACTGGAGCGAATCTGGGTGGTGCCTTTCCTAAGCCTCGTTGGAATGAGTCTTCCTACAAGTCCAGTAATCAAACACCGACAGGATAGCCTCCTGGTGGAGGGACCACACAACATACATTCACATACAACGTTTCTCACCGTTTATGCAAAATGATGACATGTGCGAAGCACTAATATCACAGATAGATATTTAGAAGTGCAGTAAGTAAAATGCATTCATACACATTCATCATAAATGTAAATGCAACATTCACACACAAGCATATAACAATTTTGAAAAGCTTGCAATAGCGGCTTAAGCCCTCTTACAGGAATCCCCGGCAGAGTCGCCACCTGTCGACGTCGGGATTTTTAGATGTCCCTTTTCGTTACTTGTTCTTTGGTGTTCTAATGTTAATGTGAGATTTGTTTGAAAAAACAAGTGAAAAAGGTCCGACATATGTAATATCGACGATTTGACTTTAAGAGTCGCCAGTTGGTGTTTTTAACTGGTTGCACCAACGCAACCAAAAAGGTTTGCACATTGACCCAGTGATGTGACACTGCTAAATGGGTCTGTGAAATCGAGATTCATTTTAGTTCAGGGGCTTGATTATGAGAAGAGAAGGTGTTAGGCACCCCCCCCCCTCGACATCCGTGTTACCACGGTGACCGCCACTTTTCAAAGAAACTGTTATATGAATGTGTGTGTGTGTGTGTGTGGCTCAATGTGCAATTATTAGAAAGTAGTGTGAGGCCTCGTTCGCACCTATATACAAATGGTTTGAATTTATAGAAAAAATCAATTTTAAGCAAGATATAGCAATGAAGTTTTGTAAAAATAGGTTTTTTCAAACCCTGTACTTAATAAGAATTAAGACCTTTTCATACTTCCATTTTATTATTAAAATGGTCGGCTTATTTGCTTTTATTTTCGAGATGCGAGGCATCTTCGAGAAAATAGTATACAGCAGTGCCGAACTCCTCATGGGCATGACAGCCATCCAAGGAAATTCTTACACTGTAAATAATGTACAAGCTGCTTACAGCTAAAAAATGACCATCACGGGAACCGAATCTAGATTCAGTAGACTGAATCTGTGATCACATGATTCCTAGGCTCACATGGTACTGCAGTTTATATGGAAATCAGTAAGCAGTTGTGTGTATATATATATATATATATATATATACAGACATGATCAACCACCACGAAGCAAGTCCATGGGGGATCAGAAATGTAAATAAAGCAATAAATACTATCAACCGCCACGAAGTAAACTCCAGGCGGGACGAAATGTAAATAAAGCTGTAAAAGTGATCAACCACCACGAAGTAAACTCCAGGCTGGACAAAATGTAAATAAAGTTATAAAAGGCCATGAAGTAAACTCCAGGCCTGGCAAAAATGTAAATATATATATATATATATATATAAGCAGTAAATGCACCAGATGTAGAATCCAGGCTCATCGGATATGTCCAACAACAATTATATATATATATATATATATATATATATAAAATCAATAAACGCTCCAGATGTAAAATCCAGGCTCATCAGATATGTCTGACAACAATTATATATATTACTATATATATATATAAACAAATAAACGCTCTAGACATAAGTCTAGGCTCAATCGAGGCATAACTCGATAATGTTAATCCATATATAAATATATACATATATAAGTATATATATACAGACAAAAATGAAAACCACGAACCGAAGTCCGGGCATACACACACAACACGACTCTCATTGTGTAGAATATTGTGTGCAAAGATGAAGAGAATGACTTTATAGAGTGTGAGAAGGCTTACAGTGGGCTGCCAATGTAGACTTCTATGACTCTATATGGATAAACACTCTCAGCCCCGCCAAGAAATGTATAGCTATATGTGAGCTAACGGTGTTTAAAAGGAGCAATGACTCAATATGGGTGTACTAAAGCAAATCAAGTGGCTTCCTTTTTTTTTTTTTTTTTCAAAATGGCTACCCCAAGTCCTCTATTTTTTTAGAGGGGAGCCAGCAGTGTACTACTGCTGAAGCCGAAGTTGCACCTACGGTACGCCTGTGGTGCCCCGAGTTTCATGGGTCCTGTCATCTCAAAGTATGTGCACTCGTGCACTGTAATGTCTGCTCGAACTTGTAGAACTTCAATCCTAGCATCCAAATGATGTATATAAGATCTTCTTCAGACTGCTTGTGTCGAGAGTTATGCAATGACATGGATTAGAGGTTGTACGAAGTCAGGAAGAAGGGACCATGCCCATGGTCTTGAAGCTTCAAATTCTATCTGGTGTACTGCCATGCGTAATAGTCACTCGGGATTGGAACTCCTTGGTTTATGTAGGACAGTGTTGTATGTATGTATATATGAAGTGTTGAGACTGTAAGACCCCGAATTTTATGAAATAAAAGTATTTAATTTTTCTTATAATTACTATTCAGTAAATGGTTAAATTGATAAAAAGTAAATTTAAGGGTGATATATGAATGTTTTTTTCAAAATAAGCAAGTGGCTATAAAATACTTATTGTTGTCGGGGAATATTTGTTTGTTCGTGGAATATTCTTTTTGTCGAGAATATTCGTACGACGGCGCAGTCATTTGTGGGCCCTTTAACAGAATAACTATCGGATGAAGAAAATGACAAGTTTGAGTATTTATAAATAACGACGTAATTGTTACCGTTAACATCTTGTTGGAATACACAGTGGTTAAAATACGATGTCACGAGGTTGCACAAGAGAAGATTACTGTATTGTATTGCATAGTATTTTGAAATTATTGATTCTTACGTAAGAAGACAAAGACTACTCAATAATTATTACAAAGAATTCTCGTTCAATATTTTATTTTATTGATTCAATAATTTTTGCGTTGATATTTTATATTATTATTGTTTCAATAATTGTCACCGCACAAAGATTTCCCATTATCGATCAATAATTCATATTATTTGAATAATATTATTAGATAGCATTATTGGCAATGTCTAGAAAATTCTGTCAAGGAGAGGTTTGGTCACCTAATTGCGTGCCAGTAAGGAGAAATCCTTATCGGAAAGCCCCCTCTTTCCTAGGAACGGCCTGGTTGTCATTATTGTGATTCTGTAATATTATTTGTGAATAATTATTTATTGATTTATATGATAAGGAAATATTTATTTGATGTGGATATAAATGATGGATTTATTTATGTGGTTATAAATGAAGGAATTAATGTTAAGGTGTTTTATCAGTATTTTTGTCGGAATGGAGGTATTAAAAATCAAACCAGTGTTCTTGAGATATATTGCGTGAGTTATAATTTTTAATCCGACCGTTGGATCGTGGTGACTTTTGGATATGTTATACATATATAAGTTGAGTACATGTCCACAAATTTTGAACCGTTAAAAATGAACGTATGATTTGTTATGAATTTTAAGAGGTGACTGATTTAAAAATTGTTGAAGTTTCTGAATTTATCATTTTGGTGGAAAATTCTAGAATGCGTGGGCCCCACCTATGGTTGGTGAAGAAATGTGTTGAAATTCTATTTCAAATGTGGTTGGTGGGAATAGTAGCAGGTAAAGCCATCAGGTAGCAGGTCAAGTCTGCTTCGGCGTGCTAGCATTTTCCTATAAATAGAGGGCTAAGTTAGAATTGAAAATCACACCAGAAACATAAGATTTCTCTCTTTCTCTCCCTATATTATCAAGCTTATTTTGTGAGTATTTTGATACTTTGAGAGTTGCAATCCAGTGCAAGTTTCCTTCAGCGTCATATCCGATATTTCAGTCAGAAGTACTGCTCTTTTGAGGTAAGGGATATTGTCATTATTATGGTAAGGGATTTTAAGGGTTGTTATGTTTTTCAGTTTCGTAATTTTTCCGACCTCCAAAAATTCTAGAAAAATTTGAAATGATATTTTGATGAGTTTTCTTGATTGTGTCCAAAAATGGTAATTTTTGGATGTAGAGATTAAGAGTTATGAATTTTATGAGAAAAGACTATTTTAAAAGTAAACCCTTATAACTCCTTGTGGTTAACTCCAAAATTGGTTAAATTTTTATTGGGAGTACATGTATATAGCAGAAGTATACTCTGTAAATTTCGGAATTTTTTGATAAAAGTACAGTTTATGATAAATGTCTAAATATTCGGCTGTTTTGGCCATATAAAAAATAGTAAATGAAATTTAAAAATTCTGAAAAAAATATATGTTCAATATGGGACTATATTATGCTAAATTTCAAAAAAGAAATATTTTTGGAACTGATTTGGTATTTCTCATGAAAATGGTCTAGTTATGAGTAAATGAATTAAATATGTTATGTGAAGTAAGAAAATTGGAAAATAGGATTTTATGGCTTGAGAATCCTATATAAGGTATATGCAGATTTTTGATGAGGGTTTTGGTTATTGGTGATGAAATTATGAGTTTGGCATTTTAGGATGATTAAATGTATTATTTAGTAAAGTGTAAACAATTAAAATAAATTGTTTATAAGTTTAAGAAATGTTATTCTTTCAATATCATTATACCGAAATATTGGTATGGATTTTATTGTGGAATTTCTACCTTTTTCATGTCGGGGTTACTATTCATGAATTACTATTCATGAGTTACTATTCACGGGGTATTATTCACGACAAAATTGGTTTCTTTTTCTGACCAAATTATCGTTGATTTATGAATCTTACTCTTGAAATTAAATCCATGTTTTGATAATATTGGTTTTATTATCATATATAACATTTTTATAATCCCGGCGAAGAAATTTCTCTTTGACTTGAGTGTAAAGATGGGTAGATTATTGGTATGATCGTGACTATGGGTTCTCTTTGGCCAGTAGTGCAAAGATGAATTGTTGACTGGTATGATCTTGACCATTGAATTTACAATTGAATATTTTTAGCTTAAGTGCAAAGATGAATTGATCAACATGGTTATAATTATGATTTATATAAATTTTGAAATGATTATGTATTTCTTTGAGATATTAACATCTTTGGCCCGTAGTGCAAAGATGACATGTTGTTGAATATCTTTGGCCCGTAGTGCAAAGATGACCTGTTGATGAATATCTTTTCGCCCGTAAAAGATGACATATTCTTGAATATCTTTGGCATGTAGTGCAAAAGATGAATGTTAATGAATATCTTTGGCCCGTAGTGCAAAGATGAATTTATTGGTATGATTATGAACAGGAACTGTGATTTGGTATAACCATGATCTTTGATGTTTCAGGTAAAGACAGGTGATGTAAATCATATTCATCCTGGATGAGAAGAGGAATTTAGAATCACAATTATGATTATTAGTTATTCATATGATTATAGAAAGGAACTGTTGATTGATGTTACAGGGATAAAATATTATTAGTGGACTTTTAATGTGGAGAAGATAATAGACTTTATAGTCTATTTGACTCTTCTAATGGATTGCTCGTTCCGCTGCAACTATGGTTGAAAAGTTTTATCATCTACCATATGTTCTAAATCTCTGATTTATTATTGACGAAGACTATTGATAATTTAATTATCTTTAGTCATGATATTCTTTACTAAGCTAGTTGTGCTCACCCTTTTGCTTCACAATTCATTTCAGGAAGTAAGAGTGTAGCTGGGTCGAGCAGGGATAACAGGGGAATAGAACGGTAGTCTATAGCTATTAAGGTTCTCCCTAAATAGTATGGAAATAATTTTATTAAGAACTTTAGATAAGTGTATCGTATTGTATACAACATTTGATATTTAATTTTGGTGAACCAAATAGGGTGAAGTGAACCCAACTTTGGAAGGGTGTTTTGCCACTATCATACAAGATGTCTAATGACATACAACCTCATGTTATCATAAGATAGGGTTGTGCACATCCACTTGCTGAGTATATCTACGAACACTACCTATATGACCTTGGAGTTTGGTTGAAACATAATGCTCAACTGGAGATAGTGGAGATAGTTATATGTTAAGAGAAGACTCACCATTGGAAAGAACATGATAATAATCTTCTCGTTTTTCTTTAGGGTCTACTGGGTCAACCAAGGATAATTCTGTGGGCATATGATATCTATCATAACCTAGACGCATGGCCTCCCATGTACGAAGGTTTTCTTGAGCATTTCCCAAAGATTTTAATTTCTAAAACAGTTATTGACTGTACCTTTATGTAATGTATCAATGTGAGGTGTTGTCTATAGTTGGGACATGAGTCACAGTTGGTATTAAAATTCACAGTATATGTGTTGTTGTATTTTGCACGACAATTGTAGTAACAAAGTTGTAATTATTTTTCGCATACCATGTATTTGGCGACTCGTAATAGGTTGGATGGATTGGACCTATTTTGGGGACGCCACATTTGGTATCGAGCTTAGGATATGATCTCTGGTGGAGATCGAGAATAGAACTTGAGAGGAGAGATGAATAAATCCTTCGCTAGTGTGTCCTACCTAAGCTTATTTGTTGGTCAGTCATAATATCAGGATATTATGTGATATGCTAATTTGTTCAATTAACCCTTGTTTTGAAGCTATATTCTAGAATGATATTTGAAATACAGGAGATGGGCAATGGAGAAATCATGAGGACAGGAAAGATGGAATCTGAAATGAAAGCAAGGTATTCTCAACTCTTTGAAATACCAGGTACGTAAATTTCGGGGATGAAATTTCATAAGGAGGGGAGATTGTAAGATCCCGAATTTTATGAAATAAAAGTATTTAATTTTTCTTATAATTACTATTCAGTAAATGGTTAAATTGATAAAAAGTAAAGTTAAGGGTGATATATGAATGTTTTTTTTCAAAATAAGCAAATGGCTATAAAATACTAATTATTGTCGGGTAATATTCGTTTGGTCGTGGAATATTCTTTTTATCGAGAATATTCATACGACGGCGCAGTCATTTGTGGGCCCCATAACAGAATAACTGTCGGATGAAGAAAACGACAAGTTTGAGTTTTTATAAATAACGGCGTAATTGTTACCGTTAACACTGTTGGAATACCTGGTGGTTAAAATACGAAGAATACACGGGTTGCACAAGAAGTAGCTACGGTAGATATACAAGATATTTTGAAATTATTGATTCTTACGTAAGAAGGCACTACTACTAATAATTGTTACGATGAGTTATCGCTCAATATTTTATTTTATTGATTCAATAATTGTTGCGTTGATATTTTATATTATTGTTGTTTCAATAATTGTCACCGCACAAGATTTCCCATTATCAGATCAATAATTCATATTATTTGAATAATATTATTAGATAGCATTATTGGAAATGTCTAGAAAAGTTCTGTCAAGGAGAGGTTTGGTCACCTAATCATGGCGCCAAGAAGAGGAGAAATCTTTATCGAAAAAGCCCCTCTTCCCGGAACTACTGGTTGTCATTATCAGGATTTCGTAATATTATTTGTGAATAATTATTTATTGATTTATATGATAAGGAAATATTTATTTGATGTGGATATAAATGATGGATTTATTTATGTGGTTATAAATGAAGGAATTAATGTTGAGGTGTTTTATTAGTATTTTTGTCGGAAAGGAGGTATTAAAAATCAAACCAGTGTTCTTGAGATATATCATGTGAGTTATAATTTTTAATCCGACCGTTGGATCATGGTGATTTTTGGATATGTTATACATATATAAGTTGAGTACATGTCCACAAATTTTGAACCGTTAAAAATGAACGTATGATTTGTTATGAATTTTAAGAGGTGAGTGATTCAAAAATTGTTCAAGTTTCGAATTTATCATTTTGGTGGAAAATTCTAGAATGCGTGGGGCCCCACCTATGGATGGTGAAGAAATGTGTTGAAATTCTATTTCAAATGTGGTTTAGTGGGAATAGTAGAGCAGTAAAGCCATCGGTAGCAAGTCAAGTCTCGCTTGGCGTGCATAGCATTTTCCTATAAATAGAAATTTGAGTTAGAATTGAAAATCACCCGTAAACATAAGATTTTCTCTTTCTCTCCCTATATTATCAAGCTTATTTTGTGAGTATTTTGATACTTTGAGAGTTGCAATCCAGTGCAAGTTTCCTTCAACAATATATCCAATATTTTGACCGTAAATCTTCGCTCTTTTGAGGTAAGGGATATTGTCATTATTATGGTAAGGATTTTAAGGGTTGTTATGTTTTTCGGGCCAGAATTTTTCCGACCTTCAAAAATTCTAGAAAAATTTGAAATGATATTTTGATGAGTTTTTTGATTTTGTCCAAAATGGTAATTTTGGATGTAGAGATTAAGAGTTATGAATTTTATGAGAAAATACTATTTTAAAAGTAAACCCTTATAACTCCTTGTGGTTAACTCCAAAATTGGTGAAATTTTTATTGGGAGTACATGTATATATGTGACGATACTACTCAGTAAATTTTGAATTTTTGGATAAAAGTATACAGATTTATGATAAATGTCTAAATATTAAATTTGTTTTGGCCATATAAAAAATAGTAAATGAAATTTAAAAATTCGAAAAAAAATATATGTTCAATATGGGACTATATTATGCTAAATTTCAAAAAAGAAATATTTTTGGAACTGATTTGGTATTTCTCATGAAAATGGTCTAGTTATGAGTAAATGAATTAAATATGTTATGTGAAGTAAGAAAATTGGAAAATAGGATTTTATGGCTTGAGAATCCTATATAAGGTATATGCAGATTTTTGATGAGGGTTTTGGTTATTGGTGATGAAATTATGAGTTTGGCATTTTAGGATGATTAAATGTATTATTTAGTAAAGTGTAAACAATTAAAATAAATTGTTTATAAGTTTAAGAAATGTTATTCTTTCAATATCATTATACCGAAATATTGGTATGGATTTTATTGTGGAATTTCTACCTTTTTCATGTCGGGGTTACTATTCATGAATTACTATTCATGAGTTACTATTCACGGGGTATTATTCACGACAAAATTGGTTTCTTTTTCTGACCAAATTATCGTTGATTTATGAATCTTACTCTTGAAATTAAATCTATGTTTTGATAATATTGTTTTTATTACCATGTCCAACAATGTTCGATTTCTCCTTTCAGATACACCATTCAACTGTGGTGTCCCTGGTGGAGTCCATTGTGAGATTATACCATTTTCTTTGAGACAATTGAGAAACTCACCACTTAAGTATTCTCCTCCTCGATCGATCAAGAATCTTAATACTCTTACCGCTTTGCTTCTCAACTTCATACGAACTCTTTGAACTTTTCAAATGATTGATTTGTATTTCATTAAATACACATATCCAAATCTTGAGTGGTCGTCAATGAATGTAATAAAATAAGAATACCTCCTCAGGCGATCGTCATTATAGGTCCACATACATCCGTGTGTACCAACGCTAACAACTCAGAACTCTTTCTCCTTTTCCACTAAAAGGAGATTTAGTCATTTTACCCATGAGACAAGATTCATGGTTGGATATGATTCATAATCGATAGCTCTAGAGCCCATCTTTACGCAACTTGGATAATCTTGTTTCATTAATATGACCGAGTCTACTGATTGCCACATGAAGGTATAATTAACATCATCTCTTTTCCTTTTATTAGTTTGTTCTAATTTGAAATATATTTTCATGCAAGTCAAGTATATAAAGTCCATTTCGCAAATTACCAACACCATATAAAACATTATCATTATAAATGGAACAACTGTTGTTCTTTATTATAATATTAAAACCATCCATATCCATATAGAGATAGAAATAATGTTTCTAATGATATTTGGAACAAAATAACAATTATTTAAATTAATGAACTTGCCCATAAGCAAGTTGCTAAACAATAAGTCCCTACAGCCTAATGCAAAGAACCTTTGCTCCATTTCCCACTCGTAGGACGACCTCATCCTTGCTTTCGCCTTTCTACCGACTAATTCCTCGTGATATTATTACATATGTGAGAACCACATCCCAGTATCCAATACCCAAGTAGAAGATTGACTTTCGGAAAAATTAATTTCAATCATAAACAAACCTTGATTAGGATTCAAGCTTCTCCAAGCTTCTTCTCGCTTTTGTTCTCGCAAGATAATCTTTGCAGGTTCCTCTTTCAAATGACCCTTATTTGTTGCAATGGAAGCAAATTCCTTTGCTAGTTGGATCAGTTTCTTTTGATCCTTCACTTTCGCCTTTCCCTTAGCCTTCTTAGATTTCTTCTTTCGTAAGATACCTTGGGCCTCTTCCTTTTCTTGGAAGAATCATCCACCGAAGAAGACATGGTTCTTCTTGGATGGGAAGTGACCTTCAGCAGATTTCAACATGTTAAGTAATTCGTGCAAGTCGACATCCAACTTATTCATGTGAAAATTCACAACAAATTCAGGAGAAGGTGTCCGGGAGTGACCGCAAGACTAAATCTTGACTCAACTCCCAATCCATGACGAACCCAAGTTTGTCCAAGACGCTCAATCGATTGATCATCTTTAGGACATGAGTCTCACCAGAGAGTGCCCTCGGTCATCCAAGAGATCGGAAGAGCTCATTAGATATTTCATATCTAGCGATCCTACTTTGCTCACCATACAACTCTCCAAGGTGCAAGAGCATAAGTAGGAGCATCCATGTTTTCATGCCGACGTTGAAGCTCGTTACTCATGGATGCGAGCATGATGCATTGAGCCACAGATGCATCATCTCGCCCTTTATTTAAAAGTAGCAATCTCTTCCTCGAGGTCATCTCGCAACTTTTTGCAGTACGATGTTTAATTTAGGACATAAGAAATCTTTTCAAAGAAGTGAGAACAATTCTCGATTCCTTAACCAAATTCAGGTGTAGTTCTGGGTCCTGGCCGGGTTTGTTAGCATCAAGTATGCTTCGCAGTTGAAATTAGTGAATGTGACATTTTCAAAATTTCGCATGTAAAAAGACAATATTTTAGCAAACATTCATTTATTAATTACCAAAATAAATTAGGTCTTATTTTATATTGGTATCTCCCACTATTTTCTTCAAACTATATTACCCTCATTTATATAGTTAAGCAAAATCTAATTAAAGTTTTTTGCTAGTGAGAATAAGGATCCCATTTCAAATATATATAGCCTTGTGGTGACACAACAAACTATATATAAATAAATAGGTAGACAACTCCTTGTCAATTACATCAACATGTAATTCCTTATGTTTTGCCTCTTGGATTATTTTGATTAAGTGGTGGCACATCCGAACCAAAATTATCTAAGTTAAGTCCAACCTAGCACTTCCATATATTCAAAAAAGAAAAATATCGCCCTTGTGGTGACACAACAAAACAATATTGTTCAATTTTCTTTATAAGCATCAAATGTGATAAATTAACATCTTGAATACTTAATACTTGCCTTGTGGTGACACAACAAACTCATATTAAATATTTAATACTCTATTAATTTTATCATGCTAGAAGGCTTACGCTCGATATTCTAAATATCTTTGAACGCTTAAGACTTAATAAAAACTTTGAGGATTTGTTATTATTTGTCTCATCTTGTTTAATAGCTAGCATGCAAATATATATATAAAATACACATTATATTATTAAACATGCTGAAGCATGTTTGCATAATATATAATATATATAATACTAGCATGCACATATAGAATACTATATTCTACCGGATTGATTATGGACTTTTATTCTAGTTTGATTCACTAGAGCCACCAAGTGAACCAAAAGGTCAAACCCTAGGGTGCAAAGAATAAACATTTAAATATAACTATTACATTTAAACCCTGCTCCATTACAAACGGGTCTTTTTAGCGCCCGATGATCTTCGGTTCTTCAAAAAATTCTAACTAATCCTATTACATAAACTATTTAATTTAAATAGAAACCTTGATCAGCAGTCAAGGGGAAGTACATAGGAGAGAGATAGAATTTACATCAAGAAGAAAACCAGAAAAGACGAGGTACGCAGACCCCATTTAATAAAACTCATTCATTCAAACATCCAACTAAAATAAATCCAATCACATTGGTCAATTGTCCATAATCAATCCAATTTATTAACATACATATCATCATATGTATCAATAAATTAAATCATTCCATATATATATGAATATCATTTAATGGGCAATTTTATGTTGCATGAAATTCAATTTCAAGATTAAAATAAACTCTTTTATTTTAATTATAAAATTATTAAGGAAAGTATATATATATATATAACTATTATATATATATATATATATATATATATATAATTAGTCATGCCAACCCTTGATTCACGTAAAAAAGGTTTAGTAACCTCCCATGCTTGCGGTTTTCAAAGAAATCAAAGTAATCCGTGAGTAAATTGAAAAATAACTATTCATTACCCACTTTAACCAAAGCAGTTTCACGTTTTTTTTTTTTTAAAGATGCTGGTCACGTGGACTGAAGGTTACCGGATTCCTTCAAAAAACATGACATGCACGGATTATGCAAAGTAGCAAAATTATACCTGATGAAAGAAGTTTCTGGATTCCTTCAAAAATATTTTGTGAAAATAGTTTTGGCAAAATTAAATTTTTTCATAAAATAATAATTTTATACAACAAATTATGCCCAATAAATAATTCTAAATACATACCCATACATATATGGAATCAAAATAATTAATAATTCGCATAAAGTTTGGCTCATGATACCACTGTTAGGTTTTGTGAAAATCAAAGTAGCAATAAAATTGCAAAAATAATGAAGCTTAGATAAAATCGATTTTAAAATTTTTCACAAACCAATTACCAGGATCATCCTTATGCATATTATTAATTAAACGAAGAATAAGAAATTATGAAATCCTACCTTGTAGAAACGAAGCTTCCTCAAGTATGAGTTCACCTCCTACTTCTCCGCGATCTCCTTGAATCTCCGGGTAGATTCCTTCCTTTGATTAATGTAAGCCACCCAAGTGTATGGCCTCTATAGGTGATCCACCAATGAAGAGGAATTTTTCAAGAAGAAGGGATTTGGCTCAAACCCTAGTTTTTCCTATCCTAATAAGAAAAGGGTGTTCTCTCCAAATCTAGGAATTACGATATTAGATATCTAATATAAGACTCCTCTTATAAAAATATCATGTAACCCTATTTTAATTAAAATAAGGTACTATTTATTTAATTAAACTCTTTTAATTAAATGGGCTCCCTAATCATATTAGGGTTAATTAATTAAACTCCTTTAACTAATTTTCTTTCCTAATCCAATTAGGAATAAATGAGAGTACTAATATTAAATTAATTCCTAAACCTTTTAGAAATTAAAATAATAATAATTGTAATAATATTAATAAGACTCCTCTTATTAATTTATATTTAATATTTCTAAAATATTAAATAATAAATATTAAGCTATTTAATTTATTTTATCACCATAGATTAAATTAAATATACTTAATACATTATTACAATTATGCCATTAACTCTTAAATAATTATTCTTCCTTTTATGGTGTGACCCTTTAGGTTCTCCATATTAAACCAAGGTGTGAATAAATCAATTAGAACAATTTAATCTCATTTAAATAAATAAATTAAACAAATAATTTATTTAAATAAATAATATTTATTCTACAATAGGATAAGCCTCCCTAGCGATCAACGACTTTCCGGATAATATAGATTTCAACATTAATCATAAAAGAACCTTTGAGTAAATAGTTACCGTGACAATTCAATCCTTCCACCATACAATGTCCCAATTAAATATAAGACATGGAATTATCACAAGTCTTATTTTATTTAATTATATGTATTTGATTCCTAAATGAATAACTCCCTATGAATGCAAATTAGAAACTACTTTAATTTCATTCCACCTCGCCAAGGATTCTGGGTTGTCATTTATCGAATCACATAGGACATCTCTCCTTTTACTAGAAGTGGTAGATTCTTTATTGATCATTCATTATCTTCATATATAACTTATTACACCCAAGCATACCCTTTGATATACTCTAAGAGTCTTAAGGAATAAGTCAAAGTGTAATTCATTATATATAAGATACTATGATGATCTCAAGTCTAAGGATCATTTGTACTACTATCACTACAGGAATTCTTATCGACATGTAAGTAAAACTCCATTAGGTATTCCTTAGCGAGTCACGTTCAGTGAACTTATTCTCTAATAAGCACCTACATACTTGCTTTAGTGTTCCACACAAATGATCATGAGATCAATCATCCTCATCCAATGAAAGCAAGCAACGATGTACTAATCTATTCGGATTCACTAATCCCCAATTTAGTAATCCAATGATTGGGAACTATTTTAGTTTTAAGCTTTCTAAGAATTTAGATCTCATTAGAATGATCATCATCATTATTCTAAAAGCGTTGCTTAAAACTATGGGTTTATCGATATTATTAAAAACAAGCACCATGTAGATAATAAATGCCTTTAATAAATAATTCTTTAATTAATAAATAAATAAGATTGATTACACAAGATATGCTTTATCATCATACATGATTGGCTTGTATGCATAATACTTTCGTGCAATTTGGTCAGAGCCATCGAGATTAAAATCGATTGAGTGAGGAAGGCGTGAGCTAGCTCTTCCTTTATGGATGGACCTTTGAGTTGTCTAACTGGTATACCATGAACGGGCTTCCAAATGACTCTTTTGGAACAATTTGCATCTCGAGCTTCTCATTTTCTCGCGATAAGATCCAAGTTCTCTAATAAACACTTTCAAATGTGTATAAGGATCCCTAATCCGTATACTTTTCAAAATCGGGGTTTTGAATTTCTTTGGATAATGAACCCCAGGAAATATGCAAAGGTCAGCATATGAAAAACTTCCATGTGTTCTAATCCCTTTGAGAACACGGATAGTTTCCTCCATTTGGAGGACCTTCCTCCTGATGTCACTGGTGTCTGGATCTCCTTTGAGATGGGTGTTTTCATGGTCTTTGTTGGTTGTATCCAACTGAGGTTCTGGAATTGTTTTTTCCAAAACGTGAGCTCCTCCTTGTGAAGAGGATTCTGTATGTGTAGGCATCTTCGTACCCTGAGCAGATTGATGCAATTCTTTCAGCAGAACAACCAAATCTGTAATTTGTTTACTCAATCCACAAATTCTTCTCAGGAAACAGTATTAGACTGGTCAGAAGAAGATATGATTGGCTTTAAGCTGGTGGCCTTTTTGGATTTTGAGCGTGTAACAGGCCCAATTGCTTCCCTATAAAAGATTTGTAAGTTTAGTCTTAGGGATAATGTAAATGTTATCATGATGTGCCTGTTTTAGGAATATGGTCCTGCAAAAATGGCTATTAATTGATAACATGTCATGTATGCACAGATATTCTTCATATTTTCCATTACATATAGATGATCATGGAATAAAATTATAAGTAAATGCTTTTACAAGTAATTGAAAATGAAAAGCATGAAGAGAATTTCCTCTGCGCTTGGTTTATCGAGGTCGAACCTATCTTAGGGTTACTCTCGCGGCTTTTTGGCATGAAGGTTCCCTGATCATCGCAATCTACTCGATGTGAAGTTAATCTGGTCTTTCAACTAGAGCTAACTGGTGGTGCCTTTCCTAAGCCTCGTTGGAATGAGTCTTCCTACAAGTCCAAGAATCAAACACCGACAGATAGCCTCCTGGTGGAGGGACCACACAACATACATTCACATACAACGCTTCTCACCGCTTATGCAAAATGATGACACGTATGCGAAGCACTAATATCATGAGATAGATATTTAGAAGTGCGATAAGTAAAATGCATTCATACACATTCATCATAAATGTAAATGCAACATTCACACACAAGCATATAACAATTTTGAAAAGCTTGCAATAGCGGCTTAAGCCTCTTACACAGAATCCCCAGCAGAGTCGCCGCGTCGACGCCGGGATTTTTAGATGTCCTTTCGTTACTTGTTCTTTGGTGTTCTAATGTTAATGTGAGATTTGTTTGAAAAAACAAGTGAAAAAGGTCCCACATATGTAATATCGACCGATTTGACTTTTAAGAGTCGCCAATTGGTGTTTTAATCGGGTTGCACCAACGCAACTAAAAAAGGTTTGCACATCGACCCAAATGATGTGACAACGCTAAATGGGTCTGTGAAATCGAGATTCATTTTAGTTCAGGGGCTTGATTATGAGAAGAGAAGGTGTTAGGCACCCCCCCCCCTCGACATCCGTGTTACCACGGTGACCGCCACTTTTCAAAGAAAAAGCGTTATATGAATGTGTGTGTGTGTGTGTGTGGCTCAATGTGCAATTATTAGAAAGTAGTGTGAGGCCTCGTTCGCACCTATATACAAATGGTTTGAATTTATAGAAAAAATCAATTTTAAGCAAGATATAGCAATGAAGTTTTGTAAAAATAGGTTTTTTCAAACCCTGTACTTAATAAGAATTAAGACCTTTTCATACTTCCATTTTATTATTAAAATGGTCGGCTTATTTGCTTTTATTTTCGAGATGCGAGGCATCTTCGAGAAAATAGTATACAAAAGATCAATCGTCGAACTCCTCATGGGCATGATAAACCATCCAAGGAAATTTTACATCAGAATAATGTACAAGTCGCTTAAACTAAAAATGACCATCACAGAATCGAATCTAGATTCAAGAGATGAATCTGTGATCACATGATTCCTAGGCTCACATGGTACTGCAGCTTTATATGGAAATCAATAAATATAGGTGTGTATATATATATATATATATATATATATATATACAGAGACATGATCAACCACCACGAAGCAAGTCCATGGGGATCGAAATGTAAATAAAGCAATAAATATTATCAACCGCCACTAAGTAAACTCCAAAGTGACGAAATGTAAATAAAGTCAAAAGTGATCAACCACCAATAAGTAAACTCCAATTTGGACAAAATGTAAATAAAGTTATAAAAGGCCATGAAGTAAACTGTGGCTGGCAAAAATGTAAATATATATATATATATATATATATAGCGATAAATAAATGCACGGATGTAGAATCCAGGTGCTCATCGGATATGTCCAACAACAATTATATATATACATATATATATATATATAATCAATAAACGCTCCAGATGTAAAATCCAGGCTCATCAGATATGTCTGACAACAATTATATATATTACTATATATATATATAAACAAATAAACGCTCTAGACATAAGTCTAGGCTCAATCGAGGCATAACTCGATAATGTTAATCCATATATAAATATATACATATATAAGTATATATATACAGACAAAAATGAAAACCACGAACCGAAGTCCGGGCATACACACACAACACGACTCTCATTGTGTAGAATATTGTGTGCAAAGATGAAGAGAATGACTTTATAGAGTGTGAGAAGGCTTACAGTGGGCTGCCAATGTAGACTTCTATGACTCTATATGGATAAACACTCAGCTCCCGCCAGTAAATGTATAGCTATATGTGAGCTAACAGGTGTTTAAAAGGAGCAATGACTCAATATGGGTGTGTACAAAGCAAATTGGGCAGGGCTTCCTTGCCTTTTCTTTTTTTTCAAAATGGCTACCCCAAGTCCTCTATTTTTAGAGGGGGGAGCCGCAGGTGTACCTGCGGAAGCCGTAGTTGCACCTACGGCTGCCCAGGGTGCCCCGGGTTTCATGGGTCCTGTCATCTCAAAGTATGTGCACTCGTGCACTGTAATGTCCGCTCGAACTTGTAGAACTTCAATCCTAGCATCCAAATGATGTATATAAGATCTTCTTCAGACTGCTTGTGTCGAGAGTTATGCAATGACATGGATTAGAGGTTGTACGAAGTCAGGAAGAAGGGACCATGCCCATGGTCTTGAAGCTTCAAATTATATCGGTGTCTTGCCGTGCGTAATAGTCACTTACCGGATTGGAACTCCCTGGTTTATGTAGAGATGTTGTTGTATGTATGTATATATGAAGTGTTGAGGTAGTAAGACCCCGAATTTTATGAAATAAAAGTATTTAATTTTTCTTATAATTACTATTAGGTAAATGGTTAAATTGATAAAAAGTAAATTTAAGGGTGATATATGAATGTTTTTTTCAAAATAAGCAAGTGGCTATAAAATACTTATTGTTGTTTGGGAATATTTGTTTGTTCGTGGAATATTCTTTTTGTCGAGAATATTCGTACGACGGCGCAGTCATTTGTGGGCCCTTTAACAGAATAACTATCGGATGAAGAAAATGACAAGTTTGAGTATTTATAAATAACGACGTAATTGTTACCGCTAACCTTTGTTGAATACACCGTGGTTAAAATACGATGAATACGCAGGGCACAAGAGTAGACACGGTATTGCATAGTATTTTGAAATTATTGATTCTTACGTAAGAAGACAAGACTCAATAATTATTACGGTAATTCTTTATTCAATATTTTATTTTATTGATTCAATAATTGCTGCGTTGATATTTTATATTATTATTGTTTCAATAATTGTCACTGCACAGTATTTCCCATTATCAGATCAATAATTCATATTATTTGAATAATATTATTAGATAGCATTATTGGCAATGTCTAGAAAATTCGTCAAGGAGAGGTTTGGTCACCTAATTGCGTGCCCAAGAAGGAGAAATCCTTATCGAAAGCCCCTCTTTCCTAGGAACGGCCTGGTTGTCATTATTGTGATTCTGTAATATTATTTGTGAATAATTATTTATTGATTTATATGATAAGGAAATATTTATTTGATGTGGATATAAATGATGGATTTATTTATGTGGTTATAAATGAAGGAATTAATGTTAAGGTGTTTTATCAAGATTTTTGTTTCGGGAATGGAGGTATTAAAAATCAAACCAAAGTGTTCTTGAGATATATCATGTGAGTTATAATTTTTTTAATCCAACCGTTGGATCGTGGTGACTTTTGGATATGTTATACATATATAAGTTGAGTACATGTCCACAAATTTTGAACCGTTAAAATGAACGTATGATTTGTTATGAATTTTAAGAGGTGGTGATTTAAAATTGTCAAGTTTACAATTTATCATTTTGGTGGAAAATTCTAGAATGTGTGGGCCCCACCTATGGTTGGTGAAGAAATGTGCTGAAATTCTATTTCAAATGTGGTTGGTGGGAATAGTAGTAGTAAAGCCATCGTAGCAAGTCAAGTCCGCTTCTTGCTGTATAGCATTTTCCTATAAATAGAGGGCTAAGTTAGAATTGAAAATCACACCGTAAACATAAGATTTCTCTTTCTCTCCCTATATTATCAAGTTTATTTTGTGAGTATTTTGATACTTTGAGAGTTGCAATCGAAGTGCAAGTTTCCTTTCATAATATATCCGATATTTCGGTCAAAATCACGCTTCTTTTGAGGTAAGGGATATTGTCATTATTATGGTAAAGGATTTTAAGGGTTGTTATGTTTTTTCAGTTTCAGTAATTTTTCCGACCTCCAAAAATTCTAGAAAAATTTGAAATGATATTTTGATGAGTTTTCTTGATTGTGTCCAAAATGGTAATTTTTGGATGTAGAGATTAAGAGTTATGAATTTTATGAGAAAAGACTATTTTAAAAGTAAACCCTTATAACTCCTTGTGGTTAACTCCAAAATTGGTTAAATTTTTATTGGGAGTACATGTATATAGCGAAGTATACTCAGAATTTTTGAATTTTTTGATAAAAGTACGTTTATGATAAATGTCTAAATATTCATTATTTTGGCCATATAAAAAATAGTAAATGAAATTTAAAAATTTTAAAAAAAAATATATGTTCAATATGGGACTATATTATGCTAAATTTCAAAAAAGAAATATTTTGGAACCGATTTGGTATTTCTCATGAAAATGGTCTAGTTTATGAGTAAATGAATTAAATATGTTATGTGAAGTAAGAAAATTGGAAAATAGGATTTTATGGCTCGAGAATCCTATATAAGGTATATGCAGATTTTTGATGAGGGTTTTGGTTATTGGTGATGAAATTATGAGTTTGGCATTTTAGGATGATTAAATGTATTATTTAGTAAAGTGTAAACAATTAAAATAAATTGTTTATAAGTTTAAGAAATGTTATTCTTTCAATATCATTATAATAGAAATATTGGTATGGATTTTATTGTGGAATTTCTACCTTTTCATGTTCGGGGTTACTATTCATGAATTACTATTCATGAGTTACTATTCACGGGGTATTATTCACGACAAAATTGGTTTCTTTTTCTGACCAAATTATCGTTGATTTATGAATCTTACTCTTGAAATTAAATCCATGTTTTGATAATATTGGTTTTATTATCATATATAACATTTTTATAATCCCGGCGAAGAAATTTCTCTTTGACTTGAGTGTAAAGATGGGTAGATTATTGGTATGATCGTGACTATGGGTTCTCTTTGGCCAGTAGTGCAAAGATGAATTGTTGACTGGTATGATCTTGACCATTGAATTTATAATTGAATATTTTTAGCTTAAGTGCAAAGATGAATTGATCAACATGGTTATAATTATGATTTATATAAATTTTGAAATGATTATGTATTTCTTTGAGATATTAACATCTTTGGCCCGTAGTGCAAAGATGACATGTTGTTGAATATCTTTGGCCCGTAGTGCAAAGATGACCTGTTGATGAATATCTTTGGCCCGTAGTGCAAAGATGACATGTTGCTGAATATCTTTGGCATGTAGTGCAAAGATGAACTGTTAATGAATATCTTTGGCCCATAGTGCAAAGATGAATTTATTGGTATGATTATGAACAGGAACTGTGATTTGGTATAACCATGATCTTTGATGTTTCAGGTAAAGACAGGTGATGTAAATCATATTCATCCTGGATGAGAAGAGGAATTTAGAATCACAATTATGATTATTAGTTATTCATATGATTATAGAAAGGAGGCTGCTGATTGATGTTACAGGATAAAATATTATTAGTGGACTTTTAATGTGGAGAAGATAATAGACTTTATAGTCTATTTGACTCTTCTAATGGATTGCTCGTTCCGCTGCAACTATGGTTGAAAAGTTTTATCATCTACCATATGTTCTAAATCTCTGATTTATTATTGACGAAGACTATTGATAATTTAATTATCTTTAGTCATGATATTCTTTACTGTTAGTTGTGTTTCACCTTTTGCTTCACAATTCATTTCGTGAAGTAAGAGTGTAGTCGGGTTGAGAAAGGAGGATAACGAGGGAATAGAAGCAGTAGTCTATAGCTATTAAGGTTCTCTCCTAAATAGTATGGAAATAATTTTATTGAGAACTTTAGATAAGTGTATCGTATTGTATACAACATTTGATATTTAATTTTGGTGAACCAAATAGGGTGAAGTGAACCCAACTTTGGAAGGGTGTTTTGCCACTATCATACAAGATGTCTAATGACATACAACCTCATGTTATCATAAGAGATAGGTTGTGCACATCCACTTCTTTGAGTATATCTACGAACACTACCTATATGACCTTGAGTTTGGTTGAAACATAATGCTCAACCGGAGACAAGTGGAGATAGTTATATGTTAAGAGAAGACTCACCATTGGAAAGAACATGATAATAATCTTCGCTTTTTTTTTAGGTCTCTTTGGGTCAACCAAGGATAATTCTGTGGGCATATGATATCTATCATAACCTAGACGCATGGCCTCCCATGTACGAAGGTTTTCTTGAGCATTTCCCAAAGATTTTAATTTCTAAAACAGTTATTGACTGTACCTTTATGTAATGTATCAATGTGAGGTGTTGTCTATAGTTGGGACATGAGTCACAGTTGGTATTAAAATTCACAGTATATGTGTTGTTGTATTTTGCACGACAATTGTAGTAACAAAGTTGTAATTATTTTCTGTACCATGTATTTGGCGACTCAGAATAGGTTGGATGGATTGGACCTATTTTGGGGACGTCACATTTGGTATCAGAGCTTAGGGATATGATCTCTGGTGGAGATCGGGGAATAGAACTTGGAGGGGAGAGATGAATAAATCCTTCGCTAGTGTGTCCTACCTAAGCTTATTTGTTGGTCAGTCATAATATCAGGATATTATGTGATATGCTAATTTGTTCAATTAACCCTTGTTTTGAAGCTGTATTCTAGAATGATATTTGAAATACAGGAGATGGGCAATGGAGAAATCATGAGGACAGGAAAGATGGAATCTGAAATGAAAGCAAGGTATTCTCAACTCTTTGAAATACCAGGTACGTAAATTTCGGGGATGAAATTTCATAAGGAGGGGAGATTGTAAGATCCCGAATTTTATGAAATAAAAGTATTTAATTTTTCTTATAATTACTATTAGGTAAATGGTTAAATTGATAAAAAGTAAAAGTTAAGGGTGATATATGAATGTTTTTTTTTCAAAATAAGCAAAATGGCTATAAAATACTAATTATTGTCGGGTAATATTCGTTTGGTCGTGGAATATTCTTTTTATCGAGAATATTCATACGACCAGCCTTGATCATTTGTGGGCCCTATAATGTAATAAGCTTGGGATGAAGAAAATGACAAGTTTGAGTTTTTATAAATAATTGGCGTAATTGTTAACAATTAACATCGTTGGAATACACAGTGGTTAAAATCTTTGTAATACACGTGGTTGCATAAAGAAAGATACCAGTATTACATAAGTATTTTGAAATTATTGATTCTTACGTAAGAAGGCACTACTCAATAATTGTTACGATGAGTTCTTTATTCAATATTTTATTTTATTGATTCAATAATTGTTGCGTTGATATTTTATATTATTGTTGTTTCAATAATTGTCACCGCATGATATTTCCCATTATCGGATCAATAATTCATATTATTTGAATAATATTATTAGATAGCATTATTGGAAATGTCTAGAAAGTTCGTCAAGGAGAGGTTTGGTCACCTAATTCTTGCGCCAAGAAGTGAGAAATCTTTATCGAAAAGCCCCTCTTTCCAAGGGCGGCACCGGTCATCATTATTGTGATTCTGTAATATTATTTGTGAATAATTATTTATTGATTTATATGATAAGGAAATATTTATTTGATGTGGATATAAATGATGGATTTATTTATGTGGTTATAAATGAAGGAATTAATGTTGAGGTGTTTTATTAGTATTTTTGTCGGAAAGGAGGTATTAAAAATCAAACCAGTGTTCTTGAGATATATTGCGTGAGTTATAATTTTTAATCCGACCGTTGGATCATGATGATTTTTGGATATGTTATACATATATAAGTTGAGTACATGTCCACAAATTTTGAACCGTTAAAAATGAACGTATGATTTGTTATGAATTTTAAGAGGTGACTGATTCAAAAATTGTTGAAGTTTCTGAATTTATCATTTTGGTGGAAAATTCTAGAATGCGTGGGCCCCACCTATGGTTGGTGAAGAAATGTGTTGAAATTCTATTTCAAATGTGGTTGGTGGGAATAGTAGCAGGTAAAGCCATCAGGTAGCAGGTCAAGTCTGCTTGCATAGGTGCTAGCATTTTCCTATAAATAGAAATTTGAGTTAGAATTGAAAATCACACCGTAAACATAAGATTTCTCTTTCTCTCCCTATATTATCAAGCTTATTTTGTGAGTATTTTGATACTTTGAGAGTTGCAATCCATTGCAGTAAGTTTCCTTGTTGTCATATCCAATATTTCACCGAAAAAGTTGCGCTTTTTGAGGTAAGGGATATTGTCATTATTATGGTAAAGGATTTTAATGGTTGTTATGTTTTTCAGTTTCGTAATTTTTCCGACCTTCAAAAATTCTAGAAAAATTTGAAATGATATTTTGATGAGTTTTCTTGATTTTGTCCAAAAATGGTAATTTTTGGATGTAGAGATTAAGAGTTATGAATTTTATGAGAAAATACTATTTTAAAAGTAAACCCTTATAACTCCTTGTGGTTAACTCCAAAATTGGTGAAATTTTTATTGGGAGTACATGTATATAACAGACGTATACTCTGTAAATTTCGGAATTTTTGGATAAAAGTACAGTTTATGATAAATGTCTAAATATTCGGTTGTTTTGGTCATATGAAAAATAGTAAATGAAATTTAAAAATTCTGAAAAAATATATGTTCAATAGGGGACTATATTCTGCTAAATTCCATAAAAGAAATATTTTTGGAACTGATTTGGTATTTTTCATGAAAATGGTCTAGTTATGAGTAAATGAATTAAATATGTTATGTGAAGTAAGAAAATTGGAAAATAGGATTTTATGGCTTGAGAATCCTATATGAGGTATATGTAGATTTTTGATGAGGGTTTTGGTTATTGGTGATGAAATCTTATGAGTTTGGCATTTTAGGATGATTAAATGCATTATTTAGTAAAGTGTAAACAATTAAAATAAATTTCTTATAAGTTTAAGAAATGTTATTCTTTCAATATCATTATACCAAAATATTGGTATGGATTTTATTGTGAAAATTCTACCTTTTTCATGTCGGGGTTACTATTCATGAATTACTATTCATGAGTTATTATTCACGAGTTACTATTCACGGGGTACTATTCACAACAAAATTGGTTTCTTTTTCTGACCAAATTATCGTTGATTTATGAATCTTACTCTTGAAATTAAATCTATGTTTTGATAATATTATTTTTATTATCATATATAACATTTTTATAATACTGGTGAAGAAATTTCTCTTTAACTTGAGTGTAAAGATGGGTAGATTATTGGTATGATCGTGACTATGGGTTCTCTTTGGCCAGTAGTGCAAAGATGAATTGTTGACTGGTATGATCATGACCATTGAATTTACAATTGAATATTTTTAGCTTAAGTGCAAAGATGAATTGATCAACATGGTTATAATTATGATTTATATAAATTTTGAAATGATTATGTATTTCTTTGAGATATTAACATCTTTGGCCCGTAGTGCAAAGATGACATGTTGAATATCTTTGGCCCGTAGTGCAAAGATGACCTGTTGCTGAATATCTTTAGTATGTAGTGCAAAGATGAACTGTTAATGAATATCTTTGGCCAGTAGTGCATAGATGAATTTATTGGTATGATTATGAACAGGAGCTGTGATTTGGTATAACCATGATCTTTGATGTTTCAGGTAAAGACAGGTGATGTAAATTATCTTTGTCCTAGATGAGAAGAGGAATTTAGAATCACAATTATGATTATGAGTTATTCATATGATTATGGAAAGGAATTGTTGAATGATGTTACAGGGATAAAATATTATTGGTGGACTTTTAATGTGGAGAAGATAATAGACTTTATAGTATATTTGACTCTTCTAATGGATTGCTCGTTCCGCTGCAACTATGGTTGAAAAGTTTTATCATCTATCATATGTTCTAAATCTCGATTTACATCGATGAAGACTATTGATAATTTAATTATCTTTAGTCATGATATTCTTTACTGAGCTAGTTGTGCTCACCCTTTTGCTTCATAATTCCTTTCAGGTAATAAGAGTGTAGCTGGGTCAAGCGGGAATAACAGGGGAATAGAACGGTGGTCTATAGCTGTTGAGGTTCTCCCTAAATAGTATGGAAATAATTTTATTGAGAACTTTAGATAAGTGTGTCGTATTGTATACGTCATTTGATATTTAATTTTGGTGAACCAAATAGGGTGAAGTGAACCCAAATTTGGAAGGGTGTTTTGCCACTATCATACAAGATGTCTAATGACATACAACCTCATGTTATCATAAGACAGGGTTGTGCACATCCAATTGCTGAGTATATCTACGAACACTACCTATATGACCTTGGAGTTTGGTTGAAACATAATGCTCAACTGGAGACAGTGGAGATAGTTATATGTTAAGAGAAGACTCACCATTGGAAAGAACATGATAATAATCTTCTCGTTTTTCTTTGGGGTCTATTGGGTTAACCAAGGATAATTCTGTGGGCATATGATATCTATCATAACCTGTACGCATGGCCTCCCATGTATACGAAGGTTTTTTGAGCATTTCCCAAAGATTTTAATTTCTAAAACAGTTATTGACTGTACCTTTATGTAATGTATCAATGTGAGGTGTTGTCTATAGTTGGGACATGAGTCACAGTTGGTATTAAAATTCATAGTATGTGTTGTTGTATTTTGCACGACAATTGTAGTAATAAAGTTGTAATTATTTTCTGTACCATGTATTTGGCGACTCAGAATAGGTTGGATGGATTGGACCTATTTTGGGGGCGTCACAGAGACGACGCGCAAGTATTGAAGTGGCATGATGACATGTGACTTCTCACCAGGGTTATCACCAATTTGAGTTGAAAGCAGATGTTGCTCAGGGTTACATCTGAGATTGGACTACTGCAAGTGTTGAATGCCGCAAGGTCATCTGTGAGAATGCCTATTTGCCCGGTGTTAGCTCCAAGTCTAAGGTATGAGTGCCTCGGCGGTAGGTCTGATTGAAGTTGATAGCATGCATTTAAAACAAACATTTCTGGAGTAATCACCGGAACCGCAACAACATTCCTTGAAGTTATTGCCATGGACGAAACTCGAGGTTATCTCCGAGGTTGGAAATGATACTTCCAGTGTGTGTTCCGGAGTTGGAAATGATGTTCCCGGTGTGTGTTCTGAGGTTGAAAATGATGTTCCCGGTGTGTGTTCTAAGGTTGAGACTGAACTTCCGGTAGTATCCGGAATGGAGGCGGACTGTCTTCCAGAGTTATCTCCGAAAGATGAATCTGCCCTTCTGCAATGTTTGTAACAGGAGTGCAGAAAATTTCGAGTGTCTACAACATCTAAGGAAGAGATTGCTTCTTTTAGAAAGTGGCAAGATGATGAATAATTGGCTCAATGCATCATACTTGCATCCAGGAGTAACAAGCTTCAGCGTCAGTATGAAACTATGGATGCTCCTACTATATTCCTGCACATCAAGTAGTTGATGGTGAGGAAAGTAGGACTGATAGATATCAGATATCTGAGGATCTCTTCTGATCTAGAATGACCAATGACACTACAATACAGACAAAAGTTCTTAACATGATCAATTTGATTGAACAATTAGGATAACATATTTTATAATGGATGGAAAGATGAGTTGAGATATGATCTTGCATTCACTCCTGGACTCCTTCTGATAATTGTTTTGAATTTTTTATATGTACAAGTTAGATATCAGCCTCGCTGATTTTCTTAACATATTGAAAAGCTTGAGAGTCACTTTCTAACCAAGAAAGACCAAGTCTTACTGGTAGGGGCCAAAAGATCTTCTTTAAAGAAGAAAGATTCAAAGAAGGTAAATAGAAAGGCAAAAACAATGGATAATAATAACAAAAGTGATATGGATAGCAAAGGTATTTGCTTCCACTGCAATAAGCCTGGACACTGGAAAAGGAAACTGCGATAAATATCTTGCAGAGGCTAACCAGAAGAAGCTTACTGAAGCTTCTGTTACAAATACAGTTTTGTTCATGATTGAAATAAATTTTTCTTTAAGTCAAGGTTCCACTTAGGTATTGGATACCAGCTTTGGTTCCCATAAATATAGATTTATGAAGGAACCAAGCAGTAGTAGAAAGATAAACAAAGATAAGTAATCCTATGTGTGGGAAATAAATCAAAGGTTGTTGCATTAGCCACAGGAACTTATAGTTTAGCACAGCCTACGGGCAAATCTATTAAGTCAATAAGTTGTTATTGTATTCTAGTTTTTGTTAAAAATATTATTTCCATTTTATTTTTGGACAATGAAATCTTTGATATTATATTTAAGAACAATTGTTGTTCTATTTATAGTAATAATGTTTTGTATAAAATTGGAATATTACTTAATGAATTTTTTATACTTGACTTACGTGAAAAATAATTTTGCATATTGAACAAATTAGTATAAGAAAAGGAGATGATCATTAAAAGAGTTGAATGAGTGTATTTTCTAAAATACAAGTGTGAATTATTTGAAAGGTTCAAATAATTCGGAAGTGAAACAAATTGGCAAAGTATTAGGATTCTTTGATCGGATCAAGGAAGGAATACTTGTCCAATGAGTTTCTAGATCATCTCAAATCATTTTCTCACAATGGACACCTCCTAATACACAATAATTGATTGATATATCTAAAAGGAAAAATAGTACCTTGTTGAACATGGTGCAGTCCATAATGATTTTACCGACATTTCAGTATCATTCTAGGGTCATGCCCTAGAAATGGCTGCATATCTACGAAAAGGTAACCTCAAAATTTGACCCAAGACTCCATAAGAGTTATGGACATGATGATTCCAAATCTTAAGTATGTTAAGATACGAGGTTGTCCAGCTTATGTGAAAAGGTTTCAAAGGTTATGCTTAGAAATTTTTTTTGACTAAGTGCAGATTTGTGGGACATCCTAAAGTAAGTTTTGGGTATATATTTTATAATCATACTTAGCAAAAGGCATTTTTTACAACACAATCTACCTTCTAAGATAATTGTGTTTATCATTGAAGGGGCTAGTGGGAGGATAATAGATCTTGAAGTGTTCAAGAACCAAAAAGTACTATAAGTCAAATAAGAGGAACTTGTAGATAGACCTATTTTACCACAACTGAATTATAAATCTAGAATAGTAACGAAGATACCTAGGAGGTATGGATTCATTATAGATGATGATGATGAGGTACACATCATAGAAGATGATGATCCAGTTACATACGATGAGGTAAGAGTTGTAGACACTTAGAAAATTGGATTGAAGCAAGATTCTCAAAAATGGAACATTCATTTTGATAAGAAAATCAAAAGAGTTTGATTTTATCAAAAATAAGAATGAACTTAGTGTGTACAAAAGGGTCAGTGGGAGCGTCGTGACATTCCTAGTATTATATGATGATATAATACGGATAAGGAATGGCATATCAATGTTATAATCAGTACAGATTAAGTTATCTAAACATTACTCTATGAATAATTTGGGAAGAGTATCTAAATTGGGGATACAAATCTATATAGATAGATTTAAAAGGATGCTCGGCTTAACCCAAGGAATGTATATTCATTTGACATGTCAAACTCCTAGTGATGTCTCATGTTGATGAGCCCTGAAGTGTATCTCTCTTAATAGTCCCCATAGACTCCTAAAAGAGAGATCGCATGAGTAACTATCATGTATTCAATAAAATGTATGAGACCTAATGTTGATCACTCATATTTTGAAGAAGATCATTGTAAGACAGTTGAAAATATCTTAAAGTACTTTAACGACACTAAGGATGTGATCATATTTATGGTGGGTCTGAATTAAAACTAGAGGGATTAACAGACTCAAGTTTTTTAGACTGACCAAGACGACAACAAATCCACTTTTGGGTAAAGCATTACCTTGAATGGTGGTGCAGTGAATTAGAAAGGTTCCAAAAAAATAAAGATTTTTGGTTTTAGTGATTAAGACAAAGTATATATAGCTGTAAATGAAGCTGCAAGTTGATTATTTGGATTAAAAGTTCATTATAGAACTAGGAATAGTTCCTAAATCTCATCTTGGATCTAAACATGTGGTTGCGGCACTTTCATTTGATTAGAGGAATCATTGAAAGATAGGAAATCACTATAGAGATAGTGGACTCTCAAGAACAACATTACATATCCATTAACTAAAGCTTATCCAACAACAGGATAATAGTCACTTAGAGAAGAAGGGTGTGAGATACAATGGCGATTGACTTTAGAGCAAGTGGGAGATCTAAAGTAGTATGCACACAAGCCAATCATGTTTGATGATAAAGTATATACTTTGTAACAATCTTATTAATAAAAAGTATTAACTTATTAAAGGCTTTTATTTATCTACATGGTTATGTTTTAATAATATGTGATAAACCTATAGTTTTAAGCAATGCTTTTAGAATCATGATGGGATCATGCTAATGAGATCTAAATTCTTAGATAGCTTAAAAACTAAAATGTTCCTAATCGATGGATTACTAAAAAGGGGATTGGTGAATCCGGATAGATTGGTACATATGTTGCTTGCTTATTGGATGAGGATGATTGATCTAATGATCATTTGTGTGGAGACACTAAAGCAAGTATGTAGGTGCTTATTGGAGAATAAGTTCACTGAACGTGGCTCGCTAAGGAATACCTAATGGAGTTTTACTTGCCTGTCAATAGGAATTCCTATAGTGATAGTAGTACAAGTGATCCTTGGACTTGAGATAATAATAATATCTTGTGTATGATAAATTATACTTTGACTTATTCTTTAAGACCCTTAGGGTATATCAAAGGGTATGCTTAGGTATAATAAGTTGTACATAGAGATAATGTATGATCAATAAAGAATCCACCACTTCTAGTAAAAGAAGAGATATGTCCTATGTGATTCGATAAATGACAACCCAGAATGAAATTAGAAAGAAGTTTCTAATTTGTATTATTTGGAGTTGTGCATTTAAGAATCGAAGTACATATAATAAAATAAAATAAGACTCGACAGTAATTTCATGTTTTATATTTAATTGGGACATTGTATGGTGGAAGAATTAAATTGTTCGGTAACTATTTACTCAAAGGTTCTTTTATGATTGATGTTGAAATCTATATTATCTGAAAAGTCGTTAATAGATAAGGAGGCTTATCTCTGTTGTAGAATAAATATTATTTATTTAAATAAATTAACGGTTTCATTTATTTATTCAAATAAGATTAGAATTGTTCTAATTGATTTATTTATAACCGGTTTAATATGGAGAACCTAAAGGGTCACACCATAAAAGGAAGAATATTTATATAAGAAGTAAATAGCATAATCATAATAATAATTTAAGTGTATTTAATTTAATCTATGGTGATAGAATAAATTAAAGAGTTTAATATTTATTATTTAAAATTTTGGAAATATTAAATATAAATTAATAATAGGAGTTTTATTATTATTATTATTATTATTATTATTATTATTTAATTCTTAAAAGAGTTTGGGAATTATTTAATATAAGTACTCTCATTTATTCTAAATAAGATTAGGAGATAAATTAATTAAAAGAGTTTAATTAATTATCCCTAATAAGATTAGGGAGCCTAATTAATTAAAGGAATATAATTAATTAAATAATACCCTAATTTCTAATTAGATAGATTAGAAAGATTAACTAATACCTTTATAAGCGGAGTCTTATATCAGATATTAGTGTGGGAAAAAATATACGTGATTTCAATAGTTGGAGAGTATTCCTCTTTTTTCTATAGAGAGACAAAAACTAGGATTTGAGTCAAACACCCATCTTCTTGAATATTTATTCTTCCTTGGTGGATCACCTCTAGAGGCCAAACACTTGGGTGGCTAACGTTGATCAAAGGAAGATTATAAGCTCACAATATTAAAAACCAGATTATTCCCAAGAAAGAGGGGGAAATTATATAACCTAACCCCTTTCCTCGACAGAACTTTCTAGACATTGCCAATAATGCTAACTAATAATATTATTCAAATAATATAAAATATTGTGCAATTGTCATTGTAACAATTATTGAATCAATGATATGAGATACTATGTAGCAACTACTATGGCAATTATTGAATACTGAGTGACTTCTTACGTAAGAATCAATAATCAGAGATACTGTACAAAATTGTGTGCTACTGTGCAACCACGCGTATTACTGTACTTTTATCCCTGGGTATTTCAACAATTAATGGTAAAAGTTTTGCGTTATTTTTGTCGCTTTCTATATCCGACATTTATTTTGTTATGTGGTCCAACAATGATTGCGCCGTCATACGAATATTCCCCGACAAAAAGATTATTTTATGACAACTTACTTACATTGCAAAATTTGCATATATCACCCACAACTATAACATTTATTAAATCAACACCTTACTATTCAAAATGGCTTGGGTTGATTTGTGCCAGGAGTGCATGTCCACTGAGTCCCTGGAATACACAAATCAGTGATAACATTATCCAAATTTGTCTCCAAACGTTCTGCCACCACCCAATTTGTTCGTCCAACCAGAGGGTCGGGTAGATTGAACACTTCACGAATAGCCTTTGGTCTGTAGTCCACTTGAATTCCACGAACAAAAGAAAACCCATTCATCGTCTCCCTCGCATTTACGTAAAACTCCCGCACAACAGCCATAGGTGAAGCCGTCGGCGTAGAGCAAATACCAAGCCAGCACTTCTCTCTAATCATCTGCACCAACTCACCATCCTGCGCGTCGGGCTTAAATCTTCTCTCGTGTACAAATTACTTTCCCATAATTCGATAGTATTCTATTTGAGTTTCCAAGTTGACAAACTTTGAAAAATTAACATTATCTCCGCTTTGGCTACTTGTAGAGGAGGACTCAGGAGTGCAAGATCGAGAACGCTTAGGACCCATTTGAAATTGATAAAGAAGAAGAAACTTGCCTGCTACAATCGTGAGTGATAGCTGATGAATTGAATACCCCCAAACTTATGTTGCACAAACCCACTGAAACCCTAGTTTTATCAGTATAGAGGTTGAACGTGGGTAGGAGATCTGAAACGACAATCACGTAGTGGAGATGAGACATTACACTTTCACTTGGGAACAGTTTGGAAAGGAGGAGTCGTGCGTGTTGTGGAGGACAAGAGAATACAACTCCATGTTATATCAAGTGATAGAAGAAATGAGTTACAACATGTTTTTAAAACCCAAATTTTTTTCAAAATCTGGTGTCGGTATGGCCAGCGTGTGTTTTAATGGAGACATGGTGCAAAGTATGCGAAGTACTTTTTTTTTAAATGAAATGCAAAGGTATGGTTGATTTCTTAAAGGCCTTTATATAAGCGGTCGTATGCGACCTTGCTTCCTGCACTTCCAATCTGTATCTTCCAATACATTAACATAGTGATGACTTCTTTCCAACTCACTTGCATAAAAACCAATTAACCATCTCAAAGCATGAACTACAGAATACGCAATAATGACTATTTAATCATCATACCCCCTATACTATTCTCAAACATAGTCCTATGCAAATTTAGCTACCAACGCACTTATGTAGAACAAATCAAACTATCATAATTAAAAATTAAAATGAACTAACAAAAACAACCTAAACTGAATAAATAAAAAGTATAGATAAAAACAATGGGTTGCCTCCCATCAAGCGCTAAGTTATAGTCAATTAGCTTGACTGTCTCTGATTCAATCACGTCAAAGAAAGAATGGAGGTGACTTTCTGCCTGTCAACCTCGACACCAAAGTAAAGCTTCAGCCGCTGTCCATTCACTTTAAACGGCTTATCCGAGAACATATCAAACACTTCTATCGCACCATGTGGGAAAATGTCTTCACTGAAAATGGCCCTGACCACCTTGATTTGAGCTTCCTAGGAAAAATTTAAGTCGGGAGTTGAATAGCAAAACTCTTTGTCCCGGCTCAAATACTCTCTCTAAAATCTTGCGATCATGCCATTTCTTCACCTTTTCCTTGTAAAGCTTTGAATTTTCATACGCCTGTAGTCTGAATTCATCCAACTCATTGAGTTGGAGTAGGCATTTTTCTCCTGCAGCCTTCAATTCAAAATTGAGCTTCTGAATTACCCAATATGCCTTATGCTCGAGCTCCATAGGAAGATGACACGCCTTCCCATACACTAACTAAAAAGGTGACAGGCCCAATGGAGTTTTATAAGCAGTCCTATACGCCCAAATAGCATCATCAAGCTTTAAAGACCAATCCTTTCTTATGGGATTCACAACTTTTTCCAAAATTCTCTTGATTTCATGATTTAAAACCTCTACTTGGCCATTATTAGTTTGAGGATGATAAGTTGTAGTAATGCAATGATTCACCCCATACTTAGCCAATAGAGCTATGAACTGCCTATTACAAAAATGACTGCCTTCATAACTAATGATAGCCATTGGAGTCCCAAACCTCGTGAAAATACTCCTCTGCAAAAATCTAAGGACTACTTTGGCATCATTTGTTGGAAGAGCTGTCACTTCTACCCACTTCGACACATAATCCATTGCTAGTAGAATGTACAAATTTTCACATGAAGAAATGAAAGGGCCCATGAAGTCTATCCCCCACACATCAAAAATTTCCACTTCGAGGATTGTATTCAATGGCATTTCATTTCTTTTCGAAATGTTCCCGACTCTTTGACATCTGTCACATCTTTAGACAAAACTATAAGCATCCTTGAAAATTGTCGGCCAGTAGAATCCTGCTTGTAGCACTCTAGTCGTTGTTCGCTCTCCACTGTAGTGACCCCCATATAAAGAAGCATGACAATCCAGGAAAATCCCCTCTATCTCGCTATATGGGATACACCTCCTATTAATCATACAAGAATATGGTTCATCCCATATAAACCATTTAACATCATGCAAGAATTTCTTCTTTTGATGACCAACCAAGTCGGAAGGCACCATCTTACTCACCAATTAGTTCGCATAGTCTGCAAACCATGGCACTTCCCCTTTTACCACAAATAATTGTTCATCTGAAAAAGATTCATTAATTACAACTTTGTCATCTGCCTCCCTTTCAAGATTCTTTAGTCGAGATAAGTGGTCCGCCACTTGGTTCTCAATTCCCTTTCTGTCCTTGATCTCCAAATCAAATTCCTGCAACAATAATATCCATCTGATCAAACGGGGATTTGCATCCTTCTTCGCCACTAAGTGTTGAATTGCCGCGTGATCCGTGTACACTGTCACCTTTGTACCAATCAGATATGCTCAGAATTTATCAAAAGCATTCACAACTGCCAATATTCTTTCTCTGTGGTGGTGTAGTTTAACTGCACATCAGTAAGGGTCTTGCTCGCATAATATATCACATGAAAAATCTTCTCCTTTTGCTGACCCAAAATAGCCCACACAGCATAATCACTGTCATCACACATCAATTCGAATGGCAGGTCCCAATCCGGTGCTGTAATGAATAGTGCTGAAGTTAACATCCCCTTTAAGTGCTCAAATGCAGACACGCAATCCTCATCAAATTTGAACTGTACATCCTTCTCCAATAGACTGCAAAGTGGTTTAGTTATCTTGGAGAAGTCATTAATGAATCTTCCGTAAAAGCTCGCATGTCCAAGAAAACTTCGAACACCTTTTAAAGAAGTAGGTGGTGGCAAATTCTTAATAGTATCTAATTTCGCTCTGTCCACCTCAAGTCCCTTCTTCAAAACTTTGTGTCCCAAAATTATTCCTTCTTGTACCATAAAATGGCACTTTTCCCAATTTAATACCAAGTTTTTTTTAACACATCTCTTCAACACCATCTGTGACGCCCCCAAATTCGGGTTACCTGACCCCCGAGTTTGGTGCTCACGATCCACAAAAATATAACATCTAACTACCCATTCATTTGTAAATAGGAATACATAACTCATTAACAGATATTGTTAATACAAAAGTCCTAGGTCCACTAACCTTAATATTACAGACATACCCCTTAGATAAACAAAAGGGTTTACAATACAACATAATAGTAATAATGTTCATTAAACTAATTTATAACTATGCCTTTTCCTTTGTTCTTCTTCGCAGCACCTTCTGCAACTTTGTCCCTAGCTGAAAAAGTTTTATTTATAGGAAGGGTGAGCAACAAGTTTTCCCCGCAAGTTAAGACATACGATAAAGGTATAGCTATCAATATCAACCCTTCTCACATTCTACGCAACAATAATTCGATAATGAAAGAGTACAACGCTTTCAAGATTTTCTACGATATTCAAATGAATAATCAAGAATTAATTCTACGAAATAGCAAAGTGGAATGTTTTCCAGATTTATGCTGAGCGATCCGTTGGATCTTGAACTTCTCTTCTCGAGTAACTATCAAAGTTATACTTTGATATACCCAGGTATATCAGATAACCATAAAGATTAAATTATAACCCTCTACAAGTATATAAAGTGATCAGCTTTAGTATACCCTATATTATGCATAATACTTAATCGCGCGCAAAGGCCGAATACACGACCAATAAAATATTCCCTTTATATAAAAGGTTGTTCTTCTCAGTCTCAGAATCAGATTTTGATTTAACAACGAAATACTGTGATTTCAAATTCTATTTACTTCTCGATCTAGCCGAAATAATTGGCATCGATCTGTCAATAATAATTGAATTTCTCTTCTCGAATCTATCAAGTTCTAACAAATGTTCGTCTAGCCAGAATAATTAGCTAAGACATTTCTCAGTATAAATTGACAATAAATAGGAATCATCTGTACTGTCAATTCTAGCTTCTACGAATATGAATATCCAACAACAGTTATTCTAAAAATCTATATTTCTGAATCAGTAATTCAATTTGAATTATTAAACATGCACTAACTGCGAATAATCAACAATAAATTCCCTGGACGTGGTGTAATTAGCAATAAGTAACCACTATAATAATTGAATGAATATAACTCAAGGTTGAGTTAGGAAACTTGCCTCTTCCACTGATTACAGCTACACAAAATAATTAACTGCGTTCGTAAGACCTATAATCAACAATGTCGGTCTCACAATTAGCACAATTATTTATAACACACATTACTGTATTCACAGTCAAACTTCTCCTAGCCACATTACCACATAGACACATCAGTGTTTATAACCTATATAAACACATAACAAGTTTAACTATTTCGGTTTGATTGGACTTCGGTCCATTCTCGGTGTTCTAGTCACCCTATCCGACTATTAACACAGTCATTGTCAAGTAAAAATCGGTTTCTAAGCTTCAATATTAATTTAGATAAGTCAATTATCATTTATAATATTTTTCGGAATAATTTACAAATAATTATTATAATTTATAATAATTTTTCAAACATCGGAATTATTTTTAAATGATTTAATTATCAAATAATCTTATCATTATTAATATTTAATAATATAAAAAATATTAATAACATACTTGTCAAAATATTAAAGTTATTTTTAATAACTTAAAATATTTTAAATCAACAATATTCCACTTAAATGATTTTTAAAGTAATTAAAATTATTTTTAAATCATCACCATTAATATATAAATATTAATGAAATTATCATCAAAATATTAAAAGTCATTAATTATAACTTAAAATATTTTTAAATTATTTTTCTCATTTTTAAATGATTTTTAAATCAATAAAATCATTTTTAATTCATTTATTTAATATAACAATTAAATAAATCTAAAATCATTAATATTAATTTATTAATGAGAATTCCCAAAAAATATTAAAAGTTATATTTTATAATTTAAAATATTTTCTAAAACTTTATTCTCATTTAAAATGATTTTTAAATCATTAAAATCATTTTTAACTTATTTATTTAATTTAATAGTCAAATAAATCTAATATAATTAATATTAAATTATTAATAAAAATTCTTCAAAAATATTAAAAGTTACATTTTATAACTCAAAATATTTTTAAATTCATTATTCTTATTTAAAATAATTTTTTATAATATTAAATCATTTTTCTCTAATTTATTTAATATACTAATTAAATAAATTAAATATTATTTTTATTCAAATAATTAATATTATTAATGAAAAATATCCCAAATAGTCAAAAATTATTTTTCATAATTTAAAATATTTTTAAAACTATTTTTAATAATTTTTATAATTTATTTCTATTTTTTAATTATTTTCCAGAAAAATCAGAAAATAAAACTAATTAATCCGTTGCTATAGCCTATAGCGACAGTTTCCGTCGCCATAGGTGTTCTTGGCCTCAAGAACACTGACAAGTCAGTGTTCGAGGTCCCCTGTTTGACCGTGATTAATTATTTGATTAATAGGCTTCTGGGTTAACTTATACTTTTATCTTGTAGTGTTTATGTAACACTACAATTATAACTAATAATCTGAGCCAAACATCAACACACTTTAAAGATTCAAGCAACCAAAGTTCTTGTCATCGAGTGCACTGGGTTTTCGGGTAAACCTTAGAAACCCAAGAAGATTACATGTGGTCACATTCCAAATTTAATTATTTAGGTGTTCTGGTAATCAAATGATCAATATTATGGTTCTAGATTGTAGTATACATGTCAAATAACACTTATACATCAACATAACAGTCCAACTACATCATAGTTGTCAGATTCAACCCGGTCAAACCCTATCAGAGAGCTGTTCTTAAAGTTTCTGGAAATTCCCATAAAGTGCAATCATGGCTCAGATGGCTACTTTGACCGCTCACTCAGATCGATACATTGCTTGTTTAAAAGATATAAAGACATGATTCTAAAGTTCATACAACAGGCTACAAGTTTTATACAACAACAACATCAAAATATATCAGATCTGGGCCGTTAAAAAGGCTGTCAGACACGATTTTCCAAGTAAGAGTTGGTGAGAGCTTTCAAGTAAAATGGCTAAATTATTAACTTTCTATCTCTCAAAATCTTTATATAACACATGATAAGTTTCTAGATCTGATCTGGCTGTCAAAGAGGGGTTAAATGGTTGATATTTTAATGTCACAAAGTCAAGTGGTTAGGTTACCAACTAATGTTGCTAGCCAATTTTGCAAGTTATCTTATAAAAATATACAAAAGGGTATTTTGGTCATTATCTAATTATTTTAAATGGCAAAATTGACATTGTCCCTTAGGGTTTAACCGTAAGGTTCTAACCCTAAGGTTTTAAAACTCTAGTTTCCACAATTTTCAAATTAGGGTTTTCATAATAGAAAAATAAAATTTCTAAATTGCAATTAGGCTTTAAAAATAAAAATTAAAATACTAAAATATAATTAGGTTTTCTAATCATATTTAAGTTTAATAAACACCTCAGGCTTGCCAAAAAGGATTATGTTTGCCTAATTAGGGTTTAGGATTATCGATTTTGAAATTAGGGTTTCCCATCTTTCGATTAGGGTTTCTAACTATGTATTAGGGTTTCTAATCCTGATATTAGGGTTTTTAATCTCTTATTAGGGTTTATAAATTTTAAACCTTATCTGATCAGTCATTGATCAAACTTTATATACAGCACAAACACATAACCATCGATACAATTATTTTAATTATATTTTCTATCGAATCCCTATCCAAAAATTAGGATTAGGGTTTCTAAAGCTGTTAAGCACAACTCTACTCTAATTTCTCAGTTAAAAAACAAATTGATCAATTCTCGAGACTTGTCTCACAGATACACAGTACAATATTAACAGTCAATGTCAATATTAAATTAAAAAAAATTATTCGTAAAATTTAGATTATTTGAAATCACGGGTTATCACATTCACCCGTCCTTAAAAGGATTCCGTCCTCGGAATCACCGCTTTCTTATTCTCTACAATCTTTTAAAGTTGTATCATCAATTCATTTTTATCAACACAATATTAATTTATGTTCCAAATTCCAACCTGTGACTTGAATCTATAAAAGAAAACAATTCATAGAAATATCTAACTCATAATATTCGCGTAATAAAGTTTCTAAATAAAATCGTTACCTGTTGCCACCTCCTGAGAAACTACAGGCTCCTGCGCCGTCATGTTGAATGTACGGGCGGTTGATCCTCCTGGCTGTGCAGGTCCTCGAATCGCCAAGGGTCCACCACCGGGTCCCTTGTTGACACTTTCCTTCTCAGTATTCCTCTTTGGACAGTTCTGTACGAGATGATCCGTCGATCCACACGCAAAGCAACCTTGAATTTTCTTCGAATTAGGACAATTGGGTGACATATGCCCCTCTTGCCCGCAGTTATAGCAGACTCCTTTCTTCTTCAGACAAATACCGGCATGGTTCTTTCTGCATGTCGCACATGGTTCCCTCCATTTCCTATTCTCTTTAGATTTACTACCCGATTGGGTATTCTCACTCCACTTCCTCTTATTCTGATTACTACCACCACTACTTCCTCCATCATTTATCTTCTTCTTCTTCTCCTGGTGAAAACGAGATGCAGCCTCGCTTCCTCCTTCAGCAATTAATGCTTTCTCCAGTAAAGCCGCAAACGTGTTAATTTGCAATACTGCTACCATGTTGAATATCCCTGGTTTTAGTCCATTCTCAAATCTTCTTGTCTTTCTTGCCTCGGTTTCCACCTGATGAGGTGCAAATCTTGCCAATTCTTTGAACTTGGCAGCATACTCTGAAACAGACATATTTTCCTGCTTCAATTCCAAGAACTTAACCTCCATCCGAGCTTGCATACTCGGTGAGAAGTAGTTCTCAAAGAACAACTCCTTGATTCTTGTCCACGTCACCACCGCCGTACCAGTTCTTTCCTGATTAGTCTCCCACCAGTAATTAGTATAAATTGACAATAAATAGGAATCATCTGTACTATCAATTCTAGCTTCTACGAATATGAATATCCAACAACAGTTATTCTACAAATCTATATTTCTGAATCAGTAATTCAATTTGAATTATTAAACATGCACTAACTGCGAATAATCAACAATAAATTCCCTGGACTTTGTGTAATTAGAAATAATTAACCACTATAATAATTGAATGAATATAACTCAAGGTTGAGTTAGGAAACTTGCCTCTTCCGCTGATTACAACTACACAAAATAATTAACTGCGTTCATAAGACCTATAATCAACAATGTCGGTCTCACAATTAACACAATCATTTATAACACACATTACTGTATTCGCGGTCAAACTTCTCCTAGGCACATTACCACATAGACACGTCAGTGTTTATAACCTACATAAACACATAACAAGTCTAACTATTTCGGTTTGGTTGGACTTCGATCCATTCTCGGTGTTCTGGACACCCTATCCAACAATTAACACAGTCATTGTCAAGCAAAAATCGGTTTCTAAGTTTCAATATTAATTTAGATAAGTCAATTATCATTTATAATATTTCTCAAAATAATTTACAAACAATTATTATAATTTATAATAATTTTTCAAACATCAGAATTATTTTTAAATGATGTAATTATCAAATAATCTTATCATTATTAGTATTTAATAATATAAAAAAATATTAATAACATACTTGTCAAAATATTAAAGTTATTTTAATAACTTAAAATATTTTTAAATCAACAATATTCCATTTAAATGATTTTTAAAGTAATTAAAATCATTTTTAAATCATCACCATTAATATATAAATAATAATGAAATTATCATCAAAATATTAAAAGTCATTAATTATAACTTAAAATATTTTTAAATCATTTTCTCATTTTTAAATGATTTTTAAATCAATAAAATCATTTTTAATTCATTTATTTAATATAACAACTAAATAAATCTAACATCATTAATATTCATTTATTAATGAGAATTCTCAAAAAATATTAAAAGTTATATTTTATAATTTAAAATATTTTCTAACACTTTATTCTCATTTAAAATGATTTTTAAATCATTAAAATCATTTTAACTTATTTACTTAATTTAATAGTCAAATAAATCTAATATCATTAATCTCAAAATATTAATGAAAATTCTCCAAAAATATTAAAAGTTACATTTTATAACTCAAAATATTTTGAAATTCATTATTCTTATTTAAAATGATTTTTTTATAATATTAAATCATTTTTCTCTAATTTATTTAATATAATAATTAAATAAATTAAATATTATTTTTATTCAAATAATTAATATTATTAATGAAAAATATCCCAAATAGTCAAAAATTATTTTTCATAATTTAAAATAATTTTTAAAACTATTTTTAATAATTTTTATAATTTATTTATATTTTTTATTTATTTATTGGAAAAATCAGAAAATAAAACTAATTAATCTGTCGCTATAGCCTATAGCGACAGTTTCCGTCGCCATAGGTGTTCTTGGCCTCAAGAACAATGACAAGTCAGTGTTTGAGGTCCCCTGTTTGACCGTGATTAATTCTTTGATTAATAGGCTTCTGGGTTAACTTATACTTTTATGTTTATGTAACACTACAATTATAACTAATAATCTGAGCCAAACATCAACACACTTTAAAGATTCAAGCGACCAAAGTTGCTGTCAAGGTGCACCTGGGTTTTCTGGGTAAACCCAGAAACCCAGCAGTTGCATGTGGTCACATTCCAGCCTAATTATTTAGGTGTTCTGGTAATCAAATGATCAATATTATGGTTCTAGAATGTAGTATACATGTCAAATAACACTTATACATCAACATAACAGTCCAACTACATCATAGTTGTCGAGATTCACCCTTACAAACCCTATCGAGAGAGTCGTTTTAAAGTTTCGGAAATTCCATAAAGTACAATCATGGCTCGGATGGCTACTTTGACCGCTCACTCAGATCGATACATTGCTTGTTTAAAAGATATAAAGACATGATTCTAAAGTTCATACAACAGGCTACAAGTTTGATACAACAACAACATCAAAATATGTCAGATCTGGACCGTTAAAAAGGCTGTCAGACACGGTTTTCCAATTCTGGGCTGCCCAGATTTTCATGTTGTCAACGTCAGTCAATGGTTTTTGACCTCAAATAACTTCGAATCCAGACATCTAATGGCTATACTACCACTTGAAGACTAAAGACCATATGCTAGACTACAAATTACAACTTTAAAACATCAAAAACAACAAACGAACAAGAATCTGTGGCTCCTGACATTAGCTTGTCAGACCACAGAAATTGCTCAAGAATAATTTTTGAAAAACATAGTTTTTACCCACTTTGATGCTATCCATCCAACATGGATCAACATAGATCATCTAAAAACATTCTATAACACTTATAAAAACACAAAAACATAAATTTTGACAAAGGCTACAAGATCAAAGTTAGCAAGGGTTTTATACCTCTCTTGTTCCAAACTTGATCTATGATCTCCTTAGTTGTTCTTGGTGATATAGAAGCTGTTTAGGGGACTGATCTACTAGCCAATTTCGGAGGTTGAGAGAGAAGTAAGAGTTGGTGAGAGCTTTCAAGTAAAATGGCTAAATTATTAACTTTCTATCTCTCAAAATCTTTATATAACACATGATAAGTTTCTAGATCTGATCTGGCTGTCAAAGAGGGGTTAAATGGTTGATATTTTAATGTCACAAAGTCAAGTGGTTAGGTTATCAACTAATGTTGCTAGCCAATTTTGCAAGTTATCTTATAAAAATATACAAAAGGGTATTTTGGTTATTATCTAATTATTTTAAATGGCAAAATTGACATTGTCCAATCCCTTAGGGTTTAACCGTAAGGTTTTAACCCTAAGGTTTTAAAACTCTAGTTTCCACAATTTTCAAATTAGGGTTTTCATAATAGAAAAATAAAATTTCTAAATTGCAATTACGGTTTAAAAAATAGAAGTTAAAATACTAAAATATAATTAGGTTTTCTGATCATATTTAAGTTTAATAAACACCTCAGGCTTGCCAAAAAGGATTATGTTTGCCTAATTAGGGTTTAGGATTATCGATTTTGGAATTAGGGTTTCCCATCTTTCAATTAGGGTTTCTAACTGTGCATTAGGGTTTCTAATCCTGAGATTAGGGTATTTAATCTCTTATTAGGGTTTATAAATTTTAAACCTTATCTGATCAGTCATTGATCAAACTTTCTATACAGCACAAACACATAACCATCGATACAATTATTTTAATTATATTTTCTTTCGAATCCCTATCCAGAAATTAGGGTTAGGGTTTCTAAAGCTGTTAAGCACAACTCTACTCTAATTTCTCAGTTAAAACACAAATTGACCAATTCTCGAGACTTGTCTCACAAATACACAGCACAATATTAACAGTTAATGTCAATATTAAATTAAAAAAAATTATTCATAAAATTTAGATTATTTGAAATCACGGGTTATCACATTCAGCCCTCCTTAAAAGGATTCCGTCCTCGGAATCACCGCTTTCTTATTCTCTACAATCTTTTAAAGTTGTATCATCAATTCATTTTTATCAACACAATATTAATTTATGTTTCAAATTCTAACCAGTGACTTGAATCTATAAAAGAAAACAGTTCATAGAAATATCTAACTCGTAATATTCGCGTAATAAAGTTTCTAAATAAAATCGTTACCTGCTGCCACCTCCTGAGCAGCTACTGGCTCATGCGCCGTCATGTTGAATGTTAGGGCGGTTGATCTTCCTGGCTGTGCAGATCCTCGAATCACCAAGGGTCCACCACTGGGTCCCTTGTTAACACTTTCCTTCTCAGCATTCCTCTTTGGACAGTTCTGTACGAGATGATCCGTCGATCCACACGCAAAGCAACCTTGAATTTTCTTCGAATTGGGACAATTGGGTGACATATGCCCCTCTTGCCCGCAGTTATAGCAGACTCCTTTCTTCTTCAGACAAATACCGGCATGGTTCTTTCTGCATGTCGCGCATGGTTCCCTCCCTTTCCTATTCTCTTCAGATTTACTACCCGATTGGGTATTCTCACTCCACTTCCTCTTATTCTGATTACTACCACCACTACTTCCTCCATCATTTATCTTCTTCTTCTTCTCCTGATGAAAACGAGATGCAGCATCGCTTCCTCCTTTAGCAATTAATGCTTTCTCCAGTAAAGCCGCAAACGTGTTAATTTGCAATACTGCTACGTTGTTGAATATCCCTGGTTTCAGTCCATTCTCAAATCTTCTTGGCTTTCTTGCCTCGGTTTCCACCCGATGAGGTGCAATTCTCGCCAATTCGTTGAACTTGGCAGCATACTCCGAAACAGACTTATTTTCCTACTTCAATTCCAAGAACTTAACCAACATCCGAGCTTGCATACTCGGTGAGAAGTAGTTGTCAAAGAACAACTCCGTGAATCTTGTCCACGTCACCACCGCTGTACCAGTTCTTTCCTGATTAGTCTCCCACCAGTAATTAGCTTCTCCCTTCATTAGATAAGTTGCAAAAGCCGTCTTTTGCTCTTTCGCTACTCTGGCGATCACAAATGCTTTCTCCATCTCCTTCACCCAGGTTTGGGCTTCAATCGGATCTGTGGTCCCCTTGAATTTAGGCGGTCCTACTGCTTTAAAGTCCTTGAAATTAGCCAATCTGTCAGCTGGCTGATTTCTCGCTCTTCCCCTAGCTGGAGCTCTATTTTCCATAGCTTGGGCTAGCATGTCTACGAAATTCTGCATTGGGTCCGCTTGACCTCCTTCGTTATTCACTGACTGTTCTTCTCTTTGATTTCGATTCATGTAAAGTGCATTATGATCGATTTAAATAAAAATCTTATATTAATTCTCTTTTTCTATACAAATTCTTAACACAATAAGAATTCAACACATAGTTCTCATATAATCGCATATTTATTCAAATAGCACATAGTATATATAGTACTTAACACATATTACTATCCCTTTTTAAAATAATTTTAGGATTAACATACTCAACTTTACACAAAAAGTTTCCATTTATCATTCTCACATAACTATTTTCAGTTCATCAAACTTACCACACTTACGAGTTCAGTAACTTGCCACAATTATATGTGTATGAACTTATCCTAGTCAAACCTTTGGTGTCCATTCGCTGAGGGATTTAGAACATTTCATATAATCATGAGTAGTTTTAAGAACACATAAATTAATCTTAATCTTATATTCATATAGAAAATAAATATTTCATTCATAAAACATATATATTTACATATGTTTAAACATCATTCTCGATATTACAACACTTAATATCATAAGCTTTTACCAAAAGATACCATCACTTATATCTAAGTTGTCTACCGACCACTTCCTTCACCAATCTTCTTCTTGTTGGGACACTTGTTGAATCTGTGACCCGTTCTACCATATAAGAAACACTTCCTCAAATTCAGCTTAGGACAATGCAAAGAAATATGTCCTTCCTGCTTACAGTTGAAGTATACGTTCTTCTACATCATGCATTCTCCCGCGTGAGTCTTCCCACACTTGCTGCAAGCTTGTCTCTTCTTCGGGTTTGAATTTTCAGAGTTTTCACTATCTTTTTCCCTCTTTCTCTTCTTCTTGTCCTTCTTGTTTGTTCCTTCAGATGATCCACCACCTTCTGTCTTCATCCTTTCCACCTGTGCTTTCAGCTCGTTCCGTTCTTCAGTCATTTCGCGTAATGCTCGCTCGGTCTTCCATAACTCCTCCAAGAGAAATACTTTACTCCAGAGTTCCTGGACTTCTGCAAATACTTGATCTGGTTCTCCTACTTTGTTCTTATTCCCTTTTTCCTCTTTAACTTCTTCGGACTCTACCTCTTCATCACCACTTAGATACATCTTGGGATAATCGTCATGATCACTCCCAAGATTAACCATAGGTTCATCCTTCCCCACTTCATCCATGACTCACTTTGTGCTGGCACCTCGGCTACTGGCACGGGTGCGACAGCCGCTGGCACTTCTGTACTCATCTTATCTTCCCCCGACATCCTATAATCAATTTAAACAACTTGACTAGTACTTCATCAGTACACACTCCTCACACTATGTGTCCACTTATCTCACTATCAATACGCTTCTGCAATCCCTCACTTAGTACTTTAAATGAGTATTTTCTATCTCGCTCATGGTTATAATCCTAGGGTTTTTCCCCACCCCACTTATGGTTTATAACCTACAGCTTTGATACCCATCCGTGACGCCCCCAAATCCGGGTTACCTGACCCCCGAGTTTGGTGCACACGATCCACAAAAATATAACATCTAACTACACATTCATTTGTAAATAGGAATACATAATTCATTAACAGATATTGTTAATACAAAAGTCCCAGGTCCACTAACCTTAATATTACAGACATACCCCTTAGATACACAAAAGGGTTTATAATACAAAATAATAGTAATAATGTTCATTAAACTAATTTATAACTATGCCTTTTCCTTTGTTCTTCTTCGCAGAACCTTCTGCAACTTTGTCCTTAGCTGAAAAAGTTTTATTTATAGCAAGGGTGAGCAACAAGTTTGTCCTGCAAGTTAAGACATGCGATAAAGGTATAGAAATCAATATCAAGCCTTCTCACATTCTACGTAACAATAATTCGATAATGAAAGAGTACAATGCTTTCAAGGTTTTCTACGATATTCAAATGAATAATCAAGAATTAATTCTATGAAATAGCAAAGTGAAATATTTTCCAGATTTATGCTGAGCGATCCGTTGGATCTTGAACTTCTCTTCTCGAGTAACTATCAAAGTTATACTTTGATAAACCTAGGTATATCAGATAACCATAAAGATTAAATTATACCCCTCTGCAAGTATATAAAGTGATCATCTTTAGTATACCCTATATTATGCATAATACTTAATCACGCGCAAAGGCCGAATACACGACCAATAAAATATTCCCTTTATATAAAAGGTTGTTCTTCTCAGTCTCAGAATCAAGATTTTGATTTAACAACGAAATACTGTGATTTCAAATTCTATTTACTTCTCGATCTAGTCAAAATAATTGGCATCGATCTGTCAATAATAATTGAATTTTTCTTCTCGAGTCTATCAAGTTCTAACAAATGTTCGTCTAGCTAGAATAATTAGCTAAGACATTTCTCAGTATAAATTGACAATAAATAGGAATTATCTGTACTGTCAATTCTAGCTTCTACGAATATGAATATCCAACAACGGTTATTCTACAAATCTATATTTCAGAATCAGTAATTCAATTTGAATTCTTAAACATGCACTAACTGCGAATAATCAACAATAAATTTCCTGGACGTTGTGTAATTAGCAATAATTAACCACTATAATAATTGAATGAATATAACTCAAGGTTGAGTTAGGAAACTTGCCTCTTTCGCTGATTACAACTACACAAAATAATTAACTGCGTTCGTAAGACCTATAATCAACAATGTCGGTCTCACAATTAACACAATCACTTATAACACACATTACTGTATTCACGGTCAAACTTCTCCTAGGCACATTACCATATAGACACGTCAATGTTTATAACCTATATAAACACATAACAAGTCTAACTATTTCGGTTAGGTTGGACTTCGGTCCATTCTCGGTGTTCTGGTCACCCTATCCGACAATTAACACAGTCATTGTCAAGCAAAAATCGGTTTCTAAGTTTCAATATTAATTTAGATAAGTCAATTATCATTTATAATATTTTTCAGAATAATTTACAAACAATTATTATAATTTATAATAATTTTTCAAACATCAAAATTATTTTTAAATGATTTAATTATCAAATAATCTTATCATTATTAGTATTTAATAATATAAAAAAATATTAATAACATACTTGTCAAAATATTAAAATTATTTTTAATAACTTAAAATATTTTTAAATCAACAATATTCCACTTAAATGATTTTTAAAGTAATTAAAATCATTTTAAATCATCACCATTAATATATAAATATTAATGAAATTATCATCAAAATATTAAAAGTCATTAATTATAACTTAAAATATTTTTAAATCATTTTTCTCATTTTTAAATGATTTTTAAATCAATAAAATCATTTTTAATTCATTTATTTAATATAACAATTAAATAAATCTAACATCATTAATATTAATTTATTAATGAGAATTCTCCAAAAATATTAAAAGTTATATTTTATAATTTAAAATATTTTCTAACATTTTATTCTCATTTAAAATGATTTTTAAATCATTAAAATCATTTTAACTTATTTACTTAATTTAATAGTCAAATAAATCTAATATCATTAATATTAAATTATTAATGAAAATTCTCCAAAAATATTAAAAGTTACATTTTATAACTCAAAATATTTTAAAATTCATTATTCTTATTTAAAATAATTTTTTTTTTATAATATTAAATCATTTTTCTAATTTATTTAATATAATAATTAAATAAATTAAATATTATTTTATTCAAATAATTAATATTATTAATGAAAAATATCCCAAATAGTCAAAAATTATTTTTCATAATTTAAAATAATTTTTAAAACTATTTTTAATAATTTAAAATAATTTTTAAAACTATTTTTAATAATTTTATAATTTATTTATATTTTTATTTATTTATTGGAAAAATCAAAAATAAAACTAATTAATCCGTCATTTTATAGCCTATAAGCGGCAGTTTCATCGCCATAGGTGTTCTTGGCCTCAAGAACACCGGCAAGTCGATGTTCGAGGTCCCTGCTTTAATAGTGATTAATGCTTTGATTAATAGGCTTCTGGGTTAACTTATACTTTTATGTTTATGTAACACTACAATTATAACTAATAATCTGAGCCAAACATCAACACACTTTAAAGATTCAAGCGACCAAAGTTCTTTGTCGAGGTAGCACTGGTTTTTCAGGTAAACCCGTAAACCCAAAGAAGATTGCATGTGGTCACTTTCCAGCCTAATTATTTAGGTGTTCTGGTAATCAAATGATCAATATTATGGTTCTAGAATGTAGTATACATGTCAAATAACACTTTTACATCAATATAACAGTCCAACTACATCATAGTTGTAAGATTCAACCCGGTCAAACCCTGTCAGAGGGCTGTTCTTAAGGTTTCTGAAAATTCCCATAAAGTGCAATCATGGCTCGGATGGCTACTTTGACCGCTCACTCAGATTGATACATTGCTTGTTTAAAAGATATAAAGACATGATTCTAAAGTTCATACAACAGGCTACAAGTTTGATACAACAACAACATCAAACAACATCAAAATATGTCATATCTGGGCCGTTAAAAAGGCTGTCAGACACGGTTTTCCAATTCTGGGCTGCCTAGATTTTCATGCGGTCAACGTCGGTCAATGGGTTTTGACCTCAAATAACTTCGAATCCAGACATCTAATGGATATACTACCACTTGAAGATTAAAGACCATATACTAGACTACAAATTACAACTTTAAAACATCAAAAACAACAAATGAGCAAGAATCTGTGGCTCCTGACATTAGCTTGTCAAACCACAGAAATTGCTCAAGAACAGTTTTTGAAAAACATAATTTTTACCCACTTTGATGCTATGGATCCAACATGGATCAACATAGATCATCTAAAAACATTCTATAACACTTATAAAAACACAAAAACATAAATTTTGACAAAGGCTACAAGATCAAAGCTTGCTGGGGTTTTATACCTCTCTTGTTCCAATCTTGATCTATGATCTCCTTAGTTGTTCTTGGTGATATAGAAGCTGTTTAGGGGACTGATCTACTAGCCAATTTCCACTACTACAAAACAGTAAATAGACAACGCGAAAAAAATATGATTTTAGTCAGAAAAACGTTGTGATTAAAGGTGTTGTCTATTTGACACCCTGACACAACGTTTTAAAAACGTTGTAATTAAGTACAATACACAACGTTTTTTAGGAAAATATGTTTCAAATTTGTTTTTCAAAAATTAACAGATGCTTAAAAATATTGTAGTAGATATGATTCCACAACGTTTTTTGGATAAAAATATTGTTATTTAGTATATCAGAAAACGTTTTTAACCAATTTATACAACATTTTTAAAATGTTGTAGATAAAGAAAAAAAAAAGAAAAAAAATTATGGTTCACCTATATATTACCAATGCACCTGCAATGCCATGATATATATCTAAAAGGTCTAAATTCTCATTTAAATGCTTAAATTCACCTCACCTCGAACAATAAATATTCCGCTCACAATCCAATCACTACAGTTTACTAATAAAAGCAATTACAATCAATTAGTGCATCTCCTAGTTTTAGGTCCATGAGCCTCACCAGATTAAGAGTTTTCAAATATAGTAGTAGTATTCTATTTTCAATGGAAAGGATTTGATAACAGAAGGCAGACCCTGTATTTTACATGCCCAAAAAAGCCTTACAATATTTACAACTACAAAGAAAGTCAACTGAAGTTATGCATAGATAAACCTATCAGGGTTTTGTCCCACAAATAAGCTGAATTCATGGATCCTGGTTGCCCATTTTCAGCATTCCCATCAAGCCCCAATCATCTAGCATCCCAGAACACTCATATGGGATGCATGACAAACATCCCAGAACACTCATCCGCTGAGACTCAATCCACGTTAGAATCGTACCTCAACCACAAAACGTATCCAGATTTTCCCGCAACAGGTATCTGTGGCACCTTTCAAAATTGTCAGACCGAAGCTCCTGATTGCCTCTGCAATCTCAAAAAAGTGGCTGCAGTCCTCACACAGCATCTGCACGTGTAAATCATATGATCCTAAATAATGGGCAACTTTTCATTTTTTACTTTTTTCCATTCAAAATATGGCAAAGTTTTCTTACTCCAATGATGACTACTATATATTAATTATCATTAGCAAATAATAGCAATAGATGTATCATGCATCACAAAGTTTAATGTCTGCAACTGCATACCTCTACCAGCATTTGCCCACTCATGTTAATATTTTCTACCATTATTGGGAAAACTCCCAACTAATTTCCCACTTCCACTGCACAGCTTGAGCCCTGCTCATAACTGGAGGATCCACGCACAACAGTTTCCTTCTCAAGCAACTGCAGAATTATAACGACCCATAAATTACCAAGATAACCAGTTAAATGAACTCTGATCATTGTTATTAACTGGTAGAGACTACCCAAACAGAAATGACTCTTTAATTAGGACATAATTATCGGCAGTAAGTTTTATATTAGACAAATTACTCTTTAATATGGCAAAGTTTAAATGAACTCTGATCATTGTTATTAACTGGTAGGGTCTGACTATTTATTATTCTAACGTTTTGTGGTTGAGCCCGAATAAACTGACCCTACAATGCATGACAAACATCCCAGAACACTCATCCGCTGCAGTTGTTCCTTCAACATAAAATGTGCCAAAACAACAGTATTTAGATAATCACAAAGGTTAGCTTACAAGTTTATTCAAATCCTTTCTTCAGAATTCATAACATTAAACTATTCTGAATTATTACCTGACAATTATACTCAATGCACCAAGAGGGGTCACTAGAACTGCTGGAGCATAAACAGAATTAGAAGAAACAAGTGCAGCAAATTCCTGTTACAAAGCCAACCTGCAATTTATTAGACATGGAGAGTAATTTAGGCCACGCCACAAATGACTACATGATTCACATATCACTCGTGTTTTAATGAAGGCAGCGTTTACAGAGAAGAACATAGATTTGCAAAAATATATATGGCACCTAAACTAGATTGAATTTTCTATAAACAGCAGAGAACCTTTTGGAATATAACTTGAAATTGACATAGAAATAATTTTAATCAAGAAATTGACAGGAAATGATGCGATAGGTCTGTAGGTAAGTGCACTTAGACTAGACAACTGACTTCTTAGAAAATAAGAAGAAACATATGCTATTGAATACGAATATGCACTTGTGACTTGTACAACTTTTTTTTTATAAATAGTGTAAACACAAAGCTGATGGCTACTAGATAATCCCTCCAGCACCCACCAAAATATCTAGTTAATAGTATAATTCTTCTGTCACATTTGTATGCAGCATTGGAGCAGATATTAGTATACTACAGTAAAAGCATAAATTTAGTTCTTATGACGTTACACAAGTGTCACCCACTGCAAACAAAGATGATAATAAAGCCCACAGCTAGCAAAACTAAGGAACATTCTAATTTCTAAAGCACTATTGGTTTGCAGAAATTGATCATGGAAATCACAAATTTTACAAACCTCATGGTCCAAGTCAATTACAACCCCCAATTCCTCCAATACATCTGCACTTCCACAAGCAGAAGAACATATTGGAAGATAATTTTTTAGTTAATCATTGATTGGGTCATGTTTGTGTTGAGGTATTCCACACCTACTATAAACACTCTACTGGGCTATCTAAGCTGCAAGAAAAAGAAAAACATTATACTGTTTTTTTATTCTCCTACTCAAATTTTCTCATTTTACTATAAGGATATATGTTGCCTTATATCAAATTTTCTCAATTTACTATAACATTATATTTTACTATAATTAATACAAACAATCAAACAAATAAGGAAAGGGGAATGCATGAGCATTACCTGTGTAAGGCCACAAGGCTCAAAGATGGATGGGATGATAAACAATCAATCTCAATAATAAGCAAATAACTCACCAGCCGTGGATGAATGTGCCTTTTGAGACTCCTTCTGTCCACCACCAGCAGGTATTGCCTATGGAGAGCAGAGAATAGGGAAACAAAATTAATGGAAGGCATGTATACACAGACACATGTATACCTCATTACTAGGAACAAAGTCCGAAGCAATTCCAGCATCACTTTCCAACACAGTCATATTCCTAGCATAGTGTTCTCTATAGTTTCTTCGCTGAAGATGAGTTGACTGAGTTTCCTCTGGTATATGGTCATCTTATTTGTGTTTTGCAGTTTGACCATGTTGCACTCTTACATGACTACACACTGAAACTTCCAACAGATTCACTGTTAGACCCAAAACCATCAATAAAAGGTTTGCATGGAACAACACTAAATCAGTATGTGTATTTCATTAACTCATCTTCAAGTCGTTAGAGAAGGGTAGAATAGTTATCTTTAAAGTAAGCATAATCCGTATAATCCGCGTGGATCCATGTGAGTTAGAGAAGGGTAGAATAGTTTTTACTCAAGTAAATCTAGTTCTAGATATATGGCATGTATTAGTGTGGAGAGACATGAATGACATGAATAGTTTTCATAAGGGTAATGAGTGCAAAAAACAAACAAATACTTTATAAATAAACTATCAAATTAACAAACAGGAAAAATGTTTTCAGGAAATTGTGAAATATTTGAACATGTATCTAGAGAAAGACTTGGAATATTATATAAAGAACTTCCAATACAATAAAACCATTAATGGACATGGTTTACAGCACCTCTACAGTGTTACCCAAATAAACTGCTTACCCAAATAAACTTGTGTCCCACAATCCCTGCACAAATCATAAAAACACACAAAAAAATCAATGAACATCATCTGAGCAAAATTTACAAAATTAAACCCTAATCTAAAATTCAATCATATACTTGGGCATTCCATTCAACATCTATTAGATGTATGCACAGATGTAATCTAAATCCCATCATAAGCATAATCCTTTGTATATACAAACATTATGATATATAATCTCGATCGAAAAATATATACAACCAATTCATACCAGAAATGTGATTCCCATCGACCAGTTCTCCGATAAAATGTAACGCCACGATACTGCGAGCTTCGAGACCTGGGACCTCTCCGGCTTTTCCTCACCTGCGTCTGCGGCGGTGGCTGCTTCTGATCCTCGAAAATTTTCAACTGACGATCTAATTTCACATAATAGAAAAAAAATGGAGACGAAAAGAACCTTTTGAAGAATAAACAGGATCCACAATTACCAGAACCCATAGTTTCACAAGCTATTTGAAGAATAAACAGGACCGAACTTGTCATTGCAGAACCCATAGCTTCACAAGCTGAAAGCCCTAATTGCAAACGGAACTTCAAAGGACCTAAGGACCGAACTTATACTGACGAACGGACCGAAATAGAGCAGAGAAAGGAACTTCAAAGGGGAGGAATAACTAGGGTTTTGGTTTTGTGAGCGAAAGAGAGCAGAGAGAGATAGTAGATCTACACGAAGGAAACCGAAGCTCGATCTGCAAGTTCGAAGGAAACTGAAGCTCTCTGCACTGACGAGCCCTTGGAGAGAAAAAGGCGTATGTTTTAATTTTAAGTCTTCAGTTCATGCTCCGTGTTTTTATGGATAGACAACGTTTTTTAAAAAAAATATTATCTAGTTAAAACAAAAAAAATACCATTTTAAATAGATAACGTTTTTACATGTATATATACAACGTTTTATTTAAAAACGTTGTGAAAAAAAATATCATAATATTTTTATAAAAAACGTTGTCTATTAAATGTTGTCTATTAGATATTTTGTACTGGTGTTCAGAGATTGAGAGAGAAGTAAGAGTTGGTGAGAGCTTTCAAGTAAAATGGCTAAATTATTAACTTTCTCTCTCTTAAAATCTTTATATAACACGTGACAAGTTGCTAGATCTGATCTTGCTATCAAAGAGGGGTTAAATGGCTGATATTTTAATGTCACAAAGTCAAGTAGATAGGCTACCAACTAAAGTTGCTAGCCAATTTTGTAAGTTATCTTATAAAAATATACAAAAGGGTATTTTGGTCATTATCTAATTATTTTAAATGGCAAACTTGACATTGTCCAATCCCTTAGGGTTTAAGCCTAAGGTTCTAACCCTATGGTTTTAAAACTCTAGTTTCCACAATTTTCAAATTAGGGTTTTCATAATAGAAAAATAAAATTTCTAAATTGCAATTAGGGTTTGAAAAATAGAAATTAAAATACTAAAATATAATTAGGGTTTTCTAATCATATTTAAGTTTAATAAACACCTCAGGCTTGCCAAAAAGGATTAGGTTTGCCTAATTAGGGTTTAGGATTCCCGGTTTTGAAATTAGGGTTTCTCGTCTTTCGATTAGGATTTCTAACTGTGCATTAGGGTTTCTAATCCCGAGATTAGGGTTTCTAATCTCTTATTAGGGTTTATAAATTTTAAACCTTATCTGATCAGTCATTGATCAAACTTTCTATACAGCACAAACACATAACCATCGATACAATTATTTTAATTATATTTTCTATCGAATCCCTATCCAAAAATTAATATTAGGGTTTCTAAAGCTGTTAAGCACAACTCTACTCTAATTTCTCAGTCAAAACACAAATTGACCAATTCTCGAGACTTGTCTCACAGATACACAGTACACTATTAACAGTCAATGTCAATATTAAATAAAATAAAAATTATTCGTAAAATTTATATTATTTGAAATCACGGGTTATCACACCATCACAAAATTATCAAGGCATAGATAAAAAGAATCTCCAAATACCAAGAAATCATCCATGAATACCTCCACGTTTTGTTCCACCATATCCGAAAAAATAGCCATCATACATCTCTGAAAGGTGGCTAGAGCATTGCACAAACCGAAAGACATCCTTCTGAAAGCAAAAGTACCATATGGACATGTAAAGGTTGTCTTTTCTTGGTCCTCTGGAGCTATAACAATTTGATTGTAGCCTGAATATTCGTCCAGTAGGCAATAAAACTCATGACCCGCCAGTCTATCCAACATCTAATCGATGAATGATAGTGGGAAGTGATATTTCCTCGTAGCCTTGTTAAGCCTGCGGTAGTGCATGCAAACTCTCCACCCCGTCACTGTTCTTGTTGGAATCAACTCATTATTCTCATTAGAAACCACGGTCATACCACCCTTCTTCGGTACACATTGCACTGGGCTCACCCATGTACTATCTGAAATCGGATAAATTATGCCTGCATCCAACCATTTCAATACTTCCTTCTTAACCACTTCCTTCATGATCGGATTAAGTCTTCTTTGCTGCTCTACTGACAGCTTGCTATCATCTTCCAGCAGGATTTTATGCATACAAAAAGAAGGGCTGATCCCTTTTATATCAGATATAGTCCATCCAATAGCTGACTTGAACTCTCTAAGAACTCATAGGAGTTTTTCTTCCTGAAAAGATGTTAGTGCAGAAGAAATAATCACAGGTAATTTTGAATCTTTATTTAAAAATGCATACCTCAAATGGTCTAGAAGTGGTTTCAATTCAAGTTCTGGAGGTGTCTCAAGAGATGGCTTTAATTTCACTGTCGTCTCTCCGACTTTCTTCAATGGCTCAAAAGGAGTTTTGAATTTTCTGAATTGTGGAGTAGTATCAAGAAAATGCACAAGTTCTTCAAATTCCTCATCCTCTAATTCTGAATTTCCAGCCATAACACTTCTCAATGATCTATCAAACTCTCTACTTCATCATTTAAGACCTTGTCCACCAAATCAACCCTGAAGCATTCCTCATCCTCTGTCGGGAATTTAATTGCCTTGAATACATTAAAGGTAACTTCTTGATCGTGAACTCGCATTGTAAGTTCCCCTTTCTGAACGTCTATCAAGGTCCTTCCTATGGCTAGGAATGCTCTTCCCAGTATGATCGGTATACTCCTATCTTCTTCATAATCTAAAATGATAAAATCAGTCGTAAAAATGAATTTATCCACTTTTACCAAAACATCTTCAACAATTCCCTGTGGATAAGTGATAGGCCAAATTCGTTAAGTCAAGCACGAAATATTTATTTACCTTGGGTAAATAATCCCAACCGATTGAATCTTGTGAGGGCATCAAATTAATACTTACCCCAAGATCACACAAACACTTGCTGAAACTCATTTTTCTGATTGTGCATGGAATTGTGAAACTACCCGAATCCTTCAGCTTTGGAGGTAATTTGCGTTGAAGCACTGCACTACATTCCTCCATCAAGGCCACTGTCTCAAAATCTTCTAATATCTTATTCCTTGACAAATTACCTTTCATGAACTTTGCATAACTAGGCATCTGTTCCAATGCCTCAGCGAAAGGTATGTTAATCTGTAGCTTTTTAAAGACCTCCAAGAACTTGTTGAACTGCTTCTCTTCCTTCTGCTTATGCAATCTCTGTGGATAAGGAACCAGAGGGTGAATTATTGGTATTTGATTCACGGGTTTCTCAACTGAACCTGCCTTATCCTACTCTTCCTACTATTGTCCAGAATCTTCATCATTTACTTTCTCAACGAGACAATTTTTTACGCCTCATGCGGTAGACATCCTCCCCTTGTAAAACATGGTATTTGTCGCGCATGCCCATCGATTCTCTGATCTGTTTCCCATACCTGAGTATGATCGCCTGACATCGTTCCTTCCCTTCTCTTCTTGGATTTGCCTCTGTGGTACTTGGAAATGAACCCTGGGGTCTGTTGTTAAGCATGCTCGCCATCTGACCCATTTGAGTTTCCAGATTTTTAATAGCCACTTCTTAGCTTTTAATCACCACTTCTGTATTTGCCATGTACTTTATCATCATCTCCTCCATTTCTGATTTCTTTTCTTGTTGAGGCGCAGATGGAGTATGATGTTGTTGTTGAGAAAATCCCAATGGATAAGGCGGTCTTGGTGCAAACTATTGTTGAGCTGACTGTGACTGAAATTGGTTCTGTGGTTGAAACTGACTTTGTTGATTTCCTTGGTTATTTGACCAACTGAAGTTTGGATGGTTGCGGTTGTTGGAGCTGTATGTGTTCTAAAATTGACCTTGATCCTTCCTATAGTGTCTCACATACTGTACTGACTCCGAACCGATAGCACATTGGTCCGTTGAATGTGACCCTGCGCAAATCTCACACACGAAGGCAACTGTCTTCGCCTTGGTCTCTGTCAACGAATCAATTTTTTTCGCCATGGATGCCATCTGTGCTGACAATTGAGTGATAGCATCCACCTCTATCAAACCTGCAACTTTGGCCTGTGGCATCCTGGCTGTAGGGTTTTAAAAATCATTTGCTGCCATTGTCTCAATAAGGTTATAGGCCTCTTCATAGCTCTTCGCCCATAAAGCCCTTCCTGCAGCTGCATCTATAATAGCCTTGGACTGCCATCCCAATCCATTATAGAATGTGTTGATAACCATCCAATCTGGCATTCCATGGTGTGGACACTTCCTTAGCATCTCTTTGTATCTCTCTTATGCTTCATATAATGATTCACCCTGTTGCTGCTCAAACTGGGAGATTGTTGTCCTCATCTTCGCAGTCTTAGTCGTTGGGAAAAACTTAGCTAAGAATTTCTGTGTTAGGTCCTCCCATGTGGTGATAGATCCTGAAGGTAAAGCGTGAAGCCAACTTCTTACTTTATCCCGCAATGAGAATGGAAATAGCCTTAGTCTGATTGCATCCTCTGTCACCCCATTGTATCTGAAAGTATCACATATTTCGATGAAGCTCAACAGGTGTTCATTAGGATCATCTATAGCAGCACCCCCAAACTATACCGAATTCTGCACCATTTGAATAGTGCCCGGCTTTATCTCGAAAGTATTAGCTACTATCGTTGGTCTGACTATACTTGACTGCAGTCCATTAATATTCGGCATCGAATAGTCCCTCAAAGCCCTATGCTCCTCTCTTTGCTCTTCTCTTTGTCCTTCGGCTGCCATATTAGATGTTGTCCCCTCTAACTCTGCTTGATATTTCTCTGGCGCTCTTGATTTCCACCCTCTCACTGTTAATGTTGTTGTCTGCAAGGTGTATCAACTTGGAATTGGATGATCGCTTGTGCATAAAATATATACAAGTACCTGAAACAAAAACAAAAACAAAAATAGAAACGAGATAAGATTAGATTTGTCTAAGTCATACAAATTTAGCTTAAAACTGATGATAATAATAATAAATTTAAACGCCTTTCTCTAAGAATGATAGCCCAAAAACTTGTTATTTTGCTTTTTGTTTTAATAAAAGGACTCTAACTCATGCAAGCATACATGGGTCAACAACAAGTAGTCTGAGTAAAACGAGATCAATCCACGGAGAAAGGTTTCCAAATTAAATTATTATGCATCAATTATATCACTATTTTCTATATGCTTAAATGAAGGCTTACAATTTTGAAATAATCTAACTCGAATAATGAATAAAATAATAATAATAGAATAATTAATCAAAGTTAGAAATAATGGGATTCTAACTTCATTTCATATTTCATCTAAATATTACCATCTTGCAAAATTATACATGTATCGTGGAAAATTAGCCAAGAGCACACAAGTAGACATAACCATTTTTCAATGCATTATGACATACTTACATAACCTCCACATGCAATAGAAATCATGTCATCATCAATAAAACCAAAATCACTATATTTCTATGTGAAATTGCAGCAATATTGAATTGAAGCACAAGCTCTTATGTTATTACACACTGTGAAATAGTATATTTCTATCTGATTCACGAAATATAAAGCTAAACATTTCAGCCTCATACACGCCTGCTATCATGATTACAACCATACTCAGATGTCATTTTTCAATTCCATACAAGTACATAAAATGAATTATGATCAAGCATTCATGCAATCCAATCAATCATAATAGAAATTCCGATGATACACAAACAATTAAGCAATCAAGCCATCATTTTTAGACTACATATAAAAATCCATTAGAATCCCATAATGGAATTTAGTTCATTTCTGAACCGAAAGCCATTATGGGATTATAGCAACACATGGAAAATAATTAAAACAATTAAAGGAGAAGATAGATTTGATCAAACTCAATTGCAGTTTATATCCCCAGGTGTTGTTCAAATCTCCAATATTTTCTAGCAAAATGAAATGAATTGTTCAATGATTGAATTCCAAAGAAGATGTAGAAAATATTACGTCTATGCTCAAATCCTCCTTAGAAATTCGTTCAATCCTTCGAACCCTAGTTCTTTAGTCTAAAAACTGATAAAAATAATCATGATACGCGTCTAGTACCGACCAGAGTAGTTTATCTCAATACAAACACTTCAAATTTAAAATTTTAAATAAAGTCAATTAACAGCTGCAGATGACGCCTGCGGCCGCGTGAGGTTCTAGTACAAAATAGGCGTGGGCGCGCCTGGTAGCGTTTCTAGCTTCTGCATGTTGATAGAGCGGGCGCGCGATTTTTAGCTCGTTTGGCCGCGCGGCTCCTATATTCTGCATTCTTATGTTCTGCTGTTGTTTCATGTTGCTCCACTGCTTGTTGCTTGTTCCTTCATCACTGTTCAATCCCTTATCTCCAATCGCTTCACGTACCATGCCTTCGCTATTCTCATCACACATGTCACTACTAAGCTATGCCATTTCCTGCATTTTCTCACCAGAGGAGTCCTAATTACAAGTAATGCAAAATAAAACAAAATGCAACTAAAAACAAACTAAAATGCACTTGAGATGAGCATAGTTCGCGTGAATTGATATCCAATAAGTAGGCATAAAACCTACTTATCAATCTTGTAACTCCTTTTCGTAGAACAACATGTAACAATACATGATCTCCAACATTAAACTCCATGTCCCTTCGTTGTTCTTAAAGATAATACATACAATCATACTAATCTATTACAAGATGGTTAACTATCCATCTTAGCCTTGCCCTTATTTCTCTTAGCATTCTTAGTATGCTCGGCTTTAACTGCAATCATATAATTCACGCAAGAAGTGAGCATAACAAGGTCAACAAATTTAACAAAGAATAATCTCAATACTACATTTGTGAATTATATGAAAATCTTCCATAACTGAACAAATAGTCATGAATGTTTATGAAACACTAATAATTAACAATTCATAACATCAATTCCCAAAGTATATAATAGTTTAGGAATTCTGAACCGGTCATAAGACCATGAACAGTAGCTTTCTGTTTTCATACTTAAAAAGGATATCACAGCACTAAGGTTGTCCATCAGGCATTACATACGAGCACTTCTAGGTGATCAGCCTATAGTACTCTGTGTTGATCAACATTCATCCGTTAAACGTATTTACGTTTAAGTTTTGGCAAACTCGCGTGCCCATCGAATAAACGATGAAAAATACTTTTGTTTGTTTATAGACAAACCTTACATTTGAATCCGTACCAAATACTTGGCATATGATAGCGTTACCATTTCTATATAGAAAAATATGTATACAAATCAATCTATCTCTTACAAATAGTCTAGTCGAGTTAAAACTGGCATTGACCCTTTCTTTAAAATCATTCATACAAGTCAATACAATGAATCACAGAAAACTTGGCTAACTCGAAGGTTAGACAAACGTTACAAAAACTTGCCTTCAAGCATCTTCAAATAACTTATTCGACCGTTCTCAGCCTTTACAGAATCTACATGATATATTCACATAGCACACTGTAATTTTCTACCAAACAATCAATCACATTGTTTCTACCAACTTCTTTCTCTTCTATGTCTTAGTTGACTTTATATCATTAATAATGTCAATTCAACTTACTACCCTTCATTTCGGCTTGTTAACGTTCTTACATTATTAATTGGACTCAATCATCATTGGTGAAGTACCAATGGCGATTACCGTTTATGATTTATTATTAATACTTTGTGTTCTTTGTTAACAAACTAACAACTCGCGTTCAATTCTAAAATTTATTACCATATACACTAGTATATGTGACATAAGAATAGTTTTAGTACACTTATTAAGTGTATAAACTTAACTCATATAGGTCTCAGAACAATTAAAGTTCAAACCTAAGTTGTCTAACAAAGACCTACGCTTGGAGTCGCATGGCGTGGCCTTTTTATACCTAACACTTTGGCGTTATGGCGCTAATCATGAGAATCGAGTCCGGTTCGCGCTGCTGCGGCGCGAAACTCCTTCACATGAGTGGTGTACGTGGCGCCGATCTTGATTAGTCATTACTGCTGTTACGGCATTGCAGCGCATGGAACGATAAGCCTTATGCAGCGGCTGCGGCTGGGACCTCAAAGACTCATAAAATTTTTTATAGACAAAACATTTTGTGAACTTCCCGGATTCATAACTTCTTCGTTATAAGTATGATTTGGTCCGTTCAAAAGCCTACAACTCCCATTTTATATACTCTACGCGTTCATATATGAATTTTATAATTTCAAATCTGTTAACTCAAAATTTACTTCTAAGTTCATTTTCGAGCGTTCAATACTCGTTTTCTTCGTTTTAAGTCGGAATTTGACGATTCTTGAGCCCACGACTCTTAAATACCCTATCTCGCGTGTTGACATTGAAAACCAATATTTTCAAGTCTTACAACAACTTTTGACTACTAATCCGGAATTTCTACGTTTTCGACGTTTTAACGTCTAATTCCGTAAAATTCGCCATAACTTCGTTACTAGTGTTCTATAAGCCAAATCGAATGGACACTCCATTGATTTCATATCTACATCCTAACCAAGCAAGATGCACATATATTAATATTGATGGGGTTCAATTGTTCATCAACAACCAAACTCATCAATCAATATTTTCTACAGTTTAAACTAACGCAAACCCTTATGATTTCTATTTCCACATGACTTATAAAGGTTTTACTTAATACAAACCATCCTTATTCCTCCATAAGAGGCTTGCTCCACCAATTTATGATTCTTTATAAGCAAAGAAATCAAAAGGATGGAAAACTACTATTAAGGAATATTACCTTACCGATCTTTACGTTCTTGCTAAAATCTCAAATGAAAAGCTTCAAGGTGAGATGATGGCTTAAGTCTAGCTCTTTCTCTCTCTCAATATATGTTAGATGACTCTTGGAAAACCAAAAATAACCAACAATTGCCTTATATTTATAGGCAATTCAAATGGAGGGTAATTTGGTCCTTTCTCCCACCTCCTTACTATTCACTACTTGATCACCAAGTAAAATACTTGGTGATCAAGTAGTTTACTTATCTTGCACACCAAGTGGCCGACCCACCATGGTCCATGGGTTATCCCCATAGGTTGCCCCATGGGTTTTACCCATTCGTTGACCCACCGGTTTGACCCACGGTTCGGTTTCTTGGATCGGGCTTAATTAATTCTAACATTGGGCTTTAACTTGGGTTTAAACACTTAATTCATTGGGCTTGATTACTCAATCATTTGGGCTTGATATAAACCAAATCCAATTGGATTATACTAAGTCCTTATACTATAAATCCAATAATACCAAACGTATTTTCCACGTATAATTTACGTATTCTCTTCATATAATACTAGTACGATATTCATATTGTACTTCGTATTAAATCTTCGTATTATACACGTATACTAAATAGTATCACACTCATATAACGTACGCATAATCATCGTAATTCATTATATGCCTCATATTTCCTTCTCAAAAATCATTCTTCTCAACCCTTAGGTTTTAAGTCCAAATACGAAAAACTTCGTTTGCCATAAATGAAATATTATTAAATATTCCATCTCGTCTTCATATTCTATCATTACACGTTTCTCAGAATTTCAAACTTAATTCCCGAATAAAAATGGATGAATAGTGTTTTTACGGAAATTTCTCGGAAAACTTTTATTTTCTTCTTGGAAATTCCAAATAATTAATTCTAGCACATGGCCAGATTACTAACCACAATCACACATTTTAGGTCATAGAACGACCTTTACATAGTTTACTCACATAAATAATCAATTAAATTCATTTAATTCACATAATCAAATAAAAATTTAATTATCATATAAATCAGATTTTCTCGGGCGTTACATTCTCCCCTCCTTATAAAGATTCTGTTCCCAGAATCTCGCTTATAATTACATAAACAAATGAGAAAAATTTTCCTTCATTTTACTTTCGAGTTCCCACGTTGCTTCTTCAGCATTGTGGTTTTTCCATATTATCTTTACTGAAGGTATATCTTATTTCTCAAAACTTGTTCCTTCCTATCAATAATTTGAATTGGAAGCTCTTCATACGATAAATCTATCTCTATTTGGATAGACTCATACTCTATTACGTGTCTATAGTCCGGCTTATAGGGACACAACACAGACACATTAAACACATTGTGAATACGCTCCATTTCTGGAGGTAAGGCTACTTCATAAGCCACCTCTCCTACCCTTCTTAAGATCTCAAAAGGTCCTATAAACCTTGGACTTATCTTCCCTTTCTTCCCAAAACGCATCTTCCCTTTCCAAGGCGACACTTTCAAAAAGACATAAGATCCTATCTTGAGGATCGGTGTGACTCCCCCAAAATAGGTATACACCACCCATTCTGAGTCGCCATATATCACATTATAAAAATTAAATACAAACTTCATTTATACAATTGTTGAACTGTCGTATAGAATACGACCCTGTGAGTTTTAATAGAAATGTATGCGACTCTCATGGTACCTCGACCACAACTTTACAATGATACTTTACATAAAAGTATAGTCAAAAACTATTTTAGGAATTAAAATCTTTGAAAACTGCTCAATGAAACCTTCGTACATAGGAGGCCATGCGTCTAGGTTATGATAGATATCATATGTCCTGTAATTATCCTTGGTTGACCCAATAGACCCCAAAGAAAAACGAGAAGATTACTATCATCTTCTTTCCAATGGTGAGTCTTCTCTTGACATATAACTATCTCCACTGTCTCCAAATGAAAATTATATTTTAAATAAACTCCAAGATCATATAGGTAGTGCTCGTAGATATACTCAGCAAGTGGATGTGCACAACCCTGTCTTATGATAACACGAGGTTGAATGTCATTAGACATCTTGTATGATAGTCACAAAATACCCTTCCAAATTTGGGTTCACCTCACCCTATTTGGTTCACCAAAATTAAATATCAAATGACGTATACAATATGACACACTTATCTAAAGTTCTCAATAAAATTATTTCCATACTATTTAGGGAGAGCCTCAATAGCTATAGACCACCGTTCTATTCCCTTGTTATCCCCGCTCGACCCAGCTACACTCTTATTACCTGAAAGGAATTGTGAAGCAAAAAGGGTGAGCACAACTAGCCCAGTAAAGAATATCATGACTAAAGATAATTAAATTATAAATAGCTTTCATTAATAATAAATCAGAGATTTAGAACATATGGTAGATGATAAAACTTTTCAACCATAATTGCAGCGGAACGTGCAATCCATTAGAAGAGTCAAATAGACCATCAAATCTATTATCTTCTCTATGTTATAAGTCCACCGATAATGTTTTATCCCTGTAACATCAATCAACAATTCCTGTCCACAATCATATGAATAACTCATAATCATAATCGTGGTTCTAAATTCCTTTTCGCACCCAGGACGAAGATAATTTTCATTACCTATCTTTACCTGAAACATCAAAAATCATGGTTATACCAACTCACAATTTCTGTTCATAATCATACTAATTAAATCATCTTTGCACTACGGCCAAAGATATTCATTATTACCACATCCATGAATTAATATTTCATTCTTTGAGACTCATTTCAATAATTAATCCACATCATCGAATCATCCCTCGCACTCTGTGCCGAGGATATTCTTTAGTATCACGACCACGAATTATCCATGCACTACGGGCCAAAGATAATCGTGTTTTTATCAACAGCATCCTAATCATGCCATAAAATAATTCATCTTTGCACCTTGTAGAAGAGAATCCATAGCCATAATCATACCAAAAAAGCGTCCATCAATGCACTACGGCCAATGAGGACTTTTACCACATCATTTGTAACATTACGGTCATGATTATACTGAATAATCCTTGGTCATAATCATACCAAGTCCATCTATGCACTACAGGCCACAGATGACTTTCAACATAATATAAATATGAGGAGGATGACAATATTATAAGCAATAATCAAACTAAATCAAGGATAAATATTAAAGACTTTAAATTTATCCAAACATTATCAATCACTTAATAAAATCATAATCTAATATTGTTAATATTATAACAATATTTTAATTACTTCTTAAACTTATAAACAATTTCATTTAATTGTTTATACTTTTCCAAATAATGCATTTAATCATTTTAAAAATGCCATACTCATAAGATTTCATCACCAATAATCAAATTACTCATCAAAAATCTGCACATACTTTATATAGGATTTTCAAGCCCTAAAATCCTATTTACCAATTTCTTCAACTTCACATAACATATTTAACTCATATGTTCGTAACTAAACTATTTTCATGAAAAATACCAAATCAGTCCCAAAAATTATTCTTTTTTGGGATTAAGCATAATATAGTCCCATATTGAACATATATTTTTCTAAGAATTTTTAAAATTTATTTACTATTTTTCAAAAATAAATTTCTAATTAATTCTTTAAGAAATTAGCTACCTCAAGGTTAACTCCAGAAATTCCCAAATCTTGGCAGGATCTTACACATGTTAACATGAGCTTTTAGTTTAAATTTCATGGTCATCGAAGTTATAGAACTCCGGTTATAGCATTTTTGTCTGAAAAACCTAAATATTGAAATGGTCATAACTTGCTCATTTTAAGTCGGAATGAGCTCATTTTTGGACATGGGGTACTTTATACCAAATATTTCCATGTCCCAAAAGGCCGGATTTTTTCTCACAATTTAAGTGGCCGAAAATGCCCTTTTAAATTTTTTGGCAGTAGCTTTTTGGCACTTTTCAGTTTTTGACTCCTTTACTAAAATCAGTCCATACGAAAATCTACCATACCTTTTCCAGTGATTCCACTTGGATAAGTTTGGAAACTCATAGATCTAACTCTAGAACTTGACCACACTCAAAAATTCGAAATATAATAGGAGATATGGTCAATTGAATTTCATGTTCCATTTCCACCAAAATCTGATTTTTCAACCATTTGTGATTTTTAAGAAACTTTCATGTTTTCACATAATAACCAACATAACTCATCATAACACTTACTAATACCACATATACCCATGATTTTCATCAGTCCAATGCTTTTATTATGACTTTCATCATAATCCACGTAAACAGATCATTTCCACAATTTAATAAGGAATGAAATACAAAGGATCATTCACCGTGCATGTGGTAATCCACATGAAACGAGTTATTCAATAGAATAATAAAAATGGAATAATGAAGGATTCACCATGCGTGCGAGAATTGCATAGATAGGTTATTCCTAACAAAATAATAAATAATAGAACCAGTCCCGTAGAGCCTTACGAGATAGGATATTAGGCGAGAATAATAAAGAATGGAATAACAATAGAAATCACCGTGCATGCGATAGGCAGCACATACTGAGTTATTCCAATGAATAATAAAAAAGCGGAACCAGTCGAACGAAATTCGCGCAAGCGAGGATATTCCAATAGAATAATAAAGAATAGAATAACAACAGAAATCACCATCCATGCGATAGGTCACATAGACAGGTTATTCCAACAGAATAATAAATAATGGAACCAGGTCAGGCGTAGTATGCACCGACAGGATATTCTGACAGAATAATAAAGAATGGAATAACAACAGAAATCACCAGGTATACGGTAATCCACGTATACAGGTTATTCCAACAGAATAATAAAGAATGGAATAACAACAGAATTCACCAGGTATACGGTAATCCGCGTATACAGGTTATTCCAATAGAATAATAAAGAATGGAATAATAGAAGTTCTCTTCATGAATACGAAATAATAATACCCCTTACAGGTACAACAAATAATATCCCTTACCTTTGAAAGAAGAGTATTTCGACTGGTAGGGCGAGGATATACTCGAAGAAAACTTGCACTACGCTCAAAGCTTTCTTAAACTCTAAAGAAATATGCTCGAGATTACAGAAGAAGAATTCTCTCTATAGTTTCTCTCTCTAGAGTTTCATTGAATTCGTAAGAAATAATGAAGGAATGAGCTTCTATTTATAGAAGAATGGACTGCATAGTAACTAATTCATGAACGGTCCAGATTGATTTACTTTTAATCGGACGGTCCATATTTAAAGCAAAATATTTTAAATAAAATATAATATATTCTATTTATAATCTAATAAAACGAATAACTTTATAAAAGTATTCTTTTTTATATAAAAAGATTTTACTATGCAAAACACTATATCAGAGCATTATGCAACATTATGCATAATAAAATATAATATATTCTATTTATAGAATAACTTTATAAAAGTATTACATTTTATATAAAAATATTTTACCATGCAAAACACTATGCATAATAGAATATAATATATTCTATTTATAGAATAACTTTATAAAAGTATTACATTTTATATAAAAAGTTTTTCTGTTTTATTACATTAATAATACTAATAAAATAAAAGCGAGTGACTTATCACGTAATGCTGACCACAGCGTATTACTTTACTTTTACTCTTAGAGTAGTTCAACAGTTTTAACGGTAAAACTTTCGCCGTTATTTTCATAAAAATATTTTTGTTGTTTTCTCAATCCAACAATAATTACGTTCTTGGGTCCACCAATGATTGTCATGGTTATGCGGATATTCCCAACACAAAGAATATTTTATATCAACTTGCTTACTTTGCAAAAATTTTCACATATTACCCTTAACTTTAAACTTTTATCAATTTAACTATTTACCAAAATAGAAAAAAATTGAATACTTTTATTTTATAAAGTTCGGGGTCTCACAATCGGCATACTTCTTTTGCCAATCTTGAGCCGCTACCAATCGAGCACGTATTAGCTTTACCATGTCCGCCGTATGTTATACAATCTTAGGTCCCAACATCCGACGTTCACCCACTTCGTCCAAACACAATGGAGTTCGACACTTCCTTCCATACAACGCTTCGTAAGGCGGCATGCCTATACTAGCGTGAAAACTATTGTTGTACGTAAATTCCACCAACGGTAAATGGTCGTCCCAACTCCTTTTGAAATCTATAACACAAGATCTTAACATATCTTCAAGTGTTTGAATTGTTCGTTCACTTTGTCCATCCGTCTGAGGATGATATGCCGTACTCAATCTCAACTGCATTCCCATTTGCTCTTGCAAACTTCTCCAAAAGTTCGAAGTGAATCGTGGATCACGATTTGACACAATCGAAATAGGTACTCCATATCTTGAAATAATTTCTTTGACATAAAGCTTAGCTAATTGCTCCAGGTTATACCTAACTCCTATCGGTAGAAAATGAGCTGATTTCGTCAATCGATCCACTATCACCCAAATAGTGTTGTATTCTTTTCTTATCATTGGAAGTCCTACCATAAAGTCCATTGTGATGTGCTCCCATTTCCACTCTAGAATTTCTAAAGATTGCAACAACCCACTAGGTCGTTGGTGTTCAGCCTTAACTTTCTGACAAGTTAAGCACCTACTAACATACTCTGCTATCTCCATTTTCATGTTTGGCCACCAAAAGTTCCGATGAAGGTCTTGATACATCTTCGTACTACCAGGATGTATCAAGTACCTTGAACCATGGGCCTCACTCATTATCTCCTCCTTCAATTCAGAATTATTTGGAACCCAAATTCTTCCTTCAAAATGAAGTAATCCCTCCCTATCGAGGTTATACTTAGTCTTTTCTTCATCTTCTATTCTCTTCTTCATAAGCTAGCATTCCTCGTTGCTCTGTTGCTCTTCCTTAACACGTTCCACTATGGTCGGTTGAGTCTCCATGGAAAATAACATCTCCTCTACTTCATTCGGTAATTTAACTTCTAATTCCATCCTTTCCATCGCTGTTACTAACTCGTTCTGAGCCGTTAACATTGACAGTTTCTCTTTACCCTTCCTACTTAGCGCGTCGGCTACTACATTTACTTTCCCCGGATGATATAAGATATCACAATCGTAATCTTTTATCAGTTCCAACCACCTTCTCTGTCTCATATACTCCTTTTGTGTGAAGATATACTTCAGACTTTTATGGTCCGTATATATCTCAGACTTCTCACCGTATGGATAATGCCTCCATATTTTTAAGGCAAAAATTACAGCTGCCAATTCTCGGTCATGAGTAGGATAGGCCTTCTCATAATCCTTTAATTGATGTGATGCATACGCAATGACCTTGCCATGCTGCATGAGCACGCAACCCAATCCTCTATGCGAAGCATCGCTATACACTACAAAATTCCCTGTATCATTTGGCAAAGACAATACAGGTGCCTCACTTAACCTCTTCTTTTGCTCCTGAAAACTGTTCTCACATTTTTCAGTCCACACATACTTTACCGACTTCCTCGTCAAATTTGTCAGCGGAGTAGCTATTTTAGAAAAGTCCTGGATGAACCTTCTATAGTATCCCGCTAACCCTAGTAAACTCCAAACCTCAGTTGGCGTTTTCAGTTGCTCCCACTCATTAACTGCTTCTACTTTTGCTGGATCCACGAAAATGCCATCTTTATCAATAACATGTCCTAGAAACTGCACTCGTTCAAGCCAAAATTCACACTTTGTGAATTTTGCATACAACTTTTCCTTCCGTAGTGTCTCCAACACTATCCTTAAATGTTCAACATGATCTTCTAACGTCTTAGAATAGACTAGAATATCATCAATGAACACTATGATAAACTTGTCCAAATGCTGCTTGAACACTATGTTCATCATGTCCATAAATGCGGCTGGCGCATTAGTCAACCCAAACGACATTACCAGAAACTCGTAATGACCATAACGAGTTCTGAATGCCGTCTTAGGTACATCCTCCTTACTTACTTTTAACTGATGATACCCCATACGCAAATCTATTTTAGAAAAATACTTTGCCCATTTCAACTAATCAAATAGATCATCGATCCTGGGCAACGGGTATTTATTCTTAATCGTTAACTTGTTCAACTCTCAATAGTCGATACAAAGTCGTAACGATCCATCCTTTTTCTTTACAAACAATACCAGTGCTCCCTAAGGAGACACACTCGGTTCAATGTACTTCCTGTCTAATAGTTCTTGTAATTGAACCATTAACTCCATCATCTCAACTGGCGCCATCCGGTATGGTGCCCTTGAAACTGGTGTCGTACCCGGTAACAGATCAATCATAAACTCAACTTCCCTATCTGGTGGAATACCCGATAATTCTTCCGGAAATACATCCGCGAACTCTTGAACTATAGGTATCTGGTCCAAGGATGCTCCCACTCTTTGGGTATCCACAACATGGTACAGGTAACCTACACAACCCTTTCTTAACATCTTTCTAGCTTGTGTCATCGTTAGACAACAAGAGCGTCTTGGTGATTTACTACCGAAGAACACTACCTTGGTTTTCTTAGAAAGCCGAAGGTTCACACTTTTCCTATGGCAATCTATTATAGCCTTATGGTTAATCAACCAATCCATACCAAGAATTACATAGAATTCTTTTAACCTTATCGGTACCAAATCTACCGATAACTTATTCCCTCTAATATCTACGCAACAATCCTTATGAATATGTTCAATGGGGATTATCTCTTCATTTGCTACCTTAACGTCTAAAGGTATTGCTAACTTTTCAGGGATTAAACCTAATCGCTTAGCAAATCCACATGCTATAAAAGAACAATGACACCCGAGTCAAATAACACATAAGCATTTATTTCATTGGTTGGAATGATTTTCTGCTACTACATCCGATGATGCAACCGCATCTTGGACAGTCATATTAAATGTACGAGCTGAGGGTCTACCCACCGATGGTGTTGGTCCAGTAATGGCTAATTTACCACTACCAGAACCCTTATTTCCCTCTAACCCTTTCTTCGGGCAATTTCTTGCCATGTGGTCCAATGATCCACAAACAAAACACCCATCATTTTTCTTAGGGTTAGGACAGTTGGGTGACAAATGTCCCTCCTGCAAATAGTTGTAGCAAACTGATTTCCCCTTTAAACATACTCCCAAATGAGTCTTTCCGCATGTCTTGCATGCCTCCATCCTACGCTTAGGATCTCCTTGCTTTACCCCAGTATTCCCAAGGTTAAAACTCTTCCTCTTTGGCATAGTGCCACTACTGCTGACAACTTCTGCCTTATTTCCTCCCTTTATTTTATTCTTATTCTTCCTTTCTTTGTGGTACTGAGACAACGCCTCACCACCACCTTCAGCTTTTATTGCCTTTTTCCAGAATGGTCCTGTAGAAAGCACTTTGAAACACCGAAATCCTACTGTAGAGCCAGGGTTTCAGGCCATGCTCAAACCTACGAGCCTTCCTCTCTTATGTGTCCACCTGATGTGGACCAAATCTCGCCAATTCATTGAATTTGGTGGCATATTGGGGAACTGTCATATCCCCTTGTTTAAGTTCCAAGAACTTAATCTCCATCCTACCTTGCATGCTAGTAGGGAAGTAATTCTCGAAGAATACCTTCTTGAACTGTTCCCAAGTAACTACTTCTGTTCTAGCCCCACCATGATGAGCCTCCCACCAGTTGTTGGCCTCCCCTTTTATCATGTAAGTCGTAAAAGAAGTCTTTTGCGCCTAACTTACGTTTGTAATAACAAACGCTTTCTCTATCTCTTTTACCTATGTTTGGGCCTCTAAGGGGTCCGTCGTTCCTCGGAACTTCGGAGGACCCACACTTTTAAATTCTTTAAAGGTAGTTATTCTTGCTAGCCTAGGTGCTACGGGAATCCATCCCCCAACTTGGTTAAATGCTGCCGTTAATAAATTAACGAACTCTTGCATAGGGTTATTAGGACCCCCTTGATTTTTATTATGAGACTCAGCCTCTTGGTTACGTTGTCTCCTTCTTGGCGGCATAGTTCTGATTAAATAAATAAAGTTTCGTTATTATCTATTTAACTACTTAGTTATCATTCTCAAATAAAAACTCATACCACAACAAGCACATTTAAACAAAAACTTCATTATATTAATATGCTTTCATAATCAAAACTATTTACAATCTATTTCCATAGCCAAAAAGCTATTACATTACTATCCCGCAATTAACTTCTACAAAAATTGGGATTTACAAAATGACTACCCTTTAATTATACAAAAGAGGGTTTTACGTCACTATACATATACAAAAAGTTCTAACGATCTACTAACACTGCCTTACGACATTCTCATGTTTCTGATTCGCTAGAATCGAAACAATATCTCGACTAATTATATGTCGAGTCTGCCCTGACTCAATAGAATAATAAGCAATTTTTAGCTTGAAATCCTCGTGAGCACATTCATAGACGTAGGACATCCTAGCAATCTTTTGGTCTTTTTCAACCAGTTTCTTTCGAAGCTCTATGGCCTCTTCCTTATAATCTCTCGCCTTATCCGTCATCAGCACTTTCTCATCGTGCTCCGACTCAAAATCTGCCTTTGCAGACTCCTTCGCCTCATATAGGGCGGTAATCTCCTCGTTCCGTGTCTGCACCACAGTGCGCAGATGCACATTCCTATCAAACACTGCCAGATACAATGATCTCATTGCATCCGAAGGTGTTGGCTCCTGAGTAGGGACCACCGTATTAATCGATGTTACTTCCATCTCCTCTTCCACATCTATCATCATATTCAAATATGATGCTATGCCCATTGTATCCTCAGAAATATACTCTTCCGGATCAGAATCTTCCAGAACCACTAACGGTACCTCTATCACTGGCATTGGTACTATTTCCACACGGTTCACTGACTCTTCACTTATCACGTGAATGTCTCTATACATCAAGCTATCGTTTAACATCTACAAAACACATAACATGTTGATTAGTACATAATACACAATATTATAAGTACAAATCACATTTAATTTATTTAGGATTAATTTCCATCTTTTAAATCATTCGATACTGAGTTTTCTCAATACCTTATTAATTCATTTAACTCGAATTTCTTTCTTCGAACTTTACCTTCCTTACGAGGTTATTAGCCTAAGGTTCTTTCCCCCTTAAGTTTTATAACCTAATGCTTTGATACCAACCTGTGACGACCCCAAATTCGGGTGTCTTCCAACCCGACATATGGTGCTACACTGTACTCATAACTATACAATCATTCTATTGAAAACACAACATAATGAATGAAATTACTATCTTCTTATTACAATCAAAGAAAAAATCTCGTCCCAGGTTCATAACCAATTACATCGTTCGTTGTGCTTAAGGATAATATATACAATCATACTAATCTATTACAAGATGGTTAACTATCCATCTTAGCCTTGCCTTTATTTCTCTTAGCATTCTAAGTATGCTCGGCTTTAACTGCAATCATATAATTCACGCAAGAAATGAGCATAACAAGCTCAACAAGTTTAACAAAGAATAATCTAAATGCTACATTTGTGAATTATATGAAAATCTTCCATAACTGATCAAATAGTCATGAATTATTATGAAACAATAATACTTAAAAATTCATAACACCAATTCCCAAAGTATATAATAGTTTAGGAATTCTAAACTGGTCATAAGACCATGAACAGTAGCTTTCTATTTTAATACTTGAAAAGGATATCACAGCACTAAGGTTGTACATTCGGCATTACTTACGAGCACTTCAAGGTGATCAGCCTATAGTACTCTATGTTTATCAACATTCATCCGTTAAATGTATTTACGTTTAAGTTTTGGAAAACTCGCGTGCCCATCGAATAAACGATGAAAAATACTTTTGTTTATTTATAGACAAACCTTACCTTTGAATCCGTACCAATTACTTGGCATAAGACAGCGTTACCATTTCTATATAGAAAGATATGTATACAAATCAATCTATCTCTTACGAATAGTCTAGCCGAGTTAAAACTGGCAACGACCCTTTCTTTAAAATCATTCATGCAAGTCAGTACAATGAATCACAGAAAACTTGGCTAACTCGAAGGTTAGACAAGCGTTACAAAAACTTGCCTTCAAGCGTCTTCAAATAACTTATTCGACTGCTCTCAGCCTTTACAGAATCTGCATGATATATTCACATAACACACTGTAATTTGCTACCAAACAATCAATCACATTGTTTCTACCAACTTCTTTCTCTTCTATGTCTTAGTTGACTTTATATCATTAATAATGTCAATTTAACTTACTACCCTTCATTCTGGCTTGTTAACGTTCTTACATTACTAACCGGACTCAATCATCATTGGTGAAGTACCAATGGCGATTATCATTTATGGTTTATTGTTAACACTTTGTGTTCTTTGTTAACAAACTAACAACTCGCGTTCAATTCCTAAGTTTATTACCATATAGAATAGTATATGTGACATAAGAATAGTTTTAGTACACTTATTAAGTGTATAAACTTAACTCATATAGGTCTCGGAACAATTGAAGTTCAGACCTAAGTTGTCTAACAAAGACCCTGCCTCGGCACCGCGGCGTGGCCTTAACTTAAAATTAAATCAAAATCCGTTAACTTCTAAGTTCATTTTCGAGCGTTCATTAAACGTCATTGAGCGATCAATACTCGTTTTCTTCGTTTTAAGTCGGAATCCGATGATTCTTGAGCCCACGAATCTTAAATACCCTATCTCACGTGTTGACATTGAAAACCAATGTTTTCAAGTCTTACGGCAACTTTTGACTACTAATCTGGAATTTCAACGTTTTCGACATTTTAACGTCTAATTCCGTAAAATTCGCCATAACTTCGTTACTAGTGTTCTATAAGCCAAATCAAATGGAACACTCCATTGATTTCATATCTACATCCTAACCATGCAAGATGCACATATATTAATATTTATGGGGTTCAATTGTTCATCAACAACCAAATTCATCAATCAATATTTCCTACGACTTAAACTTACGCAAACCCTTATGATTTCTATTTCCACATGACTTATAAAGGTTTTACTTAATACAAGCCATCCTTATTCCTCCATCAGAGGCATGCTCCACCAATTTCTGATTCTTTATAAGGAAAGAAATCAAAAAGATGGAAAACTACTATTAAGGAATATTACCTTACCGATCTTTACGTTCTTGCTAAAATCTCTAATGAAAAGCTTCAAGGTGAGATGATGGCTTAAGTCTAGCTCTTTCTCTCTCTCAATATATGTTGGATGACTCTTGGAAAACCAAAAATAACCAATATTTGCCTTCTATTTATAGGCAATTCAAATGGAAGGTAATTTGGTCCTTTCTCCCACCTCCTTACTATTCACTAATTCATCACCAAGTAAAATACTTGGTAATCAAGTAGTTTACTTATCTTGCACACCAAGTGGCCGGCCCACCATGGTCCATGGGTTATCCCCATGGGTTTTACCCATTCGGTGACCAATCGGTTCTACCCATGGTTTGGTTTCTTGGATCGGGCTTAATTAATTCTAACATTGGGCTTTAACTTGAGTTTAAACACTTAATTCATTGGGCTTAATTACTCAATCATTTGGGCTTGATATAAACCAAATCCAATTGGATCATACTAAGTCCTTATACTATAAATCCAATAATACCAAACGTATTCTCCACGTATAATTTATGTATTCTCTTCATACAATACTAGTACGATATTCGAATTGTACTTCGTATTATACGCGTATACTAAATACACTCGTATAATGTACGCATAATCATCGCAATTCATTATACGCCTCACATTTCCTTCTCGGAAATCATTCTTCTCAACCCTTAGGTTTTAAGTCCGCAGGCGAAAACTTCGTTTGCCATAAATGAAATATTATTAAATATTCCATCTCGTCTTCATATTCTATCATTACACGTTTCTCGGAATTTCAAACTTAATTCCCGAACAGAAACGAATGAATAATGTTTTTACAGAAATTTTTCGGAAAACTTTTATTTTCGTCTTTGAAATTATAAACAATTAATTCTAGCACATAGCCAGATTACTAACAACATTCACACATTCTAGGTCATAGAACGACCTTCACATAGCTTACTCAGATAAATAATCAATTAAATTCATTTAATTCACATAATCAAATAATAATTTAATTCTCATATAAATCAGATTTTCTCGGGCGTTACATGAATCTTGGATCTCGATCATAAACTATGCATACTAGCATACCATGAAATCTCACAATCTCATATATGTACATACAAGCAAGACGATTAAGTGAATAAATTTCTCGTATAAGCAAGTGTTCGGTCTCTAACTTTTAATTTTATTTTGACTATAACAATAATTAGTAAATAAATTAATTAAAAGGATAGAATCCTCTCCATATAATTTTTTATTACAATTGTTTTAATTATCTTATTTTTGACCAAAAATCTTTTCTAAATATTATTGAATTAATTTTCCTGATAATTTAAAAGTGTTAAAGAAAATACATGTTGATCAAAATAGTGCTGAGACAATTGTTTTGAGACAAAAGGTGACTTCCTTTTTGGGACAAATTAATTTTCCATGCAAAAAGTTAATGTGCTTTGACCGAATTCCTTCCCTACCTTGACCTATTTTAATTCCATTTAGTAGATAAAATTTTTGATGGGCGGAAACACATTTGGCAATCCGAGTGTAATGGTTTTATCCAAACAATTAAAATTAAATTAAATTAATCTCATCCATTGATTTCAAAAATAGATTTCAAAATTACTCTTTTGCCCCTAACCTCAAAAATCTATAAATAGGAGGCACTTTCGTTCATTTTTTTGCCAATTCACTTGAAAAAAAAGCTTATTTTTCTCCTACATACTTTCTCTCTAATAAGATTTCTCTCTATTCTTATCAAAGTTCTAATCATTTCAGAAGAGGAAATTGGTCTAAGCATATTGAGATAAGTTATTTGATTTAGTTTATTTGAATTATCTCTTGCTTATTTATATTTATAGTTATACGAATATAAATTATTATACACAATTTTATATCTCTATATTTCAACTATTTATCAAATAAAAAGTTGTACTTAGTAGCCGAAAGGCTATAGAGATATTTCTCTACGGAGTGGAAATTGAACGGTACGATTCCTTATAGTACTAAGTAACTTTTTATTGATATTATTTATATAAATTTTGTAAAATAGATATACACTTGATAGTTCAAAACGACACTGAGATATTCCTCCAAAAAGAGTGAATCATCCGAACTGGATTTGAAAATCTAAAGTGATCTATTTAACATATTTATATAAATATAAATTGTGAGAATATAAATTCTTTCACACTTAGACGCCGAAAGGCTACAGAGATATTCCTCTTAAGTGAGGGAATCGAACCGTACGATTCCTTATAGTACTAAGTGACTTTATTTATAACCAGTCACATAATAGATAAAATATTATTATATATTATCTGAGTTAAACAAATATATCTGTTATATCAAGTATTTCTTAACTAATTTATTTATTATACTTGATATCTATCATCACAAATATTTGATAATAAACCTCATTAATTCATAAAATACTTGTTGCATAATATAAAAGTTAATTAAACTTTTATATCACAAATCGGAGTGAATATATCTCGCTTAAATAGAAGCATATTTAATTCAAAGTTTAAAACAACTTATCTACTTACTTAGAAGCATTTTTCTCTTAATATAAAATTCCTTTAACTTTTATATCCGAACTTAAAGTTATATCTTTAATCCATTGAAACACATTTTTATTATAAAGAATAAATAATTCTTTATAAATTTGCATTAAACTATATATATCCGCTATACAAAAGCTTTTTTGAGACGAAGCTAAAATTGATATATCTGCTTATTCAAGAAGAATTTTTCAAACAAAATACAAAAGTTATTTAAACTTTTATAACAGTGCATAATTTACATATTTGCTTACACAAGAGCATTATTTGATTAAATCATAAATTACTATCTGCTTACAAAGAGACATATTTTCTAAGTATAAAAGTCTTTGAACTTTTATAAATATATTTGCTCTTTAATTAATATTTGCTTATTTGACAAGCATCAATCTGTACTAAATTTTATCTGCTTATTTTAGAAGAAAATTGTTGTAAAATCTTTTGTAAAAAGGAAAAGGGTAGAGTTAGTTTATTTTATGTACCTCTGAGAAAGACGAGTAATTCTTCGACCAAGACCAGAGTCTTAGAGAGGTCAGCTGGGAGTTGGGTCTCTAGTGAACTTGTGAGGTGAGGAAGATGTTGTTGTTTTAAGACCAGATCATAAAATTAAACTGAACTCAAAAGAAGTACGACTAAGCTTGAGGAGGGAGCTAGGAGCTTGCTGTCTAAGATAGATTAGTTGGGAATAATTGGAAGTTTATCTATAAACTTTGTAAAGGCTTCTCTGCCTGTTGAAGGTGTATTTATTACTGATACTAATAGGATCTTAAGTTCTGGCGAGGAGCTTGAGACTGGATGTAGCAACATACCCGGGATGTATGTTGTGAACCAGACAAATCTTTGTGCATTGTGTGATTGGATTTTTAATGTCTTGCATATTAATTTCTAATACTGCAAATTAATTATCTAAAAATTCAAAAAGACCTAAAATAATTTTTTAATTTATAATAATCTATTCAACCCCCCTTCATGTTGATGAGCCCTAGAGTGTATCTCTCTTAATAGTCCCCATAGACTCACAAAAGAGAGATCACATGACTAATTATCATGTATGCAATGAAATGTACTAAACCTGATGTTGATCAGTCATATTCTGTAGAAGATCACTATGAGTCGGTGAAAAACATCTTAAAGTACTTAACCGGCACTAATGATGTGATCATATTCATGGTGGGTCTAAATTAAAACTAGAGGGCTTAACAGACTCAAGTTTTTTAGACAAACCAAGACGACAAAAAATCTACTTTAAGGTAAAGGGTTACCTTGAACAGTGGTGCAGTGAATTGGAAAGGTTTCAAATAGTAAAGAGTTGCTGGTTTAGTGATAAAGACAAAGTATATAGCTATAAATGAAGTTGCAAGTTGATTGTTTGGATGAAAAGTTCATTCAAGAACTAGGAATAGTTCCTAAGCCTCATCTTGGATCTAAACATGTGTTGTGGCACTTTCATTTGATTATAGGAATCATTGAAAGATGAGAAATCACTATAGAGATAGTGGACTCTTAAGAACAACATTACATATCCATTAACTAAAGCTTATCCAAAAGCAGGATAATTGTCACTTAGAGAAGAAGGGTATGAGATACCATGGCGATTGGATTTAGTGCAAGTGGGAGATTGAAAGTAGTATGCACACAAGCCAATCATGTTTGATTATAGGGCATATACTTTGTAACAATCTTATTCATTTACTAATAAAAAGTATTAATTTATTAAAGGCTTTTAATTATATACATGATGCTATTTTATAATATGTGATAAACCCATAGTTTTAAGCAATGCTTTTAGAATAATGATGATGATCATTATAATGAGATCTAAATTCTTAGAAAGCTTAAAACTAAAATAGTTCCTAATCGTTGGATTACTAAATTGGGGATTAGTGAATCCGGATAGATTGGTACATACGTTGCTTGCTCATTGGATGAGGATGATTGATCTCATGATCATTTGTGTGGAGACACTAAAGCAAGTATGTAGGTGCTTATTAGAGAATAAGTTCACTGAATGTGGCTCGCTAAGGAATACCTATGGAGTTTTACTTGCGTGTCAATAGAAATTCCTGTAGTGATAGTAGTACAAGTGATCCTTGGACTTGAGATCATCATAGTATCTTGTATATGATGAGTTATAGTTTGACTTATTCCTTAAGACCCTTAAGGGTATATCAAAGGGTATGCTTGGGTATAATAAGTTGTACATGGAGATAGTGTATGATCAATAAAGAATCTATAACTTCTAGTAAAAGAAGAGAAATGTCCTATGTGATTCGATAAATGACAACCTAGTAGTCGTTGGCCAAGGTAGAATAAAATTAGAAAGGAGTTTCTAATTTGCATTATTTGGAGTTGTGCATTTAAGAGTCAAAATACATATAATAAAACAAAATAAGACTTGACAGTAATTCTATGTCTTATATTTAATTGGGACATTGTATGATGGAAGGATTGAATTATACGGTAACTATTTACTCAAAGGTTCTTTTATGATTAATGTTCAAATCTATATTATCTAGAAAGTCGTTAATCGCTAGAGAGGCTTATACCTATTGTAGAATAAATATTATTTATTTAAATAAATTAATTATTTAATTTATTTATTTAAATAAGATTAGAATTTTTCTAATTGATTTATTCTAATTTGGTTTAATATGGAGAACCTAAAGGGTCACACCATAAAAGGAAGAATAATTATTTAAGAAGCAAATGACATAATTGTAATAATAAGTTAAGTATAGTTAATTTAATCTATATAGTGATAGAATAAATTAAATAATTAATATTTATTATTTAATATTTTGGAAATATTAAATATAAATTAATAAGAGGAGTCTTATTATTATTATTACTATTATTATTATTTAATTTCTAAAAGAGTTTGCGAATTAATTAATAAAAGTACTCTCATTTATTCTTAAAAAGATTAGAAGGCTAATTAATTAAAAGATGTTAATTAGTTATTCCTAATAAGATTGGGAGCATAATTAATTAAAGGAGTTTAATTAACTAAAATAAAATCCAAATCCTTAATTGTTAAGGAGGGTTGCCCACATCTATAAATAAGAGGAGTCTTATCATGGGTGAGTGTAGTTGACGCTTTCACAACATACGTGATTCCAATTATTGAAGAGTACACTCTTTTTCTATTTTTTCTATGAGAGATAGAAAAACTAGGGTTTTGTCAAATACCCATATTCTTGAATCTTTCTTCTTCCTTGGTGTATCACCTCTAGATGCCAAACACTTGGGTGGCTAACATTGATCAAAGGAAGGAACCAAACCCGGTGGATTCAAGTTGAACGCAAAAGAATTTGGAGTTGAACTTGTACCTGAGGAAGCTCGAATCTTCAACGGTATGATTCTTGTTCTTTATCTTTTCGTTTAATTAATAATTGTGCATAAAGGTTGATCCGGGTATATGGTTTGTAAAATTTTAAAACTCTGATTTTTCCACGTTTTCCCTTTTTTTGTGCAATTTGAATGCGTTCATGAATATTACAAACCTAAGAAGCAAAAAGTTGAAAGGGCTTCAATATAAGTAAAAAGTGTGCCTACCATTTTGGAGCTCCAGGCCACGACACCAAAGATTGTTGGGCCCTCAAGCACAAGATCTTGGACTTAATAGACAGTGGTGAGATCGTGGTAACAAAGCCCGAACAAAAACATGTTCAAGATACCCCTCTCCCTCAATACAAGGAAGAGGATGTTAACATGATCAATAGAAGCAGTGGAGAGAGTTCCAAGTACCTCAAATGGGTGGTTCTCCCCAAACCATCAATTATAATTCCAACAAATGGGATTATTCGGAGTTTCAGTTCATGATATAATAGGAGTTGATTTCTATCGGTGAACATGTATATCAACTGACAAGACTGGTGATACATCAACACCAAGTCACATGGCAGTTGTTTAGTCAAGAGCATATAAGTCTCCTCTCCCTTATCAGAAAGAATCCACCACAGACCCAAGAGAATGAAACCTTGGAGGAAAAGCTTGCAAGAAAAGCAATAGCCCAAGCCCGTCGGGACTTTGCCAACAAAAGGGAGTTCACCTATTTGGGCTAACTGATGGAGGAAATCTTGCAGATGCTGATCAATGAGGGAAAAATCACAGCACTGCTACCCCCGGTCAATCCACATTCAAAAAGATTTGATGCTACCGGGGTCTGTCGGTACCACTCTAATACTCGTGGTCACAATACAGAATGATGTTGGGCACTTCGTCATCTTATCCAAAATATGATTGACAACGGTGACCTACAAATGGCAGATGATGACACTGTATCACTTGACAGTGGAAATACATTTCCTCCAAGATCGCAAAGTTAGAGGGAGATCATAATAGTCATATACTCTAAGGGAGACTTGGATGTAACACCCCTTATAATTCAAATAATCAAGCTCAAAGGAGCTGAAAACCCTTTGAAAGTGGCTGCAGCAGAACCACTAATATTACCCTTCAGGTCGCAATATCCTATCACCAGCCTTAAGAAAGTCCCATGGAACTATGAAGAGGTTGAAGTATCAACATCAAACATAACTGCTGCAGTATCCAAGGAAAACTTGCTATATCTCCCTCAACGAGTGATGAAGCCAGTTATCAGATCTAAGGGGAGAGTGCCCAAGGAGAAAATTAAAGAATTCCTCCGCAAGATGGGACATAACGAAGCCAAGGTGGCGCAAATCTTAAAAGAAGCACCTCAATAGATATCTATTTTGGACTTGGTATTCTCTTCTTAAGATCATTCAAAGGTTTTAATGAAGATATTGGAAGAAGCCCACTTACCAAAGACGGTGGATGTTGAAAAGTTTCATCATCTGGTAGATCACATTTGTAATAGCAATGTGATATCCTTAACTGATGATGACATACCTCCCGAAGGGACAGGTCATTACAAGCCACTACACATAGCAGTGATGTCATTCAGATATATTGTCGGAGGTGTGCTAATATATATAGGATCATCCCTAAACATCTGCCTATATGCCACATTGGAAAGGATGAAGATCAATCTCAATCGGATCCAAAATAGCCATACAGTCTTTAGAGCCTTTGATGGGTCTTGGCGAGATGCTGTAAGAGAGGTTGATTTGGCAGTGGAAATCGGTCCACATATCTTTCAAGTGCTCAAAATCACTATAGGATATAATTTACTATTGGGAAGACCTTGGATCCATATGGCAGAAGTCGTCCTATCCACTCTTCATCAAAAACTCAAGTATATCATTAACAATAATCTGGTCACTGTCAATGCTGAACCAGAGTATCCTATCCAAAGTGATATGTTTCTAATCAATTTTAATAAAGAAGTAGAGCATGTCAGCTTCCAAGCCCTTAAGGTGAGGAACACTCACTATCAACCCATCAGAGCTCCAAGTTTGAAACCAAGAGTTTCCACTGAGGTAATGTTGGTCAGTCAAGAGATGATATCCTTGGGTTTCCAACTAAGACAAGGGTTAGGAAAGAATCAGTAGGGAATCAAATGCCCAATTCAAATTCCCAGCCAGAAAGGGAAGGCCGAACTAGGGTATTCCTCTGGGTCAAGTCACAGGAACCCACACAAGCATACACTGGTTCCTTCATCTTCAATGTTATTACCTAAACCTATAAATTCAGGCCCTGTACGGCCTCCAAAGAAGATTTTCGTCTCCATGGCGGGTATGCTATTTCCTAAGCACAGACCGACTAGTGGGAAATAAGTCCTAATTCCAGACCCAGATATTGAGGAAAGGAATCAATGGCTAAAATAAGACATAAAGAGACGGTTATCAAAGATGTACGTTCTGGTACATACAGAGGGTGTGAACGAAGATATCCCAGATGATGATTGTCCAGATGTCATGGTCAAAATTTAAGAGGAAGAGGAGGATAACTGACCCTTCATCATATCCATCCACCAGGACTTGACGCTAGCCAATTGGAGCAATACTCATTGCATTTGCCGAAAAGGGTAAAAAGGGTAGAAAATCCCTTTGCCCTATAAATCCCTCTACCTATTAGCGAGCCATGATGGCTCTTTTCCATGATTTAATGCACAAAGAGATATAAGTCTATGTGGACGACATCATTGTCAAATCAAGAAGGGAAGAAGACTACATAGACCATCTCAAAAAGCTCTTCAATCAGTTGCGCAAGTATACCTTGAAGCTAAATTCGGCCAAGTGCGCCTTCGGCGTCAAGTCAGGCAAGTTGTTGGGATTTCAAGTGAGCCACAAAGGCATTGAGCTAGATCCTACCAAAATTCAAGCCATTACTGAGATGCTTGTGCCCTAGACAAAGAGGGAAATACAGGGATTTCTCGGAAGAATCAACTTCATCAGCCGATTCATCTCCCAACTCATAGCAACATGTGAGCCCATCTTCAAGTTGTTAAGAAAGAACTCCTCCAAGAAATGGAACGATAAGTGTCAAAAAGCCTTCCTTTCCATCAAAGAACAATTGGTCATAGCTCTTGTCTTGGTTCCTCCCAGGGATGACATTCCCCTATTTATGTACCTGATAATTAATGACAATGCCATGGTCTGCATGCTGGGATAAAAAGATTATAGAGGCAAAGAAAGAGCTATCTATTACCTCAATAAAAGATTTATAATCAGTGAGCAGAAGTATACCTTGATTAAAAAGACTTGTTGTGCATTGGCATGGGCTTCCATAAGATTACATCATTATCTCCATGGTCACACAACCCATCTCATAGCCCACACGGATCCTCTCAAATACGTATTCATCAAACCCATGTTGAATTATCGACTGTCCAAATGGCAGTTGATCCTCCAATAATTTGACATCATCTATGTGACCCAAAAGTTTATCAAAGGTCAAGGAATTGCGGATCAACTGGCCATATCGCCATCAGGGGATTTAAAACCCTTGAAAACAAATTTCCCTGATGAATTGATAATGACAATTCGCAACACCATCAGGAGGATACAGTCCAGACATGGAAGATGTATTTTGATGGAGATGTAAACATGGAAGGTGCCGAAGTAGGAGCAGTTCTGGTGTCTATGATGGGAGAATAGTATCCGGTTGCTATCGAATTATAGTTTGTCAGCACCAACAACACAACTGAGTATGAAGGATGTATAATGGGGTTTAAGTTAGCCCAATCCATGAGCGTCAAATGATTAACTGTCTTTGGAGATTCTGAGCTGGTAATCAAATAAATCACTGGGGTCTATCACACCAGTGCCTTGAATCAAATTATGTCATGATTCATTCTATTCAAATTACTGTATAAATTTTTACATTACGATTCGAATTCCTCAATGTATCACATAGTACAACTTTACAACTCAACATGTATTACACATCGTAAACTTCTATCATGTACATCTCCTAGAACCTAAACATGGTCCAAGGGCATATATTTAAATAAATTAATCATTCTCCTTTGACACTATTAAACTCTATCAATTAAGTAGCACGCAATCTTTACCGTGAGTCCTTAACATGCAAAAGTGATTATTTGCAAGGGTGAGCTCGATAGCCCAACAATTCTAACAGTTTTCATGCAACACATAACATATAATAATATACCCAATTCATGCATTCATAATCAATTAATAATTTACTACGCATGTTACTTCTCACATAACAGGCATAGAGATTTACTTCACAAGCATATCATTAAAGATCAACTTTCAAATTTCATATATATCTCATATGCATTTCATATCTTTACAACAACATTCTCATACCATAATATAGCTCAACTAATAGTTATCAAATTCATATATCAAATAGGAACTGAAAGACTTACCTGATTTGTAGTTTATCAACTATGACTTAACTACTTAAAGCTTATTTGTACTGCGTGTATTCTACACAGTTATATAATCATGGATTCATACCTATCAGTCATACATTTCATACGCTCTTAATATAAGAACAAATATTATTTCCTAACTTTGTTTCATTTTTACTTGAACTTAGGATAACCATGAGACTGGCTCGTTTTACTACCATATTTATTTAAATAATCTTGTTTCATATCTTGTAGTCCTTAAGGACAACATATAACCATAACTTAAGACTCTGTAGTTAACAAACTGCTCTTGGTCACTCTGTGAGCAGTGCAACACATCTTGCATTTAAGCTGGGAGTGGTGGCGGTAGCGCTTACTCCCAACTAGAACCAGACTTAGGTTTTTTATTGCCCAATATAATTCCTAGCATAACATGTATTATGATACGTACCGTAAACTTACATCAAGTAGGCTGTGATCTAATTTCATATTCAAACTACTTAGCTCCATAATGATTTATTTCAATCAATAAGGCTTAACAACTTTCTTTAACAAGATTCAATGTTATAAGCTTTTAAACTATATATTAGTACTAATAAGCCTCTAATAGCATACTCACATGTATATATCTTATTTACATAGACATAGCATAATTCATTATTTGAAAACATATTTTAAACCACACTTGGCAGGTCCAATTCATGCTTAGCTAGATGATGAACATATTCGTCATGTCTAGAGGCATAAAGCGTCTTAGTATGTATGCTAGAAAGGTCAGAGTATACTTTACACAATATTTGAAACTATTAGTTCTAAAAACTTCTGAGTTTTCTTTCAAAATTTTTTAAACCAAGCTATATCAATCTAGTATATGCAAGGTAACTTTAAAATTAGATTTCTTGCACTTTGAGAGGCGTACATAGGGTCCAAGGTCAGAACTCAAAGGACACCAAATTCATCAACTTCTGTTTCTCAAAAACTTTAAGTTTTCTTTTAGAAAATCATGTTAAAGCATTCCATTATGAGTAAAGTAATCTTAGTTATATAAAATTTCTCTTATCATTCATATTTTTGTTTTATCACTTAGAAAAGCATATTTTATCGCTAGGAGCACTACACTTGCATACGTGCATGCCCGACGCCCTCCGATTGCCTCCTATTACACATCATTCCTAAAGATGACTATTTTGACCCCTTCAAATGACCTCAAATTGAAAAACTTAAAGAATAAAATTTGTATGTCTATTCGTCCTCGTTCCGGATCGTCTTGAATCGCCTCAATCGGATTTCATATGAAATAGTTATGGCCATTTGACTAAAATAGGTCAAAGTAGTCACACTCAACACACTTTGGGCGCGGCTGTGCCCATTTTCTTCAACATCCCAAAGTAGCGCGCACCATTTGGCGAGCCAGATTCTTGGCTTGATACTTGGCCTTGCTTGATTCGCTTTTTTCAATGTTTTTACTTCAATCATCATAACTTCTTCATTTTAAGTTAGAATTAGTTGGTTTTTGATTCGTTGAACTCGTTAAACTCTTAGCTACTCATTTACAGAATAATTATAACACTTCAAAAATATTAAAAAATCATTTTAAGGGTTCTAATTCAGTGTTCATGCTATATTTTTAGGTTTTAAACATATTTAGCGAATTCGTTTCTCAACCAAATTGGTCCGTTTATCTTTCGTTGTTTTCGTATTTAACTGTATTAACAGTATCTAGCAAAAATTCACAGATTGCAACAAGTTTTAGCTATCAATTTTGTGACTCAAAAGCAAGAATTTCATTATACTTTTCTAGTAAATCAAAACTTAAAAATCAAGAGCATGTATCTTAGAATTATTACCTCTTGATGCTTGAATTTTCTAACTATAGCTCTTCAAACCTCCGATTGCTCTCCAATTCTATTAACTCTCCATAGCTACTTCTTAGACTTCTCAACAAACGAGAAATAAGATGAAGGAGTCTCTATTTATAGAGAATTCAATACTCAAAAAATGCATTTACACAATGTTTTGAACTAGCAAGGAGAAGAAGAAGCCAAAGGGCAATAAAGAGTTGGTAACCCACTCCCTATTCCTCCATTCCCCTAGTCATCATCAGCTTTCAACTTTCATCAATAACAGTAGACTAGGCCAATGGCCTAACTCACGACTAATATATATTAGGGGTAATGAATATGGGACAAAAGCTTATAACTCTCTAATTTATCAGTAAAATGGTTCTAATTCTACTAAGGCAAATTCCTTTTGGGCTTGTTAAATCAATTATAATAACTTAACATTACTACATTAAATTAAATTATGGGCACATATATACACATATATATGTTCCTACCCACATATAAGAAGTATACTTATATTTTAAATATACACCCATATATAATCTTATATCTCATGTACATTGGGCTAGTCCAAATAATATTTTAATCGGACTAATTATAATTTAGTTGGATATTCTCAATCCATCATTTTTCATAAAATTTATCATCTCAAATATACCCAATTATCATAATGATAATTAATATCAATTATTTATTAACTCACCAGTTATTTTAATACTTCCCATTAAATCTCCCTTTGATTTAACTTCACTAGTTATGCCACACAAGACATAATTATGTGAACTTAGTAATTAATAGTCCACAAGATTATAACAATATAATCTCACAAAATAATGTTATTCTTAACATTTCATCTTATAATATGGTCCATTTATATCACTCATGCGACTCATTCCACTTTGCCATATAGTTTCCTATATTATATAGTTACCATTGAAGTGTCACATATAGATGTAGCTACTATATAATATATAATTATTGCACATACCAATTAATTCCTTCAATTATTCATTCATTAAATTATTTAATGAATGCTTATTCCATCACTTTGCCACACTAGGCATATCTCACAAGCTTATATTAACCTTATTCTCATTCTCATTACTTATTCATTTCCCACCACATTACTTTTTATAACATGTTCAATTTACATCAAACTATTATATCACAAGGTTCACATATATAATTATATCTTGAATGGAAATATTTAAATATTCTTTATAACATTTGCGGTAATATAATAACTTTCAAGGTATTTAGTAAATTAAAATAACTTAGTTTTCTTTCATAACTTTAACCCTTTTGAAAATACATTAACATAACATAAGATGTTTTTATCATGTTTTCTCTAAATATAGGAACTAATCATAATAAAACGATTTACTCATTTTCTCAAGATTTTATTCTTAATATAATATCTATGTATTATTAAAATATTTACATGCATGACACACATACACACTATATATACAACATAAATTTATTTCCTATTATGATAAATTGTTTCCATCAACTTATATAGCAAATATGTTTTAATATATTTACCATATTAATTAACCACACACATTACTTAAATGCATAATGCTATATAAGGTAATATCAAAGTAATATTCTCCTTTTGCTAGAATTTATTTTAATATCCTTTATTAGAAATATACTATAATTATTTCTCTTTCCTTCCTATAGATTGTCTCAACACAATTTCTTTAATCTATACATTTAACCATATCTCAATATTAATCAATAAATCTCTAACCAATATTTATCTAAAGATATATCAATTTTCTTCTCTCTTCAACAACGTACATATATAAAAGTCTAAGCCTAGCACACATCGAGTCTTTAATAGTATTCAATATAGTACACTGAGTGGTTTCCCATAAATAACCAATAAATTAGTTTCCGTCTCGTCTACACTGTTTTCACAGTGAGTTAAATCGATTACTAATTCGTATATACCTCCGCTCTCTGAAGGAATCGTTTAGCCAAGCTCCTATACTTGCACTGAATTAGACTTGATACTTACTCGTATATATACTCAAGAAATTGGTGATTATCAAATATATTTAATGTCACCAACTTACTATGATAAAATAATTTCACATAAATTATTTAATATCGATAGATAAATTTTCGTCCATCTTCTTCACTTCAAATAACTCGCATCTTCAATAAATAATAATAATAATAATAATAATAATAATAATAATAATAATAATAATAATAATAATAATAATAATAATAATAATAATAATAATAATAATAATAATATATTTATAAAACACATAAATCACTTAATGTATAGTTTATATTACCCCATGCAACACAATACCACATACTTCACAAAGAAATATATATATATATATATATATATATATATATATATATATATATATATATTCTTATTCGAACCATTCTCATGCCTTAAGAGTTTTATTTACTAAATTCTTATTTTAATAATTTCTAAAAATTCGGGTTCTTATAGATAGCGCGTAGCCCAAGTGTGCGTACTTCGAGACGATAAGAATTGCAAGGCCCAGGTAGTAACTTTCGAATAGTCAGTAGGTAAACCCGCATGGTTGCATGGAGTTGACTTTCATGACCATCCTGGTCTTTAAATATGAGTTCTTGGCACTAATTTGAAAAAAGAAGAAAGCGAAAAGAAAACTCGTCCATTTCATTTTTGTAACCTTGCCTAAAGTGCTCTAAACTGAGTGATTCTTCTTTCTAAACACTTGTAAGCTTGTGTTTTGTAACATACTGAAGTTTAACCGGTGGAAATCGAGTTTTTAGGTATCAAAAGCTATCTGAAGTCTTATTGGAAACCGAGTATATATAAGCAGTAAACGCTCCGGATATTCTATCCAGGCTAAATCGAGTTTCGAGTTCGATGATATATATATATATATATGTGTGTGTGTGTGTATATATATATATATATATATATATATATATATATATATATATCGAACTCAAAAATTCGATTGAGTCTGGATAGAATATCTGGTGCATTTACCGCTTATATATATATTGACATTTCTGTCAGGCCTGGAGTTTACTTCATGGCCATTTACCGCTATATATATATATATATATATATATATATATATATATACATTTCAAAGTCCTGCCTGGAGTTTACTTCGTGACAGTTGATCGTTTATATATATATACCTGTATATATTTACTGCTTTTATATAAATATCTATTTTAATTACTTTCATAATGTAGATATTTAACCTTCAAGTCTGTGGGCTAGATTTACCTAAATCTGGCTATTTCTAACTTTGATCGGTTTAAAAGTGACTAAACTGGATCGTTGAAGCTAGAATGGTTTAGATTTATTCAATTCTAGTTCTTTTTCTAGCTTTTGTACATATTGCTTTCTCATGTGAGCCTAGGAATTATGTGATCACATATTCTGCCTCTGAATCTAGATTTGGTTCCCACGATGGACATTTCTCAACTGTAATCAGCTTATAAATTATCTATGGTATCTGGATATCCTTAGATGGCTCTCATGCCCGCAAGGAGTTCAACATTGCTATGTATCTTATTTTCTCGAAGATGCCTTGCATCTCAAAAATAAAAGCAATCAAGCCAAATATTTAATAAAATGGAAGTATCAAAGGCCTCAGTTAAATAGTGTCCAACCATTGGGTCTTTGTGCAAACCTTTTCAAAATTGGTTGAGTGTGTGCAACCATTTTAAATCTACCAACTGGCGACTCTAAGTCAAATCATCGACTTTAATATGTCGGACCTTTTCAAACTTGTCTTTTCAGACAAAACTCACCCAAAATGAAAACACCAAAACACAAACACATAAAGGGACATAAACAAATCCCAACGTCGACGATCGCTATTTAGTTTTGGATCAAAATCGTGGAATGTGCTTTATTTTGAAAAGAGCTTAAAACCTCTTTGAGCCTCTGCGCAAGGGATTTGATTTTATAAAAAAAAGGTTCATTTTAGCTTTGATTTTGATGAAAAGCCTTTTCGGGGTGACATTTTGGAAAATATGATTTTCAACCCCTTCACCAAATAGTAATAGAAATTCTTTGCTACTTTCAATTTTAACTTAAAGTGGTCTTACTAACCCGAGTGATTTGAGTTAGTATTTAGAAGATCTTTGTCGTTTTGTTTAGAAATTATTTTTGGTGATAAACGGGAAATCAAGCATCAAAATAGGGTCCGGGCGATCCGTGGGAATGAAAAACTTCTCAATAGCCCCGAACACCCACAATCATAATTTTTATTATTATAGGACCTTAAATCTAATTTTCTCAAGATAGAACCATCAATAATGTTTTAAGGCCCAAATTTACATTTACAATGATTAGATATTAACTTTACAATAGAAATCACGTCCATAGTTGGAATCTAGTCAAGATCCAATTTGTGGATCCCAACTCAAATATTCCTAGGCTCACATCAAAATATATTCTATGTTAAGTAAAAGATATCTAAAGGCATGCTCCCGTGACCCAATCTTTTAAATTACAAAATCGAAGTCAACATCTCGAGGAACTATGTGTATTGACGAGATCTATTGAATGGACTTGGAATCTAGGATACAAATTCATAGATCTAAGATGCAACGAGATCTATAATATGACACAACCGGGATTAAAATGAAAGAATATAAAAAATGTATCCCAAACCCGCTGTCAGGTGATTCAATTGTTAGAATTCCTAGCGCGAGTTGTTAGGACTTTATCCCCACTAGATACAGATCTAGGGTTTTGCAGAGTAATCAAAATTGATTTAAAACATTAAAACTAACTATATCTAAATTACATCTGAGTCAATCTAGCGTAAAGATTCAAACTTTAGAATTGGGTAAAGGCTAGATTTGACTAGATCTGGTAAAAAGATTCAATAATAATCAGTTAAATAAAGTAGATATAATGGAAATCAACAAATATATATATATATATATATATGTATAAAGATAAAAATTTTAACAAGATCTAAGCACAAGAAACTAGACATTATCCTCGATGGCTAAGATAGAAAAAAATTTAAAGCAAATTACTTCCCTAAGAATCAACAAGATTGGTCGCTTCAGTGTCCTCTTTGTCTGCTAAGTTTGGAGAATATTATGTTTTTGTTCCGATACGTGGTACCTAAAATCAAGTGACACAACTAATTAAAATGTAACTAAATGAAAACTAAACCGCAATAAACTAAAAATTAAACTTTGCCTCCCAATAAGCGTTTGGTTTAGAGTTGTTAGCCCGACTTCTTAAATTTTGATATCCAATTTCTTTTTCAAAAATTGGTTAATCCCCCATCCGCCAGTAACATTGTAATATTTGAGGGTACATCCGTCGCTCGTATGCTTTTTTTCAAGTTACCTAGGTCATTTACCCAATGATTTCGTAGGTAGTATGTTTATGGAAAGCTGTTTAAATTCTTCCAAATACTTATAAACTTGCTCATCTAGCTCCCATTATTGATTATATTGCTGAGAAGGTACATAGATCACAATAAGACTCCGGTTCACTATATCACCACCTGAATCAAAATCTTATATTTACTGCTTAACCAGTTCCTCGCTCTCTACCTTCTCCCTTGCAGGGGCATCAATATTTTTCATGGCGATTTTTAGCGTTGATGTGGCTCCTCTATCATTCTCAAAAACCATGTCGCTTGGCAACACACCTTGAGGGTGATTATTATTGGTGTTGCCAAACTGGTTTATTTTTTTTTTTGGCTTCTGAATCAATGCATCATGTCTATTAATCCTTTCCTCGGTCAAAGTTATGTACTTGGAGATAAGTTCTTCAAATTTTGATTCCCTTTCCTATTGAGGAGAAGCATGAACCTAAATTTCCAGATTATATGTTTAGCATGGAGTAAAAGTTTAAACTTGATTGTTATCGCTCCAAAAAAACTTCTTCTGATTCCCTCAATCCTGATTGTAATTGTTGTGGACGATGTATTGTGACGCCCCCAAATTCAGGTACTTGAAACCCGAATTCAGTGCTTCACGATACCATTTCTTTGAGCGGAATTATAATAATATTGTCATAAATATCAAACTTAATTTAAATATCAGAGTTGTCTAAATCTCAGGTACGCGGCCTTAAAACATTTCATTACATGATAAATAATAAATATCATCATCTTATTTAAGTCTAGTTATTACATAAGATAATATAAACTTATTCTAATAGCTTTCATTTCCCTTTGTTCCTGGAAGAGCCCTCTAGTTGGTCATACTTAACTAAAAATATTTAAATTAAGCAAGACTGAGCATTTAAGTGCCCAACAAGTAATAGCAAACAATAAACATTAGCTGAAAGGATTAAATATTTTCTTTGAGTGACACTTCTACAACAAAGAAATAGTTGTGAAGTAACTGAAATAATTCTAATCAACATATCAATTCTATTTCAAATTTTTTGAAACTACGCATCGTTATAAATGGAGAAGCGATCGAATGAATTGTGAACATAGTTTTAGTTTTAAAAAGGTTAAATGAACTTCATACAGAATCGTCATAACTTATAGGCACATTGTAAAATCCCAAATTTTAGGAATAAAGATTTAATTTTCTCGAAATATTTTTTTTAATATTATGGTGTGAATTTGAGATAATATTATAGTTGTGGGTAGTTATATAATATTCGATTGGTCCGGGAATATTCATTTTAATAGGGAATATTCGTACGATGGCACAATCATTGGTGGACCCCACAATGGAAGCATTGTCGTAGTAAGAAAATGACAGAATTATCTTTTTATTGAAAATAACGGCGGAAGTTTTATTGTTAAAACTGTTGAACTACTACGATAGTAAAAAAAAGCGATGTCTGGCGTGGGTTGCATAGTGGCAATACGGTATTGGTTATTGATGCTTACGTGAGAAGTCACTCAGTTATACTCAATTATTGCTACAGTAATTGCTAAATCATATCTCTCATATTATTTACTTGATTATTGTCACAGTATCTTCTGCGTTATATGTTATATTATTAAATCAATAATTGAGACGACAAAGTTGTTCATATTATTAAATTGCAATATTTACAATGTCTAGAAGTTCTGTCAATGAGAGGTTTGGTCACCTAATTGAGCGCTTGATAGGAGAAATCCTTATTGGAAAGCCCCCTCTTTCTTGGGAACGACCTGGTTGTTAAATATTGTGAGTTATAATATTAATGATGAATAAGTTCGTGTTGATTAAAGATGAATTTGATAGTTCCATTGTGTTGGGATTATTTGTGTTAGTAGAAATCGACATTTATTTCAATAATAATTAATTTTTTCACATGTTTAGAACTATTGAGTCACATGATTTACTATTGATTCACATGATTTACTATTAGGGGAGGTGGTGCAAGTTTGATAATACTTGGATGACTGAATTATAAATGAAAAAAAAGTTCGAGGTATTGTACTGTAATTTTTCGAGCCCTAAAATGTGCAATTATCGAAACTATGTTTTCTTATAAATAGAAGCTCATTCTTCCTTCATTTCTCACCAATTCACTAAAGCTTTAGTGCCATTATTATAGAGAGAAATTATAGAGAGAAAGAAGAAGAGAAGTCTACTACCTCACTATTCCAGTATCCAGTCTTCTTTTGAGGTAAGGAATATTATTTGTTGTACCGTAAGGGGTATTATTTCTTTCTTATTCATGAAGAGAACTTCTGTTATTCCATTCTTTATTATTCTGTTGGAATAACCTATCTATGCGAAGTACCCTATACTTGGTGAAATTTTTTTGTTATTCCATTCCTTATTATTATGTTGGAATAACCTGTTTATGCAAAGTGCCGCAGACATGGTGAAATTCTTCTGTTATTCCATTCTTTATTATTATGTTGGAATAACCTGTTTATGCGAAGTACCACATATATGGTGAAATTCTTCTATTATTCCCTTCATTATTATTACGCCGGAATATCACATACATCGTTCTGTGGGACTGGTTCCATTATTTATTATTACGTTAGAATAACACATGCATGCGGTTTATCGCATGTATGGTGATTTCTGTTGTTATTCATATCTTTATTATTATGTTGGAATATCTTGTCTGCATGCGTTACTACATGGGACTGGTTCCATTATTTATTATTACGCCGTTTAATATCACATGCATGCGTTTCTGACGGACTGGTTCCATCATTTATTATTACATTGGGAATAACTTTGTAGAGGTGCGATCCATTGCACACATGGTGAATCCTTCTGTTATTCCATTCTTTATTATTCTGTTGGAATAACCTGCCTGTGTGGATTACCACATGCATGGTGAATGATCCTTTGTATTCATTCCTTATTAAATTATGGAAATGATCTGTTTACATTGATTATGATGGGAGTCATAATAAAAGCATTGGACAGATGAAAATCATGGGTATACGAAGTATTAGTAAGTGTTATGATGAGTTATGTTGGTTATTATGAAAAAACATGAAAGTTTCTTAGAAATCACAAAGAGTTGAAAATCAGATTTTGATGAAAATGGAACATGAAATTCAATTAACCATATCTCCTATTATATTTCGAATTTTTGAGTGTGGTCAAGTCCTAGAATTAGATCTATGAGTTTACTAACTTATCCAAGTGGAATCACTAGAAAAGGTGTTGTAAATTTTCGTGTGGACTGTTTTTAGCAAAGGAGTCAAAAGCTGGAAAATAGCCAAAAGCTACTGCCCATAATTTTGTAAGGGCTGTTTCGGCCACTTAATTTGTGAGAAAAATTTTGGCCTTTCGGGACATGAAAGTATATGGTATAAAGAACCTCCTGTCCAAAAATGATCTCATTCCGACTTAAAATGAGCAAGTTATGACAATTTCAATATTTAGGTTTTTTTGACGAAAAATGCTATAACCATAGTTCTATAACTCCGATGACCATGAAATTTAAACTGGAAGTTCACGTTAACATGTGTAAGATCTTGCCAAGATTTGGGAATTTTTGGAGTTAAACTTGAGGTAGCTAATTTCTTAAGGAATTAATTAGAAATTGATTTTTGAAAAATAGTAAATGAATTTTAAAAATTCCGAGAAAAATATATGTTCATTATGAGACTATATTCTGCTAAATCCCAGAAAAGAAATATTTTTGGGATTGATTTGGTATTTTTTCATGAAAATGGTTTAGTTATGAACATATTAGTTAAATATGTTATGTGAAGTAACAAAGTTGGAAAATAGGATTTTATGGCTTGGAAATCCTATATAAGGTATATGCAGATTTTTGATGAGGGATTTGATCATTGGTGATGAAATCTTATGAGTATGACATTTTTGAATGATTAAATGTATTATGTGGTAAAGTGTAAACAATTGAAATAAATTGTTTATAAGTTTAAGAGGTGATTAAAATATTGTTATAATATTAATAATATTAGATTATGTGTTTATTAAGTGATTGATAATATTTGGATAAATTTAAAGTATTTAATATTTATCCTTGTTTTAGTTTGATTAATGATTATATCATTGTCGTCATCATCATGCTTATATGGTGATGAAAGTTATCTTTGGCTTACGTGCGAAGATGGACTGTTGTTTATTGAATTATATATCTTTGGCTTACGTGCAAAGATGGATTGTTGATTATTGGTTTTATGGTTGTATATCTTTGGCTTACGTGCAGAGATGGACTTGGTATGATTATGACCAGTGATTATTCGGTATAGTCATGACCATTGATGATTTAAAGAATATCCTTGGTCCGTAGTGCAGGGATGATTCGATGATGTGGTTTATTTATTAAGCTGAGTCTCAGCGATAAAAAATGATGAAAACATTTTAAATTATAGAAGATAGTAGCTTTTATTCTCTACTTGACTCTTCTAATGGATTGTTTGTTCCGCTGCAGTTAAACTTGATGTCTATTGTATTTTATCAGTTTAACATTGTTGAAGACTAATGATAATTTATTCTACATTATCTTAGTCATAATATTTCTTACTGGGCTAGTTGAGCTCACCCTTTCCTTCACTGTTCCCTTCAGGAAATGAGAATATAGCTGGGATGAGTCGGGGAACGGAGTGACGGTCCAGATGATAACATTAGTAGTCCTCACTATTCTGTTAAATAGTGTGTCAATAAATATAACGAGGACTCTATTTGAGAATGGGTATTGTCTAGAAGGCAATATTCCTATTTAAACTCTAAGTTTATGTTTTGTCGTATTATTTACACGACAACTGTATTATTAAGTTGTATTTGAATTTTGTACCATGTAAGTGGCGACCCAAGATGGGTGATGTATACCTATTTTGGGGACGTCACACACATAGGGTGATCAGCCTGTTATGCCCTGTATTGATCAATACTACATACAAGAACGATATTCTCGTTCATCTTATCCGCCTTGGGCGCACAAAAGTTTCCCAGATTCGGGATGTTTATACATAGCCTGAATCCGAACAAAAATAATTTGGTTGGATATCAATAGACTTCTATCATGTTCAACGATATTTTTAAATATGTGTCTAGCCGAGTCAAATAGCTTAGACGACTTTTAATTAAGATATACATACTAAAAATCAATAAGTATGTATCAACATGTACAATAATTATCCTAATGAGGACACTTGTATAACCATACTTAGAATTTAACGAGCAGAATATATATATATATATATATATATATATATATATATATATATCTCTGAATCTTACAGTAATACTGTACTGATAAATAATGAACGAATAAAGTTTGAGAACTTGCATGAATACGAATATTTGGATGCATAATCAATAACAATAGAGTTAATAATCTGGCATAACGATAATATAATTCTGAAACTTTCTTACTCACGTCCATTGCATAAAGTAAATGCAAAGGTAGGATACTTGCACCAGTAAAAGAGTAGGAATTAAGAAACTTGCCTAATCTGCTGCTTACACAACTTAGTTCTATCTTTAATTCAACGACCTATCATTCATAAGATTGTTTTATTGATTAGAATAACATATCATAACACATCGTACTATTATTTACAGTCAACACACATCCTAATCACATTGTCACAAACGTTTATCTTTCATTTAGGACACAAACAGACACTTATCAGGTCAACCTATATAGCTAGGTTTGAATTAATTTCAGCAGCATTTTAGTGTACCGACGGCTTTATCGGGAAATTATCGAGTTTATTGTTAATAAAACTCTAATCTGTATCTTAAATATTATTTTGGATAATTTAAATATCAGTCATATTATTTTTCATGACTTATAATAATTTTTAATTAATTATTATAATTTATCATGATTTTTCAAATACTGGAATCATTATTAAATGATTTAAATATTAAATAATTCTATTATCATTAATATTTAATTAATATTAAACTATTAATGAAACCATTGCCAAAATATTAAAGTTATTTATAATAACTCAAAATATTTTTAAAGTATTAATATTACCCTTAAATGATTTTTAAAACATTTAAAGTCATTTTTAATTAATTACCATTAATATTAAAATATTAATGTATTATTTATCAAAATATTAAAAGTCATTAATTATAACTTAAAATATGTTTTAAAACATTTATATCCTTTTAAATTATTTTTAATTCAATAAAACCATTTAAAACTATTTATTTAATATAATTAATAAATAAATCTAATATCATTAATATTAAATTATTAATGAAATTATCCTTTAAATATTAAAAGTTATACTTTATAACTTAAAATATTTTTAAAAACCTTATTTTTATTTAAAATTATTTTTATAATATTAAAATAATTTTTAAACTAATTTATTTAATATAATTATTAAATAACTCTAAAATCATTAATAGTAAATAAATAATGAAATTTACCTTTAAATATTGAAAGTTATATTTTATAACTTAAAATATTTTTAAACTCTTTATTTTTATTTAAAATAATTTTTCTAATATTAAAATCATTTTTATGTTTTAGTGTTCTAATGGTCCAAAATTGTAGTCAGCATGGCAAGGAAGAAATTCAATACAAACAATCAATATAACTACAAAAGAATCGCCTGATCTTGCCCGGTCAAACCTTGTCAGAAATAATGTTATTTTGTTTTTTTGGGTTACCCCGAAAACGCAAACAGTGAGGTTTCTGCTTGGTTTAACCATCTCCCACATTCAATCTATTTACTTATTAAGTGATATAAAAGCATAATCATGTAGTCCATATAGCAAACTATAAACCTATTACAACAGCATGACCAAATCATCAATAACCTGACAGATCAGAGCCCTGCAAGAACATCTTGTCAGACGTTTTTGGGCATGATTTGGGTTACCCAGATTTCATACGGTCATGGCTGGTCAACGGTATTTGACCATCAATAACACGCAATCTGCTTATGATCTTACCTTAAATCAAGTTTCAGATCCAAGCCTACATTACATACTATCAATACAAACATTTAAACATACAATAACATAAACATGACGAGATATAGGAGGTCCGACATTCGTTGACAGAAATCATAAATATTTTTTTCTAGATTTTGAAAAACACTAGATCTGAGCCTATAGATGTTATGGATCTAACACCTATCAACCTAGATCACTTAATAACACTATATTCAACATGTTTAACACAAAAAAACTAACATCTAACACATCTAGCATGATCAGATTCTAGGTTAGGGTTTATACCTTCTATGAACAAGCTTTGATTCTTGGCTATTGATCTGTTAATAGAATTCATGGGGCTTGATTTTGTGACTAATATACTTATTAATTTCGTGGGTTTGAGCTTGAGAGAGTTTGGTTGGGTGTTGGAGAATAAAAGAGCTAATAATAGACACTTTTCTCTCTCTTTAATCTTATATAATACTTGAAGCTAATGTAATTTGTGATGCAAGATGGCTGAGATATTTGGTTTATAGGCACATGGCTAACTAGAGTTGGTCACCAACTAAATTTATGGCAAGTTTTACAAGTTATCTATTAAATAATGCAAGAAGGGCAATTATGTCATTTGACTTTTACTTTTAGTGGCAAAGTTGGCAATTAATTCTAACCCTTAGGGTTTAACCCTAAGGTTCCATAAGTTCATTTTCTATGATTATGTAATTAGGGCAAAAATGGAAATCTTAGTTTCTAAAAATGTGAATTAAGGTTCCCTAATTAAATTAGGTTTCCTAATCAGTAGGACTTGTAAATTAGACTTTATAATATACTAGTTACCATTAAGCTCGCTAAATTAATAATTAGGGTTTATAACTTAGCAATTAGGGTTCTAATTTAGTAATTAGGGTTTCTAGATATTAATTAGGGTTTACATAATTAACATTAAATATAATGATCATTAATTACATAACACACAACTTAACAAATCTTACAGACATAATTGACTGTTGTACTATAGTTTATTAGTAATGCTAGGGTTTTGTACTGTTTTACTATAACTGTTCCACACATTAACATTACACACATACCATGCTTGTTTATAGCATTGAAATATAAATAATATTATATTCTTATTCTCATTCCTTATTCAAAATCCAGAATTAGGGTTTTGAATCCATATCCGACATATCCTTCATATATACCATTATTAATTAAGTTAAAATAATTAAGTTAACTAATATAGCAGAATACATATCATAATAATCATATCATATATACAATAATCATATTTTCATGAAAAATAAATAATAAATATTTTTATTACAAAATTAATTTATTATAAGAATATAATCTATAATGATTAATAATTCTTAAAAAGAATTTATTTACAATTATTCATGTAATAAATAAATTTTATTTATCACATATATACATAAACTTTACTTTTCACATATTCCCACCTTTATATATATATATATAAAATTTATACTCAAAATTTTTTATTGAAATTATTGGGTTATTACATCTATTCGTTGGGGTAGTCCTTGGAGTTGCAACCATATGGAACATGTGACGAGCCAAAAATTTTTACTTAGTTAAAAATTAAGTATTTTGGAATATTATTGAATAAAATAAGATTTTTTGAATATCGCTCTATTTAACATGTTAAACGTAGAATGTTTATGGTGGAACGAAATTTTGTAATGGAATTTACTTGTTTTAGGATCGTATGAAAATAATTTTTTTCTAAGAAAAAGCCAAAAAATCACTATTCATCCAAAAACGTAAAAGCATTTTTTTCCGATTGTTCGAAGAGCGTGCCAAAATTAGTATGATGAGGAAAGATGAAACTTATTGGAGAAGTTTGGTAAAACCTCACCCATAATTTAATGAAAGTCTAGGAATTAAAAATTTAATAATATAAGATTTTTTATCAGTAAAAGTCAATTAAATCGGAAGAATAATACAAGTATAATACGAATTAAAATACGTCGTATAATAAAAAAAGTAATACAGAGTATAATACATGTGTAAAACAAAAATTATACGGTTTAAATACGAAAGTCAAAGTCAAAAAAAGTGGCTAGATTTTTCTACTTTCCCACCAACTAACCACGCACGAGTTAGTTTTTAACCATGGTTAGTTTGGTGTGGTTAAATTAAGGAAACTTAAAAGTTAAGAAAAGCATATTCCAAGCATATTTCATTTTTAAAGTTAAGAATGACATATTCCAAGAATATGCCAAGGGAAAAAAGTATAATTCGCCATAAAAAATTTAAGAAAAAGACCATTTTACCCTAACTTTGAAAATCCTATAAATAACAAGCCATTCTCTTCATTTTCTTCACCAATTTACAAAGAAAATTTCAAGAAAACAAAGTTATAATCTAGAAAGAGAAAGAGAAAGTTCTTGTGAGTTAGATTAATTTCAAGATTTCAAAGGATTAGTTAAAGCTTGCAACTTCAAGAGGTATTTACTCTAGTGGTTATTATTTTCATCCTTCTTTATATATTTAGTAAAAATATACTTTTACAAGCAGTTATAATGCCCAAATTATTTGAAGTATATAGTACAAAAGTCCTGTTTAGAAGCAGTTTTAATGTCCGATTTATTTCTCTTATAAATTAGAAAATATACTTTTATAAATAGTTACTATGTCCGATTTTCTTCAAGTATTTAATAAGAATATTCATTTTATAAGCAGTTATAATGCTAAAATTATCTCAAATATAATAACCGAATATTCATTTTACAAGTAGTTATAATGCTCAATTTATTTTAAATATAGTTGATGAATATTCATTTTATAAGAAATTATAATTCTGAAACTATTCCATGTATAGTATAAGGAGTCTTATTTATAGTTAGTTATAATACCCAAAATAAAATTTAAAAGATTTAATCGTTAAACGCTTAATTATTCTATATGAACTTATAATTGTATAGATAGATCGAGAGACGAAAAATTGGCGTAAACGGTAGAGGCGAATCAGGCAAGTTTTTCCGTACTATGTGCAAACTTTATATTTTTGTGCAAGTTTTCTAAACTAACAAGATATTCTGTTATGCAAGTTTTTCTAACTTTATTTAATTTTTGTATTAAATGCAAGTATTCTATTTTTAACTTGTTAAATACATTGTTTCGTGTTATCAATTGTTGAGAGGTTATTGCTTATTGTTCAAGCATAACTAAATGAAATGAGCTGTTATTTGTGTAAATTAGTTTGGATTTGATATCAAAGCATAGACTGTGATGAAACCAAAAATGTTTGGTGTATATATATATATATTGATACTATTTAGAACTGACAATTATACATTAACTGGGGGTTATATGCTCACTGACCTTTTTATGGTATTACATGCATACTATGTCTGATTGAACATATCAATCTCGGGGTTCTAAGTCTTTATGAATGACAGAGGCTAGAATGAGATTCTAATGACTTTTAAGTCTGTATGACCTCTGGAAGTAATTACTATGTCTGGTTGAACAGATCAATCTCGAGGTTCTAAGTCTTTACGAGTGATAGAAGCCAGAATGATGCTAATGACTCCTAAGTCTATATGACCTTTGGAAGTGATTACTTTGTCTGGTTGAATAGATCAATTTTTGGGTTCTAAGTCCTTATGACGGATAGAGGCCAAAATAATGTGGGACATAATTTATATGAAAAATGTTGGGTTTGGCAGACAAACCTTAATATATATGTTGAAAAATTTTTGACCAACATGTTCATTCAATTTAGATTCAGTGTGAGTATAAAGTATAACTTTTTTAAAACTTGCTGAGCTTTCTGTAGCTCATCTTTGCAAATATTTATTTCATTAACAACTTTTATTGACATACCGGAAGTTCTAGTACTCATTCCTGTGGATAGGAAGTTGTTATTAAATTAAGTTTATTATTAGACTCAAAGACTCTGATGTAAAAATTTAGATTTAGGATCTATGTAATCAAATGTTAAGTTATAAATTTTTTATCAACTTTTGTTATATCAATTGTGTAGTTTTATATTCTTAGAGAAGTTAAAAAGAAGTACAGTATCTATTTGAACCATACATCTGAATGAGGGTATTGAATGATCTTAAGAGTTCTGTAAGCACTGAGGTTGCGCCTACAGACACTCGAAATTTTGCATTCTTGTTACTAACCTTACAGGAGGGAAAAATCGTCTTCCAGAGATAACCCTGGAAGTCAAATCAGTTCAATCCCGGAGACAACCTCGGGATACTCAATTTTCCATCTTGAAGACAGCCCCAAGATCCTCAATTCCAGTCCTAGAGATAACCCCGGGAGATTCAGTTCCAACCTCAGAGATAACCCCAAGGGATGTATTTTTAGTTCCAGAGATAACCTTGGAAAAGTCCGTTCCAACCCCCAGAAAGTCAGTTTCAACCCCGGAGATAACCCCGGGAGATCAAGCACACCTCAGAGACATCCCTGAGGACATTCAGTACTCACAGTAGATCAATCTCAGAGATAACCTTGAACAACGATTGCAAATCAGCCCAGAGCCAGAGATAACCCTAGTGAGGGGCAAAATCATCATTTTTCCACCTCGATGCTACATTTGCGCCATCTCAACAACAATTCAACCCACATTCTACACAGAAGTGTCCTACAAGATCCATAGCTCAAAATCCCGAGCGACTACTACACAAGACATCACACCATATAGAATTTGAAGACTTGAAGATCTGGTCATGGACCCATCTTTCCGGCTTCGTACAACCTCTTATCCAATGTCATTGTGTATCTCTTGACAATATCATTTCGAAAAGGTATCACACGTCTCAATCGGATGCCCGGATTGAAAGTTATGAAGTTTCAAGCGGACAACGCGTTGCATGCATGCACGTACTTCGAGATGACGGGGCCCACAGAGCCCAGGGTACCCCGGGTAGCCGCAGGTAGACCTGCGACTCCCGCCCTCTATAAATAGAGGGCTTGGAGTGGCCATTTTGAATGAAAAAAAGGCAATAAAGCCCTGTCCATTTCACTCCATACACACTTCTAAAGAGAAAAAGGCGAGGAAGCCCTGTCCATTTTACTCTGTACACACTTTAAACTGAGTGCTTTATCTTTTCAAACACTTTTGAGCTCATGTTTTGCTACATTTTATGGTGGAAACCGCGTATTCATTCATTAAAAAGCCATCTGATGTCTTCTTGGCAGCCCATTGTAAGACATCTCAGATTTCTTAAGCCTTTTTCCCACTTCCATCCACACATACTTATTCACGTTGAGAGTCGTGTTGTGTGCTTATGCCCGGATCGTCGATTCGTGGATTTTATTGCTTTTGTATATATATAAATACTTATATATATATATTTATATATACATATACATATGTATATAAGCTATAAAAGGCCACAAAGTGAACTCCAGAAGTTCACTTCGTGGCAATTGATTGTTTATTATATATATATATATAATTGTTTATCAGCCCGCGGGCTACATTTTCCTAAATCTGGCTATTCTCACTTTAACTTGTTCATGTTAACTAAACTGGAACCGATGAAGCTAAAATGGTTTAGATTTCTTCAAATCTAGTTCTTGTTTTAACTTTTGTACATATTGCTTTATCATGTGAGCCTAGGAATCATGTGATCGCAGATTCAGTTCTTGAATCTAGATTCGGTTCCCGTGATGGACATTTTCAGCTACATCCAACTTGTAAAATATTTACGGTGTTTGAATATCCTTAGATGACTTTCATGCCCACAAGGAATTCGGCGCTGCTATATATCTTATTTTCTCAAAGATGCTTCGCATCTCAAAAATAATAAAAACAAATAAGCTGAACACATAATAAAATGGAAGTATTAAATGACTCAATTACTAATGAGCACAAGGGTTTGAAAAACCTATTTCACAAAACATCATTTCCATATCTCATTAAAACTGAACTTTTATACAAAATTCAAACCCTTTGTATATAGGTACAAACGAGGCATAACACTACTTCCAGACAACTGCACGTAGACCTACACACACTTACACACACTCAGATAAAAGTTTAAATTGAAAAGTGGCGGTAACCGTGTCACCACGGAAGTCAGGGGGGCCTAACACCTTCCCTCCGCTTAATCAAGCCCCCAGACCCTAAAGAATCTTAGTTTTGCAGATTAGTTATACAGTGTCACATCACTAGGTCTATGTGCAAACCATTTCTTGGTTGAGTTGGTGCAACCATTTAAAAATAGCAACTGGCGACTCTTACAGTCAAATCGTCGACATATACATGTCAGACCTTTTCAAACTTTTTTTTTCATACAAATCTCACCTAACATGAGAACACCAAAAAATAAGAACAGAAAGGGACAAATAAAAATCCCGACGTCGACTAGTGGCGACTCTGCTGGGGACACCAGTAAGAGGGCTTAAGCCGCTACTCAAAACTTTTCAAAAAATTTTACCTGCTTGCGTGTGGATGTTGCATTTACATTTGAATGAATGTGTACTAATGAATTTACTTACTGCACTTAGTGCTTCGCACAATATCTGCCTGTAATATTAGTGCTTCGCACATGTCATCATTTCCATATGGTAAGACGCGATGTATGTTGTGTGTACTCTTCACTAGGAGGCTATCCCGTCGGTGTTTGATTACTGGACTCGTATGGAGACTAATTCCAACAAGGCTTAGGAAAGGCACCACCCAGATTCGCTTCAGTTGAAAGACTAGATTAACTTCCCGTCGAGTAAATTGTGATGATCTGGGAACCTTCATGCCAAAAAGCCGCTAGAGTAACCTAAGATAGGTCATCCTCTGATAAACCAAACGTGGAGGGAAATCTCTTCATACCTTCGCATTTCAATTACTTGTAATTTAAATTACTTGTTATTTTATTTCTATGTCAATCTCAATGTATTGGAAAAAAATAAAGGAATATGTGAACATGCATTCCCTTTTATATCAAAACCTGTCATGTTATCTTGTCATTAGAACAAACTGACATCCATTTTGTAGGATAATACTCCTAAAAATGGAAACATCACATAGCATGCAACTTTTCCATGTTTTCCTAAGACTAAACTATATAAGTGTTTTTGTAGGGAGACGATTGGTCCCATTACCCGTTCAAAGTCCAAGAAGGCACTAAGCCTACAACCAAACATGACTTCATCTAGTCAGCCTAATCCTACTCCTATCTCTCGCTAGGAGTTCGATGGATTAAGCAATCAAATTACAGAGTTGGCTATTCTGCTCAAAGAGTTACACAAGTCAACTCAGGGTCCACAAATACCTATACATACATAACCCTCTGCACATGGAGGAATCCAGGGTCCAGACAAAGAAATTCCAGCAAATGAGTCTCAGTCTGATAAGACCAACAAAACGCTGAAATCACCCATCTCAAAGAGGATCCAAACACCGGTGATATTCGGAAGAAAGTCCTACAAATGGAAGAGACCATTCGGTCTATCAAAGGGATTGGAGCACACGGGAGTGTTTCATATTTAGACCTTTGTATTTTCACCGGGGTTCATTATATGGAAAAATTCAAGACTCCCAATTTTGAAAAATATGATGGATTGGGAGATCATTACACCCATTTAAAGGTATTCATTGGAGAGCTTGGATCTTATGCCGAGAATAAAAAGCTCAGAATGCAGCTGTTTCAGAAAAGTTTGACTGGAGAAGCCAGAGCATGGTACACCAGATTAGACAACTCCAAAATTCATAGCTGGGAGGAGTTAGCCCATGCTTTCCTCAGTCAATACAGCTTTCAGACTCAAATGGCTCTAGACCGGTATCAAATTACCAAGGTCAAGAAATAAGTTAATGAATCGTTTAGAGAGTATGCCCAAAGATGGAGGCGTTTGGAAGCTCAAGTTATTCCATCTATGACCGAGTTTGAAATAGTGATGACTTTCATAGACATTCAAGAAGCTCCCTTCTACGAGAGGGTTCTAGTTGGCATAGGCTAGCCATTCTTTGAAATGATCAAACATGGAGAAATGACTGAAATGGGATTAAAGTCTGTGAAGATTCAAGACTTCACCACATTAAAAGCTGTAGATGAGCACATCCAGTCTGGAAGTTATGGAAACAACCCAGAAGGGTTCATAAGAAGAAAGAGGAGGATGTTTTCTTGATACTAAAAGGACAAAAAGGCAATCAAAACATGCCTATTAAGAGGAGAAATTATTCCCCTTTTCAAGCATAGTCTTCAAACCCTCCATTGCCAAAAGTTGGAGAAGTCAGACGTACAAGAGTGTTCACACCCTTAGGGGACTCACTTAAAAACATTCTCAAACTTCTGACAGCTCAGAAGAAAATTACTCATCTTCTTCCACCAGCCAACCCGAGTGGAAAAGGTTTCAATGCAAGCAAAAAGTGTACTTACCATGCTGGAACTCCAGGCCATGACACTCAAGATTATTGGGCCCTTAAGCATAAAATCCAGGATTTAATTGACAATGGTGAGATCGTGGTGACCAAGCCATACAAACCCCATGTCTAAGACAGTCCTCTTCCTCAACATAAGGAAGAAGAGGTTAACATGATTAACTAGAGCAGTGGACAGAGCTCCAAATATGTGGGTGTGTCCCAAATCAACAAGGATAATTTCAACAGATGGGATTATTCACAATTCCAGTTCATGATGGAATGGGAAATCAAGTCTTTTGCCGAACAAGTCAATCAATTGGCAGAACTGGTGATTCACCAACACTAAGTCACATATCAATTATTCAGCCAGGAGTATGTTAGCCTCCTTCCTCTCATTTCAAGTACTCCACCACTTACTCTAGAAAGTGAAACACTGGAGGAAAAGATTGCAAAAAAAGCAAAAGCTAAAGCTTGTCGGGATTTTGCCAATAAAAGGGAATTCAGCTATTTAGGCCAACCGATGGAAGAGATATTGAAAATATTGATTAATGAGGGAAAAATCACAGCACTGCTACCTCCAGTCAACCCACGCTCAGGAAGGTTTGATGCTAATGGAGTATGCCAATACCACTCCCACTCTCGCAGTCATAGCACTTAAGAATATTGGGCAATCCGCCACCTTATTTAGAACATGATCGACAACATTGACCTGCAGATGGAAGATAACAAAACTATGTCATCTAAGAGTGGGGAAGATGTACCAGTGGTATCCTCTAAGGAAGATGTAGCTGCCACCACACTTACTATTCAACCAATTCAGCTCAAAGGCGTTGAAAACCCTTTGAAAGTGGTTGTACCAAAGCCAATTATATTGCCGTTCAGGCCACAGTATCCCATTGTTAGCCTCAAGAAAGTACCATGGAACTATGGAGAGGCTGAATGATCTACATCCAATACAACTACTGCAGTGTCTAAAGAAAACTCACTGTATCTTCCTCAACGGGTGATGAAGCCTATCATCAAGTCAAAGGGGAAAGTTCCCATGGAGAAGATTGAATAGTTTGTTTATACTATGAGACACAATGAAGCCAAGGTGGTTATAAGCTTGAAAGAAGCTCCACAATAAATTTTCTATTCTGGATTTGGTTTTCTCTTTAGAAGATCACCGAAATGTCTTACTAAAAGTATTAGAAGAAGTCCACTTACCAAAAATAGTGAATGTTGGAAAATTCCATCATCTTGTTGATCATATCTTCAACAGCAACGTGATATCCTTCACCGATGATGACATACCTCTCGAAGGGATGTGTCACTGCAAACCACTACACGTAGCGGTTATGTCTTCCAGGCACGTGGTTGGAGGGGTGCTAATAGATGGAGGATCATCCCTAAAAATCTGCCCCTATGCCACATTGGAGAAAATGAACATCAATCTCAATAGGATTTGAAGCAGCCATACAATCATCAAAACCTTTGATGGTTCTCGACGAAATGCAATCGGAGAGATATAATTGCCAGTGGAGATCGGTCCACATACATTCTACATATCATTCCAAGTGCTTAAGATCACCATGGGATACAACTTGCTATTTGGAAGACCTTGGATTCATATGACTGGAGCCGTCCCCTCCACTCTTCATCATCAACTCAAGTATATCATTAACAGTCTGGTCACTGTCAGTGCTGAGCCAAAATGTCTTATTCAAGGTGATATACCACTCATTAGTTTCAATACAGAAGTTGAGCTTGTCAGCTTCCAAGACCTTGAGGTGAGCAACAATCTCTATCAACCCATTGGGGCGCCACCTCTGAAACCCAGAGTTTCTGCCGAAGTAATGTCGGCAAGTCAAGAGATGATATCCTTGGGTTTTCAACCTGGACAAGGGTTAGGTAAGGATCATCTGGGCATCAAATGACTAATTCAAGTTCCCAGCCAGACAGAGATAGCTGAACTAGGCTACTCCTCTGGGTCTAATCACAGGAACCTGCACAAGCATAAACCGGTTCCTTCATCTTCAAGGCGTCTGCATAAACCTACATGTGACAATCCTGTACGACCTTTACTAAAGGTCCCTGCCCCTGTGGTAGCTATGTTGTTTCCTAAGCTGATACCGGTCAAAAGAAAGGAAGTCCTGATTCCAAACCCCGAGGAGGAGGAATCAAAAGTGAAAACAAGTGATATATAAACATATGTCAAACATGCTCGTTCTGGTCCATACGGAGCGTATGAATAGAGACATTATAGATAATGATTTTTCAAACATCATGGTCATAATTCAGGAGAAAGAGGACAATAACAACCCCTTCATCACACATATCCACCATGACTTCACCCTTGGAAATTCGAGCAACACTCCTTGCATTTGCTGATAAGGGTAAAAAGTGCAGAAACTCCATCTACCTTGTAGATAGCAATAACCGCTTACTTTTGTTGTACAATATTAGCAGTTGTTTTTATCATTACATGCTAACACTTTGTATGATTGAACAATTTCATATATTAAGTGAAAACATTTTGTTTAAGGACTCTAAAATTAGATGTGCCTAAACTCCCTGATGAGGTGACTATTCTTCATGAGGACTGTAACTTTGATGTAAAGTTGGACTCGGACTTGATGGAGATTGAACAAGAGAACTATGAGATACCTCAGGAGATCAAAGAATTAGTCAAAGAAAAACCCAAGGCAAATCTTGATTAAACCACCTCTTTTAACCTCGGAACCTTAGAAACCCCAAACAAATCATGATTGGTATGGACCTTAATCCAAACCAAAGGAATGACATGGTTACTCTATTGACCCAATTCCAAGATGTGTTTGCATGGTCTCATGAAGATATGGTTGGTTTGTCAACTGACATTGTCATCAATCGCCTTCCAATCAAGGAGGGATTCAAGCCAGTCAAGTAGAAGCTCAGGCGATTAAAACCTTAGTGGAGTTTAAAAGTCAAAGAAGAAATTGTGAAATAATTTCAAGCCATCATCATCATGGTGTCAACATACCTTGAGTGGCTATCTAATATAGTCCTTATGCCTAAACCAGGAGGGAAAATGTGAGTTTATGTGGATTACAGGGATCTGAATAAAGCTTGGCTCAAAGATAGCTTTCCCGTGCCATTCATCCACATACTCATTGAGAATACAACTCAATATAACATGTACTCCTTTGCTGACTGCTTTGCGGGGTATCATCAAATCATGGTTGCTGAAGAGAATCATGAGAAAACTGTATTTATCACTCCTTGGGAAACCTTTTGCTATAGACGGTTGTCATTCGACCTCATTAATGTTGGAGCTACCTATCAACGAGCCATGATGGCTCTTTTCCATGATCTAATGCACAAAGAGATAGAAGTCTATGTGGATCACATCATTGTTAAGTCCCGAAGGGAGGAAGACCACCTAGATCATCTCAAAAAGCTCTTCAACCGGTTGCGTAAGTACAACTTGAAGTTGAATCTAGCCAAGTGCGCCATTGGCGTTAAATCAGACAAGTTGCTAGGATTCCTAGTTAGCCACAAAGGGAATGAGTTGGATCCTATAAAAATCTAGGCCATCATGGAAATGCCCATACCTCAGACAGAGAAGGATATATAGGGATTTTTGGGAAGAATCAACTTCATCAGCCGATTCATCTCCTAACTCACAGCAATCTGTGAGACTATCTTCAAGCTATTAAGGAAGAACAACTCCATGAAATGGAATGATGAGTGTCAAAAAGCCTTCCTTCTCATTAAAGAGCAGCTAATTAAAGCTCCTATTTTGGTACCTCCCAAAGATGGTGTTCCCTTGTTTATGTACCTGTCAATCAATGACAATGCCATGGGCTACATGCTGGGACAGAAAGATAATAAAGACCAAGAAAGAGCTATCTATTACCTCAGCAAGAGATTCAGCAGCAGTGAACACAAGTATATTCTGATTGAGAAAACTTGTTGTGCTTTAGCATGGGCTTTTATGAGATTACATCATTATCTCCGTTGTCACATAACCCATCTCATATCCCGTGTGGATCCTATTAATTACGTGTTCAACAAACCCATGTTTAATTGTCGACTGTCCTGATGGAAGTTGATCTTACAGCAATTTGACATCATCTGTGTGACTCAAAAGTCCATCACAGGTCAAGGAACTACGGATCGACTAGCCTCCGCACCTGTAAGGGATTTCAAACCCTTGGAAACCTACTTCCCTGATGAAGGGGTAATAACAGTTCAGCAACACTGTCAGGACAATACACACCAATCATGTAATATGTAAACATGGAAGGTTTTGGATCTGGAGCAGTTTTAGTATCCAATTCGGGGGAGCAGTATCCCGTTGCAATCAAATTGCAGTTTACCAACACTAATAACACAACTGAGTATAAAGGCTGTATCATGGGGTTAAAACTAGCCCAATCCATGGGCATCAGACAGTTAACTATCTTTGTAGATTCCAAATTGTTAATCAGACAAACCACTGGGATCTATCACACCATAGAGATACATTTGCTTCCTTACCATCGGCAAGTTATCTGGATGGCTTTGGAGTTTGAAGAAATTACCTTCCTCCACATTCCTCAAAATAGGAATGACTTTGCAGATGTACTAGAAACTTTGGCCTCCTTGATCAACATACTTGACAAGGAAAGCATGCCAAATATCACATTTTCCTTACAAAAGGCTCCAGCCTATGGGAACTACAATGGAGAAGTATCGAATTAGCTGCCTCCCATCTAACACCCTGGGTATCAGCATATCAAAGAGTATCTGCTAGATGGACCTACACCCACTGAGGCAAGTCAAGCTGAAAGAAAGTGGATACATAGAATGACTATGAAATTTTACCTGAGCGGAGGTGCACTCTACAAAAGAGATGCATGATTATGTCTTCTTTGATGTCTAGATAAAGACCAAGCTCAGAGGCTCATGGATGAAATCCATGGTGAAGTATGTAAGACCCCAACTTATTATAAATAAAATTAAATTTCCTCTATTCATTATCTTTAAATATTAAGGATTTAATTTGATATAATGCCTTGGTTATGGGTGAACTGTGCAAATTTTGCAAACTAAACAAGTGGTTATAAAATATTCATTTTGTCGGGGAATATTCGTTTGGTCGTGGAATATTCTTTATTGTCGAGGGAATATTAAATGCAATGACCGGTATGCAACCATTTGTGGGCCCCATAACAAAAAACGGTCGGCTGATGAAAATGACAAGTTTAAGTTTTTATAAATAACGACGTAATTGTTACCATTAACACTGTTGGATTACCTGGTGATTAAAATACAGTAATACGCGTGGTTGTACAGTAGCACACAATATTGCATAGTATTTTTAAATTATTTATTCTTACGTAAGAAGGCACTACTCAATAATTATTATAGTAATTACTGTTCAATATTTTATTTTATTGATTCAATAATTGCTGCGTTGATATTTTATATTATTGTTGTTTCAATAATTGTCACTGCATAGTATTTCCCATTATCAGATTAATAAATCATATTATTTGAATAATATTATTAGATAACATTATTGGCAATGTCTAAGGAAGTTCTGTCTAGGAAAGGGGTTTGGTTACCTAATTGCGCGCCAGTAAGGAGAAATCCTTATCAGAAGCCCCCTCTTTCTTGGGAACGACCTGGTTGTCATAATTGTGATTCTGTAATATTATTTGTGAATAATTAATTATTGATTTTTAAGATAAGGAAATATTTATTTTAGGTGGATGGATAGGGAAATATTTATTTTATGTGGATATAAATGAAGGAATTAATGCTGAGGTGTTTTATCAGTATTTTGTCGGAATGGAGGTATTAAAAATCGTCCGTATGTGGATTTCGAGTATTTGTCGTTTGGAATTTTGAAAAACATAAATCTACAAAGTTGTAGAGAATTCAATTTCCTATGGAATGGACAAAAAATTCGTATTTTTCTGATAAAAGATTATTTATTATGAATTATTGAAGTTTCGGAAATAAATGTTTTTATTTAAAAACATGGTGGACCCCACTTTTGGTTGGTGTAGAAAATCTGATCTTTGTGGGCCCCACTAAAGGTGTGCTCAGTTTTGGGAAAAGATTGTGTGCGTAAGTTTTTTTTAATAAATTAATATTTTATTAATTTAGTTTCCTTTGGCGTTCTAGCATTTTTCTATAAATAAGGTGCTTAGTTAGAATTGAAAATCACACCAGAAACAAGTTTTTTTTTTTTCTCTCTCTCTCTATATATATATATATATATATTATCGAGCGTATTTTGTGAGTATTTAGATACTTTGAGAGTTGCTATTCAGGTCAAGTTTTGTTCAGCATTACATCCGACATTCTAGTTAGAAGTACTATTCTTTTCAGGTAATGGATATTATTTTCTTTGTAAATGATATTATTTCTTTCAATATCATTATGCTGAAATATTGTTATGAATTTTATTATGGAATTTCTACCTTTTTGTGTTGGGGTTACTATTCACGTATACGACACTATTCACGTATACAACACTATTTACAAATATGACACTATTTATCGAAAAATAAAATTTTATCTTCTTTGTCCCATATGTCTATTATGGTTACTCTCTTTGATTGTATCCATGTTTTAATCTTCATTCTTGAATTTTACTCCATTATTGTTTATTGTGGAGTATTTTTAAACTTGGATTATCTAAAGTACGAATCTTTAATCTTTGTCCTTTTATCTCACTGAATTCGTTCTTTAAAATATTTTTCATCATCCTCAATCCTTAATGGTGATACTTGATGAATATCTTTGGCCTGTATTGCAAAGATGAATGATTACCTGATGAATATCTTTGGCCCGTAGTGCAAAGATGGACAGGTGATGAGATGAACATGACTAACTGGTGATAGAAATGAATATCTTTGGCCCATAGTGCAAAGATGAATATTTGATGCAAGATGTATATTGATTGATGTTACAGGGATAAAATATTGATGATGGACTTTTAAATTCATAGATGATAGTAGATTTCATTATCTACTTAACTCTTCTAATGAATTGTTATTTCCGCTGCGAATATTGATCTAAAACTGGTTGTCCATTATATTTTATCTGATTTATTGAAGGCTAACGATAAATTGTTGTTCTTTATCTTAGTAATAATATTCTTTACTGGGCTAGTTGAGCTTACCCTTTTCCTTTTAGTTCCATTTTTCTTCTCAGGAGGTGAGAATATAGCAGGATCTAGCCGGGGTATGGAGTGATGGTTCTAGAAAGTTAATTTATCAGTCCTCACTATTTTTGTAAAATAGTGTATCAATAATTGTAACGAGGACTCCTTTTGAGTTTGAATACTATCTATTAGACAATATTTGTATTTAAACTCATAGTTTATGTGTTGTCGTAATTTGCACGATAATTGTATTAATGAAGTTGTATTTGTTTCTGTACCATGCATTTGGCGACTTAGAATGGGTGATGTATACCTATTTTGGGGAAGTCGCAATTGGTATCAGAGCTTAGGGATATGGTCTCTGGCGGATATCGGGGAATAGAACTAGGAGGGGAGAGACGAGTAAATCCTTCGCTAGCGTGTCCTACCTAAGCTTATTTGTTGGTAGTTATAATATAGGGATATTATGTGATATGTTTATTTGTTTAATTAACCCTTATTTTATGACAGTTTTTAAGAATGGCAGCTGAGAACATTAACAATGGAGTGTATGAGACTGTGGAACAACCTTCAATCACCAACCAAGAGAATGTGCAACAGGAAGGCAATATTCCTCCTGTAAACAACACTACCGAGCAAACAATGAATGATGGGATGTTTAGAAGCTTTTTGCAATCCATGCAAAATCAGACGAGGGAGACTCGTGTACAAAATACGGGTGGAAATGATAGCAATGTGCGATTTGTCACAACCAAGCAGTTTAAGGAGTTGGGACCACCAAAAATCTGGGGAAAGCCGAATCCGATTAAGGAGGAAACCTGGGTCAAGCAAATTACCAAGATATTTGATGTCTTGGGATGCATGGAAGAACAGAAGGTTCCATTCGCCACCTTTATATTCCGTGGTGAGGCATATTACTGTTGGGAATCTGTGAAGCGTACCCAGCCAGCCGCACTCAACATGTCTTCGGAAAGATTTAAGAAAATATTGAATGACAAGTACTTTCCTGAAAGTATTCATCATATGAAGGAGGTAAAGTTTATTAGACTGGAACAGAACAACATGACTTTGTCCCAGTACGAGGCAAAGTTAGCGGAGTTATCTAGGTTTACACCTCATTTGGTAGAGAATGAGGAACGTATGACGCGGATGTTTCTGAGAGGTCTAAAACTCGAGATTCCTCAATACCTTATCTCTCACAAATTTTCTCTGTATTTAGATGTTGTCAACATGGCTCAATTATTAAAGCGAGATAATGAGTATATTCAAACGAGGGACCACAACCAGGGTCATACCGGTGACAGCAATCATCAGAGCGATGATAACCAGCGAGGAGGAAAAAATACGAACAAAAGTAGTAACCACTCGGGTGGTAATCGTGGACATGATAATAGGAGAGGTGAGTAAGGTGGAAATTTCAAAAAAGGGAGATTCAACAATGATGGGAAGACATCAGCAGTAGCACCAGCACCAACAACAAATTCTAGGGGAGGAGAACGAACGCCAGTTAGATGCTACAGATTAGGAGAGGAGGGACACATAAGTCTAAACTGTTCACAGCCTGTCAAGGTGTGTTTCAGTTGTGGAAAAGACGGTCATATAACCCGATTTTGTCTGGTAGCAAAGTCAAGTCCAGCTGAAACGGGGACACTAAAGGCAACTACAGACAAAATAAAGTCGGTGGTTCAAGGGAGGGCATTTATCATGACTGGCCAAAATGCGAGAAACCCGAATGAGGTGATCACGGGTAAGCTAATCTTGAACTCTTGCGAAGTTTATACCTTACTAGATATCGGTTCTACCCATTCTTTTATCTCTCTTGCTTGTGCTCAATGTTTAAACTTGACTATGAAGAAATTAGACTTTGAGTTATCTGTGGAGACTCCGTTAGGAGAAAATTTCATTACATCCACTGTTTATAAATCTTAGTTGATCCAAGTTGGCACCATCACATTACTCGTTGATCTTATCTCTTTAAAGATACTTGCATTTGATGTGATTTTAGAGATTGATTGGTTAACCACTCATTATACTAAAATTGATTATTTTTGTAAGGTTATTAGTTTTCATATTCCTAACCAACTTGTTATGCGAATTCAAGCAACCAAACCACTAAAGTCAATCAATGTCATATCAAGCCATAAAGCCATTCTTTTATTAAAAAATGGATGTTAAGCTTTTTTAGCCCATGTTATGGAATTGAACAAAAACACGTCAGATTTGAATAATATTTCTGTTGTTAGTGAATTTCCTGACGTATTTCCTGAAGAACTTCCTGGTCTATCCCCAGAATGTGAAATTGAATTCTTTACTGATCTTAAACCGGGTACACAGCCCATTTCTAAAACCCCATATCGAATGGCTCCTATTGAACTTCAGGAGTTAAAAGTCAAACTACAAGAATTGTTAGACATCGGTTTCATTTGTCCTAGTACATTTCCTTGGGGTGTTCCTATTTTAATTTCAAAGAAGAAAGACGGGAGTATGCGACTTTGTATTGACTACCGGGAATTGAACCATGTCACCATCAAGAATAGGTATCCCCTACCTAGCATTGATGACGTGTTCAACCAGTTGTAAGGAGCACAATTCTTTTCAAAGATCGATCTTCCTTCTGGATATCATCAGCTGAAGATTAAAACTGAGGATATTCCAAAGACTGCCTTTAGAACTCGGTACGAGCATTATGAATTCTTAGTCATGTTTTTTGGATTGACTAATGCTCATACTGCTTTCATGGATTTGATGAACCGTGTATTCAAGGAATATTTGGATCAGTTCGTTGTTGTCTTTATTGGTGACATCCTAATCTATTCCAAAAGTCGTGAACATCATGAGTACCATTTGAAGCTGGCACTTCAAAGGCTTTGTGACAACAAGCTATATGCCAAGCTGAAGAAATGCGAGTTTTGGCTTGAGAAAGTACCATTTCTTGGGCACATGGTGTCAAAACATGGAGTATCCGTTGACCCGGTGAAGATTGAAGTAATACAAAGTTGGGAGCAACCGAAGTCGGTGACCAAAGTGCGTAGCTTTTTGGGCTTAACTGGTTATTATCGGAGATTCGTGGAAGGATTTTCTCGAATCGCTACTCTGTTAACTCAGCTGACTAGGAAAGATACAAAATTCGAATGGAGCAAGAAATGTGAGAAGAGTTTCCAAGAGCTCAAGAGGAAACTCATTTTGGCATCTGTTCTGACAATACCATCTGGTTCGGATGGATTTGTTATCTATAGCGATGCTTCAGGCAAAGGGTTAGGATGTGTTCTCATGCAACGTGGGAAAGTCATAGCCTATGCTTCGCGACAACACAAAGAATATGAGAGGAATTATCCTACTCATGAACTGGAGTTGGCAGCAGTTGTTTGTGCATTGAAAATCTGGAGACACTACCTCTATGGGGAGAAAGTGAAGATTTATACGGATCATAAAAGCCTCAAATATTTCTTCACCCAAAAGGAACTCAACATGCGGCAACAACGTTGGCTTGAGCTGCTGAAAGATTACGACCATAACATTCAATATCATCTTGGAAAAGCAAACGTTGTAGCTACACATTGAGTAGAAGATCGTATGCGGGTACGTGTGCGATGTTGTTTACACAAAGACCCGTTTTGTACAACTTACAAAGGATGGAGATAGAGTTAAAGGCTCCAAGTACCCATGTGATGATATCGAACATACGAGTAGAACCGACTTTAACTGATAAAGTTAAAGCTGCTCAAGCCACAGACCCAGAGATGATAGGTATGAAGAAGAAAGTACAAGAAGGTGTTATTCCAGAAGTAAGAATCGATGAAGAATGAATACTTCGAGTCAACTCCAGACTTTGCATTGCTAACGATAAGCATTGAATCATGATGGAGGAACACAACACACCATTTGCAATCCATCTTGGGAGAACCAAAATGTACCATGATCTTCGACATACATTTTGGTGGAGCAATATGAAGAGAGAGATCGCAGAGTTTATCTCGAGGTGTTTAACCTGTCAACGTGTAAAGGCGGAGCATCAAGTGCCAAAGGGTCCATTGCAACCACTTGAGATTCCAAAATGGAAGTGGGAACACATTACTATAGATTTCATTATGGGTCTTCCCAAGGTTTCTTAAGGTATAGATGCAATTTGGGTTATTGTTGATAGATTAAATAAGTCTGCTCATTTCTTATGTATACGTTAGACATATTCCCTTGAACGTCTTGCTCATATATACGAAAATGAGATTGTGAGATTGCATGACATGCCAGTATCCATTGTTTTGGATCGTGACCCATGATTCACTTCACGATTTTGGGTTAGTTTGCAGAAAGCTATGGGCACGGATTTACGATTTAGTTCGGTATACCATCCTCAAATGGATGGGCAATCAGAAAGGACTATTCAAACTCTTGAAGATCTATTAAGACTCTGTGTCCTAGATTTCAAAGGGAGTTGGGATACGTACTTACAATTGGTGGAATTCTCCTACAACAACAGTTATCAAGCAAGTATAGGCATGGATCCATTCGAGACGTTGTATGGACGAAAGTGTCGTTCTCCGGTATGTTGGGACGAGGTGGGTGAAGCAACATTGTTGGGACCAGAATTAGTACGCATGACTACAGAAAAGATTCAAATGATCCGACAGCATATAAAGACCTCACAAAATCGACAAAAGAGTTATGCTGATCTTCATCGAAAGGAAGTGAAATTTAATATTGGAGATCATGTACTGTTACGTATTGCTCCGTGGAAGGGAGTTAAGAGATTCGGGAAGAGAGGAAAGCTCAATCCACGATTTGTTGGTCCATTTGAGATTCTTGACCGAATAGGAAATGTGGCCTATAGACTCGCATTTCCTCTAAGCATGTCTCGTGTTCATAATGTTTTTCGTATATCTATGCTTCGTAAATATGTGAAAGACCCAAACCACATTATTGTGTTAGAACCAGGCATTGAGATAGTAGAAGATTTAACGTATGAGAGAGGTTTGTCAAGATCTTGGATAGGAAAGAGCATGTCCTACGAACAAAGGTTATACCACAAGCCAAGGTTTTGTGGAAGAACCATGCTATGGAGGAAATGACATGGGAGTTGGAATCGAAAATGAAATCAAGGTACCCTTACCTTTTCAAAACACCAGGTACGTACGTCAATTTCGAGGACTAAATTTCATAAGGAGGGGAGGTTGTAAGACCCCAACTTATTATAAATAAAATTGAATTTCCTCTATTCATTATCTTGAAATAATAAGGAGTTAATTTAATATAATGCTTTGGTTATGGGTAAAATGTGCAAATTTTGCAAAATAAGCAAGTGGTTATAAAATATTCATTTTGTCGAGGAATATTCATTTGGTCGTGGAATATTCTTGCTGTCATTGAATATTCGTACGACGGTGAGACCATTTGTGGGCCCCATAACGGAAAATGGTCAGATGAAGAAAATGACAAGTTTATGTTTTTATAAATAATGGTGTAATTGTTACCATTAACATTGTTGGATTACATGGCGGTTAAAATACGATGTCTGGCGTGGTTTGCACGCGATAGCTTTTGCACGGTATTGCACAATATTTTTGAATTATTGATTCTTACGTAAAGGCACTACTAAATAATTGTTATAGTAATTCTTTTGTTCAATATTTTATTTTATTGATTCAATAATTGTTGCGTTGATATTTTATATTATTGTTGTTTCAATAATTGTCTTTGCACGCGATATTTCCCATTATCGGATCAATAAATCATATTATTTGAATAATATTATTAGATAACATTATTGGCAATGTCTAAGGAAGTTACATCAGGAAAGGGGTTTGGTCACCTAATTGCTTGGCTTGATGAGAGAAATTCTTATTGGAAGCCCACTCTATTCTGGGAACGACCTGATTGTTATATTTGTGATTCTGTAATATTATCTGTGAATAATTAATTATTGATTTATATGATAAGAAAATATTTATTTCATGTGGATGGATAGGGAAATATTTATTTTGTGTGGATATAAATGAAGGAATTAATGCTAAGGTGTTTTATCAGTATTTTGTCGGAATGGAGTTATTAAATATCGTTCATATGTGGATTTTGGGCATTTTTCGTTTGGAATTTGGAAAAACTTAAATCTACAAAGTTGTAGAGAATTTGATTTCCTATAGAATGGACATAGAAGTTGTATTTTTCTGATAAAAGGGCTATTTATTATGAATTATTGAAGTTTCAGAAATAAATATTTTTATTTAAAAACATGGTGGACCCCACTTTTGGTTGGTGTAGAAAATCTGATCTTTGTGGGCCCCAATAGAGGTGTGCTGAGTTTTGGGCAAAGATGGTGGGCGTAAAAGTTTTTTAATAAATTAATATTTTATTAATTTAGTCTCCTTTGGCATTCTAGCATTTTCCTATAAATAGGGTGCTTAGTTAGAATTAAAAATCACACCAGAAACAAGTTTTTTTTTCTCTCTCTCTATATTATCGAGCGTATTTTGTGAGTATTTAGATACTTTGAGAGTTGTTATTCAGTGCAAGTTTCCTTCAGCATTACATTCGATATTCCAATCAGAAGTACTATTCTTTTGAGGTAAGGGATGTTATTTTCTTCGTAAATGATATTATTTCTTTCAATATCATTATACTGAAATATTGGCATGAATTTTATTGTGGAATTTCTACCTTTTTGTGCTGGGGTTACTATTCACGTATACAACACTATTCACGTATACGACACTATTTATAAATACGGCACTATTCACCAAAAAATAAAATTCTCTTTTTTGTCCCAGATGTTTATTATGGTTACTATCTTTGATTGCATCCATGTTCTGATCTTCATTCTTGAATTTTACTCCATTATTGTTTATTATGGAGTATTTTTAAACTTGGATTATCTAAAGTATGAATCTTTAATCTTTGTCCTTTTATCTCACTGAATTCGTTCTTTAAAATATTTTTCATCATCCTCAATCCTTAATGGTGATACTTGATGAATATCTTTGGCCTGTAGTGCAAAGATGAATGATTATCTGATGAATATCTTGGGCCCGTAGTGCAAAGATGGACATGTGTTGAGATGAACATGACCAACTAGTGATACAAATGAATATCTTTGGCCCGTAGTGCAAAGATGAATATTTGATGCAAGATGTATATTGATTGATGTTACAGGGATAAAATATTGATGATGGAATTTTAAATTCATAGATGATAGTAGATTTCATTTTCTACTTAACTCTTCTAATGAATTGTTATTTCCGCTGTGAATATTGATCTAAAACTGGTTGTCCATTATATTTTATCTGATTTGTTGAAGGCTAACGATAAATTGTTGTTCTTTATCTTAGTCATAATATTCTTTACTGGTCTAGTTGAGCTCACCCTTTTCCTTTTTGTTCCATTTTTCTTCTTAGGAGGTGAAAATATAGCAGGATCTAGCTGGGGTATGAAGTGATGGTTCTAGAAAGTTGTTTTAGCAGTCCTCACTATATTTGTAAAATAGTGTATCAATAATTGTAATGAGAACTCATTTTGAGTTTGAATACTGTCTATTAGACAATATTTGTATTTAAACTCATAGTTTATGTGTTGTCGTATTTTGCATGACAATTGTATTAATGAAGTTGTATTTGTTTCTGTACCATGTATTTGGCGACTCAAAATGGGTGATGTATACCTATTTTGGGGGCGTCACAAAGTATGCGGCTAACACATGAGCTGCCCTCTACTTGTCAAGAAAATCCTAAGAACGGGGCATTACTAGCTCTCTCTCAAGGCTGACTGTGATGATCACGTCAAGAGATTTTACCAATGCCAAAATCATGGGAACACTATCCACGCCCCTCCAAGGGAGCTCCACAATATGAGTTTGCCTTGGCCCTACTCAATGTGGGGAATGGACATGATTGGGCCCATTGAGCCGAAAGCCAGCAATGGTCATCGATTTATCTTCACTATGATCGACTACTTCACCAAGTGGGTAGAAGCAGCCTCCTCCCCCAGGGTTACTAAAGAAGTTATCATTGGTTTCATCAAAAATAATGTCATTTGTCGGTATGGGCAACCAGAGCTGATTGTGCTAGACAATGCCAAAAACCTCAACAATCAAATGATGGAGAAGTTATGCAGTAAATTTCACATCCAACATCTCAACTCTGTTATCTACCGTCCAAAGATGAATGATGCTGTTGAAGCGGCTAATAAGAATATCAAAAAGATCATGCAAAAAATGTTTGTAAATCACAAAGGATGGCCTAACCTGGTTCCTCTGACTCTATTAGCCTACAGAACGTCAATGTGCACTTTCACTGGGGCAACCCCCTACTCATTAAGCTATGGCATGGAAGCAGTTCTCCCAATAGAAGTGGAAATGGAATCCCTCATAGTGTTGATAGACGCTCAGCTGGATGAAGACCAATGATTACAAGATCGGTACCACTAGTTATCTCTAATAGATGAAAGGAAGGCCTCAACCATCTTCCATGGTTAGTTATATCAACAAAGGATTGCTAGATCTTACAATAAAAAAGTACAGCTACGGCAGTTCAAAGAACATGACTTGGTCTTAAAGAAAAATCTTGACAACCAAGGTCAATCTAAAGGAAAATTCGCCCCAAAATGAGAAGGCCCATTTGTTGTCAAGGAGGTATTGACAGGAGGAGCTCTCAGATTGCAAGAAATGGATGGCGACGAATTTCCACAACTCATTAACTCGAACACCGTGAAACGGTACTATGTCTGAAGTCACCTAAAAACTAGCATCCTGGTCCTGAATCACCATATCCCCAGTCAGTTCAGGTTTTCAAAACCCTTCAATACATACAACCCTTCTTCACATCCGTTTGCCTCATCAGGGACAAACATACCTTTCAAACCAGCAGCCTAGTTTTGGATCATCAGATCCATCACTCAGCTCAAGTTTTCAAAACCTTTAACATCTTCAGTTTATCCTACCAAGGATTAAACCTTTCACAACTTCAGTTTGTCCCACTAGGGATAAAAGTTTTCATTTGCAGTCTGCCCTATAATGGGGCGAACTACGCAGACCTGATCTCCATAATACACGAGAGTACGTAGGCAGCCATTTATTGGTCTGGTCTAACCTTTGCAAAAACAAAAACAAAACCCTTTCACCACATCAGTTTGTCCAATCAGGGGCGAACTACACAGACCTGATCTCCCTAATACACGGGAGTACGTAGGAAGCCATTTATTGGTCCGGTCTAACTTTTGTTAAAATAAAAACAACACCCTTTCACCGTATCAGTTTGTCCCATCAGGGGTGAACTACGCAGACCTAATCTCCCTAATACATAGGAGTACGTAGGCATCCATTTTCATGGTCCGGTCTAACTACAAAAAAAATCTCTCCCTACACCACTTTGCCACATACAACTTCGAACCATTTCATGCTAGGTTTGAACTACGCAGACCTAATCTCCACTCTTCAATGGGAGTACGTAGGCAGCCATTCATGGTTCGGTCTTACCCGCCTACCAAAACATAAAAATTTGTCAACGGTACTGGGATCATCCTTCACACCATATATCATTGGCTTAGATCAAAGGGATGGAACTACCTGGCCTCCCCACACCAATGGTTGAACCAATGACCATCTAAGCTATGGTTGAATACTCAAAGAGAAACACCAATCCATAAGAGATGGAACTACCTAGGCTCCCACATACAAAGGAGTACCGACGACCATCTGTGGAACAATCAACCTCAGACAGGAAAGCCACACTCCTCTCCATAACTACATACAAGAATCCAGTCCCAAGACACCAATAGGTAGGGAATACACACAGATCAACAATCCATTCTAAAAGATCCTGAGACATCTCAATGACCATCCATTAAGGGGGAGTTCAGAATACATCAAGATCACAAGCCCTGGAGAAACGAGAAAATATCAAGCAAGTAACAAGGCATAACTAATAGGGAAGTGAAACAAAGTATATTTCTCTACCATATATAATACTATTTGATATATATAATATGTACTATACATGATAAAAATGGCTAAACTAGTTTGTGCAGGAAAATACAAGCCCATCTACAAATCAGTGTATATGTGTGCTATTAAATCCAACATGGCATCCCTCTCCGAAGAAGGGGGTAACTCTGTGAGCTCCTGCCCTATGGTATTAACACGAGCCAAGAGATTCAAAGCCATTTGCATAGTAACACTATGATCATCAAGAAATGTGTTCATCATTGCAATGATATCAGTAGTGTGGGACCTCAATGCAATATTATCTGTGATAGCGGCATCTCGAGCAGATATAGTGCCATCCCTCTCAGTAACAACTGCATCTCTAGATGATATAGCCTCGTCCCGCTCGGCAATAGCGGTATCTCTACGAGCTAAGGCATCATCTTTCTCAGCTAGAGTGACATCTCTCCCAGCAAGAGCTGTCAACATCAAGGCTCTAGCCTAATCTCTCTCATATGTCGCCAGATGAAAACTCTGCTCTAAATACTTTGCCGAATGTAGGGTCACAGTAGCAGTCATACTGGGAGAATCAACAAGAGTTGCTGGAAACCCAGCAAAAAGCTCCTCCTCGGTGGGAAAATCAGTGTCCACCATGGGATCCCCATTGTCAGAATCTATCCCCAGCTCCGTGGATATAACCCTAGTCGATGTGATCTCTGCCTCCATCCATGCAAAATACTCTATGGAACGACCTGGATGGCTAGTAGTGAACTCAGCCTTCTCACGCTGGGCCCAACAGGCATAAACCCTGGATCTATCCTCTGCTAATAAATGTCGAGAAGATAAAAGCTGACCCAATGCCACCTCAAAAGGATGAACATCCTAAAACTTATCGAACTGTGCCATCACAGCCAGCGGGTGATATGTGGTCATGCCCCTCAAACCATCTAGAGGGAGATAATCTATGCCAGATGCATGTGTAATGAAGCTGTAGGGAGAACTAAGCCCTGAACACAGCAAAATGTCAAATAGATCCTCGATCCCTGCCAATAACACCGACCAAGAAGCAGCGTCTGTACACTCCACCAGCTGAAAGGAGTAAAAATCGCTATCTCATGGGAAAAGCAGTACCCATGACGTCGGAATGTGCCAATCAATCTCAGGTGTGACATAAACCACATATACAGCAAGACCGAGCTGCCTGAAAACACCCCTATAGAATGGGTATGGAAATACGTGGCCGACCTCTCTGTCATAATCATCGGGAAAATACTATGTCCCTCCCAAAGAGCCTACACTACCATAACCACGTCGATATCTAAATGATCCATGTATAGTGGCATGTACAAATAAGCCTCTACACACATCAGGAGTACGTCTACTCTAGAAACACGCCACTCATCCTCCGATGTGGTAAAATCCCCGGAGTGCTGCGTATAACTGTCCATATAGCCAAATCTGTCTATCAGAAAATGCATGAACACTACATGGCCGAATGTGATCTCATCCTGAGCTACTCTACGCCTCAAACCAGTGAGGGTCATGAATTGTCAGCTCATATCTCTGATAGCCATCTGAGCGCAAGGCTTGTCCAGAGGCAATTCCGTCAGTCGCTCATACTCCTCTAAAGTAGGGGACAACTCCTGGGTCTCGAACCGGAATACATGCCTGTCCAGTACCCAGTGCTCTAGCATGCCCTTTACAAAACCCACAGGAACCTGGAACATTTGGAAGGTCATGGAGTTTCGCAATAGCTGGTCTACAGTCACCCAATCTGGTGGTGACAAACTATCATACCACGACCTCAAACATGAGGCCACTAATAGCGGCTTACTGTCGAGGAAGACATCTGTGTGGGCCGTATCATAATACCGTCTAGGGTCAATGCTAAATATCTCTAGATATATAATTGCATAACATAATATATGCATGATATAATAATAGATGGCAATATGGTGTAGGGAATGGAAAAAAAAATATATACATTCCTAAATATATCATCATGTAGTACATCATCTCTGTATACAGCTGGAAAATACAAGGAAATGGGGCACAACTGCCCAACAACTAACAGAGGCCTATCAAAACATATAACGAGAATGGGGGCACAACCACCCAATATCTAACAGAGGTCTATGAAAAGATATAACGAGAAAATACATCAGAAGAAGTCGATAGTGTTGATGTCGATAACATCAAACCTATCCACATGATGCAATTCCTCCTGAGTCATTGGATCTTGGCCAAGAGGGATATTAGGCCTATACAATCGAGGATCTGCACCGGCATAATCATACGAGCCACCTGAAGCGCCATTCCCTGAGTTATAAGGATCAAAAGTATCTGCCTCTGAAGGATCTATGCCCAAGTGCCGAATGATAAAATGTGCCCGGTCCAACTGCCTAGTCAAGCTATCAATCTGTATCAAATGAGTGAGCTCTCGGACGCAGGCAATCCAATCCGTTATCATCATGGATCCAGGAACTATTTCCCTCATAAACTGAGTGGTGAGGGTCAAGGCTCCGATGGTACGAGGAGACCAGTAGCGGCAGAATGCCTCCTGAGTAAATAGTCCCTTTGACAAATCAAAGCCGTCAACTCCCATCAACGGGATGTCACTGATAGGCGACTGCGACACATGCCAATAACGCCTGGCAGGAGGACAGATCGGTATACAGATCTCTCCTTTGGTGCTCCTGATAGCATGCTCTCCCAAATAGAGCTCCCTTCCTCCATATGTGAAGAGAGGAATCCAACGGGTGGACATCAAATACTCGACACCAGTTGAGAAACCACCCTCAAAGCCAACTGTCTGATGCTTCCTAGAATAGGGAACCCATGAAATGACATCGGCTATCAATAACTCCAACTATAAGCGGCAAAGGGTGAAACCCTCAACTACAGGAACATTCGCTAACGGGAGTGATGCCATTGTCGTCCCCGTGGATAGGTGTCTAAACCTAACACGCTTATGGGACGCAAACATGGGAGCCTTTTATAGGCCCAAAACTGCCAAAGAAAACATCTGTGGTCAGTCAACATTCTTAATCTGTACATGGAAAATCAAAAGAGAAATACTCACAAGTAGAAACGGGTAAAATCCTAGCCAAGCCTCTGTGTGGCCCTGCGAACGTATGCGCATTCCCCTGAGGAAATAGGCGAAGGTGTAGGAGCCCCAATCATACTCTCTAATATAGTCCACCTCACGTGTGGCGCTGACTAAAGTGAATGACATATGTGGAAGAGTTATCCACTATGAAACAACCCCGGAGGATGACCAGGAACAATCGCTGGAGAATGTGATCCTTGACTCTCACATCATTGGGTATGGGCTAAATTAATGCCCCACTCAAAGCATCTACACTCAAAGGAATAGCGCGGACTGTCCTACCTTTGAGTGCCTCAGCCGGGACTCCAAACAAGGATCTAACGGCAGCCGAGGTAATGTTTGCCACACAAGGCATTGACGCCCCTCCAAACTCCATACCAGTGATAAACCGCCAATCCATTGACATCATCATCACCTCGCAGTCTAGCATATGGAGAGACTGAGTCTGGTGAAACCAGTGCTCCGATAACACCATGAGGTAACCCCAGGGATAACGACGGGAGAGGATGTAAAAGAACACCTCAAAGCCCCAACCATGCACAATCTCTCGATACTCTGGATGAAGAGTCTGATGTAGAGAGTGTATGCTGAACTAGTTCCCTCGAGACTGCGTAAAGCCAGGAATCTACATCACAAATACAAATAAACATTAGAATCCTGGCTCCTCGTCAATAAGAAAAAGGAATATCAAACGCAGCTTTTACCTCATTCGTGTGTAAGTAGATCGAGGGGTGGCTATTTAAATCATCCAGCAACTCTGGATTCATCACAGTTATAGCTAGTAATTCTCTGTGAGGAATATAAGCAGCAGGAGTTGCAGCCGTAATCGGTACATCCTCCTCCTCGTCTTCAACATCCGGTACCTCAACCCGAATAGGCGAATCGCTCCCTCCACCAACCGAAGAGGTTGTCGTGCTGGAAGAGGTCGAGGCACATCAAAAGCTCTTCGCCTCATACCTGATGTGGTCCTGCGGGAACTACTTGGCTATTCTGGATCAATAATATCTAGACAAAAGTCTCCAAATCATCTCAGAAAGGGTGTGGTAATTTCTAACCTGGAGCTTTTTAAATGCATTTTATGTTTATATGCGTGCATGTATTACTTTACCATATGCCTACAGTAGAGTTAAAAATACATGTTCATTCAATGCCTAGACTCTTGGAAAAATTTCGCCAGAGTCTCCTTTATAAAACTGACTATCCACATGCACATAGGCATGACTAGGTGGCCATTCAGTAGCACACCCATCCAAAGTCATGAACATCTTTTATGCATAAAAATGTCAAAGTCATAATCCATAAGGGTAGTTTAATTTCCAGGATTACTTTGTTTTACAACCTTTGCTCATTTGTCCTCAAATAGGATAAGAAATAATAGAAAGAAGGTGCCAATTTGACTGTTTCAAAAGTCAAATTTTTTCACATCATTATGTTTAGCATGGTTAAATACTAACATTTACTATGTTGAATAATTTTTATCAAGTCATATGAGCATGCATATTCACTACTATATGTTTAGAAGCATTTCATGTGATAACTCATTTTCTAAGGGGCAAAAACTGGAAAAGAAGACATACGTACATTACCGGGATAGTGCAGAACACTTGTACAGTGATGGATTTTGCAGAACGTAGCCCGAACTCAGTAGATCTGAAGAAGAACTCTCGGATTCTCTATGTGGTGCAACTTGAAAATGACTTATGAAAGTAATGGTAGCCTCAAATACACCCACGGATGGTCGCAGGTGTATCTGTGGCTGTCGCATGTGTGCCTACGACAATCCTAGGTGGGTCCCACCCCTCCGGCTCGATCCAATTTGAGTTCAAAAGGAGGTCCCACAATCTAAAAAGTCAAATCAGGAAAAAAGACGCTACACGATTAAGCGGAAAAGCCTGAAATCCTAATTTGCAGAGACCAAATTGCGGGTCTACATATCACTCATTGGTATTTACACAAACACAGGGTTCACAACACCGATGATAATAGCTGTTGCAAACTACATTTGGCAATACCTCACAAAGTTCCAATGCCATCAACTTGCGGTTATAATTCCAGTTGCAACCATACATTTTATCAAAAACCTCTCAGTAGTAGAGATTTCATACAACATCAGCCGTTGAAGTAAATTTCAATGAAGGTCAAGCAACCTTGACGTTATTCAGTCGTTGACAAGTAAATCCAGCGAAGCATCGGTGATGGTCCGATGATTTTATCCGTTGAAGTAAATTTCAACGAAGGTTAAACAACCTTGACGTTATTCAGCTGTTGGAAAGTAAATCCAGCGAAGCATCGGTGATGGTCCAATGATGTTAGCCATTGAAGTACATTTCAACGAAGGTCAAGAAACGTTAACGTATTTAGCCGTTGGCAAGTAAATCCAGCGAAGCATCGGAGGTGGTCCGATGATGTCATCTTTGAAGTACATTTCAACGAAGGTCATGCAGCCTTGACATTATCAGCCATTGGCAATTAAACCCAGTGAAGCATCGAAGATGGTCCGATGACATTTAGCCATTGAAGAACATTTCAACGAGGGTCAGGCAACCCTGACGATACCAACTGTTGGCAGTAACTCCAACAAATCACTAGAAAGACTTAGCAATACAAACCAGGGAAAACCATCCTCATTAGGGAGGACCAATAATGGAATCTATTATACAAGTCTTCATCAGACAAGGTAGAATTCCCCACAAGTCTCTCATACATGAGAGGTACATCCTCAGTGGGAAGACTGTACTCGGGATTAAGGACTTTGGTGATAACCCCAATGTTAACATCCAAAAGGTTTCTGTGAACTTTGGAGTAGACATCCTAATAGTTCATCAGGGTCATCAATGATAACTCCAATTCCCAACAGAAGGCATGGGAGCCTACAGTCATCACATCCCATTGGAAAACGGTTCAACAAACTACATTTCATCATACATTTGCATCATGCTACATTACATTACATCATAATTATTTTTCACATTTCAAGTGTCTAGTATCCTTTATCCTATCCATGCCATTACATTACATGAATATGATAAAGAGGGGCATCTGTAGACACTTGAAATTTTTTATTCATGTTACTAACCTTACAGGAGGGCAAAATCGTCTTCCAGAGATTGTTAGGTTTGTAATATTCATGAACACAATCAAATTTCACAAATTAAGCGGAAGCATAGAAAATTAGAGTTTTAAAATTTTATAAACCATATACCCGGATCATCCTTTTATGCGCGATTATTAATTAAACGAAAAGATAAAGAACAAGAATCGTACCCTTGAAGATTCAAGCTTCCTCAGGTACAAGTTCGCCTCCAAATCATTTTCGCGTTCAACTTGAATCCACCGGGTTTGGTTCCTTCCTTTGATCAACATTAGCCACCCAAGTATTTGGCCTTTAGAGGTGATCATGGGTATTTGGCAAAACCCTAGTTTTTCTATCTCTCATAGAAAAAGAGCGTACTCTCCAACAATTGGAATCAAGTCTAATGATATCTAATATAAGACTCCTCTTATAAAGATATCAGTTAACCCTTCTAATCTAATTAGAAAATAGGGTATTATTTAATTAATCAAATTCCTTTAATTAATTAAGCTCCTTAATCTTATTAGGGATAATTAATTAAATTCTTTTAATTAATTTGCCTCCTAATCTTATTAGGAACAAATGAGAGTATTTTTATTAATTAATTTTCAAACTCCTTTAAGAATTAAATAATAGTAATAGTAATAATAATAATAATAAGACTCCTCTTATTAATTTATATTTAATAGTTTCAAAATATTAAATAATAAATTTTAAACTATTTAATTTATTCTATCACCATAGATTAAATTAAATATACTTAATTTATTATTACGATTATGCCATTAACTTCTTAAATAATTATTCTTCCTTTTATGTTGTGACCCTTTAGGTTTTCCATATTAAACCGGTTGTGAATAAATCAATTAGAACAATTCTAATCTTATTTAAATAAATAAATTAAACTATTAATTTATTTAAATAAATAATATTTATTCTACAATAGGGATAAGCCTTCCTATCGATTAACGACTTTCCAGATAATATAAATTTTAACATTAATTATAAAAGAACCTTTGAGTAAATACTTACCGTATAATTCAATCCTTCCACCATACAATGTCCCAAATAAATATAAGACATGGAATTACTGTCAAGTCTTATTTTATTTAATTATATGTATTTCCACTCTTAAATGCACAACTCCAAATAGTCCAAATTAGAAACTCCTTTCTAATTTCATTATGTCTTGGCCAATGACTACTGGGTTGTCATTTATCGAATCACATAGGACATTTCTCTTCTTTTACTAGAAGTGGTAGATTCTTTATTGATAATATATTATCTCCATATATAACTTATTATACCCTAGCATACCCTTTGATATACCCTAAGGGTCTTAAGGAGTAAGTCAAAGTATAACTCATCATACACAAGATACTATGATGATCTCAAGTCCAAGGATTACTTGTACTAATACCACTACAGGAATTCCTATTGACAGGCAAGTAAAACTCCATTAGGTATTCCTTAGGGAGCCACGTTCAGTGAACTTATTCTCTAATAAGCACCTACATACTTGCTTTAGTGTCTCCACACATATGGTCATGAGATCAATCATCCTCATCAAATGAACAAGCAACGTATATACGAATCTGTTTGGATTCACTAATCCCCAATTTAGTAATACAATGATTGAGAACTATTTTAGTTTTAAGCTTTCTAAGAATTTAGATATCAGTAGAATGATCATCATCATTATTCTAAAAGCATTGCTTAAAACTATGGGTTTATCACTTATTATAAAATAACATCATGTAGATAATTAAATGCCTTTAATAAATTAATACTTTTTATTAATAAATGAATAAGATTGTTACAAAGTATATGTTTTACCATCAAACATGATTGGCTTGTGTGCATACTACTTTCAGAGATAACTCTAGAAGTCAAATCAGCTCAATCTTAGAGATAACCCCGGGATACTCACAGTTTTCCATCTCGGAGACAACTCGAGATACTCAGTTCCAGTCTAGGAGATAACCCTGGGAGATTCAGTCCAAACCTCGGAGATAACCCTGAGGGATGCAATTCCAGTCCTGATATAATCCCGGAAAAGTCCGTTCCAAACCCTAGAAAGTCAGTTTCAAACATGGAGATAACCCCGAGGCACTCAATTCCAAACCCGGAGATAACCCTAGGAGATCAGGCACACCTCAGAGACAACCCTGAGGACATTCAGTACTCACAGTAGCCCAATCTAAGGGATAACCTTGAGCAACGACTGCTAAATTAGCCCAGAGCCAGAGATAACCTTGGTGAGGGGAAAAATTGTCATTTTTCCACCTCGATGCTACATTTGAGCCATTACAACAATAATTTAACCAACATTTTACACAGAAGTGTCCTACAAGAACCATAGCTCAAAATCCTGAGTGTCTACTACACAAGACAACACACCGAATATAATTTAAAGACTTAAAGATCTGGTTATGGATCCATTTTCCCGACTTCATACAACCTCTTATCCCATGTCATTGTGTTGCTCTCGACAACAACATCCTGGAAAGGTGTCACACGCCTCAATCAGATGCTCGAATTGAAAGTTATGAAGGTTTAAGTACACAACGCGTTGCATGCATGTACATACTTCGAGACAGCAGGGTCCACAGAGCCCGGTGCAACCTAGGTAGCCGTATGTGGACTTGTGGCTGCCGCAAGTAGACCTGCGGTTCCCCCCTCTATAAATAGAGAGCTTGGGGTGGCCATTTTGAAAGAAAAAAAAGGTTAGGCAGCCCTATCCATTTCACTCCATACACACTTTTAAAGAGAAAAATGCGAGGAAGCCCTGCCCATTTTACTCTATGTACACTTTAAACTGAGTGCTTTCTCTTTTCAAACACTTGTGAGCTCGTGTTTTGATACATATAACTAGTGGAAACCGAGTATTCATTCATGTTGGAAGAGTGCATATTATGATTTGATGTTTAAAGTAAATGCTTATGATTATATGTAAAGTCCTTCTATGAATGTATGTACAAGGACTTAGTGATAGATCAAATTGTTAGGTTGATCTATGCTTTTAATGTTTATCATTCTGTAAATGAATGTATAGATAAAGAGATCAAAGATGTTAGGATGATCTATAAAATATATTAGATAGGCTTCAATAAAATCTCAGTCTATTGAGCTGATCAAGAACTTGCAGAAGCCAAGGCAGAATCGTAGAGTATCGAGGATCGTAGTATGACTGTCTTGAAAGGCCTCTCTAGAGATCGTAGTGTGGTCCAGACGTTTGCCAAAGCTAACTCAAAGATCGTAGTGTGGTCCAAAGATTTGCAGAAGCCAACTCAGAGATCGTAGTGTGGTCCAGATGTTTGCCAAAGCCAACTCAGAGATCGCAGCGTGCTCTCAAAAATGTAGAGTCTGCAAGACAAGAAAGTGAAGATCGTAGTTTGCTAGCCCTTAAGAGAAATGGTAGTGTTCTCTTTTAGTTGCATTCAACACCAAGGTGGCAAAACACCACGATAAGAATCATAGAGTATCATCTGGCTGTGTCAGAAGTTGTGGGCCTTGATCATTTGCTCAAAGATAAAATCTTAACAAATATGGAATGGGTTACAGATGTTGAAGTAATCACCAGTCCCAATGGCATGAAAATATCCTTAGTATGCAACAAAAAGACGTATTGAAGAAGCTAATGAAAGGACCATGGGACAGAGGAAAACTCCTTTTTAGGTGTTTGGTGAGAAAGCAGTCTGCTATGTCAGTGGGCCAAAATGCATTTCAGAAGATATTCAGAAAAGTCTCCATCAAAGTTCAGAAACATCAAATGCATTAAATGCTTCAACGGATGGATTCAACGGGCAGATTTCAAAGATCATATATATGCAAGACATCTGTAGATGATAGTGGTAAGCAAGCAATTAAATAAAAAGAAAGAATACTCAAGGCTCAACTCTATGATCAGATAAAAAGAGAAAGCTTGCACAGTTACTTAGTTCTTTCTAACAAGACTTTAACGACAACTGAGTAGCACCAACCAAGAACACAACAACTACCAGTCAACTGAAGTAAGAGTTCCAAGTCTAAAGGACTTGAAGAGTTCTAAGTGATCTGTGAAGAGCCAAGTCTGTTGGACTTGAAGAGTTCAAGAGTGAACTAAGAAGTTCCTAGTCTGTTGGTCTAGAAGGAATCTGTGAGATTCAGAAAGTGTAAAAAATATCCTTAGTGGATTTCCTACTCGAGAAGTAGAAGAGTGGACTATGAGCTTTAAGTGCTCTAAACCACTTAAAACTGATGTATCTATTGTATTCTTGCTATAACTGCTATAACTGTATTAATCGTCTCACTCTTATTAACTCACTATATCTAAAAGGGAGATCAAACAAACATTAATTCCGCTGTGTTTAAATCATTATCAAAATTAACAAAGTAAAATGAAAAGATTTTTAAATATCTAATCAACCCCCCCCCCCTCTTCTAGATAACTATTGTGCCTCCGGGAAATAATAATTAGTATATCAGATTAGGTTCTATTCTATAGCCTACAAAGCTTAAGTAGATCCAATGGCACACTTACCAAGCGAATCAAAGACTGGAGGAGGCAGCAAGGCACCTATGTGCAACAAAGACAAGTTCTCCAACTGGAAAGTTCGGATGCAAGCATACATGGATTCAATAGAGGAAGATCTATTTGAAACTATTTAGAATGGGCCCTACGTTCCTACAAAGCTTGCACCAACTACAGAAGATCCAAATAGAATACAGATCAAGGTCAAAGTAGAATAGACAGAAAACGAGAAGAGAGCTATTCAACTCGATAAAAAGGCCAAGAACATCTTATTCCAATCCCTAGAAGATGATCTGTTCGAAAATGTGGTCAACAACAAAACAACAAAAGAGGTTTGGGAAGCATTGCTCATCATGCATGAAGGAACAAAAAAAGTTAGAGACAACAAACAATCCCTCTTGACTCAGTAATATGAGATGTTTGGACACGTTTAAGGAGAAAACGTCACTGCCACCTACGAGAGATTTAATGTTCTGCTCAACTCTCTACGACCCTATGGAAAGATCTATCCAAACAAAGATCTAATCATAAAGTTCATGAGAGCCTTACCAAGCAAGTGGGATACCAAAACCACTGCCATTAGAGAGTCAAAGAATTTACATGAAATGACTGTTCAATAATTATATGGAAACCTTCTTACATACGAACTGGAGCTGACTCAACGAGTAGAAACTCTATCTGAAGGAAGAAAAAAGGATAAAGATGTAGCTCTCAAAGCAACTAAAAACACCTCCAAAGTCAACACTGAAGTTGACTCTGACTATAATGAAGATGATGATGAGGACTTTGAAATGCTGGTGAAGAGAATAAGAAGGTTCATGCATCAAGGCAAAACTAGCAAGCCAAAGAAAGTTAGCAACTACAGCAGCCAGGAAAAAATGAATGATCTATGCTACAATTACAAGAAACCTGGCCACTTCATTGCTAACTGCAACAAACCTCACAGAGAAGAACTAAAGAAGAAATCACATTCAAAGAAGGAATACAAAGGCAACAAAAGGCCTTAAAAGAAAGACAAAGGCCTTGTAGCTGGAGGATCATGGAGTGACTCAGACAATGACTCAACTCCGGAATCTGGAGACGATGAAGATCCTCAAATGGCAAATCTTTGCCTGATGGCCAAGAACGCAAAGGAAAAACATAAGTCCAACATACATGAAGTAAGTATAGATGAGGTATTTGACTTCAACTCTCCTAATGTAGACATTGATGACTTAAGAACCGCACTGCATGACATAACATCTGATCTACATCAATACATGAAATGGTTTAGAGTTCTGACTAAGGATTATTCACTTCTTAAAAATGAGAAAGAAAAAGTTCAAGAAGAACTGGAAACAGCCCTTCTAAGTACTGATTCTCTCTCCAAGTTTGAAGTTGAGAATAAGCTCTTAAAATAGACCAATGAGCTCAATGAAAAAAGAGAGTCAAGTCTAACCTCTAAAATTGAGAAACTAAAAAAGACAATCTCTACATGGAATAAATCCTCTTCATCCATGGACTCCCTAATCTCTAGCCAGAGAAGTATCTCTGACAGAATAGGTTTGGTCTTTGGGGAATCTGCCTCAAAGCCATGTGTGGTAAAAGTAAAGGAAACTAGCACTAGTAATGCTTCAAGTTTTAGTAGAGGTATTATATTTGTGAAATCCTCACAGAAGGATGAGCCAGTCAAACTCTGCTCTACTGATTACATCCATATTCCAAGAAGTAAGGGATCCCATGCTGGCCTGGGTTTTAGAAAAGAGAAGAGTAACCTAGTCACTACTCACCAACCTCGAAGGATCGTAGAGTCAAGTAAGAACAACTCTACGAACCAACTGGGAAGGTACAGTAGAGGTAAGGTACACTCCTCATAAATCATGAAACATAAGGACACATGGAAGAAGGAAAATCAGCTTAATAGAATAATGACTAAAGATCCATAAAAGTCCAAATGGAGGAAGCATTCTCACACACACATAAACATGCATCATATTAGATGTTTTGTGTGCTATTGGCCACAAGGCTGCAAAGTGCCATTTTAATTCCATGCATATGAGACCCAAAATCAAGCAGATTTAGGTCTCCAAGGGTACTAACAAAGCAGGACCCATGCAAGTATGGGTGCCAAAATGAAGGTTTAATGTTACCATAGGAAAAGAGCTCCATGATCACAACCTGGTATCTGGACAGTGGATGCTCAAGGCACATGACTGGGAACAAAGCCCTTCTGTCTAACTACATAGAGAAAGAGGGTCCCTCAGTCATCTTTGGAGACAATGGCTCTGGCAAGACAAGAGGATATGACTCAGCTAGAAATGGTGCAGTATCCTTCAGTAAAGTGGCCTATGTGGAAGGACTACAACACAATATTCTAAGCATTAGCCAACTCTGCGATAAGGGTAATCAAGTAACATTCCTCAACAATCAATGTCAAGTCCGAGACCTGAAGACATCTACTATAAAGTTAACTAGAACAAGAGAAGGAAATGTCTACACAGTAAATCTTGGTCAACTAAGCTCAGATGAAACAATATGCTTTCTGGCTAAAGCATCTGAAGAAATGAGCTGGTTATAGCATCGAAGACTATCTCATCTCAACTTCAAGAGCATATCCAAACTAGCCTTAAAAGATCTAGTTACAGTCTTACCTAAGTTTAGCATTGTTAAAGAAAGGCCGTGCAATGCCTGTCAGCTTGGAAAGCAGACCAGAAGCTCACTAAAAAGCAAAACTGCCAACTCAATTGACAAGCCCCTGCAGTTGCTCCACATTGATATATTTAGGCCAATTCCAACAACGAGCCTTGGAGGAAAGAGATACTCACTCGTCATAGTTGACGATTATACCAGATTTCCATGGGTATTCTTTGTAACCTCAAAGGATGAAACAAGCTCCAAACTGATCATGATGTTCAGACTAGTGATGAACGAGAAAGGGAAGAGAATTAAGGCCATAAGGAGTGATCATGGCAGAGAATTTGACTTCTCAGAAATGGACCAATTCTGCACAAACAATGGCATTAGTCATAACTTCTTAGCTCCACGAACTCCTCAACAAAATGGAGTAGCTGAAAGAAAGAACATGATGTTAATAGAGGCTGGAAGAACTCTACTAGCAGCGTGACCCATCCGCTGAATACTTTTGGGCGAAAGTCATCCAACTTGCATGTTACACTCAGAACAGATCACTAATACACTCTATGATTAAGAAGACCCCCTATGAACTATGGAAAGGAAGAAAGCCAAGTGTCAGCTACTTTCATGTATTCTTCTGTGCATGATACATTCTTAATAATGGAAAGTAGTATTTGACAAAGTTTTAGCCTAAGTCAGACGAAGGAATCTTTCTTGGATATGCCACAGATAGTAAAGCCTATAGAGTGTTCAACAAGAAGACACTATGTGTTGAAGTCTCGATTCACATCATCTTTGATGAGACAGACTTAGACAAAACAGTGCTGCAAGACACTACGACCGACAGTTCAGACACTACAAACAAGGTCGTCGAGCTCAACACTACAGTCGTAGTTCCAGATAGTGAAATCATTGAGCAAGGAAATGAGATCGTAGAGATTCCTATGCAAGACAACAAACGTCCACACCAAGACACAAATAGCTTTGCCCCGTGGCATGTATTCTCGCTAAAACAGGAGACCCCTACCAAATGGGGTGTTAAACTTGAGGAGGCCGCCCGTGGGGTGCCTTCTGCTAAATGACTATTTTGGCTCATAATTTCTTCCTGTATTGTCATTGAATCTATATTTCCCCATCCTACAGGACATAAAACATAAGCATTGGTGGATTATTGATAAAATAGATTGTTACGGAGAGATTAACAAGACTTTTGTTATATAACACTACCTAATAATTTAATAAAAACTATATGCTAATAATTATGAATGAAAATGCAAAAAATAAATGAAAGATTAGGTTACTTCTCAATTAGCGCTTGATTTTAAGTCATTCAACCTGACTACTTCCTGTTTATGGTACATCGAATAATGTGATGGCGATGACATCGGTGTTGGACTCGCCCCCCCAATAATGCTTTAATCGTTGACCATTGACTTTGAAAGTTTCTAACGGATTCCGACTGTAAAGTTCAATAGCGCCATGAGAGAACACCCGATTTATAGTGAATGGTCCCGACCATCTTGACTTGAGCTTTCTTAGGAACAATCTCAGCCGTGAGTTGAACAAAAGGACTGATTGCCCCGGCTCGAATGTTCGGTGCATAATTTTCTGGTCGTGCCATCTCTTAACCTTTTCCTTGTGTAACTTGGAGTTCTCGTAGGCTTGAAGGCGAAATTCGTCGAGCTCATTTATTTGAAGTAATATTTTTTCCCCTACAGCTGCTTGATCAAAATTGAGTTTCTGAACTGCCCAATAAGCCTTATGTTGTAGCTTGACTGGTAAGTGACAAGCCTTTTCGTTCAATAGTTGATATGGTGACATCCCGATCGGTGTCTTGTACACAGTCCGATATGCCCATAATACATTATCCAACCGAAGCAACCAATCCTTACGGTTCGGATTCACCACTTTCTCTAGTATTTTCTTGACTTCCCTGTTCGACACCTCAGCCTGCCCACTGGTTTGGGGGTGATAAGCCGTTGCTACCTTGTGGTTGACCCGATACCTTGCCAATAGAGCTGTAAATGATTTGTTGCAAAAGTGACTACCTTCGTCACTTATAATTGTTCTTGGCATGCCAAACCTCGTGAAAATATTTTTCTGTGGAAATTTAAGGACAACTTTAACATTGTTTGATGATAGTGCTGCAGCTTCAACCCACTTTGATACGTAATCCACTGTGAGTAGAATATACTGATTGTTAAGAGATGAAGGGAATGGCCCCATGAAATCGATGCCCCATACATAAAAAATTTCCACTTCAAGAATTGTTTGTAGAGGTATCTCATTCCGTTTAAAAATGTTGCCCACCCTTTGACATCTATCACATGTTTTGACGAAATGTGCTTCAACGGTGAACATCATCGGACCACCTCCGACGCGTCGCCAGATTTAATTGCCAACGGCTAATAATGTCATGGCTACTTGACCTTCGTTGAAATTTGCTTCAACAGTTGAGATCATCGGATCACCTTCGATGCTTCGCTGGATTTACTTTCCAAAGACTAATAACGTAAGGGCTGCATGAGCTTCGTTGAAATGTTCTTCAATAGTGCACATCATTGGACCACCTCCGATGCTTTGCTGGATTTACTTACCAACGACTGATAATGTCATGGCTGCTTGACCTTCATTGAAATGTTCTTCAATGGTGAACATATATGCAATCCCGCTAGGGAGAGATTTTTGACAAAACGTATGGTTGCGATTAGAGTTACAACCAGAAGTTGATGGCATTGGACCTTTGTGAGGTATTGCCAAAGGTAGCTTCTAACAATTGTGATCATTGGCTTTGTGAACCTTGTGTTTGGGCGAATATCAACGATTGATATGTAGACCCGTAGTTTGGTCTCTGAAAATCGGGATTTCAGGTTTTTTCGCTTAATCGCGTAGTGTCTTTTTTTCCTAATTTGACTTTTTAGCTTATGGGACCTCCTTTGCAACTCAAATTTTATCGAGCTGGAGGGGGTGGGGACCACCCAAGATAGCCATAAGTAGACCCGCGACCATCCATGAGTTCTATTTCAAGGTCTTTCCCTTTCATAAGTTATTTTCACTTGATGCCACATAGAGAATTTGAGAGTTCTTCTTCAGATCTACGGAGTTCGGGTTGTTTTCTACGATATCTATCATCGTACAAGTGTTCTGCACTCTCCTGGTAACGTATGCATGTCTTCTTTTTAAGTTCTTTCCATTGGAAAGTGACTTAGCATATGAAATGCTTTTAACACATAGTAGTGATTATGCATGCTAATATGACTTGATAAAATTTATTTAACACAGTAAATGTTGGTATTTAAGTATGGTGAACTTATTGATGTGAAAAAAATTGACTTTTGAAACAGTCAATTTGGCACCTGAAGGCATGTAGTGTCCATGCATTTTCTGATTGACAGATTTAGCTTATTGGAAGAATAGATGTACTCTTGATGTGTATGGTGGCTTATATGTACATGCCACTATACATGGACCACTTGGACATCAGCGTGGTTATGGTAGTTTGTGCTTTCCGAGAGGGACACACCATCTTACCGACGATTATGGCAAAGACTATGAGGTCGGCCACTTATTACCACACCCATCCTGTAGGGGTTTTTTAAAGGTAGTTTAATCTTGTTATACATGTGGTTTATGACAAACTTGAGACCGATTGACACTTTCTGATGCCATCGGTATTGTTTTTCCAATGAGATAGCCATGTCTTACTCCTTCCAGCCGGAAGAGTGTACATATGCAACTTCTTTGTCAGTTTTCTTGTCAGGGGTCGAGGATCCATTTGATATTCTGTCATGTTCAGGGCTCAGCTCTCCCTACAACTTTATCACTTATGTCGCTGGCATGGATTATCTTCCTCTGGCTGGTTTGAGGGGTGTGACCACTTATCATCCACTGGTTGTGATGGAACAATTTAACCAGTTTTAGGATGTGCATCCCTTTGACGAGGCATTGGGTCAGTGTTTATCATCTTGGCTTCTATCAGCAGAGGATTTGTCCAGGATTTATCCCTGTTGGACTCAGCGTGAGAGGGATAATTTTTCTACTAGCCATCCAGGTTGGTCTATAGAGTATTCTGCATGGTTAAAGGCAGAGATTGCATCGGCTAAGGTTGTATCCTCAGAGCTGGGGATCGATTCTGATAGTTGGGAGCCTATGGAGGATTCTGAGTCTCCCACTGAGGATGAGCTGCTTGCTAGGTTGACAGAAGCTCTAATTGATTCTCTCAGTATTTCTGCTACTGTGACTCCACATTCTGCAGAGTATTTTGAGCAGAGTTTGCATCTGATGACATTTGAGAGGGATCAGGCTAGAGCCTTGATTTTGAAAGCACTTTCTGGTAGAGATGCCACTCTAGTTAAGAGAGATGATGCTCTAGCTCATAGAGATGCCGCTGTTGTTGAGTGGGACGAGGCTCGATCATCTAGGGATGCAATTATTATTCAGCGGGATGGTGCTCTAGCTACCTGGGATGCTCTTATTACAAATAGTACTGCATTGAGGTCTCATACTGCTAAAATTATTGTAGAGATGAACACATTCATTAACGAGCATAGTGTCACCATGCAGATGACTGTAGATCTCTTGGCTCGTGTAGATACCCTTGGACAGGATATTATAGAGTTACCTTCATCTTCTAAGAGGGATGTCATGTTTGACTTGGTGGCTTGCTTATCCAATGGTTTTTAGATTAGCTTTGATTTTCCTGTATAGACTAAGTTAGCCATTTTTATTATGTACAAGACACATTGAATATATGTTTTTATTATGTACAAGACACATTGAATATAAGGCAATGAAATATGTTTTGGTTCACTTCCCTTTTAGTTCTGCCTTGTTACTTGTTTGGTAGTTGTTTGTTCTCCATGGCTTATGATCTTGATGTATTCTGAACTCCTCCTTGATTAATGGACATTGAGATATCTCAGGATCTTTTAGAATGGATCGTTGATCTTGGTATTCCCATACCCTTTAATGTCTTAGGACTAGGTTTTGTATATGATTATGGAGAGGATTGTGGGTTTCCTCTCTGAGGTTGACTGCCCCACAGATGGTCGCCGACACTCCTATAAATTGGGGAGCCCAGGTAGTTCCATCTCTTATGGATTGGTGTTTCTCTTCAAGGACTCAACCCTAACTTAGATGATCACTGATTCTCCTATGTGTATGGAGAGATCAGGTGATTCCATCCCTTTATTCTAAACCAATGAGGTGTGGTTTAACCGCCCCACAGAAGGTCATTGATACTCCTTTGTATTGGGGAGATCAGGTAGTTCCACCTACATGGTTTGGTTTGAAAGTGGAAAGATGATCCTAGTACCATTAACAAGGTTTTGTGTTTTTGGTAGGGGTGAGACTGCACCGTGAATGGCTGCCTACGTACTCCCATTAATAAGGGGAGTTCAGGTCTGCGTAGTTCCAATCTAGCGTGAAAAGGTTGAAAGTTGTAGGTGGTAAAGAAGGTGTAGAGAGGTTTTTTTTTTGTTTTTTTATAGTTAGACTGGACAATAAAAATGGTTGCCTACGTACTCCTGTGTATTGGGGAGATCAGGTCTGCATAGGTCACCCCTGATGGGACAGACTGAAGTTGTGAAGAAGTGTTTTATCCCTAGTGGGACAAACTGAAGTTGTGAAATGTTTATCCCTAGAGGGAAAACTTAAGTTATGAAAGGTTTATCCATAGCGAGACAAGATGAAGTTGTAAAATGTTCATCCCTAGTGGGACAAACTGAAGTTGTGAAATGTTTATCCCTAGTGGGACAAATTGAAGTTGTGAAAGGTTGTATGAGAAAGGTTTTGAAAACCTGAACTGAATGATGGAAATGATGATCCAGAACCAGGATGCTGGTTTACAGGTAACTTTAGATATAGTACCATTTCACGGTGTCCGAGTTGAGGAAATTCTTCGCCATCCATCTCTTGTAATCTGAGGGCTCCTCCTGTCAATACCTTCTTGACAACAAATGGGCCTTCCCAGTTTGGGGCAAATTTTCCTTTAGATTGATCTTGGTTGTCAAGAACCTTTTTCAAGACCAAGTCATGTTCTTTGAACTGCTGTAGCCGGACAATCTTGTTATAGGATCGAGTGATCCTCTGTTGGTATAACTGACCATGGAAGATTGTTACAACCTGCCTTTCATCTATTAGAGACAATTGGTGGTACCGATCTTGTAACCATTGGTCTTCATCCAGCGAAGTGTCTATCAACACTCTTAGAGATTCCATTTCCACCTCTACGGGGAGCACTACTTGTCATAGGTTAATGAGTACGGGGTTACCCCAGTGGAAGTGTGCATTGACGTTCTGCGGGCTAATAGAGTCAGAGGCAACAATTCAAGCCATCCTTTGTGATTGATGGACATCTTTTTCATAATCTTTTTGATATTCTTATTAGTCGCTTTAATAACATAATTCATCTTTGGACGATAGATGACGGAGGTGAGATGTTTGATGTGGAATTTATTGCATAACTCCTCCATCATTTGGTTGTTGAGGTTTTTGGCATTGTCTGATACAATAACCTCTGGTTGTCTGTAACGACAAATGACATTGTTTCTGATGAAACTAATGATCACTTCTTTAGTAACCTGGGGGATGAGGCTGCTTCTACCCACTTAGTGAAGTAGTCGATCATGGTGAAGAGAAATCGATGACCATTACTGGCTTTGGGCTAGATGGGCCCAATCACATCCATTCCCCATATTGAGAAGAGCCAGAGTGAACTCATATTGTAGAGCTCCCTTGGAGGGGCGTGGATAGTATTCCCATGAATTAGGCATTGGTAATACCTCTTGACGTGATCATTACAGTCAGCTTTGAGAGAGACACATAAATGCCCTATTCTTAGGATTTTCTTGACAAGTAGAGGGTCGCTCATGTGTGGTCCATATACTCCACCATGGATTTCATCCATGAGCCTCTAAGCTTGGTCTTTGTCTAGGCATCTGAAAAGGCCTAGTCCTACATCTCTTTTGTAGAGTGCATCTCCGCTCAGATAGAAATTCATAGCCATCCGATGGATATGTTTTCTTTTAGTTGGACTTGCCTTAGTGGGTATAGATCCATCTCACAGATATTCCTTGATATCCTAATAGGGAGAAGGTTCAAAAATGCCCCTGACTTTTACCGCGATGTCTACCGAGCACCCTATACTTTTTTTTTGTCCAAAAGTATCCTTAACGTTACACTTTTTGGGTCACCCGTGCCCCTGCTGTTAACAGAAGACAAACAGGGTTAAAATTGGCTGACGTGGCAAGGGCATGGATGCTTAAATATAAAAGATATTCTAAATAAAACAATATATATCATTTAAACAAAACAAAAATACTAAAATTCAAAATAAAAAAAGCATAACATATTTACATCATTTAATCAAAACACTAAAATTCAAATTATTTTGTTAACTAATCAAAACAACTAATTAAATAAAATAAGTTGTATAATATATTTACATCATTTAATCAAAATACTAAAATTCAAAACATAACATATTTACATCAAATACTAATTAAAAAATACTAAAATTCTAATAAAAAAAAGTACTAAAATACTAAAATTCAAATTATGTTGTTAATTAATCAAAACAACAAAAATTCAAATTACATCATTAAAATACTAAAATCATAACATTAATTATTTTGTAATATTTTGAATATTAAAATCATAGCATTAATATTTTGTACGACAATTCTGTCAACATTAATTAAAATAGTATTTCAAAATAGTATTTTAGTAATAACATTAATATCATAAAATACTATTTTAATATTAATGAAATATTACAAAATTACTATTATGCTATGATTAATATAAGAAAATCTTGTTTTAATTAACGTAACTAATATCATAAAATACTATTTTAATTAACATAACTAAAAATATATAAAAGCGTTAACATTGATATATTTTGAATATTAAAAAAATTTACTAAAAAAATAACGTTATTTTAGTAATAACGTTATTTTAGTAATATTTTGAATATTATATATAATCTAAAATAACGTTATTTTAGTAATAACATATATTACAAAATATTACATTAATATTATAAAATATTAATATTACATTGTTGTTTAGTAATATTCAAAATATTCAACGTTATTACTAAAATAACGTTATTACTAAAATATTTTTTAATATTCACAATATATTAACGTTAATATTCAAAGTATTTTAGTAATATACAAATTATTCAAAATATTAACGTTATTTTGAATATACAAAATATTCAAAATATTCTAAATATTACAAAATAATTAATGTTATGATTTTAGTATTTTAATGATATAATTTGAATTTTTGTTGTTTTGATTAATTAACAACATAATTTGAATTTTAGAATTTTTAGTATTTTTTAATTTAATTTTTTTCTAATATTTTAGTATGTTTTTTAATTAGAATTTTAGTATTTTTTAATTAGTATTTTATATAAATATGTTATGTTTTGAATTTTAGTATTTTGATTAAATGATGTAAATATGTTATACAACTTATTTTATTTAATTAGTTATTTTGATTAGTTAAAAAAATAATTCGAATTTTAGTATTGTGATCAAATGATGTAAATATGTTATGCTTTTTTTATTTTTTATTTTAGTATTTTTTGTTTTGATTAAATGATATATATTATTTTATTTATAATATATTTTATATTTAAGCCTCCATTCCCCTGCCACGTCAGCCAATTTTAACTCCATTTGTCTTCTGTTAATGGCAGGGGCACGGGTGACCCATAAAGTGTAACGTTAAAAGTACTTTTGGAAAAAAAGTATAGGGTGCTCGGTAGACATCGCGGTAAAAGTCAGGGACATTTTTGAACATTCTCCCTATCCTAATACCATGTGTGTTGGATGGGAGGCAGTTCATCCGATACTTCTCCAATGTAGTTCCCATAGACTGGTGCCTTTTACCGGGCAAATTTGATATTTGGCATGTCTTCCTTGTCAAATATGTTGATCAAGGAGGTCAACGTTGCTAATGCATCCGCAAAGTCATTCCTATTCCTAGGAATGTGGAGGAAGGATATTTCTTCAAACTCTGAAGCCATCTGGATAACTTGCCGATGGTAAGGCAGCAAATGTAATTCTTTGGTGTGATAGACCCTAGTAGTTTGTCTGATTACCAGCTTGGAATCTCCAAAGATAGTTAACCTTTTGACGTCCATGGATTGGGCTAGTTTCAACCCCATGATGCAGCCTTCATACTCAATTATGTTGTTGGTGTTGACAAACTGCAATTTGATGGCAACGAGATACTGCTCTCCCGAAATGGATACTAGAACTGCTCCAGCTCTAGAGCCTTCCATGTTTATAGCTCCATCAAAATACATCCTCCATAGTTGGTGTGAATTGTCCTGATGGTGTTGCTGAATTGTCATTATCCCTTTATTAAGGAAGTAGGTTTCCAAAGGTTTGAAATCTCCTGAAGGTGCGGGGCCAGTTGATCTACAATTTCTTGACCTTTGATAGACTTTTAAGTCACGTAGATGATGTTAAATTACTGTAGGATCAATTGCCATTTGGATAGTCGACATTTAAACATGGGTTTGCTGAACACATACTAAAAGGGATCCATGCGGGATACGAAAAGGGTTGTGTTACCATGGAGATAATACTGTAATCTCATGGAAGCCCATACTAAAGCACAATAAGTTTTCTCAGTAAGAGTGTACTTGTGTTCACTGATGCTGAATCTTTTGCTGAGGTAATAGATAGCTCTTTATTGGCCTTTATCATCTTTCTGTCTCAGCATGTAGCCCATGGCATTGTCATTGATTGACAGGTACATAATTAGGGGAACTCCATCCTTGGGAGGTACCAAAACAGGAGCTTTGATTAGCTACTATTTTATGGAAAGGAAGGCTTTTTGACACTCTTCGTTCAATTTCTTGGAGAAGTTTTTCCTTAACAACTTGAAGATGGTTTCACATGTTGCTGTGAGTTGGGAGATGAATCGACTGATGAAATTGATTCTTCTCGAAAATCCCTGTATTTCCCGCTCTATCTTGGGTATGGGCATTTCCACGATGGCCTTGATTTTTCTGGGATCCATCTCAATGCCTTTGTGGCTTACTAGGAATCCTAGCAATTTGCCTGATTTGACGCCAAAGGCGCATTTGGCCAGATTCAACTTCAAGATATATTTACGCAACCGGTTGAAGAGCTTTTTGAGATGATCTAGGTGGTCTTCCTCTATTCGAGACTTAACAATGATGTGATCCACATAGATTTCCATCTCTTTATGCATTAAATCATGGAAAAAAGCCATCATGGCTCGCTGATAGGTAGCTTCAGCATTGATGAGGCCGAATGACAATCGTCTATAGGAAAAGATTCCCCAAAGAGTGATGAATGCAATTTTCTCACGATCCTCTTCAGCGACCATGATTTGATGGTACTCAGCAAAGCAGTCAGCAAAGGAGTACATATCATACTAAGCTGTATTGTTAATGAGTATATGGATGAATGGTACGGGAAAGCTATCATTGAGACAAGCTTTGTTCAAATCCATGTAATCCACGCAAATTCGTACCTTCCCTCTGGGTTTAGGCAATGGGACTATGTTAGATAGCCACTCTTGGTATGTTGATACTATGATGATACCGGCTTGAAATTGTTTCACAATTTCTTCTTAGACTTTTAAACTCCACTAAAGTTTTAATCGCCTGAGTTTCTACCTGACTGGCTTGAATTCCTCTTTGATGGGAAGGCGATAAATGACGATGTCAGTTGACAAACTGGCCATGTCTTCATGAGACCATGCAAATACATCCTAGAATTGGGTCAATAAAGTAACCATATCATTCCTTTTGTTTGGAGTAAGGTTCGTACCAATTTGGATTTATTTGGGGTTTTTTGAGGTTCCGAGGTTAAAAGAGGTGGTGTGATCAAGATTTGGCTTGGGTTTGTCTTCGACCCATTCTTTGATCTCCCGAGGTATCTCAGAGTTCTCTTGATCAATCTCCACCAAATCAAAATCTAACTTTACATCAAACTTGCAGTCCTTGTGAAGAATAGGCACCTTATAAACATGTTTAGGCATATCTAACTTTAGAGTCCTGAAATAAAATGCTTTCACTTAATATATGAAACTGTTTAATCATACAAAGTGTTAGCATGAAATGATAAAAACAACTTCTAATACTATGCAACAAAAGTAAGTTGTTATTGCTATCTACAGGGCAGAGGGAGTTTCTGGCCTTTTTACCCTTTTCGACAAATACAAGGACTACTGCTCCAATTGCTAACGGTTAAGTCCTGGTGGACAGCTATAATGAAGAGGTTGTTGTCGTCCTCCTTCTCTTAAATGATGACCATGATGTCTGAATAGTCGTTATTTAATATATCCTTGTTCATACTCTCGGTATGTGCCAGGAAGTACATCTTTGATAATCGCCTCTTAATGTCTTCTTTGCGCCTTTGATTCCTTTCCACTATGTCTGAGTCTTGAATTAGGAATTCTTTTCCTTTGATCGGTATTGGCTTAGGAAACAATATAGTAACCATAGGGGTAGGAATTTTCCGTAGAGGTCGTACAAGATTAGCACCTATAGATTTAGGTAACAGCCTTGTAGATGAAGGCACCGATGTATGTTTATGCGGTTCCTGTGACTAGACCCAGAGGAGCAGCCTAGTTCGGCTATCCCTGTCTAGCTGGAAACTTAAATTGGGTATTTGATTCCTTGTTGATCCTTTCCTAACCCTTGTCCAGGTTAGAAACCTAAGGATATCATCTCTTAAGTTGCCGACATTACCTCTGCGGAAAATATGGGTTTCAGAGGTGGAGCCCTAATAGGTTGATAGTGAGTGTTGCTCACCTCAAAGGCTTGGAAGTTGACAGGCTCAACTTCGTCATTGAAATTAATGAGAGGTACATCACTCTATATAGGATACTCTGGCTCAACATTGAAAGTGACCAAATTATTGTTGATGATATACTTAAGTTATTGATGAAGCGTGGATGGGACGGCTCCCGCCATATGGATCCAAGGTCTTCCCAATAGTAAGTTATATCCTGTAGTGATAAAAGCACTTGGAAGGATATGTAGAATGTATGTGTACTGATTTCCATAGGTAATTAAATTTATCTGACAAAATTTCACCGAGATCCATCAAAGGCTTTGATGATTATGTGGCTACTTCGAATCCTGTTGGGATTGATATTCATTTTTTCCAATGTGGCATAGGGGCAAATGTTTAGGGATGATCCTCCATCTATTAGCACTCCTCCAACCACATATCCAGAAGACATCGCCGCTATATGCAATGATTTGTAATGACCCATCCCTTCCGGAGGTATGTCATCATCAGTGAAGGATATCACATTACTATTGAAGATGTGATCAACCAGATGATGGAATTTTTCAACATCCACTGTCTTTGGGAAATGGGCTTCTTCTAATACTTTCAATAAGACCTTTCGGTGATCTTTTGAAGAGAAAACCTAGTCCATAATAGATATCTATTGTGGAGTTTCTTTCAAGCTTTGAATCACCTTGGCTTAATGGTGTCCCATCTTGCGGAGGAATTCTTCAATCTTCTCCTTGGACACTTTCCCCTTAGATCTGAAGATATGCTTCATCACTCATTGAGGGAGATACATAGGATTTTCTTTGGACCCCGCAGTAGTTGTGTTTGATGTTGATCCTTCAGCCTCTTCATAGTTCCATAGGACTTTCTTAAGGCTGATGACAGGATGATGTGGCCTGAACGACAATATGATTGGCTTTGGTGTAGCCACTTTTAAAGGATTTTCAATGCCTTTGAGCTGAATTGGTTGAATTATAAGTGGTGTGGCAGCCACATCTCCTTCATAGGATATAACTACTACGACTTCCTTCCATCCTGGAGGAAATGTGTACCCACTCTCAAATGATACAACATCATTGTTTACTATTTGTAGGTCACCGCTGTCGATCATGTTTTGAATAAGATGACGGAGTGCCCAACCTTCCTCAGTGCTATGACCACGAGAGTGAGAATGGTATTTACATACACCAGTAGCATCAAACCTTTTTGAGCGAGGGTTGACTAGAGGTATCAGTGCTATAATTTTTTCCTCATTAATCAGCATCTGCAATATTTCTTCCATCGATTGGCCTAAATAGGTGAATTCCCTTTTGTTGGCAAAGTGCTGATGGGCTTTAACTTTTACTTTTCTTGCAAACTTTTCCTCTAATGTTTCACTTTCTTGAGTAAGTGGCGGAGTACTTGCGATAAAGGAAAGGAGGCTAGCATGGTCCTGACTGAACAACTGTCGTGTGACTTGGTGTTGATGAATCACCAGTTCTGCCAGTTGATTGACTTGTTCGCCAAGAGACGTTAACTCCCGTTCTATCATGAACAGGAACATTGAATAATCCTATTTGTCGGAATTATCCTTGCTGATTTGGGATGAAACCCACACATATTTTAGGTACTTGGAGCTCTCTCCACTAACTCTATTAATCATATTAACCTTCTTTTCCTTGTGTCGAGGGAGAGGGTTGTCTTGAACATGTGGTTGGTCAGGCTTGGTCACCACGATCTCACCACTTTTAATTAAGTCCTGGATCTAATGCTTAAAGGCCCAACAATTTTTAGTTTCATGGCTTGGAGGTCCATCATGGTAAGCACACTTCTTACTTGTATGGAAACCCTTTCCACTCAGGTTGGCTGGTGGAAGGAGATGAGTGATTTTCTTCTAAGCTGTTAGAAGTTTGAGAATGTTTGCGAGTGAATCCCCTAAAGGTGTGAACACTCTTGATATTTTGATTTCTCCACTCTTTGGCAAGGGAGGATTTGAACACTGAGCTTGAAAAGAGGAGTAGTTTCTCCTTTGAATAGGCAAGTTCTGATTGCCTTTTTGTCCTTGCAGTATTAAGGAAACATCCTCTTCTTTTTTCTTATGGAACCTCAAGGGGTTTTTTTCATAACTTTCAGATTGGATATGCTCACTTATAACTTTTAAAGCGGCGAGGTCTTGAATCTTCCCAGATTTTAATCCCATTTTAGCAATTTCTCCGTGCTTAATCATTTCTAAGAATGGCTTTCCTATTCCAGCTAGGACACTCTCATAAAATGGAGCTTCTTGAAAATTTATGAAGGTCATCACCATTTCAGACTCTGTCATAGATGGGATAGCTTAAGCAGCCAGGCGCCTCCATCTTTTGGCATACTCTCTGAATGACTCATTGATTTGTTTCTTGACCTTAGTAATTTGATGCCGGTCTTGAGCCATCTGAGTTTGAAAGCTGTATTAACTGAGGAAAGAATGGGCTAACTCCTCCCAACTGTGAATTTTGGAGTTATCCAATCTGGTGTACCATGCTCTGGCTTCTCTAGTCAAACTTTTTTAAAATAGCTAAATTCTGAGTTTTCCATTCTCGGCATAGGATCTGAGCTCTCCAATGAATACTTTTGAGTGGGTATAAGTGTGACACCCCCAAAATAGATATACATCACCTATATTGAGTCGCCAAATACATGGTACAAAATTCAAATACAACTTTATTATACAACAGTCGTGTAAGATACGACAAAACATAATATAAGAGTTTTAATAAGAATATTGTCATCTAGACAATATCCACACTTAATGGAGTCCTCATTACATTTATTATCACATTATTTAACAGAATAGTAAGGACTACGAATGCTATCATCTGGACCGTCACTCCGTTCCCCGACTAGTCCCACCTATATTCTCATTTCCTGAAGAGAACAATGAAAGCAAAGGGTGAGCTCAACTAGCCTAGTAAGAAATATTATGACTAAGATAATGTAGAATAAATTATCCTTAGCCTTCAATAGTATAATAACTGATAGAATATAATAGACAACAAGTTTTAGATCAACAACTGCAGCGGAATAAGCAATCCATTAGAAGAGTCAAGAAGAGCACAAAATCTACTATCTTCTATAATTTAAAAAGATTTTCATCAACTTTATCGCTGAGACTCAACTAAATAAATAAAACACATCATCCCTGCACCACGGCCAAGGATATTCATGTAACCATCAATGGTCATGATTATACCGAATAATCCCTAGTCATAATCATACCAACAACTGTCCACCAATGAACTACAGGCCAATGAGGACTTTACCACATCATTTGTCACATTACGGTCATGATTATACCGAATAATCCTTGGTCATAATCATACCAAGTCCATCTATGCACGTAAGCCAAAGATGACTTTAATCATAATATAAGCATGAGGATGATGACAATTCGGGATTTTTATTTGTACCTTTCTATTCTTATTTTTGGTGTTCTCATGTTTGGTGAGATTTGTTTGAAAAAACAAGTTTGAAAAGGTCCAACATGTATATGTCGACGATTTGATTGTAAGAGTCGCCAGTTGGTTATTTTTAAATTATTGCACCAACTCAACCGAGAAAAGGTTTGCACAAAGACCTAGTGATGTGACACTGTTTAACTTGTCTTCAAAAATGAAATTCATTAAAGTCCGGGGGCTTGATTAATCGGAGGGAAGGTGTTAGGCACCCCCTGATTTCTGTGATAACATAGTTACCGTCACTTTCCATTAACTTTTACGTGTTTATATGTGTGTGTGTGTGTTAGGTCGATGTGCATTTTGTTTGGAAGTAGTTCTATGCCTCGTTCGCACCTATATACAAAGGGTTTGACTTTTGTACAAAAGTTCAATTTGAAGAAGATATAGTATTGAGGTTTTATAAAACAAGTTTTTCAAACCCTTGTGCTCAATAGTAATTGAGGCCTTTGATACTTCCATTTTATTATGTGTTCGGTTTGATTGTTTTTATTTTCGAGATGTGAGGCATCTTCGAGAAAATAAGATACATAGAAGTGTCAAACTCATTGTGGGCATGAGAGCTGATGAATGGAATTTATACCTGCGAATCAAATCATTTGTGGTTTAAGTTGTTTCCTATTTTTAGTTATTTAGTTAGCTTTTATTTATATTTTCTTGTTATTATGCTTAATTTCTTTGATGCAGGGCTTACAGATCTTTTCCAACTTCCAGGGGAAATAATGGGCATCTTTGCTGTACTAGCGCCGCAGTGCCAGGGATATACTTAGAGCCCGCACCGCAGTGCCATACCACCTTGGAACATACTAGAGTCTAGCACCGCAACACCACCCTCGTCTTGGGCTAACGTCAGCCTCACGCCGTAATGCCAAAGTCCCTTCATGGAGTCGCACTGCAGCACGACCTCAGGTCTTTTTAAGTCTACGTGGCGCCGCAGCACCACTTGCTAGTTCAATGCTCGCGCCGCAGTGCGAGCTCCGGTGTCCAGGTAGTAAAGAGCTATTAATGACATAAAGACAGAGGGGATCATACTTAATACTTAGTAGCCGCCAGCGATAGATATTCAGATAGATAGCTTAAACTAGAATTTTATTACAATATTAATTCCTTAGAAGAGAAAGAAGCTATGCTTCAAGGAGGAAAAGTTATTGCATCCGATAGAAGCTCAGGAGCTACACAGTGAAGAAAAGATTTGGAGGAAGAACACTTCAAAACATGAGTTTTCTTATTCCAAATCTCCCATTTTATTTGTGTATTACTGAAAATGTGTTTTAGTACCATGGATATGAACTAATTCCATTTTTAGGATTGCAATGAAACCTTTTGTTTAGCTTAATTAACTTTCTCTCCTATTTTATATAATGAATCATTTTGGAATGGGTTGTTGCATTTCTTAATTAATGACTAACTACTTGATAGAGAAATTGGTATTGATAGTAATGGAAATTGACAAATGGATGTTATTATCTAACCTTTAAATACAACAACACCTATTATGACCATGCCTATGGAAGTGTTCTCAAAAATCTGCATTACAGGCTCTTTAGAAGCCATATTGACAGGGGCCAGTACTACGGAAGAGCCCACTCATGTCAAATTTGCCAAGTGGCTAAATGTACCCCAAAGATCCAAATAGTTCCAAAGACAGTTTGAGTCACTAAATGATGATGAGGCATAAACTTCCAAGGCTCAGCCATCGATCATAGAACCTCTTGTCCTAGAAATAAAGCCTTTGCCCAATCACCTGAGGTATGCTTACTTAGGGGACTCATCCACTTTACCTGTGATAATTTTTGCTTCTTTAACCGAGTTCTAGGAAGAAAAGTTACTGCTAGTGCTCAAGCAATATAAAACGCCCCTGGGGCGGTCAATTTTTGATATTAAAGGGATTGGTCCAACACTATGCCTGCACAAAATCTTACTGGAAGAAGGGTCTAAGCCGTCCATTGAACATTAGAGGCGGTTGAACCCCATAATGAAAGATGTGGTTCGGAATGAAATTATTAAATTGCTGGATGCGGGCATTATCTACCCCATCTCTGATAGTCCTTGGCTCAGTCCTATTCAGTGCGTGCCAAAGAAGGGTGGCATGACTATAGTGCCTAATTAAAACAACGAGCTGATTCCAACCAAAATGGTGACTAGATGGAGGGTGTGCATGTATTACAGGAGATTGAACAAGTTCACTTGTAAGGATCACTTCCCTCTTCCATTTATTGATCAGATGATCGATAGGCTTGCTGGGCATGAATTTTATTGTCTACTGGATGGTTATTCTGGATATAATTAGATTTCAATTGCTCCCGAAGATCAGGAGAAAATGACTTTTACATGCCCCTATGTGACCTTTGCCTTTCGAAAAATGTCTTTCGGGCTGTGTAATGCACCTGCAACATTTTAGCGTTGCATGAGGTCGATTTTCTGTAATATGGTTGAAAAGACCCTTGAGGTCTTCATGGATGACTTTTCAGTATTCGGGAGCTCATTTGATAACTGCCTGAGAAATTTGACTATCGTTCTCCATAGATGTGTTGAGACTAACCTTGTATTGAATTGGGAGAAGTGCCACTTCATGGTTGAGGAGGGAGTTATTCTGGGCCACCGAGTTTCTGTTGGTGGCATTAAGGTTGACAAGTCAAAAATTGATGTCATTAATAACCTTCCACCATCGACATTAGTAAAAGGGGTAAGGAGCTTCCATGGGCATGCTGGGTTTTACATGAGGTTTATCTAGGACATCTCACGGATAACCAAACCGCTATATACACTATTAGAAAAGGACATGCCTTTTCAATTTAATGAAGTCTGCCTGAGTGCTTTTGATCTATTAAAGGAAAAACTTATTTCGGCTCCTATTGTGGTAGCCCCTGACTGGACCTTCCCTTTTGAGCTGATGTGCGAGGCAAACAATTTTTCTATTGGGGTTGTGCTAGGCCAAAGAGGGGATAAGGTATTCCACACAATATACTATGCTAGCAAAACTTTAACTAATGCTCAGTGGAATTACACCACCACTAAGAAGGAACTACTGGTAGTGGTTTATTCGTTTGATAAGTTCCATTCCTACCTCATTGGAACAAAGGTGATCCTCTACATTGATCACTCGGCAATCAAATACCTGATTGAAAAGAAAGATGCAAAGCCGAGATTGATAAGGTGGTTCCTGCTTCTCCAGAAGTTTAATATGGAGATCCGAGACAAAAAGGGGACATAAAATTAGGTAGCGGATCACTTATCAAGGTTGGAAAACCCCTCGCATTTGGGACATGCTAAAAAAGCCATCAATGATTTCTTCCAGGAAGAACAACTTTTTTTCGTATAAAGAAAAGCTCCGTGGTATGCGGACTTTGCTAATTTTGTCGCTTGTCAAGTGCTTCCTCCCAACCTGAGCTATCAATAGAGGAAGAAATTCCTAAAAGATGCGAAACAATATTTGTGGGACAAGCCCTTCTTAATCAAGCAACATTCTGATCAAATTCTGCGGATATGCTTGCCAGAGGAAGAAATTGAAGGTGGGTGTGCTCCATCACTGCCATTCCTCAAATTATGGAGGTCATTTTGAGGGTCAAAGAACTGCAGCTAAAGTGCTTCAGTCTGGATTTTACTGGCCCACCCTATTCAAAGATGCGCACATATATGTATCGCACTGCGATAGATGCCAAAGGGTGGGAACAATCTCGAGAAGGCATGAATTGCCCTTGCAGAATACCCTCGATGTTGAATTATTTGATGTCTGGGGTATTAACTTCTTAGGTCCATTCCCGTCCTCCTGCAACAATCTCTATATTCTTGTGGCGGTGGATTATGTCTCCAAGTGTGTTGAAGCAGTTTCCTTTCCAACTAATGATGAGAAGGCAGTGCTTAATTTCCTTAAGAAAAAATATTTTCACTCGTTTTGGCACGCCTCGGGCTATAATCAGTGATGAAGGGTCGCATTTTTATAACAAATATTTTGAAGCCCTTCTAGCTAAGTATGGGGTGACCTATAAGATAGCCACCGCTTATCATCCACAGACTAGTGGCCAAGCAGAGATTTCTAATAGAGAGGTAAAACGTTTCTTGGAGAAGATTGTTAACCCTAATTGAAAGGACTGGTCGAAGAAGCTTGATGATGCCTTGTGGGCTTACCGCACAGCTTACAAAACGCCTATCGGAATGTCTCCGTATAGGCTTGTGTATGGTAAGGATTTTCATCTTCTAGTGGAGTTAGAGCACAACGCCTATTGGGGTATCTAGAAGCTAAACTTTAATTTAGAAGCAGTCGGTGAACAAAGACTTATACAACTCAATGAATCAGACTAGTTTCGTCCGCAAGTGTATGAAAACGCTAAGTTGTATAAGGAGAAGACGAAGCGGCGACACAATAAGAAAATCCTCAAAAGAAATTTTGCGTGACGCCCCCAAAATAGGTCCACACGACCCATTCTGAGTCGCACGATATCACACTATAAAAATCAAATACAAACTTCATTTATACAACTGTTGAACTGTCGTATAGAATACGACCACATTTAACTGTGAGTTTTAATATAAATGTATGTAATTCTCATGGTGCCTCGACCACAACCTTACAATGGTACTTTACATAAAAGTATAATCAAAAGTTGTTTTAGAAATTAAAATCTTTGGGAAGTGATCAAGGAAACCTTCGTACATGGGAGGCCATGCGTCTAGGTTATGATAGATATCATATGTCCACAGAATTATCCTTGGTTAACCCAATAGACCCCAAAGAAAAATGAGAAGATTACTATCATCTACTTTCCAATGGTGAGTCTTCTCTTGACATATAACTATCTCCACTGTCTCCAAGTGAAGATTATATTTCAAATAAACTCCAAGATTATATAGGTAGTGCTCGTAGATATACTCAGCAAGTGGATGTGCACAACCCTGTCTTATGATAACCCGAGGTTGTATGTCATTAGACATCTTGTATGATAGTGGCAAAACACCCTTCCAAAGTTGGGTTCACCTCACCCTATTCGGTTCACCAAAATTAAATATCAAATGACGTATACAATACGACACACTTATCTAAAGTTCTCAATAAAATTATTTCCATACTATTTAGGGAGAACCTCAACAGCTATAGACCACCGTTCTATTCTCCTATTACCCCCGCTCGACCCAGCTACACTCTTATTACCTGAAAGAAATTGTGAAGCAAAAAGGGTGAGCACAACTAGCCCAATAAAGAATATCATGACTAAAGATAATTTATATCATCAATAGCCTTCATCCGTAATAAATCAGAGATTTAGAACATATGGTAGATGATAAAGCTTTTCAACCATAGTTGTAGCGGAACGAGCAATCAATCAGAAGAGTCAAATAGACCATCAGATCTATTATCTTCTCCATGTTAAAAGTCCACCAATAATGTTTTATCCCTGTAACATCAATCAACAATTCCTGTCCATAATCATATGAATAAATCATAATCATAATTGTGATTCTAAATTCCTCTTCGCACCCAGGACGAAGATAATTTTTAACACTTATCTTCACCTGAAACATCAAAAATCATTGTTATACCAAATCACAATTTCTGCTCATAATCATACGAATAAATTCATCTTTGCACTACAGCCAAAGATACTCATTAACAATTCATCTTTGCACTACAGTCCAAAGACATACAACTGTATTTTAGAAGAGTCAAGTAGAGCATGATATCTACTATCTTTTACGAATTAAAAGTTTATTATCAATATTTTATCGTTGAAACTCAGCTTAATAAATAATCCACATCATCGAATCACCCCTACACTACGGCCAAGGATATTCGTTAATATCACATCCATGAATTATCCATGCACTATGGGCCAAGGATATTCATTATTATCACATACATGAATAAATATTTCATTGTTGAGACTCAGCTCAATAATTAATCAACATCATTTAATCATCCCTGCACTACAAGCCAAAGATATTCGTTAATATCACGACCACAATTTATCCATGCACTACGGGCCAAAGATAATCATGTTTTCATCAACGGTCCTGATCATGCCATAAAATAATTCATCTTTGCACCCTTGGCCGACGAGAATCCATAGCCCTAATCATACCAAAAACTGTCCATCAATGCAGTTCAGGCCAATGAAGACTTTTTCCACATCATTTATAACATTGCGGTCATGATTATATCGAATAATCCCCGGTCATAATCATACCAAGTCCATCTATGCACTACAGGCCACATATGACTTTAATCATAATATAAGCATGCGGATAATGATAATGATATAAAGAATCAATCAAATGAGATAAACGATAAATATTAAACATTTATAATACAATTTATCCAGCGTTCAATAATAACCAAATGTTATCAATCACTTAATAATCTCATAATCTAATATTATTAATATCATAACAATATTTTAATCATTTCTTAAACTTACAAACAATTTATTTTAACTGTTTACTCTTTACTAATTAATGCATTTAATCATCCTAAAATGCCAAAATCATAAGATTTCATCATCAATAACCAAAACTCTCATCACAAATCTGCATATACCTTATATAGGATTTCCAAGCCATAAAATTCTATTTTCCAATTATGTTACTTCACATAACATATTTAATTCATTTACTCATAATTAGTTAAATTTCATGAAAAATACCAAATCAGTCCCAAAAATATTTCTTTTCTGGAATTTAGCAGAATATAGTCTTATACTAAACATATATTTTTTCTCGAAATTTTAAAAATTCATTTACTATTTTTCATATGGCCAAAACTGCCGAATATTTAGACATTTTTTATAAACTGTACTTTTGTCAAAAATTTAAAAATTAACACGGTATACTTTTGTTATATACATGTACTCCCAATAAAAATTTCACCAATTTTGGAGTTAACCACAAGGAGTTATAAGGGTTTACTTTTAAAATAGTCTTTTCCCGTAAAATTCATAACTCTTAATCTATACATCTAAAAATTGCCATTTTTGGACACAATATAGAAAACTCATCAAATTATCATTTCAAATTTTTCCAGAATTTTTGAGGGTCAGAACAATTACGAAACTAAAAAAGGATTTTTGCCCGCCATACAGTAATCCACATAGACATATTATTTCAACAGAGTAATAACAAATGGAATAACAGAAGAATTCACCATGCATGCGGGAATCCACATAGAGAGTTTATTCCAACAGAGTAATAAAGAATGGAACCAGGTCATGCATAATCTGCACAGACAGGATATTCCAACAGAATAATAAAGAATGGAACCAGGTCATACGTAATCCGTACAGACAGGATGTTCAAACAGAATAATAAAGAATGGAACCAGGTCATGCGTAATTCGCACAGATAGGATGTTCCAACAGAATAATAATGAATGGAAATAACAATAGAATTCACCAGGCATGCGATAGACTGCAGAGACAGGTTATTCCAACAGAATAATAAAGAATGGAATAACAACCCTTACGAGTATTGAAAGAAAATAACTCTCTTCATGAATACGAAAAAATAATACCCCTTACGAGTAAAACAAATAATATCCCTTACCTTAGAAAGAAGAGTATTTCGACTGGTAGGACGGGGATATACTTGAAGAAACTTGCACTATTTTCTAAGCTCAAAGCTTTCTTAAACTCTAAAAAAATACACTCAAGATTATAGAAGAAGAATTCTCTGAAATTTCTGGTGTGTTTTCAATTCTAACTAAGCACCCTATTTATATGAGAATTGAAAGGATACTATGCAATAAAATATAATATATATATATATATATATATATATATATATATATATATATATATATTATCTAAAATCTTATAAAACAAATAACTTTATAAAAGTATTACATTTTTATATAAAAAGATTTTTACTATGAAAACTTACTACGCAGCACTATGCAAACAAAACACTATGCATAATAATAAAATATAATATATTCTATTAATAAAACAAATAACTTTATAAAGTATTACATTTTTTATATAAAAAGATTTTTTATCTATGCAAACACTACGCAGTGCACTATGCAAAACACTATGCATAATAGAATATAATATATTTTATTTATAATCTAATAAAACAAATAACTTTATAAAAATATTTTGTTTTATATAAAAAGATTTTACTATGCAAACACTATGCATAATAAAATATATTATGTTCTATTTATAATCAAATAAAACAAAACTTTATAAAAAGTTTTATGTTTTATATAAAAAGTTTTCTGTTTTATTATATTTATAATAATAATAAAACAAAACTTATCACAATTATTATATTTCATAATATTAATCGACCAGGTCGTTCCCAGGAAAGAGGGGGCTTTCATTTCTCCCTATTGGCGCGCAATTAGGTGACCAAACCTCTCATTGGCAGAACTTCTAGACATCGTTAATATTGCAAATAATAATATTAATAACTTTGTTATCTCAATTATTGATTTAATAATATATAAAATATCGACAATAATTGAATCAAATAACGTGAGATACTATGCAACAATTACTGTAGCAATAATTGAACAAAACTGAGTGACTTCTCACGTAAGCATCAATAATCAATACCATGTGCTACTATGCAAACAAGCGTATTACTATACTTTTACTACCGAGTAGTTCAACAGTTTTAACGGTAAAACTTTCACCGTTATTTTCATAAAAAATATTTTTATCGTTTTCTCAATTTGACAATAATTCTGTTGTGGGGTCCACCAATGATTGTACCATCGTACGGATATTCCCCGACAAAAAGAATATTCCCTGAGACAACGAATATTTTATATCAACTTGCTTACTTTGCAAAATTTTCACATATTACCCTTAACTTTAAGCTTTTATCAATTTAACAATTTACCAAAAATAAAAAAATTTAATACTTTTATTTCATAAAATTTGGGGTCTCACAATCTCCCCCTCCTTATAAAATTTTGCCCTCGAAATTTACGTATGTACCTGATATTCGAAGAGATGAGAATACATTGCTTTCTTTTCAGATTGTACTTTCTCGGTAAATTCCTCGCTATCATAAATTTTCCATTTCTCATCTCCTGTATTTCAGATATCATTCTAGAATATATCTTCAAAACAAAGGTTAATTGACATATCACAATTTGTCAACTTATCAAGTAAACAATTCCAACTAAGGTAAGTCACACACTAGCGAAGTATATAACTCATCTCTCCCCTCCTAGTTCTAGACTCTTATCTCCGCCAGCGACCATATCCCTAAGCTCTGATACCAGTTGTGACGCCCCTAAAATAGGTCCACACGACCAATTCTGAGTCACCAGATATCACACTATAAAAATTAAATACAAACTTCATTTATACAACTGTTGAACTGTCGTATAGAATACGACCACAGTTAACTGTGAGTTTTAATACAAATGTATGTAATTCTCATGGTGCCTCGACCACAACCTTACAATGGTACTTTACATAAAAGTATAATCAAAAACAGTTTTAGAAATTAAAATTTCTGGGAAATGCTCAAAGAAACCTTCGTACATGGGAGCCCATGCGTCTAGGTTATGATAGATATCATATGTCCACAAAATTATCCTTGGTTGACCCAATAGACCCCAAAGAAAAACGAGAAGATTACTATCATTTTCTTTCCAACGGTGAGTCTTCTCTTGACATATAACTATCTCCACTGTCTCCAAGTGAAAATTATATTTTAAATAAACTCCAAGATCATATAGGTAGTGCTCGTAGATATACTCAACAAGTGGATGTGCACAACCCTGTCTTATGATAACTCGAGGTTGTATGTAATTAGACATCTTGTATGATAGTGGCAAAACACCCTTCCAAAGTTGGGTTCACCTCACCCTATTCGGTTCACCAAAATTAAATATCAAATGATGTATACAATACGACACACTTATCTAAAGTTCTCAATAAAATTATTTCCATACTATTTAGGGAGAACCTCAACAACTATAGACCACCACTCTATTCTTCTGTTACCCCCGTTCGACCCAGCTACACTCTTATTACCTGAAAGGAATTGTGAAGCAAAAAGGGTGAGCACAACTAGCCCAATAAAGAATATCATGACTAAAGATAATTTACATCATTAATAGGCTTCATCAGTAATAAATCAGGGATTTAGAGCATATGGTAGATGATAAAACTTTTCAACCATAGTTGCAGCGGAACGAGCAATCCATCAGAATAGTCAAATAGACCATCAGATCTATTATCTTCTCCATGTTAAAAGTCCATCAATAATGTTCTATCCCTATAACATCAATCAACAATTCCTGTCCACAATCATATGAACAACTCATAATCATAATTGTGATTCTAAATTCCTCTTCGCACCTAGGACGAAGATAATTTTCATCACTTATCTTCACCTGAAACATCAAAATTCATTGTTATACCAAATCACAATTCCTGCTCATAATCATACTAATAAATTCATCTTTACACTACGGCCAAAGATATTCATTAACAATTCATCTTTACACTACAGGCCAAAGACATACAACTGTATTTTAGAAGAGTCAAGTAGAGCATGATATCTACTATCTTTTACGAATTAAAAGTTAATTATCAATATTTTATCGCTGAGACTCAGCTTAATGAATAATCTACATCATCGAATCACCCCTGCACTACGGCCAAGGATATTCGTTAATATCATATCCATGAATTATCCATGCATTACGGGCCAAGGATATTCATTATTATCACATCCATGATATAATATTTCATTACTGAGACTCAACTTAATAATTAATCCACATCATCGAATCATCCCTGCACTATAGGCCAAAGATATTCGTTAATATCACGACCATAATTTATCCATGCACTACGGGCCAAAGATAATCATGTTTTCATTAACGGTCTTGATCATGCCATAAAACAATTCATCTTTGCACCCTTGGCCGAAGAGAATCCATAGCTATAATCATACCAAAAACTGTCCATCAATGCACTACGGGCCAATGAGGACTTTTTCCACATCATTTGTAACATTACGGTCATGATTATACCGAATAATCCATGGTCATAATCATACCAAGTCCATCTATGCACTACAGGCCACAGATGACTTTCATCATAATATAAGCATGATGATAATGACAATGATATAAAGAATCAATCAAATAAGATAAAAGATAAATATTAAACATTTATAATACAATTTATCCAACGTTCAATAATAACCAAATGTTATCAATCACTTAACAATCTCATAATCTAATATTATAGCAATATTTTAATCATTTCTTAAACTTATAAACAATTTAATTTAATTGTTTACTCTTTACTAATTAATGCATTTAATCATCCTAAAAGGCCAAACTCATAATATTTTATCATCAATAACCAAAACTCTCATCACAAATCTGAATATACCTTATATAGGATTTCCAAGCCATAAAATTATATTTTCTAATTTTGTTACTTCACATAACATATTTAATTCATTTACTCATAATTAGTTCATTTTCATGAAAAATACCAAATCAGTCCCAAAAATATTTCTTTTCTGGAATTTAGCAGAATATTGTCTTATACTAAACATATATTTTTCTCGGAATTTTAAAAATTCATTTACTATTTTTCATATGGCCAAAACTGCCGAATATTTAGACATTTTTTATAAACTGTACTTTTGTCCAAAAATTCCGAAATCTACACAATATACTTCTGTTATATACATGTACTCCCAATAAAAATTTCACTAATTTTGGAGTTAACCATAAGGAGTTATAAGGGTTTACTTTTAAAATAGTCTTTTCCCGTAAAATTCATAACTCTTAATCTTTACATCCAAAAATTGCCATTTTTGGACGTAATATAGAAAACTTATCAAATTATCATTTCAAATTTTTCCAGAATTTTTGAGGGCCAGAAAAATTACGAAACTGCAAATGAATTTTCGCCCGCCATGCGGTAATCCACGTAGACAGATTATTTCAACAGAATAATAAAGAATGGAATAACAGAAGAATTCACCATGCATGCGGTAATCCATATAGACAGGTTATTCCAACAGTGTAATTAAGAATGGAACCAGGGCAATCGTAATCCGCATAGACTTGATATTCCAACAGAATAATAAATAATGGAACCAGGTCATGCGTAATCTACACATATAGGATGTTCCAACAGAATAATAAAGAATGGAAATAACAACAAAATTCACCAGGCACGCGATAGACCGCATAGACGGGTTATTCCAACAGAATAATAAAGAATGGAATAACAACCCTTGCGAGTATTGAAAGAAAATAACTCTCTTCATGAATACGAAAGAACAATACCCCTTACGAGTACAACAAATAATATCCCTTACCTTAGAAAGAAGAGTATTCTGACTGGTAGGGCGGGGATATACTTGAAGAAAACTTGCACTATTTTCTACGCTCAAAGCTTTCTTAAACTCTAAAGAAATAAGCTCAAGATTATAGAAGAAGAATTCTCTAAAATTTCTGGTGTGTTTTCAATTCTAACTAAGCATCCTATTTATAGGAGAATGGAAAGGATACTATGCAATAAAATATAATATATTCTATTTATAATATATATATATATATTATTTAAAATCTAATAAAACTAGTAACTTTATAAAATTATTCTATTTTATATAAAAAGATTTTACTATGCAAATACTATGTAGGCACTATGCAAATACTATGCATAATAAAATATAATATATTCTATTTAAAATCTAATAAACAAAAAACTTTATAAAAGTATTACATTTTTATATAAAAAGATTTTACTATACAAATACTATCAGCAGTACTACTTTAAACATTATACATAATATAATATAATATATTCTATTTATAATCTAATAAAACAAATAACTTTATAAAAGTATTATGTTTTATATAAAAAGATTTTACTATATGCAAACACTATGCATAATAAAATATATTATATTCTATTTATAATCAAATAAAATAAAACTTTATAAAAAGTTTTATGTTTTATTACATTTATAACAATAATAAAACAAAACTTATCACCTTTATTATATTTCACAATATTAATCGACCGTGTCATTTCCTGGAAAGAGGGGCTTTCAATAAGGATTTCTCCTATCAAGCACGCAATTAGGTGACCAAACCTCTCCTTGACAGAACTTCTAGACATTGTTAATATTGCAAATAATAATATTAATAACTTTGTTATCTCAATTATTGATTTAATAATATATAAAATATCGACAATAATTGAATCAAATAACGTGAGATACTATGCAACAATTACTGTAGCAATAATTGAACAAAACTGAGTGACTTCTCACGTAAGCATCAATAATAAATACCGTGTGCTATTATGCAACCACGCGTATTACTGTACTTTTACTATAGAGTAGTTCAACAGTTTTAACGGTAAAACTTCCGCCGTTATTTTTATAAAAAATATTTTTGTTATTTTCTCAATCCGACAATAATTCTGTTGTGGGGTCCACCAATGATTGTACCGTCGTACGGATATTCCCCGATAAAAAGAATATTCCCCGACTAATCGAATATTTCCCGACGCAACGAATATTTTATATCAACTTGCTTGCTTTGCAAAATTTTCACATATTACCCTTAACTTTAAACTTTTATCAATTTAACTATTTACCAAAATAGAAAAATTGAATACTTTTATTTTATAAAATTTGGGGTCTCACATTTTGATCCAGGTCAGAAGGTGCTTCTCCCTACTAAAATTATTTCCTGGGAAGTTAAAGTCCCGATGGTCGGGGCCGTTCACGGTTGCCAATGTGTATCCTCATGGGGCTATTAAGGTGGAGGACCCTCATTCAGACAAAACCTTCAAGGTTAATGGACAACACTTGAAGCACTACTGGGGCAGCGAGGTAGACCGGTAAAATACCTCCATCACCTTGGGAGACCCGATGTAAGGCGGGATAAAAGTCAAGCTGACGACTCTAAATCAAGAGCTTGATGGGGAGGCAACCCCATCTCAGTATCAAACAAATTTCTTTTGTTTTTATTCACTTCAGTCTTATTTTGGTTGTCATTAGTTACTCTCTATATTTCTTAGTATAACTACTAGTTCTGTATAGTTCATGTATGTTAGTATGTGTTTACGGGCTTTCAATAGTTAAAATTTGTGAATGCAATGTTTGTTATCTTTTTGTTGTGTTAATTACTGATATAAGGTTTGGCTTGTGTAGGAATTTGTGCCTCAGTTTCAGAAATTCAGAAGCTGCACCGCGGCGCCAGTGATTATACTCTGCTTTCATGCAGCAGTGCCAAGCTTCATGTTGCAGCCTCAATGTTCACACTGCAACGCCGAACCAAAAGAGGGCATACAGCAAATCCGCGCCGCGGTGCCATTTAATGAGCAATTCGCCGCGCCGCAGCGCCATGTTAAGTGGTTGTATACTTAAAACTTGCGCTGCAGCGCCATCCCATACTCTAACTTCCACGTTGTAGTGCCACCAAAGGGGATTTTACTCGAAACTAAGCGCCAAGAACATCGAGCTCCCCGTGCAATAGCCATCATAGATCTATGCCCGCACCGCAACGCCAGTCTCCCACGCCAAGAACCAGTATTAGTTATCTTAGTCATGGGTTCTAAGCGTCCAAGAACCAGTATTGGCCCCCTCCTCCACCGTCTTCTAGTACCCCTATTACCCATTGGAATGCTGTCAAATTCCCAATCGAGGATGCCTGAAAGCGTTACACTCATAACTTTTCATGGAGGAGTCTGGTGCCCGAAAGAGGGCTTAGGCGGGATGACAAGACCGATGGTCAGATGATGGTCATGATCATCAATATGAAGTTGGTTCATTTCACCAAGCCGCCTGAATCGACAGTGATCTTAGTGGTGAAAGAATTTTATGATAATGCCAATGCTGATGGCCCCTCGGCGGTGCTAGTTCGGGGAAAGTTAATTCAATTTGATAGCCGATTTATTAATGCAGTGTATGGGACTCCTAACTACGATGGTCATGACTATCTGGAGCTGGGGCTATGAAGTTACAGTACGGATGAGTTAATTACAAAACTTTGCAAGCCTGGGACTATCTAGAAGACTAATGAGTACCATGGTGAAAGGACTTCCTTTCCCCAACAGGCTTTAAGTCATTATGGTAAGGCATGTCACTCGTTTATTTGTGCAAATATAATGCCCACACATCACCTAAGCGATGTGATCCGGGAGAGGGCAGTTCTACTGTATGCTATTGTTATGGGCTTAAAGGTTGATATCGGGGTGCTTATTCAGGAGTCTATCAAAAAGGCCATTCGGAGTAATGTAATGTCGGGCCTCCCTCACCCATCTTTTATCACACGACTTTGCAAGCGAGTAGGTGTTATGTGCGAGAACGAAGATGTAGCGCAACCACCAATGGCTATAATTGATCACCACGTCATAGCCCGTTATGGAGTATGGGAAGGAGCATCATAGCATCCTCGAGGAGAGGGCTTTTTGTCGGTGCCACAACCGCCGCTATCCGATGAAGTCCGGACTTCCACACAAGTGCCTGACCCCTCAACATCTAATGTCATTCCTCCTAGGGCCTTAGTAGAAATTTTGAACAACCTGAATTTATAACACTATAGGGTAGACACTGTGGCCCAATGGCAGAGCCAATTCCACCACTATCACGCTGAATTTGCGAGCATGCTCTCCAATATCCGTGTTGCACAGGGAGGAGATGACATAGACTTCATGCCTTTCCAATTTTCCGAGCCTCCAGTCTACGCGCCTTATCCGGCATAATTTTCGCCTCGAGGAAGAGCCTGTCAACGTGGAGGATGATGAGGATGATGATGGTGGCGATGCTCAGGATGCGTGATGCTGCAAGTTTGGAGGCCATTGAGGACACTGACCAAATTGCAAGTTTTGGGGAGAATTCCTTTTATTTTAATTATATATGAATTATGTTGATTTAGTATTATTTGAACTGCTATGATGTGTAAGTTTATTTATGTTTATTGTGTGAGGGTTTGAGAGAATCACTTGGGCTGGATAGCCCCAGACTACTTAATTAACTATGTTTTATTTATGTTGATTATTATTGTGATTAATGGTTTGATTTATTTTGGATGTATGCTTTCGGTTGTATATCTTTTGGGATTATGTAGTTGCCGGGTGATATTTGGGGATATCTTGATTAAATCAGATATTATTTTGTGGATAGCCATAGTTTTTGTGGTTTACACTGATTATTGGTATACTTAATGCCATGTGTTGTGGCTTTTCCATATTTTGACTGGGTGGTTTATATTTTATAGTTTTTTTCCTATTATATGTTGGTTAACTCTATCCCCCGATCTGTAATTGTTTATATGCTGGGTTAGGGTATTATAGCGCTTAAGTTTTGAATATGGCTAATGACAAGCGCCAATTAATTATATCGTTTTCTTAGAGTAGTGTCAAATTTATCTGAACTAGGGGCGTGTTAATTGGATAAGTCGAGACTGTTTTGGATCCATCCGTTTAATGAGCACTGACTAATTATCTTTTCTAGTTATGTGTCCAGATTTAGGTTGTCTGTTTATTGTGTTAAAGATTTGTACGCTGTTAAAACTCTGTTGATTTCAAGATAATAAAAGACTTAGAGGCTTTTACACTTTTGGGTCTATAGTTCTATTATTAAAAAAAATATTATAATAACAGTATTGCGGTGGGTTCAGATGGAGCGTGGAAACACACTCGCCCATAAACGTAGGCTGGTAAAATCTATTTTGGCCTTATGTTGATTACGTGGCCTTTGTTGCTTGAGTTATTAAATTCATAGGGGTGTTCTACACCTAATGCCCTAAAGTCATCTGGCTTGGGAATCATTGATCGAAAGCTTGCTAATGAATGCTTTGTTTAGCCTAAAAGTAATCAAGTACTGTCTGAGTCAAAATTTACTTCATTATACTAGAACCTTTTTATCCTTTCTTGTTTTTGCTTCTTGTTCTTAATGCTTGTTAATTATGTGAGTTACGAAGTAAGCATATTGGTTATCACAGTCTACTGTGTGATCTTAATTTGGGTTATGGCTAGTTAAGATGTTTGGTCTGCACACACACACATAGAATGGATCGAGTACCGTTTTATGCTTATTAATTGACATTAAGCCCTCATTCATATGCGTGTTTGTCCTATTCTTAGAGAGGGTTTATAATTGTGCTTAGAGGCCATGATATTAGTCTATAAATTTTTTCTTCTTTCTTGTTTTACAGTAGTGTAGGTTTGGGTGTCGGTTAGTTTGCTTGAGGACAAGCAAAAGCTTAAGTTTGGGGGTATTTGATGAGTGGGATTTATACTTGCGAATTAAATCCTTTGTGGTTTAAGTTGTTGCCTATTTTCAGTTATTTAGTTAGCTTTTATTTATATTTTATTGTTATTATGTTAAATTTCTATGATGCAGGGTCTTACAGATCTTTTCCAGCTTCTAGGGGCATAATGAGGCATTTTTATCAGATCTGCTTGTGCAGTCACTAGGGATATACTTTAGAGTCAGCGTGCATGACCAAAGATTAACTAAGATCCGGCGCAATAGGCCACCCCTATCTTGGGTCGACGTCAATCTCAAGATCTGCTTGACGCTAAAGTCCCTTCATGGAGTCGCGCTGCAACGCGACCTTCGGTGTTTTTAAGCCTACGTGGCTCTGCAGTGCCACTTGCTAGTTCAATGCTCGTGCCGTAGCGCGAGCTCCGTTGTTTAGGCAGTAAAGAGATTTTAATTACCTAAAGATGATGGGGATCATACTTAATACTTAGCAGCCGCCTGCGATAGATATTCAGACAGATATCTTAGACTAAGATTTTATTACAGTATTAATTTCTTAGAAGAGAAAGAAGCTGTTCTTCAAGGAGGAAAAGTTATTGCATCCGACAGAAGCTTAGGAGCTACACAGTGAAGAGAAGGTTTGGAGGAAGAACACTTCAAAACATTGGTTTTCTTATTCCAAATCTCCCATTTAATTTGTGTATTACTAAAAATATGGAATGTATTACAAATGTGTTTTAGTACCATGGATATGAACTAATTCCATTTTTAGGATTGCAACGTAACCTTTTGTTTAGCTTAATTTACTTTCTCTCCTATTTTATATAATGAATCTCATTTTGGAATGGGTTGTTGTATTTCTTACTTAATGAGTAATTGCTTGATAGAGAAATTGGTATTGATAGTAATGGAAATTAACAAATGGATGTTATTGTCTGTCCTTTAAATACAACAACACTTGTTATGACCATGCCTATGGAATGTGTGCATAAACTTCTAATGGGATAGACATATCTCTATTTCCCTTGTGTATCCTTGAGACTAAGCTTAATGACCCTAGTCTAATTTCTTTCACCAATAGACATATTGTGATTTATCTAGCTAGGGATGTGCATTAGACCTTCGACAGAAGCTTTTGTGTAGTTGTTGTTCTCGGTTGACCATTCCTTGATTCATTTGTAATGTGGAGTGTTAGGAGATTAGGCGATGCATTAGGGGAATTATAATCCTATCTTGACTTCCTAGTACAACTACTTCTCTTATTTCTTCTCTTTGTAACTAAATAGCTTAACACACCACCTTCTATTACTTGTTTAGATAAGGTAGTAGAGACTTTACCTTAGTATTTGACTAGCACTTAAGACTTCGTCCTCGTGGGTTCGACAACTCTCTTACCATTATATTACTTGTGGACCGCGTATGCTTGCGCATGATTTAGCAATAGCGAAATCGACCAACAAGAGCCATCTTAAGAAATTCAGACACCGTGAATAATTTACAAGCTGGCTGCAACGGAAAATGTCCATCACGGGAACCGAATCTAGATTTAGACGCTGAATTTATGATCACATGATTCCTAGGCTCACATTTGAAAGCAATATGGGCAAAAGCTAGAAAAACTGACTAGATTTAAGTAAAACTAAGCATTCCAGCTTCAACGATTCCAGTTTAGTCACCATGAATCAGTCAAAGTGAGAAATAGCCAGATTTAGGCAAATCTAGCCCACAGGCTAGTAAAAGCTAGGAAAAGAACTAGGTTTGAGTAAATCTAAACCATTTCAGCTTCAACGGTTCCAGTTTAGTCACCATGAACCGGTCAAAGTGAGAAATAGCCAGATTTAGGCAAATCTAGCCAGCAGGCTGAATAAAAGTTATATATATATATATATATATATATATGAAGTAACATAATGGATATATATCCAGGCTCAATCAAACAGAGTTTGATGTAAAGGTGTATATACATAAGTATTTATATATATAAAAGCAGGAAATGCTTCGAATATTATATTCGGGCTCAATCGAAGCAAAGTTCGATAATATATATATATATATATATATATATATATATAGGAAATAAAAAGCCATGGATCGACGATCTGGGCATACCCACATAATGCGACTCTCAACGTTAGTAGATATATATATATATATATATATGTATATATATATACAGAAGTGATAAAAAGCTTAAAAATCTGAAATATCTTACAGTGGGATGTCAAGAAGACTTCAGACAGCTTTAGATGCCTGAAAACTTGGTTTCCAATGGTTAAATTTCAGTATGTAGCAAAACACGAGCTTTCAAGTGTTTAGAAAGAAGAATCACTCAGTTTAGAGCACTATAGAAGTGTTTACAGACTGAAATGGACTGAGTTTTCTCTCCTTTTTCTATTTCTTTTATTTTCAAATGGGCAACCAAAGTCTCATATTTAATGACTAGATGGTCGCGGGCCGCAGGTGTACTTGCAGTTTCCCGGGTTACCCCGGGCCATGCGGGTCCTGTCGTCTCGAAGTATGTGCACTTGTGCGACGCGCTGTCCACTTTCAATCCGGGCATCCGATAGAGGCGTGTTGTACCTTTCCAGAATGCTGTTGTCGAGAGCTACAGAATGGCATGGGATAAGAGGTTGTACGAAGCCGGGAAGATGGGTCCATCACCAGATCTTCAAGTCTTCAAATTCTATCAGGTGTGCTATCTTGTGTAGTAGTCACTCGGGATTTTGAGATATAGTTCTTGTGGGACACTTCTGTATGAAATGTCAGTTGAAATGATGTTGAGACAATGTGAATGTAGTATTGAGGTGGCAAAATAACAATTTTGCCCCTCGTCGAGGTTATCTCTAGCTCTGTGCAGATGTAGCAGTCGTTGCTGTAACGACCGAGAAAATCAGATTAATTATAAAATAATTTTATTTGATTAAATAATGAATAAAATTATATTATATGTTATTATAGTGAGTTAATAAGATGAAAGTTGTTCTATAACCTAAAAATGTCAAAATATCGTCGTATTCTGGTTACGTGAAGGAATTAAAATGTTTGAATTTCCAAGACAAAAATAAAAGCTTTCTGAAATTTTTTTCAAAATAAATTATTAATCAATATCTACTCGGGAATTATTTTTGGACTTCTAGGAAATACGTAATGATAAAATAATAAGGAAGTATGGATTATGTTATAATAATTCAAGTATGACAAACACAGTTTTTTGCCTATGTACTAAGTTCGAGAATGTTAAGGAAAGTAAAGATTGAATAAATGATGATCGTATTGTTAGGTTTGTAATATTCATAACGCAATCAAATTGCAAAAAATTAGCGGAAGCGTGTAAAAATCAGAGTTTAAAAATTTTACAAACCATATACCCGGATCATCCTTTATGCACAATTATTAATTAAACGAAAAGATAAAGAATAAAATCATACCCTTGAAGATCGAGCTTCCTCGGGTACAAGTTCACCTCCAAATCCTTTCGCGTTCAACTTGAATCCACCGGGTTTGGTTCCTTCCTTTGATCGGCGTTAGCCACCCGAATGTTTGGCCTACAGAGGTGATCCACCGAGGAAAGAAGAAAATTCAAGAAGAAGGGTGGTTGGCTAAACCCTAGTTTTCTATCTCTATAGAAAAGGTGTACTCTCCCAACAATTGGAATTATTACGTATGTTGAAAAAAATCAACAACCCATACCACCCGTAATAAGACTCCTCTTATTTATAGATGTGGGCAACCCACCTTAACAATTAAGGAATTGGGTTTTATTTAATTTAATAAATTCTTTTAATTAATTAAGCTCCCTAATCTTATTAGGGATAATTAATTAAACTCCTTTAATTAATTTTTTCCTTCTAATCAATTAGGAATAAATGAAGTACTTATATTAAATTAATTCCTAAACTCTTTTAGAAATTAAAATAATAATAATTGTAATAATATTAATAAGACTCCTCTTATTAATTTATATTTAATATTTCTAAAATATTAAATAATAAATATTAAGCTATTTAATTTATTCTATCACCATAGATTAAATTAAATATACATAACTATATTATTACGATTATGCCATTAACTTCTTAAATAATTATTCTTCTTTTTTATGGTGTGACCCTTTAGGTTCTCCGTATTAAGCAGGTTGTGAATAAATCAATTAGAACAATTCTAATCTTATTTAAATAAATAAATTAAACAATTAATTTATTTAAATAAATAATATTTATTCTCTGATAGGGATAAGCCTCCCCCTAGCGATCAGCGACTTTCCGGATAATATAGATTTCAACATTAATCATTAAAAGAACCTTTGAGTAAATAGTTCTGCGTACAATTCAATCCTTCCACCATCTGATGTCCCGATTAAATATAAGGCATGGAATTCTTTGTCGAGTCTTATTTTATTTAATTATATGTATTTCGACTCTTAAATGCCTGACTCAAATAATGCAAATTAGAAACTCCTTTCTAATTTCATTACGCCTTAACCCGAGGACTCTTTGGGTTGTCATTTATCGAATCACATAGGACATTCTCTTCTTTTATTAGAAGTGGTAGATTCTTTATTGATCATACATTATCTCCATGTACAACTTATTATACCCAAGCATACCCTTTGATATACCCTAAGGGTCTTAAGGAATAAGTCAAAGTATAACTCATCATACACGCGAATACTATGATGATCTCGAGTCAAGGATTACTTGTACTACTATCACTCTGAGAATTCTATTGACGAGGCAAATAAAACTCCATTAGGTATTCCTTAGCGAGCCACGTTCGGTGAACTTATTCTCTAATAAGCACCTACATACTTGCTTTAGTGTCTCCACACAAATGATCATGAGATCAATCATCCTCATCGATGAGCAAACAGCGTATGTGTACCGATCTATCCGGATTCACTAATCCCCAATTTAGTAATCAATGATTGGGAACTATTTTAGTTTTAAGCTTTCAAAGAATTTAGATCTCATTAGAATGATCATCATCATTATTCTAAAAGCATTGCTTAAAACTATGGGTTTATCACATATTATAAAAGCGACATCATGTAGATAATTAAAAGCCTTTAATAAATTAATACTTTTTATTAATAAATGAATAAGATTATTTACAAAGTATATGCTTTATCATCAAACATGATTTGTGTGCATACTACTTTCAATCTCCCACTTGCACTAAAGCCGATCGTCATGGTATCTTATACTACTCTTCTTCTCTAAGTGGCGATTATCCTGCTTTGTTGGATAAGCTTTAGTTAATGGATATGTAATGTTGTTCTTGAGAGTCCACTATCTCTATAGTGATTTCCCATCTTTCGATGATTCTAATAATCAAATGAAAGTGCCCTGACACATGTTTAGATCCAAGATGAGACTTAGGAACTATTCCTAGTTACGTAATGAACTTTTAATCCAAACAATCAACTTGCGACTTCATTTATAGCTATATACTTTGTCTTTATCACTAAACCGACAACTCTTTCTTTGTTTGGAACCTTTCAATTCTTTGCACCCTTTATTCGAGGTAACACTTTACCTTAAAGTGGATTTTACAAATCTTAGTGCATGCGAAAAACTTGAGTCATTAAGCCCTCTAGTTTTAATTTAGACCCACCATGAAATATGATCACATCCTTAGTGTCGGTTAAGAACTTTAAGATGTTTTTTCAGCGACTTCATAGTGAACTTCTCGAATATGGTGATCGACATCAGGTCTCGTACATTTCATTGCATACATGATTGTCACTCATCGACCTCTCTCTTTTCGAGAGTCATGGGGACTATTAAAGAGATACACTCCATAGCTCATCGACATGAGACATCTCTTGGAGTTTGCCATGCTAAGCGACTTTAGCATCAAATGAATATCGTTCCTTGGGTTAAGTCGAGCATCCTCTTAAATCTATCTATATAGATTTATATCCCCAATTAAGATACTCTTCCAAATCATTCATGGAGGAATGTTTAGACAACTTTATCTTTCTTGATTGTAGCATTGGTATGTCATTCCTTATCAAGTAGTATATCAACATATAATATTAGGAATGTCACGGCGCTCCCTTGACCCTTTTGTACACACTAGAACTCTTACCTCATCGTATGTAACTCTGGATCATCATCTTACATGATGTGTACCTCATCATCATCATCATGATGAATCCATACCTCTAGGTATCTTGATGGTACTATTCAGATTCTGATTGGTTGTGGTACAATAGAATTCTATCTCTGGTTCCTCTTATTTGACTTATAGTGTTTTGTGGTTCTTGAACTCTTGAGATCTATTATCCTCCACTAGCCCTTTCAATGATAAACACTTTATCTTAGAAAGGCGGCGTGTTTCATAACAAACACCTTTTGCTAAGTAGGATTATAGAACATATACCTAAACTTACTTTAGGATGTCCCACAAATCGACACTTGTCAAATCTTGTCCCAAGCTTATCCTTTTGAAACCTTTTCACATAAGTTGGACAACCCCTTATCTTAACATACTTAAGATTAGGAATCCTCCACATCCATAACTTTTATGGAGTCTTGGGGTATTTGGGATTTTGAGGTTACCTTTTTCGTAGATATGTCGACCATTTCTAGGACATGATCCTAGAAGGATCTTTGGAATGTCGGTAAAATCATTATGGACCGCACCATGTCCAACAGTGCGATTTTCCTTTCGGATACATCAATCAATTATTGCGTATCGGGAGGTGTCCATTATGAGAAAACCATTTGAGATGATCTAGAAACTTATTGCACAAGTATTTATTCCTTGATCTAATCAAAGAATCTTAATACTTTGCCAATTTGTTTCACTTTTGAATTCTTTGAACCTTCGAATAATTCATACTTGTATTCAACAAATACACACATTCGACTCTTTGAATGATCATCTCCTTTTCTTATACTAATTTGTTCGATATGCAAAATTATTTTCATGTAAGTCAGTATACAAAATTTATTAAGTAATATTCGGTTCTATACAAAACATTATTATTATAAATAGAACAACAATTGTTCTTAATTATAATACCAAAGATTTCATTGTCCAATGATAAAATGGAAATAATATTTTTAACAAGAACTGGAATACAATAACAACTTATTGACTTAATAGATTTGCCGTGTAAGGCATTGCTAAACTATAAGTTTCTATGGCTAATGCGGCAACCTTTGCTTCATTTCCACACATAGGATTACTTATATTTGTTTAGCTTTCTACTTCTGCTTGGTCCTTCATAAATCTATATTTATGATAACTAAAGTCGGTATCAATACCCAAGTAGAACCTTGACTTAAAGAAAAATTTATTTCAATCATGAACAAAAAGCGTATTATGTAGAAACTTCACTAAGCTTCTTTGGTTAGCCTCTGCAAGATGCTTCTTCATGATTTCTTTCGGTGTCGGGCTTATTGCGGTGGAAGCAAACTCCTTTTGCTATCCGTATCGAGTTTGTTCTTATTATCCTTTGTTTATGCCTTTCTATTTACCTTCTTTGAATCGTTCTTCTTTTCGGAAGATCCTTTGGCCCCTACCGGTAAGACTTGATCTTTCTTGGTTGGAAAGTGACTCTCGACATTTTTTTCAATATGTTAAGCAAATCAAAGGCGATATCTAGCTTGTTCGTATGAAAAATTCACAACAATGTGAAAAGAGTCAGGGAGTGAGTGCAAGATCAAATCTTGGCTCAACTCTCCATCCATGACAAAACCGGTTGTCTAATTGATCAATCAAATTGATTATGTTAAGAACTTTTTATGCATCTTATAGTGCCATTGGCCGTTCTAGATCGGAAGAGCTCCTTAGATATCGATATCTATCGGTCTACTTTCCTCACCATCAACTACTTGATGTGCGGGAATATAGTAGGAGCATCCATAGTTTCATCTTGTATTTGAAGCTCGTTACTCATGGATCTGAGCATGATGCGTTGAGCCATTTGTGCATCATCTTGCCACTTTCTAAAAGTAGCAATGTCTTCCTCGGAGGCATTATGCGCAACCATTGCGAGGGATAGGCGTATTAAGGACATAAGATAGCTTTTTGACTACTATGAGAACTATTCTCAAATTCCTTAACCAATCAGTTTAATTGATTGCGGTTAATTTAGCATCTAATATGCTTTGCGATGATAGTAATTTTAGACATTGTAAAATTACGTAAATGAATTTGTAATTAACAACATTTTAACATACATTCTTTTATTAATTACCAAAATAAATTAGGTCTTGTTTTAAATTGGTATCTCCACTACTTTCTTCAAACTATATTACCCTCACTTATATAGTTCGGCAAAATCTAATTAAAGATTTGCTAGTGAGAATAAGGATCCCATTTCAAATGTATATAGCCTTGTGGTGACACAACAAACTATATATAAATAAATAGGTAGACAACTTTTGTCAATTACATCAACTATGCAACTCCTTTTCTTTTTGCCTCTTAGATTATTTTGATCAGTGGTGGCACATCAGAATCAAAATTATCAAGTTAAGTCAACCTAGCACTCCGTATATCAAAAAAAAGAAAAATATCATCCTTGTGGTGACACAACAAAACAATATTGTTCAATTTTCTTTATAAGCATCAAATGTGATAAATTAACATCTTAAATACTTAATACTTGCCTTGTGGTGACACAACAAACTCATATTAAATATTTAATACTCTATTAATTTTATCATGCTAGAAAATGACGTTCGATATTCAAATATCTTTGAGCGCTTAGGACTTAATATAAAAATTGAGGGGTTTGTTATTAATTTGTCTCATCTTGTTTAAGCGCGTGCACATATATATATATAAAATACGCGTCATATTAATGAACATCGAAGCATGTTTGCATAATATATAATATATATATATATAGCATGCACATATAGAATCTATATATTCTACGGATTGATTATGGACTTTTATTCTAGTTTGGTTCACTAGAGCCACCAAGTGAACCAAAAGGTCGAACTCCCCAGGGGTGCGAGAAATAATATTTAAATATAACTATTACATTTAAACCGGGCTCCATTACAAGCGGGTCTTCAAGCGCTCCTTGCTCCTTGATCTCAATTTTTTCAAAATTAATTCTAACTATTCTATTACAAAACTATTTAAAATAAATAGAAACCTTGATCGTGATCGAGGGAAGTACATAGGAGGAGATAGAATTTACATTAAGAAAAATTAGAGAAGGCGAAATCTGTGAGACCCCATTTAATAAAACCCGTACATTCGTGCATCGACTAAAATAAAATCAAATCGCATTGGTCGATAGTCCATAATCAATCCCATTTATTATCATACACATCACCATATGCATCGATAAATAACATTCATCTCATGAATAATAAACATTTAATATATATATTGATATCATTTAATGGGCAAATTTAGTTAGTATAAAATCTAATTTTGAATCAAAATAAACTCCTTTATTTTAATCAAATTTAAATCAAAATAAAACTATTTTATTTTAATTTATCCAATTTTGAATAAAATAAACTATTTTATTTTAATCAAAATTTTAATCAAAATAAACTCCTTTATTTTAATTAATTATGGAATCAATTCCATGTATATAAAAAAAATCTTTAATTAAAATAAACTCTTTTATTTTAATTAATTATGGAATCAATTCCATGTAAAAAAAAAAATCTTTTATTAAAGGAAACACGGATATTCTTTCTATTCACAAATAAACTCCTTTATTTTGAATAATATGAAATCTTATTTCATATTTAAATAAACTCTTTATTTTAAGGAAACATGGATTTTCTTTTCTATTCACAAATAAACTCTTTTATTTTGAATAATATGAAATCTTATTTCATATCTAAATAAACTCCTTTATTTAAGGAAAATGGATCAATCAATTTCAACTCAAATTAGTTAGGAAAAATGGAATCAATTTCAACTCTAATTAGTTATTAGCATGAAATTTAATTTTAAAATTAAAATAAACCCTTTTATTTTAATTATTAAAATAAACCTTTTATTTAAAATTAAAATAAACTTTTATTTTAAGATTAAAATAATTAATTATATATATATAATATTCAATTTTAAAATTAAAATAAAACTTTTATTTTAATATTAAAATAAACCTTTTATTTTAAAATTAAAATAAATATTTTATTTTAATTATAAAATTATTAAGAATATATATATATATATATATATATATATATATATATATATATATATATATATATATATATATATATATATATATATATATATATATATTTATATATAAAAAAAAATAATAAAAATTTGGTATATATAAATTGATGCAATCGATTTATAATATATATATATATATAAGTAATCATTATATAATCATTAGATTATGATTAAACATTTCTTGATTTATGATAATTATTAGCAATCATTAGATTATCATATAAATGCAATGATTTAATTATTAATCTATCCTTGTTTTTAAAAATTATGATTTATATGGTTTCTCGATTTAAATTGTATGCATAAAAAGCGGATTTGGCATACCAATCATTAATCAATCATGCCCCTTAATTTAAAGTGCAAAAGTCCACAAATCGACCCGATCATTGCATGATTATATTATGATTTCCGCGCCCTTGAAAAAAATGATTCAAATGATTAGCCAATCATCGACCATCATTAATTTGATAAATGCATTTTATTTTTTTTTTTTTTTTTTTTTTTTTAATAAATTTTATCTGATAAAATTATGCCCAATTAAATTGTTCTAAACACATATCGATATACATATAAATTAAAACAATTAATAATTCGCATAAAGGTTTGGCTTTGATGCCCCTTTATTAGGTTTTGTAATATTCATAGCTTATGATCAAATTGCAAAAAATAAGCGAGCGTGTAAAATCGAGTTTAAAAATTTACAAACCATATACCGGATCACCCTTTATGCATAATTATTAATTAAGCGAAAAGATAAAGAATAAAATCATACCCTTGAAGATCGAGCTTCCTCGGTACAAGTTCACCTCAAATCCTTTCGCGTTCAACTTGAATCCACCGGGTTTGGTTCCTTCCTTTGATCGGCGTTAGCCACCCCGTATGTTTGGCCTCTGGGGTGATCCACGAGGAAGAAGAAAATTGAGAAGAAGGGGTGGTTGGCTAAACCCTAGTTTTCTATCTCTATAGAAAAGGGTGTACTCCCAACAAATTGGAATTATGCGTATGTGAAAAAATCGACAACAACCCATACCACGTAATAAGACTCCTCTTATTTATAGATGTGGGCAACCCACCTTAACAATTAAGGAATTGGGTTTTATTTAATTAATTAAATTCTTTTAATTAATTAAGCTCCCTAATCTTATTAGGGATAATTAATTAAACTCCTTTAATTAATTTTCCTTCTAATCAATTAGGAATAAATGAGAGTACTTATATTAAATTAATTCCTAAACTCTTTTAGAAATTAAAATAATAATAATTGTAATAATATTAATAAGACTCCTCTTATTAATTTATATTTAATATTTCTAAAATATTAAATAATAAATATTAAGCTATTTAATTTATTCTATCACCATAGATTAAATTAAATATACATAACTATATTATTACGATTATGCCATTAACTTCTTAAATAATTATTCTTCCTTTTATGGTGTGACCCTTTAGGTTCTCCGTATTAAGCAGGTTGTGAATAAATCAATTAGAACAATTCTAATCTTATTTAAATAAATAAATTAAACAATTAATTTATTTAAATAAATAATATTTATTCTCTGATAGGGATAAGCCTCCTAGCGATCAGCGACTTTCCGGATAATATAGATTTCAACATTAATCATAAAAGAACCTTTGAGTAAATAGTTCTTAATCTGATTCAATCCTTCCACCATCTGATGTCCCGATTAAATATAAGACATGGAATTCTTGTCAAGTCTTATTTTATTTAATTATATGTATTTCGACTCTTAAATGCCTGACTCAAATAATGCAAATTAGAAACTCCTTTCTAATTTCATTACGCCTTAACCGAGGACTCTTTGGGTTGTCATTTATCGAATCACATAGGACATTTCTCTTCTTTTATTAGAAGTGGTAGATTCTTTATTGATCATACATTATCTCCGTATCTGACTTATTATACCCAAGCATACCCTTTGATATACCCTAAGGGTCTTAAGGAATAAGTCAAAGTATAACTCATCATACACGAGATCTATGATGATCTCAAGTCAAGGATTACTTGTCTACTATCACTCTGAGGAATTCTATGACGATGCAAATAAAACTCCATTAGGTATTCCTTAGCGAGCCACGTTCGATGAACTTATTCTCTAATAAGCACCTACATACTTGCTTTAGTGTCTCCACACAAATGATCGTGAGATCAATCATCCTCATCGATAAGCAAGCAAGCAAGCAGCGTATGTACCGATCTATCGGATTCACTAATCCCCGATTTAGTAATCAATGATTGGGAACTATTTTAGTTTTAAGCTTTCTAAGAATTTAGATCTCATTAGAATGATCATCATCATTATTCTAAAAAAGCATTGCTTAAAACTATGGGTTTATCACATATTATAAAGCGACATCATGTAGATAATTAAAAGCCTTTAATAAATTAATACTTTTTATTAATAAATGAATAAGATTGTTACAAAGTATATGCTTTATCATCAAACATGATTGGCTTGTGATGCATACTACTTGACCAAGTAAAGTGGTTTTACGTGGTGGCTAAGTTAGGAAGAGTAAGGATGTGGCAGTTAAGGAGGTGGGAAGACTTTTTGACTCTTATACCCTCACTTGGAAAATCCTATAAATAAGAGAGTTTGTTGGTTCATTTTACCTTGTTCAAATTTCACCAACATCTTATATTGAGAGAAAAGTAAGAAGAGTTTTGATAATTCAAGAAGAAAGAAGAAGAACCAAGTTAAGAACATCAAAGGTAATGAATCCCTATACATTAATCTCCATTTCTTCATCATAGTTTTGATAGAGAAGTGAATATTGGTGGAGCATGTGTGATAAGGAGTGATAATGATGGTTATTAGAGGACTTAAACCTTAATAAATCTTGTTGTAAGTGAATCATAATCATAAAAGTTATGAACTAATAAAGAACATTGAGGAATTATAATTTTGTTGTTGATGGAAAAGTTTAAAGCCATCATTTATAGGTTAAGATGATATATGTTGTATAATGGAATAAATTCATTTGGAACGGTGTAAAAATCTCAAGTAACGAAGTTATGGCAAAATTTACGAGATTAGACGATAACTGTCAAAATCGTTAAATTCTCAGAATGGAAGTCAAAAGTCACCATTGAGCTCAGAAACATTTGTTTTTGATGGAGAACAGTCTAAATTTAGATTTTAGAGTTGCGACCTCGAAAATTGTCAAATTCCAACTTAGAACGAAGAAACGAGCTATGAACGTTCATGAACATTTATCGAATTCATAGTAAAGAACTTAAATAGTGAATTCCATGTTAACAGATTCGAAAATGTAAGATTTTCTAATGAAATCATAGTTCATGTGATATGTGAGCTAACGACTTTTGAACGAGCCAATTCGGACTTATAAAGAATAAGTTATAAGCCCGGAAAGTTTATAAAAGAGGAAAACTGTGAAGGCCATCTGAGTAGCATGGGTAAAAGAAGGCATGCCCAAAGATTTATAATTGGCGCATAACGCTGTGGCTAAACCCAACATCTTGAGGAGTCTTGTATGTCATGGCTGCCATTAATGAAGGGAGTGGCGCCACATTTAGAGGCAAGGCATAGAGTCAAGACTCGCGCTTTACACATGAGTTCTATATATAAAAAGTTGGCGCCAGTAGTGCGATACTTAGAAAGGATCAGAAATGAATGCTCATAAATGTAAAAGGAATAGAAGTTGATTAATGGTGAATTAATACCTTAATAAACTAAAAGTAATGTTCTTGAGGAGGATAATAACCTTAACAATTATAATTAAAAGTTGACAAATGATTACTTAAACGTAAATGCAAAGTAATATGATAACCATAACAAATGTTAAATAATTTAAAGAATTATTAGATTGAGAAGAAGGGTAAGATACATTAGTGACCATACATGATTGATTATGACCTAATGTGGTATGTTATGTGATTATGTATTATAGAATCCTTAAAGACTCAAAAGGAAAGTATATTATCTGTAGAAGACACTGAAGACAAGTGTTCTAGCCCTTGTCTATGTTCATTTTGGGCAAGCTTTATGATTCATGTATCTTACGCATGAGTTTATGTATAATGAAGCCAAAGCCAATTCCTTTAGCTAGACTTAATGTGTTTTGTAGATTTCTTTATAAGCTATCAAAGTTGCTATCTTTTGCAAATAATGGTTACAAAGAACTTGGGAAAGGGAATATTGTTTTGGAATATATTGAAGACATATTCACTCTTTTGAGTTATTTCAATTGAACGTATGTGTGAACTGTAGCTTCGTGTAGCACCATTTGTTGGGTTGGAAGATACCTAGATTTGGGTGCACCACAGGTTGGTATCAGAGCTGTAGGTTATAAATCTTATGGGGGAAAAAGAACCTTAAGCCATAACCTTAAGAAGAGTTAAAGAAGCAAAAGATGAAGTTAACCCTAAAAATGCTTTATATGTTATATGTGTTTTTATTATGCTAATGATGTTTACTAATCAAACTAATTGTTTTTTTGTAGATGTCAGGAGATAATGTGATGTATAGGGATATACATATGGTTAGTGAGGGGTCTGTAAACCAAGTAGAGATCTTACCGACACTTGTAGCTAAGTTGCCAGAAGTGGTGGTGGTTGAGTTAGAAGACTCAGAAAACTTACACTTCATGTCATTGTTTGATTGCATGTCAGAAGAAGAGGTGGATGTGATGTCGTTTAATATGGTGGCACCTGTAGAAGAGATGACTCTGGGGGAGTCAATCAAGGCGTTGTTCATGACAGTATTAGATAGAAATATCCAGTATGAGAAGGAGGTGAAAGAATTGAAGGAGGAGATCCATGATATCTTGGAGGACAAGAAAAGCATGGAGACGATGTGGGAAGAAGATCATGACGAGAAGGTTTTGGCAAAGGACAAGGTCCATGAGCTAAAACATGAGGTCTTTGAGCTTAGGCAGGAGCTAAAGACCAAGAAGCAGAAGGTTAGTAGGATGTCCTATATACATAGGAGTTCTTACAGGGACTTTCAGTGGCAAGTGGCTGAGTATCCTGTGGAGGTAGGGCAGACATGACATACTATCAGTCGAGATGTGATGGCCGATTTTGCCAATGCAGATTATGAGAATGCCGTAAGACAGATGTAATCTAGTTACTAATTAGAGTAGAGTGAGATATGTAAATATGTTATATCTAAGAAGTAACTTAAAACCCTCTTTTGTATATTAAAGGGTAGTCTTTTGTAAATCCCAATTTTTGGAAAGTCATGGTAGGAAAGTAATGTAATCAGCTAAAGTTGTGTAATGACAAATAATGTAGTATTATACTAGAAGGAAGAAGTAAATTAATATAAGCCTTTTATGGAACATGTTGTGAAATGAGTTTGAGTTATTGTTTGATAATAAATAATAACTAACTAACAAGAAGAAAGTAATAATGAAGTGTTATTTATTTTAACAGAAAGATGCCGCCAAGAAGAAGATAACGAAATCAAGAAGCAAACGTGAATCAAACAGAAGGGGGACTGGTTAACCCGATGCAAGAGTTCGTTAATTTATTAACGTTTGCTTTTAATAGAACTGGGGTGAATATACCCGTAAATCCTGCGGTAGTACGAGCTACTACGTTTAAGAATTTTAAGAGTGTAGGTCCGCCAAAGTTCAAAGGAACTACGAACCTTATAAAAGCCTAGACTTATGTGACAGAAATTAAGAAGGTATTTGTTATTGCAAATATCGCAGAGGGGCAAAAGGTTGCTTTTGCTACCTACATAATGAAGGTGGAGGCCAACTTCTGCTGGGAGGCGAACCAGGTTAGGGCTGAGACAGAAAACTTAATGTGGACATGGTTTAAAGAGATTTTCTTTGAGAACTACTTTCCCACGAGAATGCATCGGAGGATGGAGATGAGGTTTCTAGAGTTGAAATAAGGGGAAATGACTGTTCTCCAATATGCTGCCAAGTTCAATGAACTGGCGAGGTTTTCTCTATATCATGTGGATACGGAGGTTAGAAAGGTAAGTAGATTCGAGTATAGCTTTATACCCTGGCTCTATAGCCGGATATCAGTGTTTCAAAGTACTTCCTTTGGAACCATTCTAGAGAAGGAAATAATTGCCGAGGGTGGTAACGAGGCTCTAAGCCAATACCACAAGGAGAATAAGAATAAGAATAAAGTAGAAGGGGGAGTGAAAACTGAGGGAGCAAGTAGTAGTGGCAACTGGCAGAGAGAAAGGGTTTTAAATCTGGGAATACCAGAGTAAAGCACGGAGATCCTAAGAAGAGGATGGAGGCGTGCAAGAAATATGGGAAGACTCACTTAGGAGTTTGTCTCAAGGGAAAGGTGGAATGTTACAACTGTGGATAGGAGGGGCACATTTTGCCTAACTATCTAAGTACGAAGAAGAACCATGGATTCTTCGTATATGGATCAACTAATCACATAGCGAAGAACTGCCTAAAGAAGGGGACGGATGGGAATAAGGGCACTAATAGTGGTAAGTTAGCTATTAGTGGTCCAGCTCAGACGAGTAGGCCGATGGCTCACAACTTTAACATGACGGTCCAAGATGCAGTTACATTAGGGGATGTAGTTGCAGGTATTATCCCGATCAATGATATAAATGCTTATGTTGTTTGATTCGGGTGCTACTTGTTCCTTTATAGAATATGATTTTACTAGACAATTAGGATTACTTCCCGAAAGATTGCCTATACCTTTGAATATCAAGGTAGCAAATGAAGAAATAATTCATGTTGAAAACATTTATAGGGGTTGTTGGATAGAAATACGAGGTTATAAATTATCGGTAGATTTGATACCGATAAAGTTAGGAGATTTCAATGTAATTCTCCGTATAGATTGGTTGTTTAACCATGGTGCAATTATAGATTACCAAAAGAAATGTGTAAACATTAGAACGTTAAGACAACCTCATGTAGTGTTTTATGGTAATAAATCACCGAGACGTTCGTGTTGTCTTACCATGACACAAACTAGGAAATTATTAAGGAAGGGATGTGTAGGTTATTTGTGTCATGCTGTTGATACCCAGAGAGTGGGAGCAAAGATGATGGATCAAATACCTATAGTTAAAAAAATTTATGGATGTATTTCAAAGTGAATTACCAGGTCTTCTGCCAGATAGGGAGATCGAATTTGTAATAGATATTATGCCAATTGTGGCACCAGTTTCAAGGGCACAGTATCGTATGGCACTAGTAGAGATGAAGGAGTTGATGTTTCAATTACAAGAACTGTTGGACAGAAAATACATTAAACCAAGTGTTTCACCGTGGGGAGTACCGGTACTATTTATGAAGAAGAAGGACGGATCATTAAGAATTTGTATCGACTACCGAGAGTTGAACAAGTTAATGATAAAGAATAACTACCCATTACCTAGAATCAATGATCTTTTGGACCAGTTGAAAGAGGTAAAGTATTTTTCTAAGATAGATTTACGAATGGAGTATCATCAGTTGAAGGTTAGAAAGGAGGATGTACCTAAGACAACATTCAGAACTCGTTATGGTCATTACGAGTTTTTGGTGATGTCATTTGGGTTGACGAATGCACCATCTGCATTTATGGATATGATGAACATAGTGTTCAAACAATATTTGGACAAGTTCATTGTAGTGTTTATCGATGATATTCTAGTCTATTCTAAGATGCCAGAAGATCACGTTGAACACCTAAGATTAGTGTTGGAGACACTAAGGAAGGATAAGTTATATGCAAACTTCACTAAGTATGAATTTTGGCTAGAAAGGGTATAGTTTTTAGGACATGTTATCGACCGTGATGGAATTTTAGTAGACCCAGTGAAGGTGGAAGTAGTGATTAACTTGGAACAATCGAAAATGCCGACTAAGGTACGGAGTTTCCTAGGGTTAGCAGGATACTATCGAAGATTCATCCAAGATTTTTCTAAGATAGCTACTCCGTTGACTATTTTAACAAGGAAGACAGTGAAGTACGTGTGGACTGAGAAGTGTGAAGATAATTTTCAAAAATTGAAGAAAAGGTTGAGTGAAGCACCTGTATTATCTTTACCCGATGATACATGAAATTTTATAGTTTATAGCAATGCTTCGCATAAACGACTTGGTTACGTGCTCATGCAGCATGATAATGTCATTGTGTATGCATCACGACAGTTAATGGATTATGAGAAATTTTATCCTACCCATGATCTAGAACCGGCCACGGTAGTATTTGCATTAAAGATATGGAGGCATTACTTGTACGGAGAGAAACGTGAGATATACATGGACTATAAGAGTCTAAAATATATCTTCACACAAAAGGACTTAAATATGAGACAAAGGAGATGGCTAGAGTTGATAAAGGATTACGAATGCGATATCCTGTATCACCCGGGAAAAGCTAATATAGTGGCCGATGCCTTAAGTAGAAAGGGTCGGGAAAAGTTGTCTATGTTAACAAATCAAATTGATTTAATAACAGGGATGGCTAGTGTCGACGTCGGGATTTTAATTATCCCTTTTCTATTATGGTCTTTTGGTGGTCTCATGTTAGGTGATATTTGTTTGAAAAAATAAGTTGTGAAATGGTCCGACATGTATATGTCGATAATTGGACTGTAAGAGTTGCCAGTTGCTATTTTTAAATAGTTGCACCAACTCAACCAAGAAAAGGTTTGCACATTAACCCAGTGATGTGACACTGTTGAACAGTTCTGTGAAACCGAGATTAGTTAGGGTCTGGGGGCTTGATTATGCAGAATGAAGGTGTTAGGCACCCCCCGACATCTGTGTTACCATGGTGACCACCACTTTCCAATTAAACTATTATATAAATATGTGTGTATGTGTGTGTGGGTCAATGTGCAGTTATATGGAAGTAGTGCTATGCCTCGTTTGCACCTATATAAAAAGGGTTTGAATTTTATATAAAAGTTTAGTTTTAACAAGATATAGCAGTGATGTTTTGTAAAAGAGGTTTTTCAAACCTTTATGCTCAATAGTAATTGAGGCCTTTGATACTTCCATTTTATTATATGCTCGGCTTGATTGCTTTTATTTTCGAGATGCGAGGCATCTTCGAGAAAATAAGGTATATAGTAGTACCGAACTCCTTGTGGGCATGAGAGTCGTCTAAGGAAATTCAAACACCGTAAATAATGTAAAAGATGATTACAGCTGAAAATGTCCATCACGGGAACCAAATCAAGATTCAGGAGTCTGAATCTGTGATCACATGATTCCTAGGCTCACATGATGTAGCAATTTGTATGAAAGTTGTAAGCAGTTATATATATCAAATCTATAAATATATATATACAAATGATCGACCACCACGAAGCAACTCCATGGGGGATTGGAAATGTAAATATATAAAACCTGTAAATATATATAGAAATGATCAACAGCCATGAAGTAAACTTCAGGCAAGATGAAATATAAATAAAGCTATAAATGGCCACGAAGTAAACTCCATGCCAGATAGAAATGTAAATATATATATAAAAGCTATAAATGCACTGAATATATATCGATCTAGGCTCGGTTCGTTAGTTCAGCGATATATATATATATATATATATATAAGCAGTAAACACACCAGATGTAAATCCAGGCTCATCAAATAGAGTTCGACAACAGTTTATATATAAGTAGTAAACGCTCCGGATATAAATCCAGGCTCATCGAACAGAGTAAGACAACAATTTATATATATATATATATATATATATATATATATATATATATATATATATATATATAAGCAATAAACGCTCAGGACATGAGTCCAAGCTCAATCAAGGCATAACTTCGATAATGTTAGTACAAATATATATATATATATATATATATATATATATATATATATATATAAAAGAAATAAATGCCACGGATCGAAGTCCGGGCATACACAAACAATACGACTCTCAACGTGAATAACTGTGTGTGCAGAATGTGGAGAAAAACTTTAAGAAATGTAAGAAGGCTTATAGTGGACTATCAAAGAAGACTTTAATATCTTTAAATGGATGAACACTCGGTTCCCACTGGGAAAGTATAGCGAAATATAAGCACTCAATTTATAGTGTGTACCGTGTAAATTGGACAGGGCTTCCTTGCTTTTTCTCCTTGTAAAGTGGCCTCCCCAAGTCCTCTATTTTTAGAGGAAGGAGCCGCAAGTGTACCTGCGGCAACCGTAGACGCAACTTTAGCTACTCGAGGTGCCTCGGGCTGTGTGGGTCCTACCATCTCAAAGTACGTGCACGCATGCAACACGATGTTCGCTCAAACTTTCAAAACATCAATTCGGGCATCCGATTAAGGTGTATAAGACCTTTTTCAGAATTTTTTTGTCGAAAGTTACACAATGACATAGGATTAGAGGTTGTATGAATTTAGGAAGGTGGGGCCATGCCCACGTCTTCAAGCTTCAAATTCTGTCCGGTGTGCTATCTTGTGTAATAGTCACTCGAGATTGGAGCTTTGGTTCTTGTAGGACCTTGATGTGTAGAATGTATGTTAAGATGACACAATGTGGGATCGAGGTGGCAAAATGACGATTTTGCCCCTCACTGAGGTTATCTCCGGTTTGGGCTGATGTAGCAGTCGTTGCTCAGGGTTATCTCTGAGATTGGGCTGCTAAGAGTACTGAAGGTCCTTAAGGTAGTCTCTGAGGTGTTCCTGACCTCCCTAGGTATTCTGTGAGGTTGGAACTGAGTGCCTTGGGGTTATCTTCGACGTTGAAGCTGACTGCAAGGGTTGAAATGAAAATTTTTGGGGTTATCTCTAGAACTGCAACTGCACTCCTCGATGTTGTTTCTGAGGTTGAAACTGGAACTCCCGATTTGTCTCTGGGACTGAGTATCTCAGGTTCATCTCCGAGATGGAAAACTGATGATTTCGGGGTTATCTCCGAAACCGAAAATGCACTCCTCGTGGTTGTCTTCGAGGTTGAAACTGAAAATCCCGATGTTGTCTCCGGGACTGGAACTGGGTATCTTGGGTGTCGACGTCGGGATTTTTACTGTCCCTTTTCTGTTCTTATCTTTTGGTGTTCTTATGTTAGGCGAGATTTGTTTGAAAAAACAATTTGTGAAAAGGTCCGACATTTATATGTCGACAATTGGACTGTAAGAGTCGCTAGTTGGTATTTTTAAATGGTTGCACCAACTTAAACGAGAAAATGTTTGCACATTGACCACGTGATGTAACACTACTAAACTGGTCTGTGAAACCAAGATTCATTAGAGTCCGGGGACTTGCTTATGCGGAGTGAAGGTGTTAGGCACCCCCCAACATCCGTGTTACCACGGTGACCGCCACTTTTCAATTAAACTATTATATGAGTGTGTGTGTGTGTGTGTGTGTGTTGGTTAATGTGTAATTATTTAGAAGTAGTGTTATGCCTTGTTCGGACCTACATACAAAGGATTTGAATTTCTATAAAAATTCAGTTTTAATAAGATATAGTAGTGATGTTTTGCAAAAGAGGTTTTTCAAACCCTTATGCTCAATAGTAATTGAGGCCTTTGATACTTCCATTTTATTAAGTGTTGGGCTTAATTGATTTTATTTTCGAGATGTGAGGCATCTTCAAGAAAAAAAGATATAGAGTAGTGCCAAATTCTTTGTGGGCATGAGAGCCGTCTAAAGAAATTCAGACACCATGAATAATGTACAAGCTGTTTACAGCCGAAAATGTCCATCACGGGAACCGAATCTAAATTTAGAAGACAGAATCTGTGATCACATGATTCCTAGGCTCACATGATGTAGCAATTTATATGAAAGTTGTAAGCAGTTTTATATATAAAAAGTAAAAAATATATATATATATATATATATATATATATATATATATATATATATATATATATATATATATATATATATATATATATATATCGATCATCAACCACCACGGCGAACTTCATGGGGGACCGTAAATGTAAATATATAAAAGCGGTATATATATATATATATATATATATATATATATATATATATATATATATATATAGAGACAATATCAACCACCATGAAGCTCCTCCATGGGGGATTGAAAATGTAAATAAAGCAGTAAATACAATCAACCACCATGAAAGAAACTCTAGGCGGGACAAAATTTAAATAAAGAAGTAAAATGATCATCTGCAACGAAGTAAACTCCAGGCGGGATGAAATGTAAAGAAAGCAGTAAAAGGCCACGAAGTAAGCTCTAGGCCAGACAGAAATGTAAATATATATATATATATATATAAGCGTTTACCAGATATTATATCCAGGCTCAATCAAACAGAGTTTGATGGATATAATATATGTATATATATATATATATATAGCAAAGATAAACAGTTTACAGATATAAAATCCAGGCTCAACGAACAAAGTTCGACAATAGTTTATATATAAGTATATATATATAAAAGCAATAAACGCTCCAGACGTGAGTCCAGGCTCAATCGAGGCATAACTTGATAATGTTAGTCCATATATATATATATATATATATTGAAATAAAAACCACGAACCAAAGTCCAGGAATACACACCCAACACGACTCTCAACGTGAAAATGGTGTGTGCAAAATATGGAGAAAAGGATTTAAAAGGTGTAAGAAGGCTTATAGTGGACTGCCAAAGAAGACTTCTATAGCCTTAAATGGATGAACACTCGATTCCCACCTAAAAAAATATAGTAATATATAAGCTCAAAAGTGTTTAAAATGAGAAAGCACTTAATTTATAGTGTGTACAGAGTAAACTGGACAGGGCTTTCTCGCCATTTTCTCTTTTTAAAATGGCCACCCCAAGCCCTCTATTTAAAGATGGGGGAGTCGCAGGTGCACCTGTAGCTACCCGGGGTACCCCTGGCTTTGCTAGTCCCGCCATCTCGAAGTACGTGCATGCATGCAACATGTTATCCGCTTAAACTTTTAGAACTTCAATTCGGGTATCTGATTGAGGTGTATAAGACCTGTTTTGGAGTGCTATTGTCAAGAGCTACACAAATGACATGGGATTAGAGGTTCTAAGAAGTTAGGAAGATGGGAACATGCCCTTGGTCTTCAAGATTAAAATTCCTTCTGGTGTGCTGTCTTGTGTAGTAGTCACTTGGGATTGCAGCTATTTGGTTCTTATAGGACACTACTGTGTAGAATGTATGTTGAAATGTGTTGATATGGTGCACATATGGTATCCAGGTGGCAAAATGATGATTTTTCCCTCTTACCGGGGTTATCTCTGGTTTGGGCTGATAAAGCAGTCGTTGGTAAGTGTTATCTTTGTGATTGGGCTACTGCAAGTGCTAAATGTCCTCAGGGTTGTCTTTGAGATTTGTGTGACCTCCCAAGGTTATCTCCTAGTTTGGGACAGTGTGCCACGGGGTCATCTCTGAGGTTGAAGCTGATTGCTAGGGGTTAAAACGAGCTTTTTCGGGGTTATCTCCGAAACTGCAACTGCACTCCTCTGTATTGTTTTCGAGGTTGAGACTAAAACTCCCAGTGTTATTTTTAGGATTGAATATCTTAGGGCTATCTTCGAGATTGAAAAGGCTTCTCCGGTGGGATTTCTGAAACTGGAACTGTTTTGTCCTCCAGGGTTATCTTTGAAAGAGGATTTTGACCTCCTGCAATGTGAATAATAGGAATGCAAAATTTTGAGTGTCTATAGATGCCCCTCTTTATCATATTCATGCAATGCAATTGCATGTATAGGGTAAAGAATACTAGACACTTGAAATGTGACAAGATAATCATGATGCAATATACAGCAGCATGATGCAAATGAATGATGTATATGGTTTGTTGATCTATTTTACAACGGAATGTGATGACTGTTTGTTCTCCCAACTTTTGATGGGGACTGGAGTTATCACTGACCACCCTGACAAACTGTTTGGATGTGTGATCAAAAGTTCTCAGGAACTTCCAAGATGTTGACGTTGTTGTTATCACCAAAGTCTCTAATCCTTGATACAGACTTTACACTGAGGATGTATATCTCATGTACGAGAGAGTCCAGGGATAAAGTTTTGTCTGTTGAGGATGTGTATAAGATATTCCATCATTGGTCCTCCTTGATGAGGATTTTCTTCCCAGGTTTGTATCGCTAGCTCTTTCTGTTGCTCTGTCGGAGTTATTGCCAACAGTCTGTGTTGCCAAGGTTGTTTGACCCTCGCTAAAATGTATATTAACTAATGAGATCGTCGAATGGCTCCTGACACTTCGTTGGGTTTAAAGGCTAACATCTAATGATGTCAAGCTGGCTTGACTTTCGTCGATGTGTGCATCAACGGATGAGATCCCTGCTGGGCAAATCATCAAGGATGCTTGAACTTCGTTGACATGTGAATCAACGGATGAAATCCCCACTGGGGAGAAGTGTTTTGGAGTTACGACCCCGAACTAATGGCATCAGACCTTTGTGATAAGTGGACCTGTAGTCGGGTCTCTGAAAACAAGGATTTTAGGCTATTTCGCCCAATTGCGTAGCAGTTTTATTCCTGATTTAGCCTTTTCAGCTTGTAACACCTCCTTTGCAACTCGAACTAGATCGAGCAGAAGGGGTGAGCCCCACCTAAGGGAGCTGCAGGTACACCTACTGCTAATCATGGGTGGATTTCAATTATAGATTGCTTTCATAATTCATTTTTAAGTTACACCGCACATGAAATCCGATAGCTCTTCTTCAGATTTGGTGAGTTCGGGTGTCTTTCTACAAATTCTATCACCGTACAAGTGTTTTACACTGTCATGGTAACGTATGCATGTCTTCTTTTCCAGTTTTTATCTGTTGGAAAATGAAATATCACATGAAATGCTTCTAAAAACAGTAGTGAATATTCATACTCATATGACCTGATAAAAAATATTTAATATAGTAAATATTAGTATTTAACCATGTTGAACATAATAATGTGAAATAATTTAACTTTTAAAATAGTCAAATTGGCACCTTTTACTGCTATTTCTTATCATATTTGAGGACAAATGAGCAACGGTGATAATGCAAAGTAATCCTGATAATTAGGCTACCCTTACGGATTTTATGTTTGATAGTGTAATGCATATAGGATGTTTATGACTATGGGTAGGTGTGCTATTGAATGGACACCTAGTCATGCCTATATGCATGTGGATAGTCCTATTTATAAAGGAGACTACGACAAAAAAATTCAAAATGTAGGCATTAGATAGTCATGGATTTTAACTCTATTGTAGGCGTAAGTTAAAGTAATGCATGTATGCATGTAGTCATAAAATGCAATTGAAAAAGCTCTAGATTAGAGTTTACCACACCCTTTATGAGGTTATTTGGAGACTTATGTCTAGATATATGGATCCGGATCAGCCGAGTAGTTCCTGCAGGACCACTTCAGGTGTACGGAGGAGGGCTTCTGATGTGCCTCGTCCCCGTTCCATTAGACAGCCTAGTTGTCTGGCTGAGGCAGTTTTACGTCCTGTCCGGGTTGAGGTACTGGATGTTGAGGATGAGAAGGAGGATGTACCGGTTGCGGACCCTGCTCTTTCTATTCATGCTCCCCGCAGGGATCTTCCAGGCATTCAGGTGATTATCCCAGAGCTTCTGGGTGATTTGAGTCAACACCCCTCGGTTTACTTGCAGGCAAATGGGGTACAAGCTTGATTTTGATCTTCCCTTTTTTTCCTATTGATGAGGAATAAAGGTTCTAATGTTGATATGCTTTGTAATGTAGGTTCCCGGCTTCACACAGCCTAGAGGGAACTAGTTTATCATCCACTTTACATCTAAGGCTCTGCATCCTGACTATCTATTGATTGTGCATGGCTGGGGCTTTGAGGCGTTCTTTTCCATCCTCCCTAGTCGTTGTCCCTGGGGTGACTCAAGGCATTATCTGAGCGTTGGTTTCACCAGACTTAGTCTCTCCATTTGTTAGATTGTGAGGTGATGATGTGGCCAATGGATTGGCGATTTATCACTAGTATGGAGTTTGGAGGGGCACCAATTCCATGTACGACGGATATTACCATGACTGCCGTTAGATCCTTTCTAGGTGTCCCAACTGAGGAGCTCAGGGACAGGACAGTCCGTATAGGTCCTTTAAGTGTAGATGCTATGAGCGGGCTGTTGAGTGAGCCCATACCCGATGATGTGAGAGTCAGGGATCACATTCTTTGGAGACTGTTCTTGATAATCATTAGGGGCTACTTCATGGAAGATAACTCTTCCACGGTATCGTTCGCATTGGTGAGCGCCACACGAGATGTGGACCGTATTGGAGAGTATGCTTGGGGTTTCTACACCTTCGCCTATTTCCTCAGGGGTATACGCATGCGTTCACAGGGCTTGGCTAGGATTTTACCCATTTCTGCTGGTGAGTATTTCTCTTGTGATTTCCCATGTACAGGTTAAGAGTGTTGACTGACAGCAGGTGTTTGCCTTTGTGTTGGCAGTTTTGGGCATATGAAAGGCTCCTATGTTTATGTTCTGTGAGTGTGCTAGGCTTGGAGACCTATCCATGAGGACGTCGATGGAATCACTCCATATTGACGGAGGTTCCTGTAGCTGAGGGTTTCATTCATTATCATCTATAGTTTGAGTTATTGACAGCTGATGCTATCACATGGATTCCCTATTCTGGGGAACATTTTCCCACTAGGTTTGAGGATGGATACCCGACTGGTGTCGAGTACGTGATTTCCACCCGTAGGATTCCTCTCTTCACTGATAGAGGATGAGAGCTCTATTTAGGAGAGCGTGCTATTAGGAGTACCGCAGGGGAGATCCGTATACTGATCTTGCCTCCTGCCAGGCGTTATTGGCCTGTATCACAGTCGCCCGTCATTGATATCCCATTAATGGGTGTTGACAGTTTTACACTATTAGAGGGTCCTTATACTCAGGAGATGTTCCAACATTGGTGGTCCCCTCGTACCATCGGAGCCCAGACCCGCGCCACTTAGTTTATGGGGGATATGATTCTTGGATCCGTTATGATCACAGATCGGATGGCCTGTGTCCGAGATCCGACTCATTTGACAAAGATTGACAGTTTGACTTGGCAGTTGGACGGGGCACATTTCTTTATCCAACATTTGGGCAGAGATCCTTTAGAGGCAGATACCTTTGATCCTTCCATCTCAGGCGTTGGCCCTTCAGGTGAACCATATGGCTTTACCAGTACAGATCCTCCATTATGTAGGCATGACATCCCCGTTGACGGAGATCTAGTGAATCAGAAGGAGTTATATAAGGTGGACAGGATTGATGATGTAGACATTGACACCATTGTCTTCTTCTGATGTATATTCTCGTTATATCTTTTGATAGACCTCTTTTAGATATTGGGTTGATGTGCCCCATTCTCTCTATATCTTTTGATAGGCCTCTGTTAGTTGTTGGGTGTGAGATCCCAAAATGAAAGTATTCAAATTTCTTATAATTATTATTTTAAGTAAATGGTTAATTATTATTTTGCAAAGTAAGAAAGTTGATATAAAATATTCGTTGTGTCGAGGAATATTCAATTGGTTGAGGAATATTCATTTTAATAGGGAATATTCGTACGATGACACAATCATTGGTGAACCCCCCAACGAAAGTATTGTCGTAGTTATAAAATGACAGAAATATCTTTTTATAAAAATAACGGCGAAAGTGTTACCGTTAAAACTATTGAACTACCCGGTAGTAAAAGTACAATAATACGCGTAGTTGCATAGTAGCACACGGTATTGATTATTGATGCTTACGTAAGAAGTCACTTAGTTATACTTAATTATTGCTACAGTAATTGTTGCATCATATCTCTCGTATTATTGATTCAATTATTGTCACAGTATCATCTACATAATATGTTATATTATTAAATCAATAATTGAGACATCAAAGTTATCCATATTATTATTTTCAATATTGACAATGTCTAGAAGTTCTGTCAAGGAGAGGTTTGGTCACCTAATTGCGCGCTAATATGGAGAAATCCTTATCGGAAAGCCCTCTCTTTCCTGGGAACGACCTGGTTGTTAAATATTGTGAATTATAATATTAATGATGAATAAGTTCGTGTTGATTAAAGATGAAATTGGTTGTTCCATTGTGTTGGAATTATTAGTGTTAGTGGAAATCGACATTTATTTCGATAATAATTGATGTCTGGAAGTTATATTGATCAATCGGGTAATTCACCGGATAAATGAGTAATTAATTGCTATTAATTCACATGCTTATAACTATGTGTTCACATGTGTGTACTATTGATTCACATGATTTACTATTAGGGGACTTGGTGCAAGTTTGATAATACTTGCATGACTAAGTAAGAAATGGAGGTATAGATGAAGGTACTATACTATAACTAATTTTTTCACATGTTTAGAACTATTGAGTCACATGATTTACTATTAATTCACATGATTTACTATTAGGGGAGGTGGTGCAAGTTTGATAATACTTGTAGGACTAAAAAAAATGAAGAAAAAGAGGAAGGTATTATACTATAATATTTCGAGCCCTAAAACATGCAATTATTGAAACTATGTTTTCCTATAAATAGAAGCTCATTCCTTCATTACTAAATCTATAGAGCAATTATTATAGAGAAATTATCGAGAGAGAAGCTATAGAGAGAAAGAAGAAGCAAAGTCTGTTACTACACTATTCTAGTATCCAGTCTTCTTCTGAGTTAAGGGATATCATTATTGTGGTAATGGGCATTATTTCTTTCGTATTCATGAAGAGAGCTATTGTTGTAGATACTCGAAATTTTCTGCACTCCTATTACTAACATTGCAGGAGGGTAGATTTGTCTTTTGGAGATAACCCTAGAAGACAACTTACATCCATTCCGAACACTATCGGAGATTCAGGTCCAACCCAGAACACAAACCAGGAATGTCTGTTCCAACCCGGAACACAAACCGGGAACGTCATCTCAAACCCGAAACACACACCGGGAATGTCATTTCCAATCTCGGAGATAACCCCGAGATATGCAGATCAAAAGACCGGCAACAACACCGGAGAGGATAGCTCTGTCTCGGCGATAACACCGCGACGCTCAGTTCCAGTCCTAGAGACAACACTGGGAGTAGCAACCCCATCCTTGGTGATAGCCCCAAGGGATGCCATTGCCGATAACCCCAGAAATGCTTGTTTTAAACACATGCTATCAGCTTCAATCCAGATGACAGTGAGGCATACAAACAAGCAACCCAATCTCAGATGTAAACCTGAGCAACGTCTGCTTTCCGTTTAAACTAGTGATAACCCCGGTGAGGAGTCACAGTGTCATCTTACCACGTTAACAAGATGATATCGCAGCATACCAACAAGTAGTCCAATCTCAGCTGTAACCCTGAGCAACGTCTACTTTCAACTCAAACCGACGATAACCCCGGCGAGGAGTCAAACATTATCTTGTTCCTTCAATAAATGGCACGTCGTCTCAACACTTCATACATGCATACAACCATGCCCCACAAGAATCGAGGAGTGACAATCACGAGTGACTATTACGTGTGGCAGTGCTTTGGATAGAATTTGAAGCTTAAAGACCATGGTCATAGACCCCTCTTCCTGACTTCGTACAACCTCTAATCCATGTCATTACGTAACTCTCAACACCAGCAGTCCAAAGAAGTACAGATATACTTCGTTTGGATGCTCGGATTAAAGTTCTTCAAGTTCGAACGGACATTTCAGTGCATGAGTGCACGTACTACAAGACGACGGGACCCGCGAGGCTGGGATCCACCACGACCAGCCGCAGGTACAACTGTGTCTGCCACAGGTGTACCTGCGGCCATCCGTCTATATATACAAGGCTTGGGTCAGCCATTTGAGAAGAGAGAGAGAATAAAAAAGGCGAGGAATCCCTGTCCATTTTACTCTGCATACACATCTTTTGAGTGTTTCCTCTTCTTTAAACACTAGTTAGCTCACATATAGCTATCTTTTGCCCTGCAAGAGCTGAGTGTTTATCCATTTAAAGTCATAGAAATCTACTTTGGCATCCCATGTAAGCCTTCTTACATTTTATAAAGCCTTCTTCTCATATAGCACACATTGTTGTACACGTTGAGAGACGTGTGAGTGTGTTTTCCCAGACTTAGGTCCGTGGTTTTCATTTCTGTCTGTATATATATACTAATATATGTATATATTTCTTATATATGGACTAACATTATCGAGCTATGCCTCGATTGAGCCTAGACTTCGGTCTGGAGCGTTTAATTGCTTTTATATATATATACTTATATATAAACTGTGGTCAGACTCTGTCTGATGAGCCTGGATTTTACATCCGGTGTGTTTAAATTGCTTATATATATATATATATATACTTATATATATATAAATATTTTCGGACATATCCGATGAGCCCGGATTAATATCCGGTGCATTTATTCGCTTATATATATATATATATATATATATAATTGTTGTCGGACATATTTGATGAACCTGGATTTACATCCAATGCGTTTACTGCTTATATATATATATATATATATTTGTACATATATATATATATATTTACATTTTTGTCCTGCCTAGAGTTTACTTCGTGGCAGATGATCGCTTTTACAGCTTTATTTACATTTTGTCCCGCCTGGAGTTTATTTCGTGGCAGTTGATCATGTCCATATATATATATATATATATATATATATATATACATATATATATATATTTACCGCTTTTATATATTTACATTTCCGATCCCCCATGGAGTTGCTTCGTGGTGGTTGATCAAGTCTGTATATATATATATATTTACAACTTTTATATATATAATCGCCATCGCTTTCCATATAAATTGCTGTATCATATGAGCCTAGGAATCATGTGATCACATGTTCAGTTTACTGAATCTAGATTCGGTTCTCATGATGGACATTTTTCAGCTGTAAGCAGCTTGTACATTATTTTCTGAAGGTCGAATTTCCTTGGATGGTTGTCATGCCCATGAGGAGTTCTAAGATGCTCAGATATTACTTTCTCGAGAATGCTTCGCATCTCGAAAATAAAAGCAAACAAGCCGGACATTTAATAATAAAATGGAAGTATGAGAAGGTCTCAATTCCTATTGAGCACAAGGTTTGAAAAACCTCTTTTACAAAACTTCATTGCTAAATCTTGGTTAAAACTGAATTTTCCTATAAAATTCAAACCTTTTGTATATAGGCTGCTATTACAAGCTTTTCAAAATTGTTATATGCTTGTGTGTTAATGCTACATTTACATTTCTGATGAATGTGCACGAATGCATTTTAATTTCTGCACTGCTAAATATCTTTTTGTGATATTAGTGCTTCGCACATGTCATCATTTTGCATAAACGGTGAGACACGTTGTATGTGAAAGTATGTTGTGTGGTCCCTCCACCAGGAGGCTATCCTGTCGGTGTTTAATTACTGGACTCGTGGGAAGAATGATTCCTCGGGGCTCAAGAAAGGCACCACTTAGATTCGCTCCAGTTGAACGACCGGATTAACTTCCCGTCAAGTAGATTGTGATGATCTGGGAACCTTCATGCAGAAAAGCCGCAAGAGAAACCCTAGGATAGGTCAGCCTCTGATAAACCAAACGCGGAGGAAAGTCTCTTCATGCTTTCCATTTTCAATTACTTGTTAAAACATTTACTTGTAATCCATATGTAATATATCTTTGCATGCATGGCATGTTATCAATTAACAACCGGTTTTGCAGGACCAATTCCTAAAACGGACATGTTATGATAACATTTATATTACCCTAAGACTAAACTACGTAAGTCTTTTGTAGGGAAGCAATTGGGCCTGTTACCCGGTCAAAATCAAAAAAGGTTGAGAGCCTACAGCCAATCATGTCATCTTTCGAACAGTCTAATCCTGTTTCCTAAGAAGAATTTGACGGATTGTGTAAACAAATCACAGACTTGGCTGTTCTGCTAAAAGGATTACACCAGTGCACTCAGGGTACGAAGATACCTACACATACAGAATCCTCTACATAAGGGGGAGTTCAAGGTCTGGAAAAAATAATTCCAGAACATCATTTGGATACAACCAACAAAGACCTTGAAGCCACCCATCTCAAAGGAGATCTAGACACCGGTGACATCAGAAAGAAGGTCCTTCAAATGGAGGAAACCATTCTCGTTCTTAAAGGGATTGGAACACATGGCAGTGTTTCATATGCAGACCTTTTCATATTTCCTGGTGTGCATTATCAAAAGAAATTTAAAACCCCTGATTTTGAAAAATATGATGGATTAGAGGATCCTTACACACATTTAAAGGTTTTCATTCGTGAACTCGGATCTTATGCTCAGAATGAAAAGCTCAGAATGCAGCTGTTTCAGAAAAGTCTGACTGGAGAAGCCCGTTCATGGTACACCAGATTAGACAACTCTAAGATCCATAGCTGGGAAGAGCTGGCTCACGCCTTCCTCACTCAATACAGTTTTCAATCTCAGATGGCTCCTGACCGGTACCAAATTACCTAGGTCAAGAAACAGTCCAATGAATCATTTAGAGAGTATGCTCAAAGGTGGAGGCGCCTTGCTGCTCTAGTTATTCCTTCCATGACAGAATCAAAAATGGTCATGACTTTCATAGATGTACAGGAAGCCCCTTTCTATGAGAGAGTTCTAGCTTGTATTGACAAACCATTTTCTGAAATCATCAAACACGGCGAGATGGCTGAAATGGGATTGAAGTCCGGTAAAATTCAAGACCTAGCCTCTCTTAAAGCTGTTGCTGAGCACATCCAGTCTGGATCTTATGAAAACAACCCCCGAAGGGTCCACAAAAAAAAGAGGTGGATGTTTCCTTGATACTACAAGGACAAAAAGGCAATCCAGGAATGCCTATGTAGAGGAGAAACTACTCTCCTTTTCCAGCACAATCTTCAAACCCTCCATTGCCTAAAAGTGGAGAAGTAAAGCAACCTCGAACGTTCACACCCTTAGGGGATTTGCTCGAGAACATTCTTGCTCTTCTGACTGCTTAGAAGAAAATTACACATCTTCTTCCACCAGCCAACCCTAATGGGAGGGGTTTTAATACTACTCGGAAGTGTGCTTATCATGCCGGGGCACCCAAACACAATACGCAAGATTATTGGGCCTTAAAGCATAAGATTCAAGATCTGATAGACAACGGTGAGATTGTAATCACCAAACCAGATCAACCTCATGTGCAAGACAACCCTCTTCCTCAACACAAAGAAGAAGAGGTTAACATGATCAGTTGGAGCACTGTACAAGGGTCCAATGGAGAATCATCCCAACCCATCAAAGACGGTGTTGACAAATAGGATTATGCAAAGTTCCAGTTTACCATGGAACGAAAGATGAAAGCTATTTGCAAATAAATGGAGCAATGGGCAGAACTGGTGACTCATCAGCATCAAGTCACACGCCAATTAATTAAACAGGAGCATGTCTATCTCCTTCCATTTGTTATAAATGCTCCATCAACACCTTTAGAAAGCGAAGCTATGGAGGATAAGGTTGCAAAGCGAGCAGGTGCTAAAGCTTGTCGGGATTTTGCCAATCAAAGGGAATTCACCTATTTGGGCCAATCTATGAAGGAGATACTTCAAATGTTGATCAACGAAGGAAGAATCACATTCTTTCTCCCTCCGATCAATCCCCGCTCAGGGCGATTCAATCCTGATGAAATGTGTTAATATCATTCACATTCTTGCAGTCAAAGCACAGAAGAATGATGGGCACTCCGCCATCTTATTCAGAATCTTATTGATAGTGATGTCCTGCAAATAACATATGATTACACTGTGCAACTCAAGGGTGGGAATGCATGCCCTACCCAATGGAAGGGATCAGTTGCAGTTATTTCCAAAGTGGATAATGAAACTGTCAAAGTATTTCCCATACAACCAATTCAACTCAAAGGAGCTGACAATCCTTTGAAAGTGGCCGCACCAAAGCCAATTCCTTTACCTTGCAGACCACAACATCCTGTTGTCAGCTTGTACAAAGTTCCATGGAATTATGGAGAAGCTGAAGGATCCACGTCTCATACTACTACTACAGTGTCGAAAGAGAATCCACTGTGCCTTCCTCAACGGGTTATCAAACCTACTTGCAAAGCAAAGGGTAAATTGCCCATGGAGAAGATTGAAAAATTCCTCTGTACTATGGGTCACAATGAAGACAAAGTGGTTTTAAGCTTGCAAGAAGCTCCACACCAGATTTTAATACTGGATTTGGTTTTCTCTTCTGAAGACAATCGGAAGATCTTGTTAAAGGTTTTAGAAGAAGCCTACTTGCCAAATCAGTGGATGTAGAAAAATTTCAAAATCTGGTTGATCACATTTTAAACATCAATGTGATATCCTTCACTGATGACGACATACCTCCCGATGGGACCGGTCATTGCAAACCATTGCACATCGCAGTGTTATCTTCCGGGTACATGCTAGCAGGAGTATTGATAGATGGAGGCTCATCTCTAAATATATGTCCTTATGCCACCTTGGTAAAAATGAATATCATTCTTAAGCGGATCCAAAGCAGCCATACGGTCATCCGAGCTTTTGATGGGTCCCGACGAAATTCCGTTGGAAAGATTGAATTGCCAATTGAGATTGGTCCCAATACATTCACTGTATCCTTTCACATCCTCAAGATAGACTCAGGATACAACCTACTATTGGGGAGACCATGAATACACATGGCTAGAGCTGTTCCATCCATATTACATCAACAACTCAAATACATCATCAACAACAATCTAGTCACTATTAATGCTGAGCTGGATTATCCTAAACAAGGAATTCTACCAATTATCAGCTTCAATTCAGAAGTTGAACCAACCAGTTTCCACACTCTGGAAGTGAGTAACATGCAGTACCATTCTAGTGGAGCGTCACTTCCCGTACCCAAGATTTCTGCCGAGGTTATGTCAGCCACTCAAGAAATGATGTCATTGGGTCATCTACCTGGACAAGGGCTTGGAAAGGATCAATAGGTCATTAAACACCCTATCCAAATGTCCAGTAAAATTGGAACAGCCGGGCTAGGCTATTCTTCTAATTCCAGACACAGGAATACTCATAAACATGAGCAGGTTCCTCAAGCTTCCACCACGCGGTGATTTTCTATACCTTTACCTTATGAGTTAATGCAATCTCCAGTAAAGGTGTCAGCCCAAGCTGTGGATATGCTATTTCTGAAACCAGTGCCTATTAAAGCTAAAGAGGTGCTGATTCCTGATCTTGAAGCGGAAGAAAAGGAACGAAAATGTAAACATAACCTTGCCTTGATGATGGCAGGCATTCGCGTCATTGTTCATGATGAACATACAAACAGATACACCCCAGACGATGATTGCCCAGATGTCATGGTTATCATTCGGGAGAAGGAAGATACTGATGATCCTTCCATCACTGCAGTCCTTCAGGACTTTGCTCTCGATAATTGGAGCATCACTTCATGCATTGGTCGACGAGAGTAAAATGGGCAGAAAATCCCTCTGCCCTATAGATAACTTTAATTGCTTGCTTTCCTTTACAGCACTAGCAGTTATTTTATCACATACATGCTAACACTTTTTTATGATCGAACAGTTGCATATATTAAGTGAAAGCATATTTTGTTTCAGGACTCTGAATTTAGATGTGCCTGTACTTGCTGATGAGGTGCCTTCTCTCCACAAGGGCTGTAACTTTGATGCAAAGTTAGACTCAGACTTGATGGACAATCAAGAGGACATTGAGACACGTCAAGAGATTAAGGAATGGGTCACAGAAAAATCCAAACCCAATCTTGATCAAACCACTCCTTTCAATCTTGGAACCTTAGACAACCCTAAGCTAATCCAGATTGGTTCAGACCTTACCACAACTCAGCGGAATGACATGGTTACCTTATTAACCCAATTCCAGGATGTGTTTGCATGGTCTCATGAAGACATGGTGGGTTTGTCCACTGACATTGTTCTTTATCGCCTTCCCATCAGAGAAGGATTCAAGCTAGTTAGGCAAAAGCTTAGGCGATTGAAACCTGAGTGGAGTTTAAAAGTCAAAGAGGAAATTGTGAAACAATTTCAAGCTGGCATCATCATGGTGTCTACATATCCGGAGTGGATATCTAACATTGTTCCCGTACCTAAACCAGGGGGAAAGGTACGAGTCTGCGTGGATTACCGGGATTTGAACAAAGCTTGCCTTAAAGATAGCTTTCCCGTGCCCTTTATCCACATTCTTATTGACAATACTGCTCAATACAGCATGTACTCCTTTTCTGATTGCTTTGCGGGGGTACCATCAAATTAGGGTCACTGAGGAAGATCGTGAGAAAACTGCTTTCATCACGCCTTAGGGTACATTTTGCTACAGACGATTGTCATTTAGCCTCATCAATGTCGGGGCAACCTATCAACGAGCTATGATGGCTCTTTTCCACGATTTAATGCACAAGGATATAGAGATCTACGTGGATGACATCATTGTCAAATCTCGAAAGGAGGATGACCACTTAGACCATCTCATAAAACATTTCAACAGGTTGCGTAAGTACAACTTGAAGTTGAATCCTGCCAAGTGCGCCTATGGTGTTAAGTCAGGCAAGTTGCTAGGCTTCCTAGTCAGCCACAAAGGGATTGAACTAGATCCTACCAAAATCCAGGCCATACAGGAAATGCCCATTCCTCAGACAGAGAAGGAAATACGGGAATTTTTGGGAAGGATCAACTTCATTAGTAGATTCATTTCTCAACTCACAGCAACCTGTGAGCCTATATTCAAATTGTTAAGGAAGAACTCCTCCATGAAATGAAACGATGAGTGTCAGAATGCCTTCCTCACAATCAAAGAGCAGTTGATTAATGCTCCTGTTTTGGTACCTCCCAGGGATGATGTTCCTCTGTTCATGTACCTGTCCATAAATGATAATGCTATGGGATGCATGCTGTGGCAAAAAGACAATAGAGGCCAAGAGCGAGCTATTTATTACCCCATCAAAAGATTCAGCACCAGTGAACACAAGTACACTTTGATCGAGAAGACTTGTTGTGCTTTAGAATGGGCTTCTATGAGGTTACAGCATTACCAACATGGTCACACAACCCATCTCATATCCCGCGTGGATCCTATTAAGTATGTGTTCAGCAAGCCTATATTGAATTGTCGACCGTCCAGATGGAAGTTGATCCTACAGTAATTTGATATAGTCTACGTGTCGCAAAATTCTGTCAAAGGTTAAGGAATTGCGGATCAACTGGTCGCCGCACCTGCAGGGGATTACAAAACCTTAGAAACATACTTTCCCGATGAAGGGGTAATGACAGTTCAGTCACAACATCAGTACAATACATGCTGTGAGTGGAAAATGTATTTTGATGGAGCTGTTAATTCAGAAGGCTCTGGAGCTGGAGCAGTTTTAATATCTGGTACGGGGGAGCAGTATCCCGTCGCCATCAAATTGCAGTTTGTCAGCACCAAAAACACAACTGACTATGAAGGCTATATCATGGGGCTAAAACTTTCCTGTTCAATGGGCATCAGGCGGTTAACTGTCTTTGGAGATTCCGAATTGGTAATCAAGCAATCCACAGGAATCTATCAAACTAAAGAATTGTATTTGGTGCCTTACTATCGACAAGTTTTACAGATGGCTTTGTAGTTCAAAGAAATCTCTTTTCTAAACATTCCGCATAATAGGAATGATTTTGCAGAAGCATTAGCAACGTTGGCCTCCTTGGTTTACATATCGGACAAGGAGAACATGCCAATCATCATGTTTGCTCTGCAAAAAGCCCCAAATCTATGGGAATTATGTTGGAGAAGTATTGGATGAGCTACCTCCCATCCACAACCCTTGGTACCAACACATCAAGGAGTATCTGTGAGTTGGATCTACACCCGCTGAGGTGAACCTAACTGAAAAGAGGCGGATTCATCGACTTGCTATGAAATTCTACCTGAGCGGAGATGCACTCTATAAAAGAGATACAGGATTAGGTCTCCTCAGATGTTTGGACAAAGACCAAGCTCAGCGACTCATGGATGAGATCCATGGTGGAGTATGTGGCCCTCATATGAGCGGACCCCTACTTGTCAAGAAAATTCTCAGAACGGGACATTATTTGCTTACACTCAAAGCTAACTGTGATAATCACGTCAATAGATGCTATCAATGCAAGATTCATGGGAATGCTATCCACGCCCCTCCATGGGAACTCCACAATATGAGTTCGCCATGGCCCTTCTCAATGTGGGGAATGGACGTAATCGGGCCCATCGAGCCTAAAGCCAGTAATGGACATCAATTCATATTCACCATGATCGACTACTTCACCAAATGGGTAGAAGCAGCTTCCTTCCCCAAGGTTACTAAAGAAGTTATCATTGCTTTCATCAGAAACAATGTCATCTGTCGATATGGACAACCAGAGGTCGTTGTGTCAGACAATGCTAAAAACCTCAACAACAAAATGATGGAGGAGTTATGCAAAAAATTCCATATCAAACATCTCAACTCCGTCATCTACCGTCTAAAGATGAATGGTGTTGTTAAAGCGGCTAATAAAAACATCAAAAAGATCATGCAAAAAATGTCCGCCAATCACAACTGACCTCTTGCACTTAACTTTATTAGCCTACAGAACTTCTATGCGAACTTCCACTGGGGCAACCCCCTACTCATTAGTCTATGGGATGGAAGTAGTGCTCCCCATATAAGTGGAAATGGAAACCCTTAGAGTATTGATGGATGCTCAGTTGGATGAAGACCTATGGGTACAAGACCGGTATCACCAATTGTCTCTGATAGACCAAAGGCGAACCGCAGCTATCTTCCATGGTTAGTTATATCAGCAAAGGGTCGCATGATCCTACAATAGAAAAGTCCAACTACGGAAATTCAAACAACATGACTTAGTTTTGAAGAAAATAATTGATAACCAAGATCAATCTAAGGGAAAATTCGCTCCTAACTGGGAAGCCCCATTTATTGTCAAGGAAGTATTGACAGGAGGTGCTCTCAGATTGCAGGAAATAGATGGCGATGAATTTCCACAACTTATCAACTCAGACACCGTGAAATGATACTATGTCTGAAGCTACCATCAAACAAACATCCTGGTTTTGATCATCAAATCACCAGTCATTCCTGTTTTGAACCCTTTCACCCTGTTACATGCTCTTCTGTCCCTCAGGAAAATATACACTTCAAGCCAGCAGCCTGGTTTTACCTCAATTCAAACCTTTCACAACTTCGGTTATCCTAAAGACAGGATTTAACCTTTCTCAATTTTGGTTATCCTGAAGACGGGATTGAACCTTTCACACCTGCAGTTTATCCTGAAGACGGGATTAAAATTTTCTACGCCTGCAGTTTATCCTGAAGACGGGATTAAACTTTTCTACGCTTGTAGTTTGTCCTAAAGACGGGATCAGACTTTTTCCACACTTGCAGTTTATCCCCATTATGGGATTAAACGTTCTTCTCCCCGCAGTATAGCCTGCACATGGGATCTACGCTTCTCTTCAGTTGTGATTTGTCCTGAGGGGTGAACTACGTCGACCTGATCTCCTTGATACTCGGGGGTACGTAGGCAACCATATGCTATATGGCCCGGTCGCAATAAAGAAAAATAACAAAAACATTTCTGCCCTTTCTTTACAAAAACAAAAAAAAATAAAAATACTTCTACACCCTCCTGCCTTTCACATTCAGCGTTGAACCTCCTACACTAGGTTCAAACTACACAGACTTGATCTCCTCTTCAATTGGAGTACATAGGCAGCCATTCATGGTGCAGTCTAACCCCTACCATAACAAACATACTTGTCACACGGTACTGGGATCAACCTTCAATTTGCCCCATTTCATCGGTTTTAGATCAAAGGGATGGAATTACCCAACCTCTTCTCACAAATAGAAGATTCGGTGACCATCTAAGCTGCGATCGTGCCTCAAAGAGCAATACTAATCCATAAGAGATGGAATTAACTAGGTTTCTCACAAATAGAAGTACTGGCGACCATTTGTGGTGCAGTCAATCTCAGAGAGGAAGAAACCATCCTCCTCTCCACTTTTCCATACAGATACCAGTCCCAAGACACCAAAGATGGTAGGGATTCACAGAAATCAATGATCTGTTCTGAGAGACCTTGCGACGTCTCAATGTCCATCTATCAAGGATAAGTTCATAATGCATCACGATCACAAGGCCCTGGAGAAACAGGCAAACATCAAGCAAATACAAAGCTAGTCTGTTTGATAATACTGTTTGATATATATATTTGTGAATCAAAATATATTTCCCTGCCATACATAATACTGTTTGATATATATATTTGTGTTGTACATGACAAAATGGCTAAGCTAGTATGTACAGGAAAATACAAAGCTATCTATAGATCTATATGTATGCGGACTATCAGATCTAACATAGCATCCCTCTCTGAAGACGGAGAAAGCACTGCAAGCTCCTGCCTAAGGGTATCTACACGAGCTAACTGATCAGAGGCTAACTGCATTGTGGCATAATGCTCATCAATGTAAGCACTCATATCGGCCAGATTGACAGTCATTTGGGATCTAATGGAAGTGCTATCTGCAATGGCCACATCCCTAGCAGATAAGGCGGCATCCCGCTCTCTAATCAAAGCATCCATGGCTGATCTAGCCTCATCCCTCTCCAACAGAGCGATATCTCTCTCAACAAGAGCTGTCAACATTGCGGCCCTAGCCTGATCTGGTTCATAGGTCATCAGATGTAAGCTCTGCTCCAGATCTTGTCTTAGAATCTTGAGTAACAGCTTGATGGCTTTTCGGGGTGGGAGAATCCATCACAAAATCTTTGGCGGTAGCAACAATCAAATCATCAGTGGGAATAACAACCTCCTCTACAGGCTCCTCATCGTCAGAATCAAACCCCTGCACTGTGGATACTGCCGCAGCCAATGCAGTCTCTGTCTCCATCCATGCGGAATACTCTACAGAACAACCTGGATGACTGAAAGAAAACTCATCTAGCTCTTACTGATCCCAACAGGCATACAACCTGGATCTGTCTTCCGCTGACAAACGGTGTGACGCGAAGCGCTAACTCACTGCCCCCTCATACGGATGGAAATCCTAAAACTGGTCAAACTGACACATCACAGCCAGTGCGTGGTAAGTAATCATGCCCCTCAATCTAGCCAGAGGGAGATAATCCATGCCCGGAGCATGAGTAATGAAGCTGTAGGGTGAGTTGAGCCCTGAACACTGTAATATATCAAATGGATCTCTAATTCCTGCCAGGAAGGTGGACCAAGATGCAACATCTATACACTCCGCAGGTCGGAAGGAATACGTCATGGCTATGTCATGGGTGAAACAAAATCCATGATGTCTAAATGTGCCAATCGGTCTCAAGTGTGACATAAACCACACGTACAACATGACCGAGCTACCTGTGAATACTCCTGCCGGATAAGTGCAGCAGTATATAGCTGACCTCAAGGTCTCTGCAATGGTCATCGAAAAAATGGTATGACCCTCCCTGAGAGCTCTCACTGCCATGACGAAGCCGATATCTAGCTCATCCACGTACCACGGCATGTAGATGTATGACAATACGCATAGAAGCAGTACATCTACTCTGGCTGAATGCCAATGATCCTCCGGTATGGTGAAATCCTCGGAATGCCGTGCATAGCTGTCCTCAGAGCCAAACCTGTCAAACAGGAAACGCTGGGATATAATATGGTCGGATGTAATCTCATCTTGTACCACTCTGTGCCTCAATCCTGTGAGAGTTATGAACTGTCTACTCATGTCTCCCATCACCATATGCATGCAAGGTCTGTCCAGAGGCAGCATCGTCAATCGTGCATACTCCTCCAAAGTAGGAGTCAACTCACGGGTCCCAAATCGGAATACCTGTCTGTCCGGTACCCAGTGCTCTAGCATGCCCTCTACAAATCCTGGAGGAACCTGAAACATCAGTAAGGTCATAGTATGCTGCAGCAAATCATCTATGATCACCATGTCTGATGGTGATATACTATCATACCATGATCGCATACCAGCTACCACCACAAATGGTGGGGTATGATCAATACGGCTAACTGTCGAAGAAGACATCTGTATGGGCCGTGTCATAAGACCATCCAGGGGTCAATGTTGAGTATCTCTGGACATACATACATATGCATAACATAATAACATGCATGATACTATAGATGGCAATATGATATAGGGAATGGAAAACGGTGCATACATTCCTAAGTATATCATCATCTAATACATCTCTGTACAACTAAAATATAGGGAAATGGGGAGAAGCTACCCAACATACAACAGAGGCCTATCAAAAGATATAGCGAGAATGGGGCGAAGCTACCCAGATGCTAACAGAGGCCTATCAAAAGAGATAACCAAAAATACATCAGAAAAAGTTAATAGTGTCAATGTCTACATCATCGATGTTGTCCACCTGATGTAACTCATTCTGAGTCACTGGATCTCTATCTACAAGGATGTCAGGCCTATACAATAGAGGATCTGCACCGGCAAAACCATATGGGTCACCTGAGGGACCAGTGCTAGAGTTGGAAGGATCAAAAGTATCTACCTCTGCAGGATCTCTGCCCAAATGCCAAATGAAAAGATGTGATCGGTCTAGCTGTCGAGTCAATCTGTCAATCTATGTCACATGGGTCGGATCTCTGACACAGGCTAGCCAATCCATCATTATCACGGATCCTAGAACCATATCACCCATAAATTGTGTCGCGCGGGTCTGAGCTTCCATCGTACGAGGGATCTACCAATGCTGGAACATCTCTTGAGACCAGGGGCCCTCTGACAATGTAAAACCGTCAATCCCCATCAATGGGATGTTAATGACAGGTGACTGCGAAAGAGGCCAATAATGCCTGGAAGAAGGCAAGATCGGCATACGGATCTCTCTTGTAGTGCTCCTAATAGCACACTCTCCTAAACAGAGCTCCCATCCTCCATCTATGAAGAGAGGAATCCTGCGGGTGGAAATGATGTACTCTACTCCAGTCGAGTACCCATCCTCAAATCCAACTCCCAAATGCTCTCCAGAGTAGGGAATCCATGTGATGACATCGGTTTGTCAAGTAGCTCCACCAGAAGTGGCGACAATGAGTGAAAACCCAAAGACAGCAGGGACCTCTGCCAGTATGGAATGATGCCATCTCCGTCCTCGTGGGTAGGTGTCTAAACCTAATACACTCACAGGACGCAAACAAGGATGCCTCTCATAGGCCCAAAATTTCCAACACAAAGGCAAACATCTGCTGTCAATCAACACTCTTAACCTATACATGGGAAAGACAAGAGAAACACTCACCAGCAGAAATGGGTAGAACCCTAACCACGCCTCGGTCAAGCCCTGCGATTGCATGCGCATTCCCCTGAGGAAGTAGGCAAAGGTGTAGGAACCCCAATCATACTCTCCTATACGGTCCACGTGTCGAGTGGCGCTGATTATAGCGAAGGACACCATAGAGGAATTACCACGATGACCGTCACTATTCAATTAAACTGTTATATGAGTGTGTGTGTGTGTGTGTGTGTGTGTGTGTGTATATGTGTGTCTGGGTTAATGTGTAATTATTTGAAAGTAGTGTTATGCCTCGTTCGCACATATATACAAAGGGTTTGAATTTGTGTAGAAATTCAGTTTTAACAAGATATAGCAGTGATGTTTTGCAAAAGAGGTTTTTCAAACCCTTATGCTCAATAGTAATTGAGGCCTTTTATACTTCCATTTTATTAAGTGTTTGGCTTAATTGATTTTATTTTTTAGATGCGAGGCATCTTCGAGAAAATAAGATATAGAGCGGTGCAGAACTCCTTGTGGGCATGAGAGCCGTCTAAGGAAATTCAAAAACCGTGAATAATGTACAAGCTATTTATAGTCGAAAATGTCCATCACAGGAACTGAATCTAGATTCAGAAGACTGAATCTGTGATCACATGATTCCTAGGATCATATGATGTAGCAATTTATATGAAAGCTATAAGCGATTATATATATAAAAGCTATATATATATATATATATATATATATATATATATATATATATATATATATATAGACAAGATCAACCACCACGAAGCACCTCCATGGGGGATTAGAAATGTAAATAAAGTAATAAATACAATCAAACACCACAAAGTAAACTACATACGGGACAAAATGTAAATAAAGCAGTAAAACGATTAACCGCCACGAAGTAAACTCTAGGCGGGACGAAATGTAAAAAAAGCAATAAAAGGCCACGAAGTAAAGTCCAGGCCGGTCATAAATATATATATATATATATATATAAGCGGTAAACGCACCAGATATTATATCCAGGTTCAATTAAATAGAGTTTGATTGGTATAATATATATAAGTATATATATATATATATATATATATATAGAAGCAGTAAACGCTCTGGATATAAAATTCAGGCTTATCGAACAGATTTTGACAATGGTTTATATATAAGTATATATATATATATGGACTAACATTATCGAGTTAAAAGCCATGAACCGAAGCCCGGGCATACACACGCAACACGACTCTCAACGTGAAGAATGGTGTGTGCAAAATGTGGAGAAAAGCCTTTAAAAGGTGTAAGAAGGCTTATACTGGACTGCCAAAAAAGACTTCTATAGCTTGAAATGGATGAACACTCGGTTCCCACCGGGAAAAATATAGAAATATATAAGCTCACAAGTGTTTAAAATGAGAAAGCACTTAATTTATCGTGCGTACAAAGTAAATTGGATAGGACTTCCTCCCCGTTTTCTCTTTTTTAAATGGCCACCCCAAGCCATTTATTTATAGAGGGGGAGCCGCAGGTGCACATGTGGCTACCAGGGGTGCCACGGGCTCTGCGGGTCCCGCCGTCTCGAAGTACATGCACGCATGCAACGTATTGTCTGCTCGAACTTTCAGAACATGAATCTAGGCATCCGATTGAGGTGTATAAGACCTGTATCGGAGTGCTATTTTCGAGAGCTACACAAATGACATGGGATTAGAGGTTGTAAGAAGTCAGGAAGATGGGACCATACCCTTGGTCTTCAAGCTTCAAATTCCATCCAGTGTGCTGTCTTGTGTAGTAGTCACTCTAGATTATAGCTATTTGGTTCTTATAGGACACTGGTGTGTAGAATGTATGTTGAAATGTGTTGAGATGGCGCTCATGTGGGATTGAGGTGGAAAAATGATGATTTTGCCCCTCACCGGGGTTATCTCTGGTTTGGGCTGATAAAGTAGTCGTTGCAAAGTGTTATCTTTGAGATTGGGCTGCTGCAAGTGTTGAATGTCCTCAGGGTTGCCTCTAAGGTCTGCTTGACCTCCCGGGGTTATCTTCGGGTTTGGGACTGAGTGCCTCAGGGTCATCTCTGAGGTTGAAGCTAATTGTTGGGGGTTGAAACTAGCTTTTCTGAGGTTATCTTCAGAACTGCAACTGCACTCCTCGGTGTTATTTTCGAGGTTGAGATTAAAACTCCCAGTGTTGTTTCAAGGATTTAATATCGCGTGGTTATCTACGAGATTGAAAAGGTTTCTCCGATGAGATTTTCAGAACTGGAACTGTTTTGTCCTCTAGGGTTATCTCTGAAAGACGATTCTTCCCTCCTGCAATATTAGTAACAGGAATGTAAAATTTTGTGTGTCTACATTGGGGTTGTATCCGAGATGGTAAGATTAATAATTATGGGGTTGTCTCCAGAATTAGAGCTGCTTTGTCCTCTAGGGTTTTCTCTGAAAGACGATTATGCCCTCTTACAAAGTTAGTAACAGGAATGCAAATTTTGAGCGTCTTCAAATGCCCCTATTTATCATATTCATGCAATGTAATGGCATGGATAGGATAAAGGATACTAGACACTTGAAATGTGAGAAGATAATCATGATGCAATGTACTGTAACATGATGTATATGCATTATGTATGTGGTTTATTGGATTGTTTTCCAACGAGATGTGATGACTGTTCCCACAGTTTTCGATGAGGATTGGAGTTATCACTGATGACTCTGATGAACTGCTTGGTTTTGTACTCCAAAGCTATCAGGAACTTCTAGGATGTTTACATTGGGGTTATCACCAAAGTCCTTAATCCTTTGTACATACTTCCCATTGAGGATGTACTTCCCATGTATGAGATGTGACGCCCCCAAAATAGGTATACATCACCCATTCTGAGTTGTCAATACATGGTACAGAAACAACTACAACTTTATTATTACAACAAGAAACTGTGAGTTTGAATACAAATATTATCTTCTAGACAATATCTATACTCAAATAAATCCTCATCACATTTATTGATACATTATTTTACAAAAATGGTGAGGACTACTAAACAACTCTATCTAGAACCTTCATTCCATACCCGACTTCACTCGCTTATATTCTCGCCTCCCCGAGAAGAAAAATGGAACAAAAAGGAAAAGGGTGAGCTCAACTAGCCCAAGAAGAATATTATGACTAAGATAATATACAACAAATTATCATTAGTCTTCAACAGGAAAAATCTAATAGAATACAATAGACAACAAGTTTTAAATCAATATTTCATAATGAAATAATAATTCATTAGAAGAGTTAAATAGAGAATGCAAACTACTATCTTCTATGTATGAATTTAAAAGTTCATCGCCTATCTTTTATCCCTCGTAACATCAATCAATATATATCCGAATCAAATATTCATCTTTGCACTGTGCCAAATATATTCATCGGGTTGGTCATGTTCATCTAAACACTGCTCATCTTTGCGCTATGGGCCAAAGATATTCATCAGAAATCATTCATCTTTGCACTACAGGCCAAAGATATTCAATAATATCATCATTTAAGACTGAGGATGATGAAAAATATTTTTAAAGAAACGAATCCAGTGAAACAAAATGACAAGGATTAAAGATTAAGGATTCGTACTTTGTTTTATCCATGTCCAAAAATACCTCAAAAATAATCATAGTGGTGTAAAATTCAAGAATGATCAAAACATGGATACAATCAAAGCTAGTATTCATAATAGATATTTTGGACGAAAAGAAAAAATTTAATTTTTCATGAATAAGGTCGATTCGTGAATAGTATCAGATACGTGAATAAAGGTCAAATCTACGTGAATAGTAACCTCGACACAAAAAGTTCCAAATTTGATTAAAAGTTTAGATCAATACTTTGGCATAATGATATTGAAAGAAATAATATCATTTAAAAAAAAATATCCCTTACCTCGAAAGATCAGTACTTCTAGCTGAAACACCGGATATAGGCTATGACTTGAACTTGCACCGTATAACAATACTCAAAATATACTCAAAATACTCACAAGAATACGCTCGATAATATAGAGAGAGAAAACTTCAGTTTCTGGTGTGATTTTCAATTCTAACCTAAGCACCCTATTTATAGGAAAATGCTTAGAACACCAAAGTAAAAAATTTAATAAATTAATATTATTTATTTTTCCACATCTTCCTACACATCCAAGCATCTGAATTCAGTCTCTAGCATATGTTAAAGATGCCCACCAAACACAAAAAATGTTTTTCTTATTTAAATTATTTTAAACTTCCAAAAATCAATTATTTCGGAGCTTCGGAACTTCAATAATTCATAATAAATAGCCCTTTTGTCGAAAAATTGAATCTTGCAAATATTTATAGGAAATTCCATTATCTACAACTTTACTGTAAGGAAGTTTTTCCAAATTCCAAATAGAAAATTGACCAAATCCACAAACCAGGCGATTTTTATGTGCTATAATCAAATTTCAAATCAAGAAATGGGGTCCACCACACATAAAACATGCTTTAAATATTTTGGTGACAAAAATACTCCTCCTCCACATATACTCATATATCCCACATTCATCGTAATAATATCATCATTATTATATTATTAAAATATAATAATATATTTAAATGAATTATTTTATCGTAAAGGATAAAATTTCAATTTTCAACAATTGTCACATTAAAATTTTCTCCATCTATATCCACATAAAATCAATATTTTCCTCATCATATGAATCAATAATTAATTATTCACAAATAATATTACAGTAATCACAATATCGACAACTGTGCAGCTCCTCAGGAAAGAGGGCTTTCAATATAAATTTCTCCTTCTTGGCGCCGCAATTAGGTGGCCAAACCTCTCCTGTAGATGTAACTTTCTAGACATTGCCAATAATGTTATCTAATAATATTATTCAGATAATATGAATTATTGCTTCGATAATGAAAAATAATCGTGTAATGACAATTATTGAAACAACAAAGAATATAAAATATCAACGCAACAATTATTAAATCAATAAAATCTTTCGAATAAAGAATTACATCGTAACCATTATCGAGTAGTGCCTTCACGTAAGAATCAATAATTGGTGCAATACTGCAGGTATCTTACTCGTGTTTTAACCAATTTAGTATTTTAACAAAGATAAACGGAACAACTACGCCAGTTATTTTTAAACAACTTATATTTGTCGTTTTCTTCATCCAATCGCTTCAGTTATGGGGCCCACACACGGTCATGCTACATGTCGCATTTAATATTCCCCCCTAACAACAATGAATATTTTATAACCACTTGCTTATTTTGAAATATTTGCGTGATTTTACCCATAACTATCCACATTAATCAAATCAACCCTTACTATTTCAAAATAATAAATAGAGAAAGTTAAATTTCATTAATAATAAGTTGGGGTCTTACAACCTCCCTCCTTATGAAATTTTGTCCTCGAAATTCGACGACGCACTGGTGTGTTTCAAAAGGTGAGGATACCTCGCTTTCATTTCCGTTTCCAATTCCCAGGTCATTTCTTCAATAGCATGGTTCCTCCACAAAACTTTAACTTATGGTATGACCTTCGTGCGTAGGACATGCTCCTTTCTATCCAAGATCTTAACAGGTACCTCCTCATACGTTAAGTCTTCGGCTATCTCGTCCGGTTCTAACTCAATAACGTGGTTCGGGTCTTTCACATATTTATGAAGTACAGATATGTGAAACACATTATGAACACGAGACATACTCAGAGGTAACGCGAGTCTATAGGCTACATTTCCTACTCGGTCAAGAATTTGAAATGGACCAATAAATCGTGGATTGAGCTTTCCTCTCTTCCCAAATCTTGTAACTCCCTTCCATGGAGCAACTCGCAACAATACATGATCCCCTATACTAAATTCCACGCCCTTTTCGATGAAGATCCGCATAACTCTTTTGTCGATCTTGTGCCGGTTTGTATACGTTGTCGAATCATTTGAATCTTTTCGGTAGTCATACGTACTAACTTGGGTCCCAACAATGTTGATTCACCCACCTCATCCCAACATATTGGAGAGCGACACTTTCGTCCATATAATGCTTCAAATGGAGCCACACCTATACTTGCTCGATAATCGTTGTTGTAGGAGAATTCCACCAATGGTAAATACTTATCCTAACCGCCCTTGAAGTCTCAGGACACGTAGTCTTAATAAATCTTCAAGAGTTTGAATAGTCCTCTCTCGATTGTCTCGTCTGTTTGAGGATGGTATGTCGAACTAAATCGCAAACTGTGCCCATAGCTTTTTGCAAGCTAACCCAAAATCTTGAAGTGAATCTTGGGTCACGATCCAAAACTATGGATACAGCATGCCATGGAACCTCACAATCTCATTCACGTACATACTAGCAAGACGCTCAAGGAATAAGTCTCCGTATCGGCAAGAAATGAGCAGACTTGGTTAATCTATCAACAATAACCCAAATAGCATCGATGCTAGAGAAACCGTAGGAAGACCCAGAACGAAATCCATGGTAATGTGTTCCCACTTCCATTTCGAATCTCAAGTGGTTGCAACGGACTCTTAGGTACTAGATGCTCGCCTTTACACGTTGACAAGTTAAACACATCGAGATAAACTTTGCAATCTCTCTCTTCATATTGTTCCACCAAAATTTATGTCAAGATCACGATACATTTTAGTACTTCCGGGATGGATTGCAAAAATGGTGTATTGTGTGCCTTCCATCATAATCTTGTACTTCAAATCGTAGTCGTTAGGAACACAAAGTCCGGAGTGGACTCAAGTATTCCTTCTTCATCAATTCTCGCTTCCGAATAGCACCTTCTTGTACTTTCTTCTTCATACACATCACCCGGCCTGGGGGCTGGCTCGAGCAACCTTAACTTTTTCTATTAAAGTTGGCTCTGTCGCGATACTTGACATCATCACACTCATTCCTGCATATGATCTTCTACTTAACGCGTCAGCTACCACGTTCGCTTTTCCAGGATGGTATTGAATAGTGTGGTCGTAATCTTTCAACAACTCGAGCCAACGTCGTTGCAGCATGTTGAGTTCCTTTTGCGTGAAGAAATATTTGAGGCTTTTATGGTCTGAATATATCTCCACTTTCTCCCCATATAGATAATGCCTCCAGATCTTTAGTGCGAAAACGACTGCTGCCAACTCTAGATCATGAGTAGGATAATTCCTCTCATACTCTTTAAGTTGTCGCGAGGCATAGGCTATGACTTTCCCACGTTGCATGAGAACACATCCTAACCCTTTGCTCAAGCATCATCATAGATAACAAATCCATCCGCACCGGATGGTATTGTTAGAACATGTGCCAAATGAGTCTCCTCTTAAGCTCTTGAAACTCTTCTCTCATTCTTCGCTCCAAACGAATTTTGTATCCTTCCGAAGTTAGTTGGGTTAATGGAGTAGCAACCGAGAAAACCCTTCCACGAATCTCCGATAATAACCAATTTAAGCCCAAAAGCTACGTGACTTGATCACCGACTCGGTTGCTGTTCTAACTTTGTATAGCTTCAATCTTCACCGGATCAACAGATACTCCATGTTTCGACACCACGTGCCCAAGGAATGCTACTTCCTCTAGCCAGAACTCGCATTTCTTCAACTTGGCATAAAGCTTGTTTTCACGAAGCCTTTGGAGTACCAGCTTCAAATGGTGCTCATGATCTTCATGACTTTTGGAATATATGAGGATGTCATCAATAAAGACAACAACGAATTGATCCAAATATTCCTTGAATACTCGATTCATCATATCCATGAAAGTCGCAGGAGCATTAGTCAATTCGAAAGACATGACTAAGAATTCATAATGCCTGTACCGAGTTCTAAAGGCAGTCTTTGGAATATCCTCAGTTATAATCTTCAGCTAATGATATCCAGAACGATGATCGATCTTTGAAAAAAATTATGCCCCTTGCAACTGGTCAAACAAGTCATCAATACGAGGTAGAAGATACCTATTCTTGATGGTGACATGGTTCAATTCCCGATAGTCAATACAAAGTCGCATACTACCGCTCTTTCTTCTTTACTTAATAAAACAGAGCACCCCAAGGAGATGTACTAGATTTAATGAAACCGATGTCCAACAACTCCTCGTAGTTGGACCTTTAACTCCTCAAGTTCAATAGAAGCCATTCGATATGGGGTTTTAGAAATGGGCTTTGTACCAAGTTCAAGATCAATAAAGAATTCAACTTCACATTCGGGGTAGACGCGAAGTTCTTCAGAAATACGCCAGAAAGTCAATAACAACAGAATATTATTCAAATTTGACGTGTCTTTATTCAAATCCACAACATGGGCTAAGAAAGCTTCGACATCCGTTTTTCAATAAACGAATAGCTTTATGATTAGATATGATGTTGATTGATTTTAATGGTTTAGTTGCTTGAATTGCATAACAAAGTTGGTTAGGAATATGAAAACTAACAACCTTATTTAAAACAATCAATTTTGGCAATGATGAGTAGTTAACCAATCAATCCCTAAAATCACATCAAAAGCAAGTATCTTTAAAGAGATAAGGTCAATGTGTAAGGTGATGGTGCCAACTTGAATCAAACAAGATTTATAAACAATGGATGTGATGAAAGTTTCTCCTAATGAGTTTCCACAGATAGGTCAAAGTCTAATTTCTCCGAGTCAAGTTTAAACGTTGAGCACAAAGAGGAGAGATAAATGAATGGGTAGCACCCCAGATCAAGTAAGGTATAAACTTCGCAAGAATTTATAAATAGCTTACCCGTGATCACCTCGTTTGGGTTCCTCGATTTTGACCAAACCACAACAAACGCTCTTCCATGAACCGTTGACTTTGACTTTTATGGGGATGATCTTTTGAGTCACCGCCCTCCGCCGAACTAGGTTTCGCTTATCGTATAATCTCGAGTGATAAGTCCTTCATTTCCATAATTATAGCATACCTTGAATCTGTGGGGGCGGTTTGGATCGATATGTCCCTCTTTCCCGCATTTATAGCATATGATCGGTGGTCGTTTCCTCCCTTAGAACCAATTGTCACTTAAGATCGCTGCCTTCATATGGTCGTTGTTAAATCTCCTCTTTAAAATCTCCTCTCGACTCGCTTCTTCTATTTTCATGGCCATGATTACCACCAGAGTGGTTACCATTTTTGTCCATCTTTTTCTTTCTCCATTAGTTATTGTTGTTTTGTTGATCGCTATCTCCTAGATGATCTCGATGTGGTCCCTCGGTTGACCGTAGATTTCGTTATCTCGCTCTAATAATTGAGCCTCATTTTACAACATCCGAATAGAGAGAAAATTTATGAGAAATGAGATATTGTCGTATGTCGGGTTTCAAACCTCTTAAACATCCGCGTCATACGCTCCTCATTCTCCACCAAATGAGGTGCAAAACTCGATAACTCGATAAACTTTGCCTCGCATGAGAGACACCGCCATGTTGTTTTGTTCTAATCGATGAACTCCACTTCCTTCATATGACGAACACTTTCAAAAAAGTATTTGTCATTAAATAGTTTCAAACGTCTCCCAAGACATGCCGAAAAGTATTTGGATGTGTACGCTTACTGAGACTCCCACCAAGAGTCTCGCCTCGCCACTTGGAACATAAAGGTGGAGAATGGAACCTTCGTTTCTTCCGCATCCCAAGACATCGAATATCTTGGTAATTTGCTTGAACCATGTTTCCGCCATGATCGGATCTCGCTTTTCCTTAAATTTCGTGGTCCCAACTCTTTGAATCGCTTTGGTCGTGACAACCCGTGAATTGCTATCATTTCCTCCTCAGATTTTGAACACGAGTCTCCTCGTCTCGATTTTTTGCATGAATCGCAAAAAGCTTCTAAACATCCCTCATTCATCATCTCGCTTAGTGGTGTTGTTCACGGGAGGAACATTGCCCACTGCTGTACGTTCTCCTCGTTGGTGAGTACAGAGTCTCCACTGGCCTCATTTCCCTTTGTTAATATTCTCAGTCGACATTCTCAAATGTCGCCATAAAACAAGGGTTAATTAAGGAAATCAATATATCACATAATATCCCTATATCTTGACCAACTAACAAATAAGCTTAGGTAGGACACACTAGCAAAGGATTTACTCGCCTCTCCCTCCTAGTTCTATTCCCCAATCTCCGCCAGAGATCATATCCCTAAGGTCTCGATATTAACCGTGACGCCCCCAAAATAGGTATACATCACCCATTCTCGAAAGTTGTCAATACATGGTATGTAAACAACTACAACTTTATTATTACAACAAGAAAGCGTGAGTTTGAATACAAATATTATCTTCTAGACAATATCTATACTCAAATAAATCCTCATCACATTTATTGATACATTATTTTACAAAATGGTGAGGACTACTAAACAACTCTCTCTAGAACCTTCATTCCATACCTCGACTGTACTCGCTTATATTCTCGCCTCCCGAGAAGAAAAATGGAAAAAAAGGAAAAGGTGAGCTCAACTAGCCCAAAAGAATATTATGACTAAGATAATATACAACAAATTATCATTAGTCTTCAACAGGAAAAAATCTAATAGTAATACAATAGACAACAAGTTTTAAATCAATATTCGCAATGAAATAATAATTCAATAGAAGAGTTAAGTAGAGAATGCAAACTACTATCTTCTATGTATGAATTTAAAAGTTCATCGCTCATCTTTTATCCCCCGTAACATCAATCAATATATATCCGAATCAAATATTCATCTTTGCACTAAAGCCAAATATATTCATCAGTTGGTTATGTTCATCTAAACACTGCTCATCTTTGCACTATGGGCCAAAGATATTCATCGAAATCATTCATCTTCGCACTACATGTGCCAAAGATATTCAATAATATCATCATTTAAGACCGAGGATGATGAAAAATATTTTTAAAGAAACGAATCCAAAGGAAACAAAATGACAAGGATTAAGGATTAAGGATTAAGATTCAGATTTTGTTTTATCCATGTCCAAAAATACCTCAAAAATAATCATAGTGGTGTAAAATTCAAGAATGATCAAAACATGGATACAATCAAAGCAAGTATTCATAATAGATATTTTGGACTAAAAAGGAAAAATTTAATTTTTTACATGAATAGGCCAGATTTGTGAATAAAGATCAGATATCGTGAATAAGGTCGAGGTACGTGAATAAGAATCCCACACAAAAAGTTCCAAATTTAATTAAAAGTTTAGATCAATACTTCAAAGATAATGATATTGAAAGAAATAATATCATTTAAAAAAAATAATATCCCTTACCTCGAAGATCAAGATTTTAAATTAAAACACCAGGATAAAGCTATGATTTGAACTTGCACCAGATAACAATACTCAAAATATACTCAAAATACTCACAAGAATACGGTCGATAATATAGAGAGAGAAAACTTCAGTTTCTGGTGTGATTTTCAATTCTAACCTAAGCACCCTATTTATAGGAAAATGCTTAGAACACCAAAGTAGAAAATTTAATAAATTAATATTATTTATTTTTCCACATCTTCCTACGCATCCAAGCATCTGAATTCAGTCTCTAGCATATGTTAAAGATGCCCACCAAACACAAAAAACGTTTTTCTTATTTAAATTATTTTAAACTTCCAAAAATCAATTATTTCGGAGCTTCGGAACTTCAATAATTCATAATAAATAGCCCTTTTGTCAGAAAATTCGAATCTTGCAAATATTTATAGGAAATTCCATTATCTACAACTTTACAGAAGGAAGTTTTTCCAAATTCCAAATAGAAATTGGCCGAAATCCACAAACGGGCGATTTTACAGGCTATAATCAAATTTCAGTCAAGAAATGGGGTCCACCGACACATAAAACATGCTTTAAATATTTTTGGTGACAAAAATACTCCTCCTCCACATATACTCGTATATCCCACATTCATCGTAATAATATCATCATTATTATATTATTAAAATATAATAATATATTTAAATGAATTATTTTATCAGAAAAGGATAAAATTTCAATTTTCAACAATTGTCATATTAAAAATTTTCTCCATCTATATCCACATAAAATCAATATTTTCCTCATCATATGAATCAATAATTAATTATTCACAAATAATATTACAGTAATCACAATATCGACAACCGTGCAGGTTCAAGAAAGAGGGGCTTTCAATAAAAATTTCTCCTTCATCACAAGCGCAATTAGGTGACCAAACCTCTCCTTAGATGTAACTTTCTAGACATTGCCAATAATGTTATCTAATAATATTATTCAGATAATATGAATTATTGCTTCGATAATGAAAAATATCGTGTAATGACAATTATTTAAACAACAACAATATAAAATATCAACGCAAAGAATTATTAAATCAATAAAATATCGAATAAAGAATTATCGTAACCATTATCGAGTAGTGCTTTCACGTAAGAATCAATAATTGGTGCAATACCGTGTGCTATCGTGTGTTTTAACCAAGTAGTATTTTAACAATATTAATCTAGAATAACTACGCCGTTATTTTTAAACAACTTATATTTGTCGCTTTCTTCATCCAATCGCTTTCGTTATGGGGCCCATACACGGTCTACGTCGCATTTAATATTCCCGACAACAATGAATATTTTATAACCACTTGCTTATTTTGATATATTTATGTATTTTACCCATAACTATCCACATTAATCAAATCAACCCTTACTATTTCAAAATAATAAATAGAGAAAATTAAATTTCATTAATAATAAGTTGGGGTCTTACATGAGAGACCTGTGGGGATGTGTTTTGTTTGAGGAAAACTTTGTGTAACATATTCCATCATCGGTCCTCTCCGATGAGGATGGTCTTTTCTGGTTTGTATCGCCAGGTCCTTCTAATGCTCTGTTGGAGTTACTACCAACAGTTTGTGTTGTTAGGGCTGCCTGACCTTCTTTTAAATGTACATCAACGGATGAGATTCCTGCTGTGTATGATGTTAAGGCTACTTGACCTTCGTTGACGTGTGCATCAGTAGATGAGATCATCGAATGGTTTCTGATGCTTCGCTGGATTTAATAGACAACGGCTGAATGCTGTCAAGGTTTCTTGACCTTTGTTGTCGTGTGCATCAATGGATGAAATGGACAAAACCCCAGTCGGGGCAAATGTTATGGAGTTATGACCCCGAACTTATGGCATCAGACCTTTGTGAGGTATTGCCGAGTGTAGTTTGCAACAATTGTGATCATCAGTATAGAAAACCCCGTATTTGGGTGAATACCAATGAACGATATGTAGACCCTCAGTTTGGTCTATGAAAACCAGGATTGCAGGCTTTTTCGCTCAATCGCGTAGCAAATTTTTTCCTGATTTGACTTTTCCAACTTGAGAGACCTCCTTTGCAACTCATATTGGACCAAGCCAGAGGGGTGGGCCCCACCCAGGGGAGCCACAAGTACACCAACGGCCAGTCGTGGGTGGCTTTAAGGCATTTGGTGCTTTACACAAGTTATTTTTATATTGCGACACACAAGAAATCTGAGAGATCTTCTTCAGATCTACTGAGTTCGAGCGTCTTTCTGCTAATTCTATCACCGTACAAGTGTTGTACACTGCCCTGGTAACGTATGCATGTGTTCTTTTTCAGTTTTTCTCCGTTGGAAAATGTGTTATCACATGAAACGCTTCTAAACACATAGTAGTGAATATGCATGCTCATATAAATTCATAAAAAATATTCAATACAGTAAATGTTAGTATTTAACCATGCTGAACATAATAATGTAAAAAAATTGGACTTTTGAAATAGTCAAATTGGCACCCTTTTTTTTGCTATTTTTTATCCTTTTTTAGGACACATGAGCAAAGGTGGTACAATAAAGTAATCTTGGTAATTAGGCTACCCTTATGAATTATGACTTTGATATTTATGCATATAGGATGTTTATAACTGTCGGTAGGTGTGCTACTGAATGGCCACCTAGTCATGCCTATGTGCATGTTGATAAGTGGATTTCATATCCACGAATCGTTGTCCATTTCATGCCTAATTGTTGCTATTTTTGGTTTAAATGTTCATTTTTATTTGTTTTTTATGTTCTTTTATGTGTAGGGTGGTTTTTCTGGCATTTAACGAAGATTTGGAGTCATTTGGAGCATTTCTTGAAGTAATCATGAAGCAAGCAAATTCAATTATTTGAATAGACTGTAGGAAGTGATGGGCTTGTTTGTTTACATACCCATACTGGTAGAGAAGTGGGGAGGGGTCTTTAACGAAGAATTAATGAAGGGATGCCTATAAGACCCCAACTTATTATAAATAAAATTGAATTTTCTCTATTTATTATCTTGAAATAATAAGGTGTTAATTTGATAGAATGTTTTAGTTATGGGTGAAATGTGCAAATTTTGCAAAATTAGCAAGTGGTTATAAAATAATCATTGTTATCGGGAAATATTCGTTTGGTCGTGGAATATTCTTTTTGTCGGGAATATCCGTACGACGGCGCAGTCATTTATGGGCCCCATAACGGAATAACTGTCGAATTTAGAAAACGACAAAGTTTGAGTTTTTATAAATAACGGCGTAATTGTTAACGTTAACACTGTTGGATTACCTGGTGGTTAAAATACTAATGTCTGGCGTGGTGCATTAAAGAGTATTACCGGTATTTGCGCATGTATTGTTGAATTATTAATTTGTACGTAAGAAGGAAGTACTCAATAATTGTTACACTAATTACTGTTCAATATTTTATTTTATTAATTCAATAATTGCTGCGTTGATATTTTATATTATTGTTGTTTCAATAATTGTCACTGCACAGTATTTCCCATTATCAGATCAATAATTCATATTATTTGAATAATATTATTAGATAGCATTATTGGCAATGTCTAGAAAGTTTTGTCAATGAGAGGTTTGGTCAACTAATTGCGTGCCAGTAAGGAGAAATCTTTATCGGAAAGCCACCTCTTTCCTAGGAACGGCTTGGTTGTCATAATTGTGATTCTGTTATATTATTTGTTAATAATTAATTATTGATTTATATGATAAGGAAATATTTATTTGATGTGGATATAAATGAGAGATTTATTTATTTATGTGGTTATAAATGAAGGAATTAATGCTGAGGTATTTTATCAGTATTTTGTCAGAATCGAGGTATTAAAAATCATCCGTTTGTGGATTTTGGATATTTTTTGTTTGGAATTTGGAAAAACTCAAAGCTACAAAGTTGTAGAGAATTCAATTTCGTGTGGAATGGACATAAAATTTGTATTTTTTTGATAAAGGGCTATTTTCTATGAATTATTGAAGTTTATGAAAATAAAATGATTTTTATTAAATTATGGGTGGGACCCACTTTTGGTTGGTGTTGAATACATGTGGGCTGCAATTTTTCTTCAAAGATGGCTGGCTTTGAATGAGGTGTGCGTAAGATGAAAGAAAAGAAATAATATTATTTTATTATTTTAGTCTCCTATGGCGTTCTAGCATTTTCCTATAAATAGACGCTTATGTTAGAATTGAAAATCACACCAGAAACAAGTTTTCTTTCTCTCTAGATTATCAAGCATTTTTTTGTGAGTATTTTGATACTTTAAGAGTTGCTATTCAGTACAAGTTTCTGTCAGCACTATATCTGAAATTCAGTCAGAAGTATGATTATTTTGAGGTAAGGGATGTTATTTTTTTCGTAATGATGTTATTCTTTCAATATTATTATACCAAAATATTTGTATGGATTTTATTGTGGAATTCTTACCTTTTTGTGTCGGGGTTACTATTCACGTATACGACACCATTCACGTATACGGAACTATTCACGAATACGACACTATTCACCGAAAAATGAAAATTTTCCTTTTTTGTCCAAGATGTCTATTATGGTTACTATCTTTGATTGTATCCATGTTTTGATCTTTATTTTTGAATTCTGCTTCACAATTGGTTATTATGAAGTATTATTGATCTTGGATAAACTGTTATACGAGTCCCTAATATTTGTCCTTCTGTCTCACTGGATTCGTTTTATTTAAAATATTTTTCATCATCCTTAGTCTTAAATGATGATATTACTGAATATCGTTGGCTTGTTGCGCAAAGATGAATGATTAACCGATGAATATCTTTGCCCCATAGTGCAAAGATGAACAGGTGTTGAGATGAACAAGACCGACTGGTGATACAAATGAATATCTTTGGCCTATAGTGCAGAGATGAATATTTGATTAAAGATGTATATTGATTGTTGTTACAGGGATAAAATATTGATGATGGACTTTTAAATTTTAGAAGATAGTATAATTCATTCTCTACGTGACTCTTCTAATGGATTGTTGTTTCCACTGCAGTTGTTGATCTAAAACTTATTGTCTATTGTATTCTATCAAATTTTTCCTTATTGAAGATTAATGATAATTTGTTGTATATTATCTTAGTCCTAATATTCTTTACTGGTCTAGTTGAGCTCACCCTTTTCCTTTTTGTTCCATTTTTCTTCACAGGAGGTGAAAACATAGCAGGATCTAGTCGGGGTATGAAGTGATGGTTCTAGAAAATTGTTGTAGCAGTCCTCACTATTTTTGTAAAATAGTGTATGAATAATTGTGATGAGGACTTATTTGAGTGTGGATATTGTCTAGAAGACAATATTTGTATTTAAACTCACAGTATGTGTTGTCGTATTTTGCACGACAATTGTATTATTGAAGTTGTAGTTTGCTTTCTATACCATGTATTTGGTGACTCAGAATGGGTGTTGTATACCTATTTTGGGGGTGTCATAGTTGGTATCAGAGCTATAAGTAAAGAGCCCCGAGCCTCTCGCTGGTGACTTCCTTGTGTGGGATGCACTGAAGTCAGACTCTCCGTAGGGGACGCCGTTCTGCGGTGGCAAACTGATAGGTACCAATGTGAGGTGCTGTCAACGGTTGGGACATGAGTCAAAGTTGGTATCAAAGCATAGAGATATGGTCTCTGGCGGAGTTCGGGGAATAGAACTAGGAGGGGAGAGATGAATAAATCCTTCGCTAGTGTGTCATATCTAAGCTTATTTGTTAGTAGGTCATAATATAGGGATATCATGTGATATTTGTTAGTAGGTCATAAACGGCATGCGGTCGTGGAGCAAAAGGATGCAACGATTCAAGCTTGTGTTACCCGATATGCGATGCTTGAACAGAAACACTCTTTGGCAGAGTATAATATGATAAAGTAAGAATCTGAGCTGAAAGAAGAAACAACTGAACGAGCGAGAATGAGTGATGCATGGGTAAAAGTCGCACGGCGTGTTGATATCGTGGAAAGAGATGTCCGATCTAAGAAGGCTGAAATAGATGATATGTATTTCTCTTTTTGGACAACAATTGAGAGAACCAAACATCGAGTTTTGAATTTCCTTGTACATTGCGGTCAACCCCAATTCGATATGGATCGAAGATTAATGATTCAGATCATGAAACAGGAGTACGATGAAGCAGTTGAGGGTGGAATATGCCCTATAGCGAAAGACAATTCTAGCGGTAATGATGACACCAAAGGCTATCCCAGACAAGTTAAAATCGGTGGTTCAAGTGAGAGTGCCTTTTGTAAAAGCGAGTAACCGAACGAAGATATCACGGGTTAGTTAATTATAAATTCTTGCGAAGTCTATACATTATGAGATGCAATTCTACCCATTCTTTTATCTCTCCGGCTTGTGCTCAGTGTTTAAACTTGACTCCGGAGAAATTGGAATTTGACTTATCTGTGGAAACTCCATTAGAAAAAACTTTCGTTACATCCACTATTTATAAATTTTGCTTGATTCAAATTGGTACCATCACATTACCTGTTGATCTTATCTCTTTAAAGATACTTGCTTTTGATGTGATTTTAGGAATTGATTGGTTAACCACTCATCATGCCAAAATGGATTATTTTCGTAAGGTTATTAGTTTTCATATTCCTAACCAACCTGTTATGCGAATTCAAGAAACCAAACCATTGAAGTCAAACACTTTCATATCAAGCCATAAAGCCATTCGTTTATTGAAAAATGGATGTCAAGCTTTCTTAGCCCATGTTATGGACTTAAACAAAAACATGTCATAATTGAATAATATTTCTGTTGTTAGTGAATTTCCTGACGTATTTCCTGAAAAATTTCTTGGTCTATCCCCAGAGCGTGATATTGAATTTTGTATCAACTTCAAACCCGGTACAAAACCCATTTCTAAAACCCCATATCGAATGGCTCTTATTGAACTTCAGGAGTTAAAAACCCAAGTACAAGAGTTGGTACTCGAGCCTCTATATGGTGACTTCCTTTGTGGGATGCACCAAAGCTAGACTCTCCAAAGGTAAACGCTATATTTGTGTGGTGGTAAAACGATAGGTGCTATTGTGACGTGATATCCAAGATTGGTATATGAGTCACAGTTGAGAGCAACTTAAGTTAGTAATCGAAATATCAAGCTTTCTAGGCTTAGCTAGTTATTATCGGAGATTTGTGGAAGGATTTTCTCGAATCGCTACTCCGTTAACTTAGCTGACTCAGAAAGATACAAAATTCGTATGAAGCGAGGAATGCAAGAATATTTTCCAAGAGCTCAAGAGGCGATTCATTTCGGAACCTGTTCTGACCATACCATCTTGGAAAAGCGAACGTGGTAGCTGACACATTGAGTAGAAGGTCGTACGCGAGTACGAGTGCGATATTGTTGAACACAAAGACCTGCTTTGTATAATTTATAAATGATAGAAATAGAGTTAAAGACACTAGGGACCCATGTGATGACATACGATAGAATCGACTTTAATTGATAAAGTTAAAACCGCTCAAGCTACACACTGGAGCTGAAGAATATAAAGAAGAAGGTGCAAGAAGGTGTTATTCTAGAAGTAGGAGTCGATGAAGAGAAGAAAGCTCAAACCTTTGATTTATTTGAAATCCTTGATCGAGTAAGAACTGTGGCCTATAGACTCGCCTTAACGCTAAGTATGTCGTGTGTTCATAACGTTTTTCACGTATTGATGTTACGTAAATATGTGGACGACCCGAACCACATTATTGCGTTAGAACCAGACAAGATAGCTGAAGATTTAACGTACGCGGAGGTACCTGTCAAGATATCGGATAAGAAAGAGCATGTCCTACGCACAAAGGTTATACCACAAGTTAAGGTTTTGTGGAAGAACCATGCTATTAAGGAAATGACCAGGGAGTTGGAATCAGAAATGAAAGCGAGGTACCCTCACATGTTCGAAACACCAGGTATGTACGTCAATATTTAGGATGAAATTTCATAAGGAGAGGAGGTTGTAAGACCCCAACTTATTATAAATAAAATTGAATTTTCTCTATTTATTATCTTAAAATAATAAGGTGTTAATTTGATATAATGTTTTGGTTATGGGTGAAATGTGCAAATTTTGCAAAATAAGCAAGTGGTTATAAAATAATCATTGTTGTGGGGGAATATTCGTTTGGTCGTAGAATATTATTTTTGTCGGGAATATTCGTACGACGACGCAGTCATTTGTGGGCCACATAACAGAATAACTGTTAGATTTAGAAAATGACAAAGTTTGAGTTTTTATAAATAACGGCGTAATTGTTACCGTTAACACTATTGGATTACCTAGTGGTTAAAATACAGTAATACACATGGTTGCACAGTAACACACGGTATTGCATAGTATTGTTAAATTATTGATTTGTACGTAAGAAGGCACTACTCAATAATTGTTACAGCAATTACTGTTCAATATTTTATTTTATTGATTCAATAATTGTTGCGTTGGTATTTTATATTATTGTTATTTCAATAATTGTCACGACACAGTATTTCCCAATATCAGATCAATAATTCATATTATTTGAATAATATTATTAGATAGCATTATTGGCAATGTCTAGAAAGTTCTGTCAAGGAGAGGTTTGGTCACCTAATTGCGCGCCAGTAAGGAGAAATCCTTATCGGAAAGCCCCCACTTTCCTGGGAACGGTCTACTTGTCATAATTATGATTCTGTAATATTATTTGTTAATAATTAATTATTGATTTATATGATAAGAAAATATTTATTTGATGTGGATATAAATGAGGGATTTATTTATTTATGTGGTTATAAATGAAGTAATTAATGCTGAGGCATTTTATCAGTATTTTGTCAGAATTGATGTATTAAAAATTATCCCTTTATGGATTTCGGATATTTTATGTTTGGAATTTGGAAAAACTCAAAGCTACAAAGTTGTAGAGAATTCGATATCCTGTGGAATGGACATAAAATTTGTATTTTTCTAATAAACGGTCTATTTTCTATGAATTACTGAAGTTTCAGAAAATAAAATGATTTTTATTAAATTATGGGTGAGACCCACTTTTGGTTTGTGTTGAATACATGTGGGCTGCTATTTTTCTTCAAAGATGGCTAGCTTTGAATGAGGTGTGTGTAAGATGGAAGAAAAGAAATAATATTATTTTATTATTTTAGTCTCCTATGACATTCTAGCATTTTCCTATAAATAGACGCTTAGGTTAGAATTGAAAATCACACCAGAAACAAGTTTTCTTTTCTCTCTACATTATCGAGCGTATTTTTGTGAGTATTTTGATACTTTGAGAGTTGTTATTCAGTGCAAGTTTCTGTCAGCTCTATACCCGAAATTCAGTCAGAAGTACGATTATTTTGAGGTAAGGGATGTTATTTTTTTCATAATGATGTTATTCTTTCAATATCATTATACCGAAATATTGGTATGGATTTTATTGTGGAATTCTTACCTTTTTGTGTCGGGGTTACTATTCACGTATACGACACTATTCACGAATACGACACTATTCACGAAAAAATGAAATTTTTCCTTTTTATCGAAGATGTCTATTATGGTTACTATCTTTGATTGTATCCATGTTTTGATCTTTATTTTTGAATTCTGCTTCACAATTGGTTATTATGAAGTATTATTGATCTTGGATAAACTGTTATACGAATCCCTAATATTTGTCCTTCTATCTTACTGGATTCGTTTTCTTTAAAATAATTTTTCATCATCCTTAGTCTTAAATGACGATATTACTGAATATCATTGGCTTGTAGTGAAAAGATGAATGATTAACTGATGATTATCTTTGGCCCATAGTGCAAAGATGAACAGGTGTTGAGATGAACATGATTGACTGGTGATACAAATGAATATCTTTGGCCTGTAGTAAAAAGATGAATATTTTATAAAAGATTTATATTGATTGTTGTTATAGGGATAAAATATTAATGATGGACTTTTAAATCTTAGAAGATAGTAGACTACATTCTCTACTTAACTCTTCTAATGGATTGTTGTTTCCGGTGCAGTTGTTGATCTAAAACTTGTTGTCTATTATATTCTATCAGATTTTTCCTGTTGAAGACTAATGATAATTTGTTGTATATTATCTTAGTCGTAATATTCTTTATTGGGCTAGTTGAGCTCACCCTTTTCCTTTTTGTTCTATTTTTCTTCGCAAGAGGTGAGAACATAGCAGGATCTAGTCGGGGTATGGAGTGATGGTTCTAGAAAGTTGTTGTAGCAGTCCTCACTATTTTTGTAAAATAGTGTATGAATAATTGTAATGAGGACTTATTTGAGTGTTGATATTGTCTATAAGACAATATTTGTATTTAAACTCACAGTATGTGTTGTCATATTTTGCACGACAATTGTATTATTGAAGTTGTAGTTTGCTTTCTGTACCATATATTTGGCGCTCGGAATGGGTGTTGTATACCTATTTTGGGGCGTCACGATTAGTATCACTATAAGTAAAAAGAGCCAGAGCCTCTCATTTGGTGACTTACTGTATGGGATGCACCAAAAGCCGGACTCTCCGTAGGGGGACTGCTACGTGGTGGTGGTGGCGATAGGTACCACTGTGAGGTGCTGTCCATGGTTGGGACATGAGTCACAGTTGGTATCAAAGCTTAGGATATGGTCTCTGGTGGAGATTAGGGAATAGAACTAGGAGGGGAGAGATGAGTATATCCTTCGCTAGTGTGTCCTAACTAAGCTTATTTGTTGGTCGGTCATAATATAGGGATATTATGTGATATGTTAATTTGTTTAATTAACCCTTGTTTTATGGCGATGATTTAAGAATGGGCTTTGAGAATGTTAATAATGGAGTGAATGAGACCGTGGAGACACCTCTAATCACCAACCAGGATAATGTGATGTCAGACGAAGAAGGAATTAGAGATATTTTTTTGGTGAGGGAAGAATTAATAGTTGCACCCGAGCTAGTCGTAGAGGTAGCAGCTGAGAGTGAGGAGGAAGTGGAACCTGAGGAGAATTTATTAGAGGTATTTTATGATCAAAATGTAGAATTACAAAATCGTATTCATGAGTTAGAAGAGCAGGCTGAAGAGCGACAGGTGGTCGTGGAGCAAAAGGATTCAACGATTCAAGCTTGTGTTACCCGATATATGATGCTTGAACAAAAGCACTCTTTAGCAGAGTATAATATGATAAAGCTAGAATCTGAGCTGAAAGAAGAAACAACTGAACGAGTGAGAATGAGTGATGCATGGGTAAAAGCCGCACAAGCGTTGATATTGTGGAAAGAGATGTCCGATCTAATAAGGCTAAAATAGATGATATGTATTTCTCTTTTTGGACAGCAATTGAGAGAACCCAACATCGAGTTTTGAATTACCATGTACATTGCGGTCAACCCCAATTCGATATGGATCGAAGATTAATGATTCAGATCATGAATCAAGAGTACGATGAAGTAGTTGAGGGTGGAATATGCCCTATAGCAAAAGACAATTCTAGCGGTAATGATGACACCAAAGGCTATCCCATACAAGTCAAAATTGGTGGTTCAAGTGAGAGCCCCTTTTGTAAAAGCGAGGAACCAAACGAAGGTATCACGGGTTAGTTAATTATAAATTCTTGTGAATTCCATACCTTATGAGATACGGTTCTACCCATTCTTTTATCTCTCCTGCTTGTGCTCAGCGTTTAAACTTGACTCCGGAGAAATTTGAATTTGACTTATCTGTGGAAACTCCGTTAGAAGAAACTTTCGTTACATCCACTGTTTATAAATTTTTCTTGATTCAAATTGGTACCATCACATTACCTGTTGATCTTATCTCTTTAAAGATACTTGCTTTTGATGTGATTTTAGGAATTGATTGGTTAACCACTCATCATGCCAAAATGGATTGTTTTTGTAAGGTTGTTAGTTTTCATATTCTTAACCGACCTGTTATGCGAATTTAAGCAACCAAACCATTGAAGTCAAACACTTTCATATCAAGCCATAAAGCCATTCGTTTATTAAAAAATGGATGTCAAGCTTTCTTAGCCCATGTTATGGACTTGAACAAAAACACGTCATATTTGAATAATATTTCTGTTGTTAGTGAATTTCCTGACGTATTTCCTGAAGAATTTCCTGTTCTACCCCCAAAGCGTGATATTGAATTTTGTATCGACTTTGAACCCGGTACAAAACCCATTTCTAAAACCCCATATCGAATGGCTCCTATTGAACTTCAGGAGTTAAAAACCCAAGTACAGGAGTTGGTACTCGAGCCTCTATTTGGTGACTTCCTTTGTGGGATGCACTAAAGCCAGATTCTCTGTAGGAGACGCTATATTTGTTTGGTGGTAAAACGATAGGTGCTATTGTGACGTGATATCCAAGACTGGGATATAAGTCACAGTTGAGAGCAACTGAAGTCAGTAATCAAAATATCTAGCTTTCAAGGCTTAGCTGGTTATTATCGGAGATTCATGGAAGGATTTTCTCGAATCGCTACTCCGTTAACTTAGCTAACTCGGAAAGATACAAAATTTGTATGGAGCGAGGAATGCGAGTAGATTTTTCAAGAGCTCAAGAGGCGACTCATTTTGGAACTTGTTCTGACCATACCATCTTGGAAAAGCGAACGTGGTAGCTGACGTATTGAGTAGAAGATCGTACATGAGTACGAGTGCGATATTGTTGAACACAAAGACCTATTTTGTATAATTTAAAAATGATAGAGATAGAGTTAAAGACTCTAGGGACCCATGTGATGACATACGCGTAGAATCGACTTTAATTGTTAAAGTTAAAACCACTCAAGCTACACACTTGAGCTAATGAATATAAAGAAGAAGGTGCAAGAAGGCGTTATTCTAGAAGTAAGAGTCGACGAAGAGAAGAAAGCTCAAACCTTCGATTTATTTGAAATCCTCGATCGAGTAGGAACTGTGGCCTATAGACTCGCTTTAACGCTAAGTATGTCGCGTGTTCATAACATTTTTTATGTATTGATGTTACGTAAATATGTAGATGACCCGAACCACATTATTGTGTTAGAACCAGACGAAATAGCCAAAGATTTAATATACGAGGAGGTACCTGTCAAGATATTGGATATGAAAGAGCATGTCCTACGCATAAATGTTATACCACAAGTTAAGGTTTTGTGGAGGAACCATGCTATTGTGGAAATGACCAGGGAGTTGGAATCGGAAATGAAAGCGAGGTACCCTCACCTGTTCGAAACACCAGGTACGTACGTCAATTTTGAGGACGAAATTTCATAAGGAGGGGAGGTTGTAAGACCCCAACTTATTATAAATAAAATTGAATTTTCTCTATTTATTATCTTGAAATAATAAGGTGTTAATTTGATATAATGTTTTGGTTATGGGTGAAATGTGCAAATTTTGCAAAATAAGCAAGTGGTTATAAAATAATCATTGTTGTCGGGGAATATTCGGTTGGTCGTGGAATATTCTTTTTGTCGAGAATATCCGTACGACGGCGCAGTCATTTGTGGGCCCCATAACGGAATAACTTTCGGATGAAGAAAATGACAAAGTTTGAGTTTTTATAAATAATAACAGTAATTTATACTGAATTAACAACTTTGTTGGATTACACGGTGGTTAAAATACGATGTCTGGCGTGGTTGCATAGTAGCACACGGTATTGCACAGTATTGTTAAAGTATTGATTCATACGTAAGAAGGCACTACTCAATAATTGTTACAGTAATTACTGTTTAATATTTTATTTTATTAATTCAATAATTGCGGCATTTATATTTTATATTATTATTGTTTCAATAATTGTTACTGCATAGTATTTCCCATTATCATATTAATAAATAATATTATTTGAATAATATTATTAGATAGCATTATTGGCAATGTCTAGAAAGTTCTCTCAAGGAGAGGTTTGGTCACCTAATTGCGCGCCAGTAAGGAGAAATCCTTATCGGAAAGCCCCACTTTCACAGGAGAACTACCGGTTGTCATAATTGTGATTCTGTAATATTATTTGTTAATAATTAATTATTGATTTATATGATAAGAAAATATTTATTTGATGTGGATATAAATGAGGGATTTATTTACTTATGTGGTTATAAATGAAGGACTTAATGCTGAGGTGTTTTATCAGTATTTTGTCGGAATGGAGGTATTAAAATTCATCCGTTTGTGGATTTCAGATATTTTCTATTTTGAATTTGGAAAAACTCAAAGCTACAAAGTTGTAGAGAATTCGATTTCGTGTAGAATAGACATAAAATTTGTATTTTTCTGATAAATAGGCTATTTTCTATGAATTACTGAAATTTTGGAAAAATAAAATGAATTTTATTAAATTATGGGTTGGATCCACTTTTGGTTGGTGTTGAATATATATGGGCTGCTACTTTTTCTTCAAAGATGGCTGGCTTTGAATGAGGTGTGCGTAAGATGGAAGAAAAGAAATAAGATTATTTTATTATTTTAGTCTCCTATGGCATTCTAGCATTTTCCTATAAATAGACTCTTAGGTTAGAATTGAAAATCACACCAGAAACAAGTTTTCTTCCTCTCTAGATTATCGAGCGTATTTTTGTGAGTATTTTGATACTTTGAGAGTTGCTATTCAGTGCAAGTTTCTGTCAGCACTATATCCGAAATTCAGTTAGAAGTACGATTATTTTGAGGTAAGGGATGTTATTTATTTCGTAATGATGTTATTCTTTCAATATCATTATACCGAAATATTGGTAGGGATGTTATTTGTTTCGTAATGATGTTATTGTCGAATTACATAACTAGCAATGAGGCAGCGATGAAAAACCAAGCAATGGCCATCAAGAATTTAGAAAATTAGATCAGGGAAAATTGCCTTAGCATTAAATAACAGGCCACAAGGGACCCTACCGAGTGATACCGAGAGAAATCTGAAGGGAAACCATGAATAGTGTTAGGCAATTACGTTGAGGAGTGGAAAACATCTCGATGGTAAAGATACAGAAAATTCGGTGACATCGGATGAAAAAGTTGATGTCAGTAAAGTGGTTGAAGGAAATAAGGGTGAGGATAAACAAAGTGAGAAAACAAAGTTAGACGACAAGCCAGTTATATATCCTCCACCACCGTTTCAGTAGAGGGTCCAAAAAAAGAAATTAGATAAGCAGTTTGCGAAGGTTTTGGAAGTTTTCAAGAAACTTCAGATTAACATTCTGTTTCCAGAAGCCCTAGAGCAGATGCCGAGTTATGCGAAGTTCATGAAAGGGATTATCATTTGGATCTTTTCTATAGTAATACATACCAACTCTGGTCCCAACAATGTTGCTTCACCCACCTCATCCCAACATACTAGAGAGCGACACTTTCGTCCATACAATGCTTCGAATGGAGCCACGCCTTTATACTTGCACTGTAGCTTGTTGTTGTAGGAGAATTCCACCAATGGTAAATACTTATCCCAACTCCCTTTGAAGTCTAGTACACAGAGTCTTAATAGATCTTCAAGAGTTTGAATAGTCATCTCTGATTGTCCGTCCGTTTGAGGATGATATGCCGAACTGAATTGTAATTTCATGCCCATAGCTTTCAGCATGCTAACCCAAAACAGTAAAGTGAATCTTGGGTCATGATTCGAAACTATGGATACTGGCATGCCATGCAATCTCACAATCTCATTTACGTATATACAAGCAAGACGTTTAAAGGAATAAGTCTCCCGTATCGACAAGAAATGAGCAGACTTAGTTAATTTATCAATAATAATCCAAATCACATCTATGCCTTGAGAAACCGTGGGAAGACCCATAACGAAATCCATGCTAATGTGTTCCCACTTCCATTTTGGAATCTCAAGTGGTTGCAATGGGCCCTTAGGCACTTGATTCTCTGCCTCTACACGTTGACAAGTTAAACACCTTGAGATAAACTTCACGATCTCTATCTTCATATTGTTCCACCAAAATGTATGTCGAAGATCATAATATATTTTGGTACTTCCAGGATGGATTGCAAACGATGTATTGTATATCTCCATCACGATCTTATACTTCAAATCAGAGTCGTTAGGAACACAAAGTCTGGAGTTAACTTGAAGTTTTCCTTCTTAATCAATTCTTGCTTCTGGGATAACACCTTCTTGTAGTTTTTTCTTCATACGCATTAGCTCCGAGTCTGTGGCTTAAGCAACTTTAACTTTATCGATTAAAGTTGGTTCTATGTGTATACTTGACATCATCGCATAGGTCCCCAAAATCTTGAATTCTATCTCCAACTTTTGTAAATCACACAAAATGGGCCTTTGTGTTGATAACATCGCACTCGTTCCTGCATATGAACTTCTACTCAACGCGTCAGCTACCACGTTCGCTTTTCTAAGATGGTATCGAATGGTGTGGTCATAATCTTTCAACAGCTTGAGCCAACGTTGTTGCCGCATGTTGAGTTTCATTTTGGGTGAAGAAATATTTGAGACTTTTATGGTCTGAATATATCTCCACTTTCTCCTTATATAGATAATGCCTCCAGATCTTTAGTGCGAAAATGACTGCTGCCAACTCTAGATCATGAGTAGGATAATTCCTCTAATATTCTTTAAGTTGTCGCGAGGCATAGGCTATGACTTTCCCATGTTGCATGAGAACACATCCTAACCCTTTGCCTGAAGCATCGCTGTAGATAACAAATCCATCCGAACCATATGGTATTGTTTAAACAGGTACCAAAATATGTCTCCTCTTAAGCTCTTGAAAACTCTTCTTGCATTCCTCGCTGCATACGAGTTATGTATCTTTCCGAGTCAGTTGAGTTAACGGAGTAGCGATTCGAGAAAATCCTTCCACGAATCTCCGATAATAACAAGCTATGCCCAGAAAGCTACATATTTCGGTCACTGACTTAGGTTGCTCCCAACTTTGTATTGCTTCAATCTTCGCCGGGTAAATAGATACTCCATGTTTTGACACCACGTGCCCAAGGAATGCTACTTCCTCAAGCCGAAACTCGCATTTTTTCAACTTGGCATATACCTTGTTTTCATAAAGCCTTTGGAGTACCAGCTTCAAATGGTGCTCATGATCTTCACAACTTTTGGAATATATGAGGATGGCATCAATAAAGACAACAACGAACCGATCCAAATATTTTTTGAATACTCGGTTCATCATATCCATGAAAGCCGCATGAGCATTAGTCATCCAAAAGATATGACTAAGAATTCATAATGCACGTACCGAGTTCTAAATGCAGTCTTCGAAATATCCTCAGTTCTAATCTTCAATTGATGATATCCAGAACGAAGATCGATCTTTGAAAAGAATTGTGCTCCATGAAAATGGTCAAACAGGTCATCAATGCGAGGTAGCGGATACCTATTCTTGATGGTGACATGGTTTAATTCTCAATTGTCAATACAAAGTCGCATACTCCCGTCTTTCTTCTTTATAAATAAAATTGAAGCACCCCAAGGAGATGTACTAGGATGAATAAAACTGATGTTCAACAACTCCTGTAGTTGGACCTTTAACTCCTGAAGTACAATAGGAACTATTCGATATGGGGTTTTAGAAATGGGCTTTGTACCAGGTTCAAGGTCAATAAAGAATTTAACTTCACTTTCTAGGGGTAGACCGGGAAGTTCTTTAGGAAATACATCAGGAAATTCACTAACCACATAAATATTATTCAAATCTGATGTGTCTTTATTCAAATCCATAACATGGGCTAAGAAAGCTTGACATCCATTTTTCAATAAACGAATGTCTCGTGTTCATAATGTGTTTCATATATCTGTACTTCGTAAATATGTGAAAGACCCGAACCACGTTATAGAGTTAGAACCGGACGAGATAGCCGAAGACTTAACGTATGAGGAGGTACCTGTCAAGATCTTGTAGAGGAAAGAACATGTCCTATGTACCGAGGTTATACCACAAGTTAAAGTTTTATGGAGAAACCATGCTATTGAGGAAATGACCTAGGAGTTGGAAATGGAAATGAAAGCGAGGTATTCTCATCTTTTCGAAACACCAGGTACGTACGTCAATTTCGAGGACGAAATTTCATAAGGAGGGGAGGTTGTAAGACCCCAAATTATTAATAAATGAAATTTATTTTCCTCTATTTATTATTTTAAAATAGTAAGGGTTGATTTGATTAATGTGGATAGTTATGGGTAAAATATGCAAATATTTTGAATAAGCAAGTGGTTATAAAATATTCATTGTTGTCGGGGAATATTCATTTGGTTGTGGAATATTCGTACTGTCGGGGAATATTCGTACGACGGCGCAGCCATGTGTGGGCCCCATAATGAAAAGCGATTGGATGAAGAAAATGACAAATATAAGTTGTTGATAAAGTGTAGAAGGGACGGCTCCAACCATGTGGATCTATGGTCTCCCCAATAGCAGGTTGTATCCTGAATCTATCTTTAGGACGTGAAAGTATACATTTAATATATTTGGACCAATCTCAATTGGCAGCTCAATCTCTCCGACTGAATTTCGTCGGGATCCATCAAAAGCTTCGACAACTGTATGACTACTTCGAATCCGTTTGAGATTGACGTTCATCTTCACCAAAGTGGCATAAGGACAGATATTTAGAGACGAACCTCCGTCTATCAAAACTCCAGCTAACATATACCCGGAAGACAAAACTGCGATGTGCAATGACTTGCAATGACAGGTCCCTTCAGGCGGTATGTCATCATCAGTGAAGGATAGTGATTGTTGTTAAAAATGTGATCAACCAGATGTTGCAATTTTTTGACATCCACTAACTTTGGTAAGTAGGCTTCTTCCAAAACCTTCAATAAGATCTTCCTGTGATCCTCGAAAGAGAAAACCATGTCCAGTATATTGAGATTTGATGTGGAGCTTCTCTTAAACTTAGAACCACCTTGGCTTCATTATGTCCCATAGTGCGGAGGAATTTCTCAATCTTCTCCATGGGAATCTTCACCTTTGCTTTTATGGTGGGCTTCATCACCCTCTAAGGAAGATACAGTGGATTTTCCTTCGGCACTATAGCAGTAGTATGAGACGTGGATCCTTTAACTTCTCCATAAATTCCATGGGACTTTGTGTAGGCTGACAACAGGATACTGTGGTCTGAATAATAAAGAAATTGGCTCTGGTGCAGCCACTTTCAAAGGATTGTCAGCTCCTTGGAGTTGAATTGCTTGTACGAGAAATGGTTTGACAGTCTCATCAGCCTCAGCGGATATGACTGCTACTAATCCCTTCCATTTGGTAGGACATGTATTCCCACTCTCGAGTAGCACAGTGTCATCGTCTGCCATTTGCAGGACACCGCTGTCAATTAGATTCTGAAAAAGGTGGCGGAGTACCCAGCATTCTTCTATGCTGTGACTGTGAGAATGTGAATGATATTGACATACTCAATCAGAATTGAACCGTCTTCAACGGGGATTGATTGGAGGTAGAAGGGAGGTGATTCTTCCTTTGTTGATTAGTATTTGAAATATTTCATCCATAAATTGACACAGGTATGTAAATTCCCTTTTATTGGCAAAATCCCGATGGGCTTTAGCACTTGCTCTGTTGCAACCTTGTCCTCCAGTGCTTCACTTTCTGAAGGTGGTGATGAATAATTTATAACAAAGGGAAGGAGATAGGCATGCTCCTGGCTGACTAACTGGCGTATGACTTGATGCTGATAGATCACCAGTTCTGCCAATTATTCAACTTGCTTACAAAGAGCTTTCATCTTTCGTTCCATACAAAATTGAAACTTTGTGTAATCCTATATGTCAATACCGTCTTTAATGGTCTGGGATGATTCACCAATAAAATTGGAACTCTGTCCACTGTTCCAACTAATCATATTGACCTATTCTTCTTTGTGTTGAAGAAGAGGGTTGTCTTGCACATGAGGTTGATCTAGTTTGGTAACCACGATCTCACTATTGTCTATCAAATCTTAGATCTTGTGTTTCAAGGCCCAACAATCTTGAGTATCATGTCCAGGTGCCCCGGAATGATAAGCACACTTTCGAGTAGCATTGAAACCCCTCCCATTAGGGTTGGCTGGTGGAAGAAGATGCGTAATTTTCTTCTGAGTAGTCAGAAGAGCAAGAATATTCTCGAGAGAGTCTCCTAAGGGTGTGAACATTCAGGGCGCTTTGCTTCTCCACCTTTAGGTAATGGAGGGTTTGAAGACTGTGCTTGAAAAGGGGAATAGTTTCTCCTCTATATAGGCATGTTCTGACTGCCTTTTTGACCTTATAGTATAAAGGAAACATCCTCCTTTTTCTTTTTATGGACCCTCCGGGGGTTGTTTCCATGAGTTCCAGACTGGACTGCTCAGCAACTGCTTTAAGAGCGGCTAGGTCTTGAATCTTTCCTTACTTCAATCCCATAGCAGCCATCTCTCCGTGTTTGATCATTTTAGAAAATGATTTGCCAATACAGGCTAAGATTTTCTCATAGAAAGGAGTTTCTTGTATGTCTATGAAAGTCATAACCATTTCTGACTCTGTCGTAGAAGGAATAACTTGAGCAGCAAGGCACCTCCACCTTTGAGCATACTCTCCGAAAGACTCATTGGACTGTTTCTTGACCTTGATAATCTGATACAGGTCAAGAGCCATCTTAGACTGGAAGTTGTATTAAGTAAGTAAGGCGTGATCTAGTTCTTCCTAGCTATGGATCTTTGAGTTGTCTAATCTGGTATACCATGATCGGGCTTCTCCAGTTAGACTCTTCTGGAACAGCTGCATTCTAAGCTTCTCGTTTTTCGCATAAGATCTATAGTCTCCAATGAACACCTTGAAATGTGTGTGAGGATCCCCTAATCCGTCATACTTATCAAAGTCAGGGGTTTTAAATTTCTCTGGATAATGAACACTAGGGAATATGCAAAGGTCAGCATATGAAACACTCCCATGTGTTCCAATCCCTTCGAGAGAACGGATAGTTTCTTCCATTTGAAGGACCTTCTTCCTGATATCACTGGTGTGTGGATCTTCTTTGAGATGGGTGTTTTCAGGGTCTTTGTTGGTTGTATCCAACTTAGGTTCCGGATTTGTCTTATCCAAACCTTGAGTTCCTCCTTGTGTAGAGGATTTTGTATGTGTAGGCATCTTTGAGCCCTGAGTAGACTGATGTAATTCTTTAAGCAGAATAACTAAATCTATAATTTGTTTACTTAATTCGTCAAATTCTTCTCGAGAAATGGGATTAGACTGATAAGAAGAAGATATGATTGGTTGTAGGCTCGTGGCCTTTTTGGATTTTGAGCTGGTAACAGGCCCAATTGTTTCCCTACAAAAACTTATGTAGTTTAGTCTTAGGGATACTATAAATATTTATATGTTATCATAATGTGTCCATTTTAGGAATATTATCCTGCAAAAAATGGGGCTAATTTGATATCATGTCATGTACGTGCAAATATTCTTCATATTTTCCATTATATAAAGATGAACATGGAATAAAATTATAAGTAAATGCTTTTACAAGTAATAGAAAATGAAAAGCATGAAGAGACTTTTCTCTGTGTTTGGTTTATCAGAGGCTGACCTATCTTAGGGTTACTTTCGCGGCTTTTTGGCATGAAGGTTCCCAGATCATCGCAATCTACTTGACAGGAAGTTAATCCGGTCTTTCAACTGGAGCGAATCTGGGTGGTGCCTTTCCTGAGCCTCGTTGGAATTAGTCTCCCTACAAGTCTAGTAATCAAACACCGACATGATAGCCTCCTGGTCGAGGAACCACACAACATAGATTCACATACAACGTGTCTCACCGTTTATGAAAATGATGACATGTACGAAGCACTAATATCACAGATACATATATTGCAGTACAGTAAGTAAATGCATTCGTACACATTCATCATAAATGTAAATGCAACATTCACACACAAGCATATAACAATTTTAAAAAGCTTGAAGTAGCGGCTTAAGCCCTCTTACTGGTGTCCCCAGCAGAGTCATCACCTATCGACGTCAGGATTTTTATTTGTCCCTTTTCTGTTCTTGTTCTTTGGTGTTCTCATGTTATGTGAGATTTGTTTGAAAAAATAAGTGAAAATGGTCTAACATGTATCACGTCGACGATTTAACTGTAAGAGTCACCAGTTGGTCTTTTTTAACTGGTTGCACCAACGCAACCGAAAAAAGGTTTGCACATTGACCCAGTGATGTGACACTGCTAAACGGGTCTATGAAACCGAGATTCATTTGGGTTCGAGGGCTTAATTATGCAGAGGGAAGGTGTTAGGCACCCCCCGACAACCGTGTTGGCACGATGACCGCCACTTTTCAAGAAACTATTATATGAATAAGTGTGTGTGTGTGTGTGTGGATCAATGTGCAATATATTTGGAAGTAGTGTGAGGCCTCGTTCGCACCTATATATAAAGGGACATGTCATGATTCCTCCCAAGTCTTGTGCAAAAGATGAGAGGGTCGCAAATGAATCACAAGTTTTTGTAATGAGGTGGGGCTTAAAGGCGTCTAAAGCACCATTGTTGCATATGTTAACCAAGTTCTTTTCTTCAATTAGCTCTGCACACTTCTGTACTTGGGCCCTGAACCTATGCACGTAATCTGAAAGCTCCTCGTTCGGCTTCTGATTTAATCACATGAGCTCTACGATGGTTACCTGTTTCTGCACATAGAAAAATTTCTTAAAAATTTGCAATTTTAGATCATCCCAATCATGGACTGATCCCTTCTCCAAATTGTAGTACCAATTGAAGTCACTATTCGTCAAAGTCTTGTTGAATTCCCTCATCAACAAGTTGTGGTTATTTACTTCATCATATCTTAGCCACGGAGACATCGACTCTACGAACGTGGTAATGTGTTCCCTGGCATTTCCTTTCTCCCCGTTGTATTTTGGAAACTGCGGGGGATGCTCAATATACCCTGTCGAATAAGGTTGCATCCAAATGTCATGATTCCTAGGCTCACATGATGCCGTAGTTTATATGAAAAGCAATAAGCAGTTATATATATATAAAAGCTATATATATATATATATATATATATATATATATATATATAGACATGATCAACCACCACGAAGCACCTCAATGGGGATCAAAAATATAAATATATAAAAGCGGTAAATATATATATAGAGACATGATCAACCACAACGAAGCACCTCCACGGGGGATCAGAAATGTAAATAAAGCAATAAATACGATCAACTGCCACGAAGTAAACTCCAGGTGGGACTAAATGTAAGGAAAGCAGTAAAAACGATCAACCGCCACGAAGTAAACTCTAGGCGGGACAAAATGTAAATAAAGCAGTAAAAGGCCACGAAGTAAACTCCAAGCTTAACAGAAATGTATATATATATATATATATAAGCAGTAAACGCTTTGGATATAAAATCCAGGCTCATCGGATATAATCCGATAACAGTTCATATATATAAGTATAAATATATATAAGCAAGTAAACGCTCCAGACATAAGTCTAGGCTCAATCAAGGCATAACTCAATAATGTTAGTCCATATATATAAATATATACATATAGAAGTATATATATATATATACAAACAGAAATGAAAACCACAGACCGAAGTCTGGGCATACACGCAACACGACTCTGAATGTGAAGAATAGTGTGTGCAAAGATGAAGAGAAATGCTTTATAATGTGTAAGAAGGCTTATAGTGGGCTACTAAAGAAGACTTCTATGACTATTAATGGATGAACACTATGCTCCCGCCGATAAAAATATAGCTATATGTGACCTAACAGGTGTTTAAAATGAGAAAGCACTCAATATAGGGTGTGTACAGAGCAAATTTGACAGGGCTTCCTCGCCTTTTCCTCTTTTTAAATGGCTACCCCAAGCTCTATATTTATAAAGCTGGTGGCCGCAGGTGTACCTGCGGCTACCCGGGGTGCCCCAGGCTTCGCGGGTCCCGCCGTCTCAAAGTACGTGCACTCGTGCACTTTGATGTCCACTTGAACTTACAGAACTTCAATCCAGCATCCGAACGAGGTGTACAAGACCTTCTCCGGACTGCTTTTGTCGAGAGTTACGCAATGACATGGGATTATCGGTTGTACGAAGTCAGGAAGAGGGGACCATGCCCATAGTCTTCAAGCTTCAAATTATATCCGGTGTGCTGCCCTGCGTAATAGTCACTTGGGATTGGAATTCCTCGGCTCTTGTGGGACATTGTTGTGTAGAAATGTATGTATGAGATGTTGAGACGGCACGCTGGGGGTTGAGGTGGCATGATGACGATTTTTCCCCTTACCGGGGTTATCTCCAGTTTGGGCTGATAAAGCAGACGTTGCTCATAGTTATCTTTGAGATTGAACTACTGCAATTGTTTGAATTCCATAGGGTCATCTTTAAGTGTGTCTGTCTTCCCGATGTTAGCTTTCGATCTTTAGAATGAGTGCCTCGGCGGGAGTTCCGTGGTTGAAGCTGACTGCATGCATTTGAAACACGCATTTCTGGAGTTATCACCGAAACTGCAATTATTAGACCCCAACTTTTATGAATAAAGATGAATTTTCTATAATTATCATTTTTGAATGAATTTGATATATTGTTATAGTTATGGGTAATAATTATAAATTTTGCAAAGTACGCAAGTTGTTATATAATATTCGATTGGTCTGGGAATATTCGTTTTAACAGGGAATATTCGTACAACGACACAATCATTGGTGGACCCCACAACAGAATTATTATCGGATTGAGAAAACGACAAAAATATTTTATTGAAAATAACGGCAGAAATTTTCTCGTTAATACTGTTGAACTACTCGGTAGTAAAAGTACAGTAATATGCGTGGTTGCATAATAGCACACGGTATTGATTATTGATGCTTACGTGAGAAGTCATTCAGTTTTATTCAATTATTGTTGATATTTTATATATTATTAAATCAATAATTGAGATGATGAGTTATTAATATTATTATTTACAATATTAACGATGTCAGAAGTTACGCCAAGAGAGAGGTTTGGTCACGTAATTGCGGCATGATCAGGAGAAATCCTTATTAGAAAGCCCCTCTTTCACAGGAAGCAGTGCAGTCGATTAATAGTGTGAATAATAATAATGATGATGAAGTTTTGTTTTATTAGTATTATTCATGTAATAAAACAGAAAAGCTTTTTATATAAAATGTAATACTTTTATAAAGTTATTCGTTTTATTAGGCTAATAGTAAAATCTTTTTATATAAAACAGAATGCTTTTATAAAGTTATTCTTCTTATTAGACAATAATTAGAATATATTATATTTTATTATGCATAGTGTTTACATAGTGCCTGCATAGTAAAATCTTTTTAAAAGTTATTCGTTTTATTAGATTATAAATAGAATATATTATATTTTATTGTAAACCAATCTGGACCGTCCGTTTAAAGTAAATCGATTTGGACTGTTCATGGATTGGTTACTATTCAGTCCATTCTTCTATAAATAGAAACTCATTCCTTCATTATTTCTTACGAATTCACTAAGACTCTAGAGAGAGAAACTGTAGAGAGAATTATCCTTCTATCTTGAGCGTATTTCTTTAGCGTTTAAGAAAGCTTTGAGCGTAGTGCAAGTTTCTTCAAGTATATCCCCGCCTCTAGTTAGAGTACTCTTCTTTATAAGGTAAGGGTATTATTATTTTCATATTCATGAAGAGAACTTCGTTATTCCATTCTTTGTTATTACATTGGAATAACCTCGTATATACCTGGATCTACCCTATACTTGGTGATTTACGTTGTTATTCTATTCATTATTATTCGTTGGAACATCACATGCATGCGTTATACGCCAAACCTGGTTCCGTTACTTATTATTCTGTTGGAATAACCTGTCTATGCGAAGTACCGCATGCATGGTGATTTCTTTTGTTATTCCATTCTCTATTATACTCAGTTGGTTAAGGTTTTGACTTCAATACTCCATGAAATTAGTGGAATATCATTGATATTTGTGCTTCATCCGGTATCTTTTCATGGAAATATTCTTCTGAGCATTCTTGAATTTTACTCTACACAGAAGTATCATGTTGACAATTTGGACGTTATTAGTTCCTGAATAAATTAATTCTTGAACTTGTTTTATTGAATTCTTATATCATTGTCATCATCCTCATGTTTATATTTTTTTGAAAGTCATTTGTGGCCAGTAGTGCATAGATGGACTTGGTATGATTATGACCAGGGATTATTCGATGTAATCATGACCGTAATGTTACAAATGATGTGGTAAAAGTCCTCATTGGCCCGTAGTGCATTGATGGACGGTTGTTGGCATGATCATGACCATTGATGAATACACGAATATCCTTGGCCCGTAGTGCATGGATAATTTGTGGTCGTGATACTAATGAATATCCTTGGTCAGTAGTGCGTGGATGATATGGATTATTTATTGTCGAGTCTCGGTGATAAAAGTGATGAAAACCTTTTAAATCATAAAAGATAGTAGATTTTATTCTCTACTTGACTCTTTTAATGGATTGCATGTGTCGCTTCTGATTAAACTTGATGTCTATTGTATTTTATCGGTTTAACCATTGTTGAAGACTAATGATAATTTATTCTGCATTATCTTAGTCATAATATTTCTTACTGGGCTAGTTGAGCTCACCCTTTCTTTCACTGTTCTCTTTAGGAAATGAGAACATAGCCGGGACTAGTCGGTGAATGGAGTGACGATCCAGATAATAGTATTAGTAGTCCTCACTATTCTGTTAAATAGTATGATAATAAATGTAATGAGGACTTATTCTGAGAGTGGATATTGTCTAGAAGACAATATTTGTATTAAAACTCATAGCTTTCTTGTTGTATATTAAAGATTGTATTTGTATTCAGTACCATGTATTTGCCGACTCAGAATAGGTGATGTATACATATTTTGGGGCGTCACAGCAATGGCATTTGTGACGCCACCAAATTTAAGTACTTAAAACCCGAACTCAATGCTTCACGATACCATTTCTATGAGCGGAATAATACTAATAATAATAACAATAATATAAATACCAAACTTAATTTACATATCAAAGTTTAATCCCAAGTACGTAACCTTTAATACATTCATTACACAACATGATAGATAATATATATCATCCTTATCCTAATAAAGTCAAACTATTACATAATATAACACTAACTTATTCTGCAACCTTCCCTTTCACTTTGTTATTAGCCGAGCCTTCTAGTTGTTCACACTTAGCTAAAAACATTTAAATTTAGCAAGGATGAGCATTTGAGTGCCCAGCAAATAATAGCAATAATAAATATTAGCTGAAAGAAGTAAATGTTTTCTTTATACGACACTTCTATAACGAATCAACAGTTGTGAAGTAAGTTGAACCAATATTAACAATATATTAATTCTATATCAAATTTTTGAAACTACGTACTAACTATAACTGGAGATTAGTTGATAGACTATGGACATTGTTTTCTATTTTCGAACAGGTTAAATAGAACTTCATCTGCAAACAGTCATAACTTATAGGCACGGGGGGTGATCATCTTGTTATGCCCTATACTGATCAATACTACATGCAAGAACGATATTATTGTTCATCTGATCTGCCTTTGGCGCACAAAAGTTTTCCCATATACGAGATGTTCATACTTAGTTGGGAATCCGAACCAAAATAATTTGGTCGGATAATAATAAAGTTCTATCTTGTTCAATAATATTTTTAAGTTTGTGTCGAGCCGGATCAAATAGCTTAGACAGCTTTTAAGTCAACGTACACATAATGGAAATTAATAAGTATGTATCAACATGTGATTAAATACAATGATTATCCAAGTGAGGACAATAAAGTTAATATTCTGGCACAATGATAATATAATTCTGAAACTTTCTTACTTATGTCCATTGCATAAAGTAAATGCAAAGGTAGGATACTTGCCAGGTATGCTGCTTAAAGTTACGCAACTTAGTTTTATCTTTTATACCGAGACCTATCATTATTAAAATCATTCTATCGATTAGAATAACATATCATAACATATAGTACTGCTATTTGCAGTCAGCACTTAACCTAATCACATTGTCACATACGTTTAGTAGTTATTGGATCACAAACAAACATGTATTTAATCCAGTTATCCAAGTCCAGGTCAATTTTTAAAACATTTTGGTGTACCGACGGCTTTATCGGGCAGTTATCATGTTTAAAACTCTATTCTGTAGTTTAACTAATTTAAATATCAGTCATATTATTTTTCATAGCTGTATAATAATTTTTAAATAATTATTATAATTTATCATAATTTTTCAAACACCGGAATCATTATAAAATGATTTAAATATCAAATAATTCTATTATCATTAATAATTAATTAATTTTAAACTATTAATGAAACCATTGCCAAAATATTAAAGTTATTTATAATAACTTAAATTTTTTTAAAGTATTACTATTACTCTTAAATGATTTTAAAATAATTAAAATTATTTTTAAATAATTACCATTAATATTTAAATATTAATGTATTATTTATCAAAATATTAAAAGTCATTAATTATAACTTAATATATTTTAATTCATTTATATCCTTCTTAAATAATTTTAAATTAATAAAACCAATTTTAAACTATTTATTTAATATAATTATTAAACAAATTTAATATCATTAATATCAAATTATTAATTAAATTATCCTTTAAATATTAAAGTTGTATTTTATAACTTCAAATATTTTTAAACACTTTATTTTCATTTAAAATGATTTTTATAATATTAAAATTATTTTTAAACTAATTTATTTAATATAAATATTAAATAAATATAATATCATTAATATTAAAATATTAATATTTTTCATGACAAAATATCAAAAGTTATATTTGTTAACTTCAAATATTTTTATAATACTTAAATAATTTTATATGATTTTTAAATCATTAATTCTATTTTTCTATAATTTATTTAATATATTCATTAAATAAATTAATTATCATTAATATTAATTTATTAATGAAATTGATCACAAAATATTAAAATTCATTAAAAATAACTTAAAATATTTTCTTATACCATAATATAATTTTAAATGATTTTTCATGTATTAAAATCATTTTAAATAATTTATGTAATATTATAATTAAATTAATTAAATACCATTAATATTCCAATAATATTAAATATTAATGAAATATATTAAAAATAAATTTTTAAGCTTTAAAAAAATTTAGTAATTTATTTTGTATTTTTAAGAATTAAAAACTATTTTTCTCTAATTATTTAATAAAATAATAATTTTCTGAAATTAAGTGCCGCTAAAGACTACCTATAGCGACAGAACCGTCCCTATAGGTGTTCTTCATGTTCTTGCTGAAACCCAGAAATGCATAACCAGTCACTAAGGGTACCACTTTAACCACCAATAATTCTTAACTCATGATGTTTCTGTGAAAGCTAATCATCAGATCTTGTAGTGCTAGTACAGTACTACATGATCAGGCAACAAACATGGCCAAAAAGCACAGAACAATTGAGATCTGGGGCCTTGAACAAGCTGTCGGAGCTGTTCTTCATTTTCTGGGTTACCCAGAAATGAAGAACAGTTCGATAAAGCATTTTTGGGCTTCCACAACTTGTAATCCATGTGTTGTTATAGTGATTTAAAAGTTCTAGATTGTAGCCAACATGACAAGGAACAAATCTATTACATAACATCATTATAAAAACAACAACATCGCAAGATACATGTCGGTCAAAGCCTGTCAGAGAAGTTGCTCTTAATTTTCTGGAATTTCCAGGAAACGATTTTCGTGATCATTCCAGCTAGTTTGACTATCCACTATATTTAACCTATTTGATGTTTTAATGATCTAAAGGCATGACTCTAGAGTTAATCTACCAGAATACAACTTAGTTACAACAAACATAATGAATCATCAAACATGTGCAAGATCCAATCTCAAATATTTCTTGTCAGGCGTTTCTGAGTAACAATCTGGGTTACCCAGATCAGTCTGGTCATGGCCGGTCAACGGCCGGTCAACGGCCTTTGACCACTAATAACTTGTAATGTATTCATGATTTGTGCAATCCAGTTCCAGATCAATGATCCCATAGCAGACTACAAGTCTAAATCATAAAACAAACAAAAACAAAATCATAAACAGAGAGAGATCTACAGCCTCTTCCATTCGTTGTCAAAACACAGAAAAAAATCCATATTTTAGAAATCTTTAAATTCGAGCCTATAGATGTTATGGATCTAACATTTATCAACCCAGATCACTAATATAGACTACAAACAACATGATACAACACAAAAACACCATACCTAACATAGCATACATGATTAGATTTCTAGGGTTAGCTTTATATCTTTCAATGAACTATCTTGAATCTGGGCTTTAGATGTGTTATGGGTGATGGTGGGGCTTGGTTTGGAAACTGATTTACTTAGAAATTTCGTAAGTTTTAGAGAGAGAAGGTCTTGGATGAGGGATATTGGTGAATAAATGGGCAATATGAACACTTTTCTCTCTATTAAATCTTATATAAATGTTGGTTACATTGTATTGGCTGATCAAATACGGTTGATTGCTGGTATATAGAGCACATGGGAGTGCTAGATTAGTTCACCAACTTCATATCTTAGCAAGATACACAAGCAACATAATAAAGAATTGAAAAAAAGGCTTTTTTGTCATTTGGCTTTTAAATTTAAGGGCAAACTAGTAACTTGTCACAACCCTTGGGGTTTGACCCTTAGGGTTTAACCCTATGGTTCTACCATTTTATTTTCTAGGATTTCTATGTTGGGAAAAAATAAAATTTTAGTTTCTACAAATCTAAATCAGGGTTCCCTAATTAAATTAGGTTACCTAATCACTTAGGTCTTGAATATTATGATTTAAAATTTACTAATTATCATTAAGCTTTCAAATTTAGCAATTAGGGTGTCAAATTTGTCAATTAGGATTTATAATTAATAATTAGGGTTTCAAATTAGAAAATAGGGTTTTAATAATTAGGTTTTTTAATTACTAATTAGGGTTTTCCTAATTAAATTAAAATTCTATATTACTTAACATAAATCATATAACACAATTACATAACAGTCTCAAACTCGTAATTGAGTTTCAAAATAGGGTTTAACATAGTATTGCTAGGTTTTTTTTAACACTGCACCATAATTGACTAATCGTTATCAATACGTACATACAATACATATTTATAGCACTGAAATATAGATAATATAATATTATTATTCTCATTCCTTGTTTAAAACCTATAATTAGGGTTTGGATTCTATATCTGATTTATCTTGCATATATACCTTTATTAATTAAGTTAAAATAATTAACTTAATTAATATAAATTAAATTCAGATAATAAAATAAAATAATTATTATAATAATTCTAATAATCATTTCATATATTATTTAAATAATATAAAATCATATTTTCATGGAAAATAATTAATAAATTAATTATTATAAGAATATATTTTATAACGATCAATAATTTTAAAATAAAATTATTTGTAATCATTCATGTAATAAATATATTTTATATTCATCACATAAATACATACACATTACCTTGCATGCATTCTCACCTTTAAAATAAATAAAAAATTATACGCAAAATTTCTGATTTAATTATATAGAAAATATCGGGTTATTACAACATTCCTTGGGGTTATCTCCAAGGACGAAACTCAGGGTTATCTCTGAGGTTGGAATTGATACTCCCGGTGTGTGTTCCGGGGTTGAGACTGAACTTCTGGTGGTATCCGGATTGGATGTGAGTTGTCTTGCAAGGTTATCTCCGAAAGACGAATCTGTCCTCCTACAATGTTAGTAACAAGTGTGCAGAAAATTTCAAGTGTCTACACCCATGCTTTCCTCAATCAATACAACTTTCAAACTCAGATGGCTCCTATTGGGTAAAATCTAATTACGCACAACACGAAAGTATACGTAGTCAACAAACAATAAAGTGATGAGTTGAGTATAATTCCCACGAGGAATTATTAATACAAATTACCAAATACTAACTCTTAACCAAACTAAATTTATTTAAACAAACAATTTAAGATTATGAATTAAATTATTTAATTAAACTAATTGTAATTACCGCTAGTTAAAATCAGATTATGGAGATTTAAGATCACAACTTCAGTTATTGCTTCATTTAAATTAATACACTTCTTATCAATTAAGCTCACTATTTTAAATTGTTAATCAAGAACACATAAGTAAATATGACTATCTCTCAATGCATCATACTCAAATTAACTTAAATCCACAGATGATAGAATTAAGAAGAACATCCTAATTAACTAATTCATTATATCTCTATGTGAATTACAATTAAAGATGATTTTAAGCACAAGTTCGCTATCAGATTACATGCGATTTTATAGTTATATCTCTATCCTAGACATAAATTATGAATTCCAACACTATACAAAAAACACTATCACAAGCTATTATGATCAGATCTAAATCTATAATTCATATCACGAGTTCATATAGATTATCATGGTAATTGTTAGCTAGGCTATTAAGCAATAAACACAAACCATAATAGACAACCCAAGAATAATCACAATAATTAATAAATAAGCATATTAAAATAAACTACACAATAAGCTCCATTGTAATCTTAAACAAAAGATTTAGTTCATGATTAATGAATTAAAACCAAGAATCCACAATTGAATAAATATTAAAAGAAACAAAATAAGAGTAGAGTGAAGAATAAATCTGTTGTCAGCAAATCTCCATCTTCCTCAAGCTTCTACTCTTGATCTTCAATGGTCTCTAAGTTTCTTTAATCTCAAAATCTAATAAGAACAAGGGTTTTGTCCTAATCTAATCTAATTTAATCTAATGAAATCCTTCTTTCAATCCTCGCAATTCTCCTCCTTTTATATGCCTCTTCCTGAGCCTTTTAGAGTCCTTAAAGTCATTGAAACAAGCAACTCGAACCAATCATTCTCGAACTCAAATTCTAAAAACTCCTTTTTCTTCCCGACACCCTCGCCCCAGCGGGCATTTTACACTAGGAAACCCCCACCCCAGCGAGGGTCATTTTCTAGAAATTATGAAAATGCAACTAAGCTCCCTTTTTCATGTTTTGACCTTCTGAAGCCATTTCCTACAACACAAACACAAAAAAAGTAACAAAACACTAAAAATACTTACAGTTAACAAAGAATTAAGCCCTAAAGATGTCCAAATCATAGGCATAAACCCACTCATCAGCTCCAGACAGGTATCAAATTACCATAGTCAAGAAGCAAGTCAATGAGTCGTTCAGAGAGTATGCCCAAAGATGGAGGCGTCTGGCTGCTCAAGTAATCCCATCCATGACAGAGACTGAGATGGTGATAACCTTCATAGATATTCCAGAAGCTCCAATTTATGAGAGGGTCCTATACGGAATAGGAAAACCATTCTCAGAAATGATTAATCACGAAGAAATGGCAGAGATGGGATTGAAATTTGGGAAGATTCAAAACCTCACCGCTTTAAAAGTCGTGGCAAAGCATATCCAATCTGGAAGTTATGGGAACAACCCCCGGAAGGTCCATAAGAAGAAAGAAGAGGATGTCTCATTGATACTGCACGGACAAACTTAAAAAGGCAATCAGAACTTGCATATTAAAAGGAGAAACTATTCCCATTTTTAAGCACAATCTTCAAATCGTCCCTTGCCAAAGAGTGGAGAAGGAAGTCGCTCAAGAGATTTCACACCCTTAGGGGACTCACTAGAAAACATCTTTAAACTTCTGACAGCTCAGAAGAAAATCACTCATCTACTTCCACCAGCCAATCGAAGTGGAAAGGGCTTCAATACAAGCAAAAAGTATGCTTACCATTCTAGATCTCCAGGCCACAACACTCAGGATTGTTGGGCCCTTAATCATAAGATCCATGTTAACTTGATAATATTCTAACCTTATTATTTTGATGATGACTTGATATTTTATACTAAATTATTTATTATGAAATTTCAGGAAGTTGATAAAAGAATCATTTATGAAAGACTTTAACGACTTGTGTCCTAAGACATTAATGTAAGGCCATTACAAATATCTGATTTTTTAATACAAGGCTTTAGGACATTTTATATGTGCATTAAAAGTGATTAGTATTTTGTGTAATCTTAGAGTTTTTATAATATATACAATGCTAACTGGGTTTAATATACATTTTTAAGTGGTTAGTAGTTATATATTGCCGTGCATACTAATCCTTAAAAATGGCTATCGGGATGGTGAAGGAACTATTGTGAAAATATTGCCACATCTTTTGATGCATATATCTCAGTAATATAAGATCTTAAGTATTTTGATTAACCTTTTACTAGTTTTATGGAATTGACATATCTATTATGTTGGGTTATTCAAAAGGCAGTATAATATATATGTGGTAGTAGTTGTTAAAGAGTCATAATTGCTGTGACGCGCCCAAATCTAGGAACTTTTAACCAACAGATATGGTGCTACACGGTACTCGTAACTATACATTCACTCCATTGAAATAACATCGAAATGATTGTATTTACTACATTCTTATAATAATAATAATAATAATAATAATAAATCCTTTCCCAGGTTTTGTATGATTCATAGTATGATTCATACAAACATACTAGTCTATTACAGGATAATTTACTTCTCCACCTTAGCTTTGCCTTTATCCCTACTTGGATCCTCAGTTCTTTCGGCCTTAGCTGCAATCATATAATTCAAGCAAGAAGTGAACATAACTAGTTCAACAAGTCTAGCAATAGATAACTCAAATACCACATCGAGAATTATATGATTATCTTTAATACTGAATAAGTAGCTATGAAGTACTACGAAACATTAAATAGCACTTTTCATTTCATAAAACAATTCCAGGGTACATATAGTAATGTAGGAATTCTTGGTTGGTCACAAGACCATTAACATTCTCTTTTGGTTTCCATTCATGAAAAAGGACAACCCGACATTAAGGTCGTAAGTCCGATATATCTTACGAGCACTTCTAGGTGATCAACCTATAGTACTCTATGTTGATCAACATTCATCTGTTAAACATATTTACTTTTAAGTTTTGGCAACCTCACGTGCCCATCGAATAATCGATGTAAAATACATTTGTTTGTTCATACAAAAGCTTACCTTGAATCCGTACCAAATACTTGGCATATGATAGCATTAACAATTCTATATAGAAAGAATTGTAAACAAATCAATCTAACTCTTAAGATTCATCTAGCTGAGTTAAAACTGACATCGACTCTTTCATAAAACAATACACGCATCTCATAACATGAATAACAGAAAACATGGCTAACACGAAGGTTAAACAAGCGTTAAGAAAACTTGCCTTCAAGTGTCTTCAAATAAAATTCAACAATTCTTGGTCTTTATAGTATCTACATGATATATTCATATAGCACACTGTAATTAGATACCAAACAATCTAATCACATTTTTTTACCAACTTCTTTATCTTTTATAACTTAATTAAAATTATTTCATTAATAAAAGTAGTTTCGACTTAACTATCTTCTATTACGGCTTATTCACATTCTTACGTCACTAAACCAATACTCAACTATCACTAGCTAAGTACTAATGTTGAATACGATTTACTTCCTCATACTTTATGCTCTTCGTTTAATTATTATCCTAGGACATTCATCTTCTAAAGTCATCACTATATATATACTATATAGAAATGGCCTTACCATGTATATTATGTATATACATGTCCCATAATGGTTTTGTAATAATTTGGGATTAGAAAACAACATGGTCAACAAATCTTTCCTACTGGCGCTGCTGTGACGCCCCCAAATCCAGGTCCCTTTGAACCTCGAATTTTGTCCGCCATGATACTACTATCGTCAAACTATTTATATCTTTTATTCATAACTTAATGAATATAACTTTAATTATTACAATTTAGAATATAAATTCTTTCCATTTATAGAATCTGTGTAATAACCACAAACTTTTATAAAGTTCTAATATTGGTCATTTACTATTCCTATTTTACATCACATTCGGTGTGATACAAATATACAGAATAATTTAAACTTCTTCAATCTCCTTTGAAAAATAATCTTTTATTGATCGCTTAACTTAAATCAATTACATATCCTTGAATAAAATTATATTATGATTCATTTTATTCGAATTATGTATAAATCTTTACATCTCGATTCGAATTTCTCTATGTATCACATAGTACAACTTAACATGTATTACACCTTATAAACTATTATCATGTATTACGCTCTTAATATAAGAACAAATATTGTTTCCTAACTTGGTTTAATTTTTACTTAAACTTAGGATAACTGTGACGCCCCCAAAAATAGGTATTCATCACCCATCTTGAGTCGCCAAATACATGGTACAAAATTCAAATACAACTGTCGTGTAAAATACGACAAGACATAATCTAAGAGTTTTAATACGTATATTGTCATCTAGATAGTATACAAACTCAAAGGAGTCCTCATTACATTTATTGTCACACTATTTAATCAGAATAGTGAGGATTACTAATGCTATCATCTGGACTGTCACTCCTTTCCCCAACTCGTCCTAGCTATATTTTCATTTCCTGAAGAGAACAGTGAAAGAAAGGGTGAGCTCAACTAGCCCAGTAAGAAATATTATGACTAAGATAATGCAGAATAAATTATCAATAGTCTTTAACAATGTTAAACTGATAAAATATAATATACATCAAGTTTAACTACAACGGAATAAGCAATTCATTAGAAGAGTCAAGTAGGGAATAAAATCTACTATCTTCTAGGGTTTTAAAATATTTTCATCAATTTTTATCGCTGAGACTTAGCTTCATAATTAAAACACATCATCTAATCATCCCTGTACTACAGCCAAGGATATTCATTAAATCATCAATGGTCATGACTATACCGAACAATCCCTGGTTATAATCATACCAAAAACTGTCCATCAATGCATTACAGACCACTGAGGACTTTTACCCTATCATTTATAACATTACAGGTCATAATTATACCGAATGATCCCTGGTCATAATCATACTAAGTCCATCTATGCACGTAAGCCAAAGATGACCTTAAATCACAATATATATATATATATATATATATATATATATATATGCATGAGTATGATGACAATGACATAATAATTCAATAAAACAAGTTCACGAATTAATTTAACCAGGAATCAATAACGTCCAAATTGTCAACATGATACTTCTTTGTAGAGTAAAATTCAAGAATGCTCAGAAGAATATTTCCATGAAAAGATACTGGATGAAGCGCAAATATCAAGGATATTCCACTAATTTTATGGAGTATAGAAGTTAAAGCTTTAATCAACTGAGTATAAGAGAATATATGAAACTGCAAATAGATTTTCGTCCGCCATGCAGTAATCCACGTATACAAATCATTTCCATAATTTAATAAGGAATGAATACAAAGGATCATTCACCAGGCATGTGGTACTCCACATAGACAGGTTATTCCAACAGAATAATAAAGAATGGAATAACAGAAGAAATCACCATGCATGCGATAGATCACACCGACAGGTTATTCTTAACAGAATAATAAAGAATGGAATAACAATAGACATCACCAGGTATACGGTAATCCGCGTATACAGGTTATTCTAACAGAATAATAAATGGAACCAGGTCAGGCGAAATTCGCACCGACAGGATATTCCGACAGAATAATAAAGAACAAAATAATAGCAGAATCTCATCATGTATGCGGTACTTCGCATAAACAGGTTATTCCAACATAATAATATAGAATGGAATAATAGAAGAATTTCACCACGTATGCGGTACTTCGCATAAATAGGTTATTCCAACATAATAATACAGAATGGAACAACAGAGGGATTTCACCAAGTATAGGGTATGCCACTTATACAGGTTATGTACAGGGTATGCCACGTATATAGGTTATTCCAATAGAATAATAAAGAATGGAATAACATAAGGATTTCACCAAGTATAGGGTATGCCACTTATACAGGCTATGTAGAGGGTATGCCACGTATACAGGTTATTCCAACAAAATAATAAAGAATGGAATAACAGAAGTTCTCTTCGTGAATAAGAAAGAATAACACCCCTTACGGGTACAACAAATAATATCCCTTACCTTAGAAGAAGTTGGATACTGGAGTAGTGAAGTAGTGAAGTAGCAGAATACTCTTCTTCTTTCTCTCTATAGATTTTCTCTCTATAGCTTCTATCTATAATTTCTCTCTATAATTTCTCTCTCAAGAGTTTCAGTGAATTCATAAGAAATAATGAAGGAATGAGCTTCTATTTATAGAAGAATAGAATGAATAGTAACTAATTCATGAACGGTCCAGATTGATTTACTTTTAAACGGATGGCCCATATTAAAACTTAAAGCTACGGTCCATACTGATTCACTATTAAAAGTTTTAAACCAGCGGTCCATACTGATTCACTATTTAAAACTTTTAAACCACCAGTCCTTACTGATTCACTATTTAAAACTTTTAAACCAGCGATCCATATTGATTCACTATTATAACTTTCCACCAGCAGTCCATATTGATTCACTATTATAACTTCAACCAACGGTCTGAAAAATTAGCACATCTCCTCGTGGAATAATATTGCACCCAAATACCCGAATGCACAATACTAGAGTGAATAGTAACCTGGTGAATAGTAACTCGTGAATAGTAACTCGTGAATAGTAACTCATAAATAGTAACTTGTGAATAGTAACTCGTGAATAGTAACTCGCGAATAGTAACTCCGACACAAAAAGTGCCCCGAATACCTGATTGAACAATATAACCTCCAGACATCAATTACTATCGAAATAAATGTTTAACACAAATAATTTCAACACAATGGAACTATCAATTCATCTTTAATCAACACGAACTTATCCATCATTAATATCATAACTCACAATATTTAACAATCAGGTTATTCCCAGGAAAGAGGGGGCTTTCCGATAAGGATTTCTCCCTATTGGCACCAATTAGATTATCTAACCTCTCCTTGACAGAACTTCTAGACATTTTAAATATTGCAATTTAATAATATGAATAACTTTGTCGTCTCAATTATTGATTTAATAATATATCATTTATGCACATGATACTGTGACAATAATCGATCAATAATATGAGAGATATGATGCAGCAATTATTGTAGCAATAATTGAGTATAACTGAGTGACTTCTTACGTAAGCATCAATAATCAATATCGTGTGCTACTATGCAACCACGCGTATTACTGTACTTTTACTACCAGGTAGTTCAACAGTTTTAACGGTAAAACCTCCGCCGTTATTTTCATAAAATATTTTTGTCATTTTCTAACTACGACAGTACTTCCGTTGTGGGTTCACCAATGATTGTGCCGTCGTATGGATATTCCCGACAAAAAGAATATTTTATAATAACTTGTATACTTTGCAAAATTTTCAAATATGACTCTTAACTTTAAACTTTTATCAATTTAACTATTTACTAAAATAGAAAAATTGAATACTTATATTTCATAAAATTTGGGGTCTCACAATAACTATGAGACTAGCTCATTCTACTATCATATTTACTTCAACAATCTTGTTTCATAACTTATAGTCCTTAAGAACAACATATAACTATAACTTAAGACCATGCAGTTAACAAAATGCTCTTGGTCACTCTGCAGAACGGTGCGGTCGTGCTGCATTTAAGCTTGGGAGTGGCGCGGTCGCGCTACCTCCAGCCAGAACCAGACTTAGGCTTTTTATTTCCCAACATAATTCCTAGCACGACATGTATTCTGATACGTACTGTAAACATACATCAAGTAGGTAATAATTGTTCTTCAAGTTCAAATTTTAAATCATTTAGTTTTGAATTACATAGTTCTATGTTTAATTATTTACAATAACAAGGATTAACAACTTCTTTTAGCAAAGGTTCAAGGTCTATAAGCTTTTAAACCTTATATTGGTACTAACAACCTTTAATACGCATGTTCACATGAATCTATCTCATTTACATAGACATAACATAGCTCATACTTTTAAAACATGCTTAAATAACTTATGTCATGCTTGACTAGTTGAGTGCACATATTATTCATGTTCAAAGGCATAAATAAATCTATCATGATTGCATATAAGGTCATAATGTAAGTAACACAACGCTCATCAAAGTTAGTTTCTAAAACTTTTAAATTTCTCTTTAACACACGTACTAAACCGAGCTTGACAACCTTTTATGTGCAATAGATCTTGCAATTACATTCCTTATCCATCTGCGCATATAACTAGGCCACATTCACATGTTTCCAAGGTTGGAACTTAAAAGACACAAGTTTGTCAAGTTTCATTTTCAAAACTTCAAGTTTTTCTTTCAAAACACTTGAAACCAAGCTATATCAATCTATTATATGCAAACAAACTTTAAAACTACATTTCATGTCTGTTGATATGCGTATATAGGGTCCAAGGTCAAAACTCAAAGGACACCAAATTCATCAACTTCCGTTTCTCAAAAACTTTAAGTTTTCTTTTAGAAAATCATGCGAAGGCATTCCATAATGAGTAAAGTAATCTTAGTTATATGACATATACGTTATCATGCATATTTATGTTTTATCACTTAGAAAAACATATTTCATCGTCGGGAACACTATACTTGCGTATGTGCTCGCTCGACGCCCTCCGATCTCCTCCGAATACGTAATAGTCACAAAGATGACTATTTTGACCCTTTGTAACAACCTCAAATTGTAATGTTTAAAGAACCAAAGTTGTAGATCTATTTGTTCTTGTTTTAGATCATCTTGATTTCGCCTCAATCGGAGTCCGTATGAAAAGGTTATGGCCATTTTACCAGAATAGGTTAAAGTAGTCACACTTAACAGACATTGGGCGCGGCCGCGCCCAATTCCTTCAACAAACTCAAGCGCCTGCGTATATAAGCGACATCCATTGCATTGCACGCACTGGGTGGCCCACCCATGCTTGGCTTGCCCAGATTACAGTTTCCTAAATGTTTTTACTTCAAAACTTCATAACTTCTTCATTTTAGGTCCAAATCAGTCGATTTTCCATTTGTTGAACTCGTTGAACACGTTAAAATCTTCGCTACTCATCTAGAGAATAATTATAACACTTTAGACATATTAAAAAATCATTTTAAGGGTTCCAATTCAGTGTTCATGCTATATTTTCCTGTTTTAAACACATTTAGAGAATTCATTCACTACGAATTCGTTTCTCAACCAAATTGGTCCGTTTAACTTTTCTTTTTTTCGCATTTGATTGTATTATCAATATCTAATAGAAAATTACAGATTGCAACAAGTTTTAGCCATCAATTTTTGGACTTAAAAGCAAGCATTTCTTATATTTTTAAGAAATTCAAAAATTGAAATGAAGAACATGTATTATAATCACCCAATCATCACGCTCAACACATTACATTGATACATAATACACATGTAAACTATGTTAACCCCATAACACTAAATTTTCAACCCACTTAATAGAGAATTTTGGAGAATTATTAGAATTTATCAAACTTTAGAATTTAAAACATCTATGATAGTAAGGTTACCTCTTGAAGCTTTAATTAGTAACTATAACTCCTCAATTCTCCAATTGCTCCTCAATTCTACCACACTCACTCTCCAATTCTACTAACTTTCAATAGCAAAACTCAGACATTTTTTACAAACGGGAATGAAGAGGAGGAGTCTCTATTTATAAAGGAAATCATTCTTCATACAATGATTTTTCCCAAAGATTTAAACTAAGAGGAAGAAGTAGAAGCCAATGGGCAATAAAGGGTTGTTTACCTGCTCCTTCCTCTCCATTCTTCACTTCATCATCACCCTATCTAGCCTTTTGATTTCACTGAGTTTTGAGCATGGAGAAATAGACTAGGCCAATGGCTTAGTCACGTGGGTAACACAAAACCACATACCTCGTAACACCTTATATATTTTTAGTTAAACCCTTCACATGCCTTAAGAATTTTATCTACTAAATTCTTATTTTAATATTTTCTGAAATTTCGAGTTCTTACATCCTCTCCCCCTTATAAGGATTCCGTCCTCAAAATAATTGAAACCTCATCTACTCGGTGCTATTTCGAATATTACATATTCTTTTGAATAATTTTATCCATTCTCTTTTCCGCAGTTTTATTATAACTTGTTCACTAGCATTTTACCATATTCTCCTTTCTAAGGAATACTCTACTCACTACATTCATCATATAGAAAAATAAGAGTCTTCCACGATTTTTCAATAATCATGAAGTAGTATGAATAACTTAGATTCCAATTTATGCTGAGGGGTCACACAAGACCGTGAACTAGTGCTTTAACATAAACCTTCACACTACAAACCAGAGTGTTTATCAATCACAAAGACTGAAAACACCATCCACACGTACACTAGGTTGCCAGCCTATTGTACCACTACGTTGGGCCGCAACGTAGTGTTTTGTAATGACTATATGCGTTACGCTCGGAACCATTGTCCCTGAAAACATGTCCACTTATAGGGTTGTTCACCTCATCTTTTCAACATCTGAATCTGCACCAGAGCAATCTGTTTTGGCACAAATACTCAAGAACGCTTGAATTTCACTAATATTTTTCAACAATCGTCTAGCTGAATCAAATAGCTTAGACTTTTATCAACACTTCGGACATCAATTGAGATAATTTGGCCATCTTAATTGACCTTCTTCATAATTCAAAAGAAAACTAAAAATTCTTTTATGACGTCATGATACCGTACCAGATTAGTAGTATATTGAGGATTCCGCCATTAGGTGACTTTGTCATATTACATCATACCATAGTGGGCTGACGATCTTTCGGTTACAACCAACACTAGGTTCAACTGCATTGATGACTCCATCGTTTACCATTTCTACACCATATCAAATGATGTAAATGGTTAGAAATACATTTTGAAAATTTTCCAATCATTTTTATCTTAGCCGAAACAATTAGCATAAACATAAGAATAACGGTATTATTTTTAAACATCATTAGTTTAATCACATAATCCAATGTTTTCTAAGAAAATAGAAGTACAAAGATCAGCACGAAGTCAATAAATTTTGAAAATCTAGCAGAGCTAAAAGATTTAGAAAATCCATGTTTCTCCATAAACTTCAATCTTTATTCCATCGCTTCATTCTATCAATCTCTAACACCGTCAATGCTTACTATACCAAAATTTCTAACTTCATAACATATATATACCCGATATATTTCATCAAACTTACCACACTTTGGAAATCCAGGAACTTGCAATAATCATATGAGTTTTAAGAACTTACTCTAGTCAGACCATAGGCATCCATTCGCTGAGGGGTTCAAACCATATGATCATGAGTCACGAACTTACCATAAGTATGAGTTTTAAGAACTCGCAACTTAAACATTATATTCTCTAACTATAACCTATCTATCTGTTATACACATGAGAAAAAATCACCTTCTCAACATGTATATAGCAAATAGCGCGACACCGACATTTCAATGATTATCAGTGCAAGAAAGTAAGTGGTTTTTACACCAAGCACAATTCCCCGTCCACACAAGGAATTATACAACTCAGCTGCTGACATGGGTCCTCAATCGAAATCCCACTTAACTCTATTTTACACTTTACTTGATACGAATTCTTCGTATCTCATTACATATAACTCCTCATGAGTTCATATATTACCATTTCACAGTACATTCTCCTATAGCATCAAGTTATACACACTTAGTCATTACAGACTATTTATCACTTCATAGCTCAATCCGACCACGTCGTGATCATCAATTTACCTTAGGGTTCTTTCCCTATTTTCAACAAAACTCCACTCGAGTTCATTCCTATTATCTTTGTCATATAGACACCATCGTAACATTTTTATTACCGGAGTTAGGAAACTCCTGAATTCTCATTCTCTTAGATACTTCAAGATTCTTTTTTGAATCTTCACTTATATATATTTTAATCTTTATCTTTCTCTTTCTCTCTCTCGGGATATAGCCTAAGGTACACTTACCTAAAGTTTATAACCTACAACTTTGATACCAACCTGTGACGCCCCCAAATGCAGGTCCCTTTGAACCTCGAATTTGGTCCGCCGCGATACTACTATCTTCAAACTATTTATATCTTTTATTCATAATTTAATGAATATAACTTTACTTATTACAATTTAGAATATAAATTCTTTTCATTTCCAGGATCTGTGTAATGACCCCAAACTTTTATAAGTTTCTAATATTGATCATTTACTATTCCTGTTTTACATCACATTCGATGTGATACAAATATACAGAATAATTTAAACTTTTTCAATCTCCTTTAAAAAATAATCTTTTATTTATCGCTTAACTTAAATCAATTACATATCCTTGAATCAAATTAAGTTATGATTCATTCTATTCGAATTACGTATAAATCTTTACATCTCGATTCGAATTTCTCTATGTATCACATAGTATAACTTAACATGTATTACACCTTATAAACTATTATCATGTACATTTCCTAGAACCTAAACATGGTTAAAGAACATATATTTAAATAAACAAATCAATCTCCTTCGATGTTATTGAAATTTATCAATCAAGTAGCACGTAACTTTACCGTGAGTCCTTAACATGCAAAAGTGGTTATTTGCAAGGGTGAGCTCGACAGCCCAGCAATTCTAACAGTTTTCATGCAGCACATAACATATAATAACATACTCAGGTCATGCATTCATAATCAATTAATATTTATTACGCATGTTACTTCTCACATAACAGGCATATACATTTACTTCACAAGCATATCATGAATGATCAACTTTCAATATCATACATATCTCATATGCATTTCATATATATACATCAACATTCTCATAGCATAATACAACTTAACTAACAATTATCAAATTCATATATCAAATAGGAACTTAAAGACTTGCCTGATTCGTAGTTTATCAACTACAACTTAACTGCGTATCGCTAATTGCACTTCGTGTATTCCTACACAATTATATAATCATGGATTCATACCCATCTGTCATACATTTCATACGCTCTTAATATAAGAACAAATATTGTTTCCTATCTTGGTTTCATTTTTACTTAAACTTAGGGTAACCATGAGACTAGCTCATTCTACTATCATATTTATTTCAACAATCTTATTTCATAACTTATAGTCCTTAAGGAAAACATATAACTATAACTTAAGACCATGCAGTTAACAAACTGGTCTTGGCCACTCTGCATTTAAGCTTGGGATTGGCGCGACCGCGCTACTCCCAGCCAGAACTAGACTTAGGCTTTTTATTGCCCAACATAATTCCTAGCACGACATGTATTCTGATACGTACTATAAACATACATCAAGTAGGTTCTAATAATTCTTTAAATTCACAATTCAAATCATTTAGTTTTGAATTACATAGTTCTATATTGAATTATTTATAATAACAAGGCTTAACAACTTCTTTTAACAAAGGTTCAAGGTTTATAAGCTTTTAAACCTTATATTGGTAGTAACAACCTTTAATACGCATGTTCACATGTATCTATCTCATTTACATAGACATAACATAGTTTATACTTTTAAAACATGCTAAACTAACTTATGTCATGCTTGACTAGTTGAGTGCACATATCATTCATGTTCAAAGGCATAAATAACTCTATCATGCTTGCTTATAAGGTCGTAATGCAAGTAACACAACGCTCATCAAAGTTAGTTTCTAAAACTATTAAATTTCTCTTTAAAACACGTACTAAACCGATCTTGACAACCTTTTATGTGCAATACATCTTAGAATTACATTCCTTATCCATCCGCGCACATAACTAGGCCATATTCATATGTTTCCATGGTCGGAACTTAAAAGACAGAAGTTTGTCAAGTTTCATTTTCAAAACTTCAAGTTTTTCTTTCAAAACACTTTAAACCAAGCTATATCAATCTATCATTTTCAAAACTTCAAGTTTTTCTTTCAAAACACTTTAAACCAAGCTATTTCAATCTATTATATGCAAGCCAACTTTAAAACTACATTTCATGTCTGTTGATATGCGTACATAGGGTCCAAGGGCAGAACTCAAAGGACACCAAATTCATCAACTTCCGTTTCTCAAAAACATTAAGTTTTCTTTTAGAAAATCATGTGAAGGCATTCCATAATGAGTTAAGTAATCTTAGAAGAACAAAAGTTGTAGATCTATTTGTCCTCATTTCGGATCATCTTTAATCGCCTCAATCGGAGTCCGCATGAAAAGGTTATGGCTATTTTACCAGAACAGGTTAAAGCAGTCACACTAAACAGACATTCATGCGATCGCGCCCAATTCCTTCTCAAACCAGCGTGTTCACGCATATAGATGACGCCACCACCATACCTGCGTGCCTCGGGTTGGGCGCTTGCTGCTTAGCTTTCCCAGATTACAGTTTCCTAAATGTTTTTACTTCAAAACTTTATAACTTCTTCATTTTAGGTCCAAATCAGTTGGTTTTCCATTCGTTGAACTCGTTAAACTCTTAGCTACTCATCTAGAGAATAATTATAACACTTTAGACATATTAACAAATCATTTTAAGGGTTTCAATTTAGTGTTCATGCTATATTTTCATCTTTTAAACACATTTAGCGAATTCATTCACTACGAATTCGTTTCTCAACCAAATTGGTCCATTTAACTTTTGTTGTTTTTGAATTTGACTGTATTATCAATATCTAATAGAAAATTACAGATTGGAACAAGTTTTAGCCATTAATTTTTGGACTTAAAAGTAAGTATTTCTTACATATCTAAGAAATTCAAAACTTGAAATGAAGAACATATATTCTAATCACCCAATCATCATGCTCAACACATTACATTGATACATAATACACATGTAAACTATGTTAACCCCATAACACAAAATTTTCAACCCACTTAACAAAGAATTTTGGAGAATTATTTGAATTTATTAAACTTTGGAATTTAGAACATCTATGATAGTAAGGTTACCTCTTAAAGCTTTAATTAGTAACTATAACTCCTCAATTCTCCAATTGCTCCTCAATTCTACCACACTCACTCTCCAATTCTACTAACTTTCAATAGCAAAACTCAAACATTTCAACAAACGGGAATGAAGAGGAGGAGTCTCTATTTATAGAGGAAATCATTGTCCATACAATGATTTTTCCCAAAGATTTAAATTAAGAGGAAGAAGTAGAAGCCAATGGGAAATAAAGGGTTGTTTACATACTTCTTCCTCTCCATTCTTCACTTCATCATCACCCTATCTAGCCTTTTGATTTCACTGAGTTTTGAGCATGGAGAAATAGACTAGGCCAATGACTTAGTCACGTGGGTAAGGGAAATGATTGAGAAATTGGAACAAAGCTTTTTCTAGCTTACGGTTTTAGCAACAAGGCCAGTTAATATACCAAGGTTATTTCCTTTTGGGGCTCCTTAAGTCAATTATAATGACTTAGTATTACTACTTTAATTTAAGTTATGGGCACATATATACACATATATATGTACCTACCCACATATAAGAAATATATTTTTTATTTTAAATATACACCAATATAATCTTATATCCCATGTACATTGTGTTAGGTTTGTAATATTCATGAACGCAATCAAATTGCAAAAATAAGCGGAAACGTGTAAAAATCAGAGTTTTAAAATTTCACAAACCATATACCCGGATCACCCTTTATGCACAATTATTAATTAAACGAAAAGATAAAGAATAAAATCATACCCTTGAAGATCGAGCTTCCTCAGGTACAAGTTCACCTCCAAATTCTTTCGCGTTCAACTTGAATTCACCGGGTTTGGTTCCTTCCTTTGATCAACGTTAGCCACCCAAGTGTTTGGCCTCTAGAGGTGATCCACCAAGGAAAAAGAAGAATTCAAGAAATTGGGTGGTTGGCTCAAACCCTAGTTTTTCCTATCTGTATAGAAAAGGGGGGGCGTACTCTCCAACTGTTGGAATTATTACGTATTATTGATATCTGATATAAGACTCCTCTTATAAAGATATCAATTTAATAAGGTATTTTTAATTAAACTCTTTTAATTAAATGGGCTCCCTAATCTTATTAGGGATAATTAATTAAACTCCTTTAATTAATTTTCCCTCCTAATCCTATTAGGAATAAATGAGAGTACTTATATTAAATTAATTCCTAAACTCTTTTAGAAATTAAAATAATAATAATAATTGTAATAATATTAATAAGACTCCTCTTATTAATTTATATTTAATATTTCTAAAATATTAAATAATAAATATTAAGCTATTTAATTTATTCTATCATCATAGATTAAATTAAATATACATACATATATATTATTACGATTATGCCATTAACTTCTTAAATAATTATTATTCCTTTTATGGTGTGACCCTTTAGGTTCTCCATATTAAACCAGGTTGTGAATAAATCAATTAGAACAATTCTAATCTTATTTAAATAAATAAATTAACAATTAATTTATTTAAATAAATAATATTTATTCTACAATAGGGATAAGCCTCTCCCTAGCGATCAACGACTTTTCGAGATAATATAGATTTCAACATTAATCATAAAAGAACCTTTGAGTAAATAGTTACTGTATAATTCAATCCTTCCACCATACAATGTCCCAATTAAATATAAGACATGGAATTCTTTGTCAAGTGTTATTTTATTTAATTATATGTATTTCGATCCTTAAATGCACAACTCAAATAATGCAAATTAGAAACTCCTTTCTAATTTCATTCGCCTTGCCAACCAAGGACTACTTTGGGTTGTCATTTATCGAATCACATAGGACATTTCTCTTCTTTTAATATAAGTGGTAGATTCTTTATTGATCATACATTATCTCCATGTACAACTTATTATACCCAAGCATACCCTTTGATATACCCTAAGGGTCTTAAGGAATAAGTCAAAGTATAACTCATCATACACAAGATACTATGATGATCTCAAGTCCAAGGATCACTTGTACTACTATCACTACAGAATTCCTATTGACAAAAAGTAAAACTCCATTAGGTATTCCTTAGCGAGCCAACGTTCGATGAACTTATTCTCTAATAAGCACCTACATACTTGCTTTAGTGTCTCCACACAAATGATCATGAGATCAATCATCCTCATCCAATGAGCAAGCAACGTATGTACCAATCTATCCGGATTCACTAATCCCCAATTTAGTAATCCAATGATTGGGAACTATTTTAGTTTTAAGCTTTCTAAGAATTTAGATCTCATTAGAATGATCATCATCATTATTCTAAAAGCATTGCTTAAAACTATGGGTTTATCACATATTATAAAACAAACATCATGTAGATAATTAAAAGCCTTTAATAAATTAATATTTTTATTAATAAATGAATAAGATTGTTACAAAGTATATGCTTTATCATCAAACATGATTGGCTTGTGTGCATACTACTTTCAATCTCCCACTTGCACTAAAGCCAATCGTCATTGTATCTTATACTTTTCTTCTCTAAATGACGATTATCCTGCTGTTGGATAAGCTTTAGTTAATGGATATGTAATGTTGTTCTTGAGAGTCCACCATCTCTATAGTGATTTGCCATCTTTCAATATTCTTATAATCAAATGAAAGTGCCACAACACATGTTTAGATCCAAGATGAGACTTAGAAACTATTCCTAGTTCTGTAATGAACTTTTAATCCAAACAATCAACTTGCAGCTTCATTTATAGCTATATTCTTTGTCTTTATCACTAAACCAGCAACTCTTTGCTGTTTGGAACCTTTCCAATTCATTGCACCACTGTTTAAGATAACGCTTTACCTTAAAGTGGATTTTTCTGTCATCTTGGCTTGTCTGAAAAACTTGAGTCTGTTAAGCCCTCTAGTTTTAATTTAGACCCACCATGAATATGATCACATCCTTAGTGCCGGTTAAGCACTTTAAGATGTTTTTCACCGACTCATAGTGAACTTCTCCATAATACGTGATCGACAACATCAGTCTCAGTATATTTCATTGCATACATGATTGTCACTCATGCGATCTCTCTTCTTTTAATAGTTTGTGGGGACTATTATAAGAGATACACTCCATGGCTCATCAACATGAAACATCTCTTGGAGCTTGCCATGCTAAACGACTTTAGCATCAAATGAATATACATTCCTTGGGTTAAGTCGAGCATCCTCTTGAATCTATCTATATAGATTTTATCCCCAATTAAGATACTCTTCCCAAATCATTCGTGGAGGAATTTTTAGATAACTTTATCTTTACTGATTGTAGCATTGGTATGTAATTCCTCATCCGTAGTATATCAACATATAATACTAGAAATTTCATGACGCGCTCCAATCGACCCTTTTGTACACACTAGAAGTTTTACCTCATCGAATGTAACTCGGATCATCATCTTCTATGATGTGTACCTCATCATCATCATCCATGATGAATCCATACCTCCTAGGTATCTTTGGTACTATTCCATTTACGATTGATTTGTGGTACAATAGGTCTATCTACAGGGTTCCTCTTATTTGACTTATAGTGTTTTGTGGTTCTTGAACTCTTCAAGATCTATTATCCTCCCACTAGCCCCTTCAATGATAAACACCTTTATCTTAGAAAGCGCGTGTTTTACAACAAACACCTTTTGCTAAGTAGAATTATAGAACATATACCCTAAACTTACTTTAGGATGTCCCACAAATCGACACTTGTCAAATCTTGTCCCAAGCTTATCCTTTGAAATCGTTTCACATAAGTTGGACAACCCCTTATCTTAACATACTTAAGATTAGGAATCCTCCCTGTCCATAACTTTTATGGAGTCTTGGGGCCTGATTTTGAGGTTACCTTTTCGTAGATATGCAGCCATTTCTAGGACATGATCCTAGAAGGATACTGGAATGTCGGTAAAATCATTATGGACCGTACCATGTCCAACAAGGTATGACTTTTCCTTTCAGATACATCAATCAATTATTGCGTATCAGGAGGCGTCCATTATGAGAAAACCATTTGAGATGATCCAGAAACTTATTGCACAAGTATTTATTCCTTGATCTAATAAAAGAATCTTAATACTTTGCCAATTTGTTTCACTTCTGAATTCTTTGAACCTTTCAAATAATTCACACTTGTATTTCAACAAATACATACATTCAACTCTTTGAATGATCATCTCCTTTTCTTATACTAATTTGTTCAATATGCAAAATAATTTTCACGTAAGTCAAGTATACAAAATCCATTAAGTAATCTTTCAGTTCTATACGAAACATTATTATTATAAATAGAACAACAATTGTTCTTAATTATAATATCAAATTTCATTGTCCAACAACAAAATGAAAATAATGTTTCCAACGAGAACTGAAATACAATAACAACTTATTGACTTAATAGATTTGCCCGTAGGCAATGCTAAACTATAAGTTTCTATGGCTAATGCAACAACCTTTGCTTCATTTCCCCACACATAGGATTACTTATATTTGTTTAGCTTTTACTTCGCTTGGTCCCTTCATAAATCTATATTTATGATAACCAAAAGTCGGTATCCAATACCCAAGTAGAACCTTGACTTAAAGAAAAATTTATTTCAATCATGAACAAAAACTGTATTGTAACCGAAACTTCACTAAGCTTCTTTGGTTAGCCTCTGTAAGATGCTTCTCGCAGTTTCTTTCCAATGTCCAGGCTTATTGCAGTGGAAGCAAACTCCTTTGCTATCCGTAGATCGCTTTTGCTCTTATTATCCTTTGTTTACGCCTTTCTATTTACCTTCTTTGAATCGTTCTTCTTTCGGAAGATCCTTTGGCCCCTACCAAGAAGACTTGATCTTTCTTGGTTGGAAAGTGACTCTCAACATTTTTCAATATGTTAAGCAAATCAGCGAGGCTGATATCTAGCTTGTTCATATAAAAAATTCACAACAATTGTGAAAGGAGTCCGGGAGTGACTGCAAGATCAAATATTGGCTCAACTCTCCATCCATGACAAAACCAGTTGTCCTAATTGATCAATCTAATTGATTATTTTAAGAACTTTTTGTCTGTACTGTAGTGTCATCGATCATTCTAGATCGGAAGAGCTCCTTAGATATCTGATATCTATCAGTCCTACTTTCCTCGCCATCAACTACTTGATGTGCAGGAATATAGTAGAAGCATCCATAGTTTCATGCTGACGCTGAAGCTCGTTACTCATGGATGCGAGCATGATGCATCGAGCCAATCAGACATCATCTTGCCACTTTCTAAAAGTAGCAATCTCTTCCTCAGAGGCATTGTCTGCAACCATTGCAGGGATAGGCGTATTAAGGACATAAGATAGCTTTTCAGCTATGAGAACTATTCTCAAATTCCTTAACCAATCCGTTTAATTCGGTTTGGTTAATTTAGCATCTAATATGCTTCGCAGTGATAGTAATTTTAGACATTGTAAAATTCTGTAAATGAATTTGTAATTAACAACATTTTAACATACATTCTTTTATTAATTACCAAAATAAATTAGGTCTTGTTTTAAATTGGTATCTCCCACTATTTTCTTCAAACTATATTACCCTCACTATATATAGTTCGGCAAAATCTAAATAAAGATTTGCTAGTGAGAATAAGGATCCCATTTCAAATGTATATAGCCTTGTGGTGACACAACAAACTATATATAAATAAATAGGTAGACAACTTTTGTCAATTACATCAACTATGAAACTCCTTTTCTTTTGCCTCTTAGATTATTTTGATCAAGTGGTGGCACATCCGAATCAAAATTATCCAAGTTAAGTTCGACCTAGCACTCCATATATTCAAAAAAGAAAAATATCATCCTTGTGGTGACACAACAAAACAATATTGTTCAATTTTCTTTATAAGCATCAAATGTGATAAATTAACATCTTAAATAGTTAATACTTGCCTTGTGGTGACACAACAAACTCATATTAAATATTTAATACTCTATTAATTTTATCATGCTAGAAAGTGACGTTCGATATTCCAAATATCTTTGAACGCTTAGGACTTAATATAAAAAAAAAATTTGAGGGGTTTGTTATTAATTTGTCTCATCTTGTTTAGCGCGCATGCACATATATATATAAAATACGCGTCATATTAATGAACATGCGAAACATGTTTTCATAATATATAATATATATAGTATAAGCATGCACATATAGAATACTATATTCTACCCGGATTGATTATGGACTCTTATTCTAGTTTGGTTCACTAGAGCCACCAAGTGAACCAAAAGGTCAAACCCTAGGGGTGCAAGAAATAATATTTAAATATAACTATTACATTTAAACCGGGCTCCATTACAAACGGGTCTTCAAGCGCTCCTTGCTCCTTGATCTCCAATTCTTCAAAATTAATTCTAACTATTCATATTACAAAACTATTTAAAATAAATAGAAACCTTGATCAGCAAATCGAGGGGAAGTACATAGGAGGGGTATAGAATTTACATTAAGAAAAAATTAGAGAAGACGAAGGTACGCATGAGACCCCATTTAATAAAATCCATACATTCATGCATCCAACTAAAATAAAATCCAATAGCATCGTCAATAGTCCATAATCAATCCCATTTATTATCATACACATCACCATATGCATCAATAAATAACATTCATCTTATGAATAATAAACATTTAATATATATATTGATATCATTTAATGGGCAAATTTAGTTAGTATAAAATCTAATTTTGAATCAAAATAAACTCCTTTATTTTAATCCAAATTTAAATCAAAATAAAACTATTTTATTTTAATTTATCCAATTTTGAATAAAATAAACTATTTTATTTTAATCAAAATCTTTAATCAAAATAAACTCCTTTATTTTAATTAATTATGGAATCCAATTCCATGTAATAAAAAATTTTATAAAAGGAAACACGGATTCTCTTTCCTATTCACAAATAAACTCCTTTATTTTTGAATAATATGAAATCTTATTCCATATCTAAATAAACTCCTTTATTTAAGGAAAATAGGATTCTCTTTCCAATTCAAAAATAAACTCTTTTATTTTGAATAATATGAAATCTAATTTCATATCTAAATAAACTCCTTTATTTAAGGAAAGATGGAATACAATTTCAACTCCAATTAGTTATCATGGAATCTGTAAGACCCCAACTTATTATTAATAAAATTTAATTTTTCTATTTATTATTTTGAAATAGTAAGGGTTGATGTGATTAATGTGGATAGTTAGGGGTAAAATACATAAATATTTCAAAATAAGCAAGTGGTTATAAAATATTCATTGTTGTCGGGAATATTCGTTTGGTCGTGGAATATTCGATCGTTGTCGGGGAATATTCGCATGCGACCAAGCAGCCCATGTGTGGGCCCCATAACCTTAGAAAGCGATTGGATGAAGAAAACGACAAATATAAGTGGTTTAAAAATAACGGCAGTAGTTGTTACCATTAATATTTGTTAAAATACTAAATTGGTTAAAAACACAAGAGTATTACAGTATTGCACTAATTAATTGATTCTTACGTAAGAAGGCACTACTCAATAATGGTTACGAGAATTATTATTCATTTTATTTTATTGAGTTAATAATTATTCGTTGATATTTTATATTTTGTTGTTGTTTCAATAATTGTCATTACGGTATTTTTCATTATCGAAGCAATAATTCATATTATCCTGAATAATATTATTAGATAACATTATTGGCAATGTCTAGAAAGTTCATCTAAGGAGAGGTTTGGTCACCTAATTGCGGCGCCAAGAAGAAGAAATTCTTATTGAAAGCCCCTCTTTCCTGAAGCGCTTCGGTTCATCAATATTGTGATTCTCGTAATATTATTTGTGAATAATTAATTATTGATTCATATGATGAGGAAAATATTGATTTTATGTGGATATAGATGGAGAAAAGTTTTAATGTGACAATTGTTGAAAATTGAAATTTTATCTTTTCTCGATAAAATAATTCTTTTAAATATATTATTATATTTTAATAATATAATAATGGTGATATTTTTACAACGAATGTGGGATATATGAGTATATCGAGGAGGAAGACTATTTTTGTTGCAATAAATGTTTAAAACATGTTAAACATGTCAATGGACCCCATTTATCGATTTGAAATTTGATTATACTGTAAAATCCCCGTTTGTGGATTTGGTCAATTTACATTTGGAATTTGGAAAAACTTTCTTACGCAAAGTTGTAGAGAATTGAATTTCCTATAAAAACACGCAAGATTCGAATTTTCTCGATAGAAGGGCTATTTATTATGAATTATTGAAGTTTCAAGTTCAAATAATTGATTTTTGGAAGTTTAAAATATTTTAAATAATAAAAACGTTTTTTATTTGTTTTGTGGGCTACAACATGTGCATAATGAGCTGAGATCAGATCTAGGAAGGTGGGCGTAGAAATCTTAATATATATATTAATATTATATTAAATTTTCTACTTTGGTGTTCTAAGCATTTTCCTATAAATAGGGTGCTTAGGTTAGAATTGAAAATCACACCAGAAACTGAAGTTTTCTCTCTCTATATTATCGAGCGTATTTTTGTGAGTATTTTGAGTATACTTTGAGTATTGTTAGACGGTGCAAGTTCCCTTCAGCACTATACCCGGTATTCCAGCTAGAAGTACTAATCTTTCGAGGTAAGGGATGTTATTTTCTTCTCAAATGATATTATTTCTTCAATATCATTATGCTGAAATATTGGTTGAAACTTTTTATCAAATTTGGAACTTTTTCATGTCGGGGTTACTATTCATGAGTTACTATTCACGAGTTACTATTCATGAGTTACTATTCACGAGTTACTATTCACGAGTACTATTCATGAAGCGTGAAGATGTTTTTTTGGAAATTTCTATCTTTTGGTGTCGGAGTTACTATTCACGTATACGGCACTATTCACCGAAAAATAAAATTTCTTCTTTTTGTCCAAAATATCTATTCTGGATACTAGCTTTGATTGTATCCATGTTTTGATCATTCTTGAATTTTACACCACTATGATTATTTTTGAGGTATTTTTGGACATGGATAAAACAAAAGTAACTTAATCCTTAATCCTTAATCCTTGTCATTTTGTTTCACTTTGGATTCGTTTCTTTAAAATATTTTTCATCATCCTCGGTCTTAAATGATGATATTATTGAATATCTTTGGCCGTAGTGCAAAGATGAATGATTTTTCGAAGAATATCTTTGGCCCGTAGTGCAAAGATGAACAGTGTTTAGATGAACATGACCAAACGATGAATATCTTTGGCCTTTAGTGCCAAAAATGAATATTTGATTCCAGATATATATTGATTGATGTTACAAGGATAAAAGATAGACGATGAACTTTTAAATTCATTCATAGAAGATAGTAGTTTGCATTATCTACTTAACTCTTCTAATGAATTATTATTTCACACGCGAATATTGATTTAAAATTTGTTGTCTATTGTATTCTATTAGATTTTTCCTGTTGAAGACTAACGATAATTTGTTGTATATTATCTTAGTCATAATATTCTTTCTTGGGCTAGTTGAGCTCACCTTTTCCATTTTGTTCCATTTTTCGTGGAGGCGAGAATATAGCGAGTGCAGCCTGGGGTATAGAATGAAGGTTCTAGAGAGAGTTGTTTAGTAGTCCTCACCATTTTGTAAATTAATGTATCAATAAATGTGATGAGGATTTATTTGAGTATAGATATTGTCAGAAGATAATATTTGTATTTAAACTCACAGCTTTTCTTGTTGTAATAATAAAGTTGTAGTTGTTTCATACTCACGTATTGACAACTCGTAATGGGTGATGTATACCTATTTTGGGGCGCCACAATTGGTATCGAGCTTAGGATATGATCTCTGGCGGAGATCGGGGAATAGAACTAGGAGGGAGAGACGAGTAAATCCTTCGCTAGTGTGTCCTACCTAAGCTTATTTGTTAGTTGGTCAAGTATATAGGGATATTATGTGATATATTGATTTCCTTAATTAACCCTTGTTTTATGGCAAGATTTGAGAATGTCGAATCGAGAATATTAACAATGGAAATGAGACCGTTGAGATGCTGTACTTACCAATGAGTAGAACGCGTCACAGTGGCAATGTACCTCCTATGAACAACACCATTGAAGAGATGATGAGCGAGGGATGTTTAGAAGCTTTTTTGCAGTTCATGCAAAATCGCACGAGGAGACTCGTGTTCAAAATATGAGGAGGAAATGATAGCAATTCACGGGTGGTCACAACCAAGCGATTCAAAGAGTTGGGACCACCGAGTGCAGGGAAAGTTTGGATCCGATTAAAGGCGGAGACGTGGGTCAAACAAATTACCAAGATATTCGATGTCTTGGGATGCATGGAGAGGAATAAAAGTTCCATTCGCCACTTTTTATGTTCCGTGGCGAAGGCAGATTCTTGGTGGGAATCGTGAAGCGTACCCATCCAAACCGCACTCAAAGATGTCATGCGAGACATTTCAGAAGCAGTTCAATGACAAGTACTTCCCGAAAGTATTTCGCTATATGAAGGAAGTGGAGTTTATTATACTAGAAGCGAATAACATGGCGGTGTCCCAAAGACGAGGCAAAGTTTCATGAGTTATCCAAAGTTTACACCTCATTTGGTGGAGAATGAGGAACGTATGACGCGGATGTTTACGAGAGGTTTGAAACCCAAGATACGTCAAGATCTCATTTCTCATAAATATTCTCTTTATTCAGGATGTTGTAAAAACAGGCTCAATTATTAGAGCGAGATAACGAGTACGGTCAACTGAGGGACCACAACTAGGATCGTATCGAGAGATAGCGGTCAACGTAATAATGATAACTCATGGAGAAAGAAATAGACGGACAAAAATGGTAACCACTCTGGTGGTAATCATGGCCATGAAAATAGAAGAAGCGAGTCGGGGAGGAGATTTAAAAGAGGAGATTTAACAACGACCATGTGAAGATGATGATCTTCGCAAAGAATCGGTTCTAAGGGAGAGAGAACGACCACCCCGGTCATATGCTACAAATGCGGAAAAGAGGGACATATCACCAAACCGCCCACAACAGTTCAAGGTATGCTATAATTGTGGAAAGGAAGGACATATCGCCGAGATTATACGAAGAGCGAAACCTAGTTCAATGGGGACGGTGACTCAAAAAGATCGTCCCGTAAAAGTCAAAGTCAACGATTCGGGAAGAGCGTTTGTTGTGATTGGTTATAATGCGAGGAACCCAAACGAGGTGATCACGGGTAAGCTATTTATAAATTCTTGCGAAGTTTATACCTTACTTGACACTGGGTGCTACCCATTCATTTATCTCTCCTGCATGTGCTCAACGTTTAAACTTGACTCCGGAAAAATTAGACTTTGACCTATCTGTGGAAACTCCGTTAGGAGAAACTTTCATCACATCCACTGTTTATAAATCTTGTTTGATTCAAGTTGGCACCATCACCTTACCTGTTGACCTTATCTCTTTAAAGATACTTGCTTTTGATGTGATTTTAGGGATTGATTGGTTAACTACTCATCATGCCAAAATTGATTGTTTTCGTAAGGTTGTTAGTTTTCATATTCCTAACCAACCTGTTGTACGAATTCAAGCAACTAAACCATTAAAATCAATCACTATCATATCTAATCATAAAGCTATTCGTTTATTGAAAAACGGATGTCAAGATTTCTTAGCCCATGTTATGGATTTGAATAAAGACACGTCAAATTTGAATAATATTCTGTTGTTATTGACTTTCCGACGATTTCAAGAAGAACTTCCTGGTCTACCCCCAGAACATGAAGTTGAATTCTTTATTGATCTTGAACCTAGTACAAAGCCCATTTCTATAACCCCATATCGAATGGCTCCTATTGAACTTCAGGAGTTAAAGGTCCAACTACAGGAATTGTTGGACATCGGTTTCATTCGTCCTAGTACATCTCCTTGGGGTGCTCCTGTTTTATTTGTAAAGAAGAAAGAGGCGGAGTATGCGACTTTGTACGACTATCGAGAATTGAACCATGTCACCATCAAGAATAGGTATCCTCTACCTCGTATTGATGACTTGTTTGACCGATTGCAAGGGGCACAATTCTTTTCAAAAATCGATCTTCGATTCGGATATCATCAATTTGAAGATTAGAACCGAGGATATTCCAAAGGCGCCTTTAGAACCGATGCGGGCATTATGAATTCTTAGTCATGTCTTTCGGACTAACTAATGCTCCTGCGACTTTTCATGGATATGATGAACCGAGTATTCAAGGAATATTTGGATCGATTCGTTGTTGTCTTTATTGATGACATCCTTATATATTCCAAAAGTCGTGAAGATCATGAGCACCATTTGAAGTCGGTACTCCAAAGGCTTCGTGAAAACCAACTATATGCCAAATTGAATAAATGCGAGTTTCGCTTGAGGAAGTAGCATTTCTTGGGCACGTGGTGTCAAAACATGGAGTATCCGTGGATCCCGGCGAAGATTGAAGCAATACAAAGTTGGGAGCAACCAAGTCGGTGGATCAAGTACGTAGCTTTTTGGGCTTATTTGGTTATTATCGGAGATTCGTGGAAGGGTTTTCTCGAATCGCTACTCCATTAACTCGGCCTAACTTCGGAAGGATACAAAATTCGTTTGGAGCGAAGAATATGAGAAGAGTTTCCAAGAGCTTAAGAGGAGACTTATTTGGCACCTATTCTAACAATACCATCTAGTTCGGATGGATTTGTTATCTACAAATGATGATTCTTCGTGCAAAAGGGTTAGGATGTGTTCTCATGCAACGTGGGAAAGTCATAGCCTATGCCTCGCGACAACTTAAAGAGTATGAGAGGAATTATCCTACTCATGATCTAGAGTTAGCGCATCGTCGTTCAGCGCTAAAGATATGGAGGCACTATCTATATGGGGAGAAAGTGGAGATATATTCGCACCATAAAAGCCTTAAATATTTCTTCACTCAAAAAGAACTCAACATGCGGCAAATGACGTTGGCTCGAGCTTTTGAAAGACTACGACCACACTATTCAATACCATCCCGGAAAAGCGAACGTGGTAGCCGACGCGTTGAGTAGAAGATCATATGCGCACGAACGAAAAGCGATGATGTCAAGTATACGATAGAGCCAACTTTAATAGAAAAAGTTAAGGTTGCTCAAGCCACCCAATCTTGAGGCTGATGCGTATGAAGAAGAAAGTACAAGAAGGAGCTATTCCTAAGCGAGAATTGATGAAGAAGGAATACTTCGAGTCCACTCTAGACTTTGTGTTCCTAACGACTCTGATTTGAAGTACAAGATTATGATGGAGGCACACAATACGCCATTTGCAATCCATCCTGGAAGTACTAATATGTATCGTGATCTTCGACATACATTTTGGTGGAACAATATGAAGAGAGAGATTGCAAAGTTTATCTCAATGTGTTTAACTTGTCAACGTGTAAAGGCAGAGCATCTAGTACCTAAGGGTCCGTTGCAACCACTTGAGATTCCGAAATGGAAGTGGGAACACATTACCATGGATTTTGTTACGGGTCTTCCTACGGTTTCTCAGGGCATCAATGCTATTTGGGTTATTGTTCATAGATTAACCAAGTCTGCTCATTTCTTGCCGATACGGGAGACTTATTCACTTGAACGTCTTGCTAGTATGTACATGAATGAGATTGTGAGGTTGCATGGCATGCCTATATCCATAGTTTCGGATCGTGACCCAAGATTCACTTCAAGATTTTGGGTTAGCTTGCAAAAAGCTATGGGCACGGATTTACGATTCAGTTCAGCATACCATCCTCAAACGGACGGACAATCAGAAAGGACTGTTGAAGATTTATTAAGACTCTGTGTCCTAGACTTCAAGGGCAGTTGGGATAAGTATTTACCATTGGTGGAATTCTCCTACAACAACAGTTATCAGGCAAGTATAGGTGTAGCTCCATTTGAAGCATTATATGGATGAAAGTGTCGCTCTCCGGTATGTTGGGACGAGGTGGCTGAAGTAACACTGTTGGGACCCGAGTTGGTACGTATGACTACGAAAAAGATCCAAATGATTCGACAACGTATAAAAATGGCACAAGATCGACAAAAGAGTTATGCGGATCTTCATCGAAAGGACGTGGAATTTAGTGTAGGGGATCATGTATTATTGCGAGTTGCTCCACGGAAGGGAGTTAAAAGATTTGGGAAGAGAGGAAAGCTCAATCCACGATTTATTGGTCCATTTCAAATTCTTGACCGAGTAGGAAATGTAGCCTATAGACTTGCGTTACCTCCAAGTATGTCTCGTGTTCATAATGTGTTTCACATATCGTACTTCGTAAATATGTGAAAGATCCGAACCACGTTATAGAATTAGAACCGGATTTAAATAGCCAAGACTTAATGTATGAGGAGGTACTGTCAAGATCTTGGATAGGAAGGAGATGTCCCCACGCCAAGAAAGGTCATACCACAAGTTAAAGTTTTGTGGAGGAATCATGCTATAGAGGAAATGACCTGGGAATTGGAAAGCGGAAATGAAAAGCGAGGTATCCTCACCTTTTGAAACACTGTGTACGTACGCCAATTTCGAGGACGAAATTTCATAAGGAGGGAGGTTGTAAGACCCCAACTTATTATTAATGAAATTTAATTTTCTCTATTTATTATTTTGAAATAGTAAGGGTTGATGTGATTAATGTGGATAGTTAGGGTAAAATACATAAATATTTCAAAATAAGCAAGTGGTTATAAAATATTCATTTTTTGGGAATATTCGTTTGGTCGTGGAATATTAGATCGTCGTCGGGAATATTAATACGACGACCGGTAATGACCATGTGTGGGCCCCATAACCGAAAAAGCGATTGGATGAAGAAAGCGACAAATATAAGTGGTTTAAAAATAACTGGCGTAGTTGTTACCATTAATAATCGTTAAAATACCGGTGGTTAAAAAACCACGATTACTGCAGTATTGCATCAATTGTTGATTCTTACGTAGAAGAAGGCACTACTCAATAATGGTTAAAGTAATTATTGTCAAGATTTTATTTTATTGAGTTAATAATTTGCGTTGATATTTTATATTCTTTGTTGTTTCAATAATTGTCATTACACGGTATTTTTCATTATCGAAGCAATAATTCATATTATCTGAATAATATTATTAGATAACATTATTGACAATGTCTAGAAAGTTCGCATCTAAGGAGAGGTTTGGTCACCTAATTGCGTGCCAAGAAGAAGAAATTCTTATTGGAAAAAGCCCCTCTTTCCAGGAACCGCCGGTTGTCAATATTGTGATTCTCGTAATATTATTTGTGAATAATTGATTATTGATTCATATGATGAGAAAATATTGATTTTATGTGGATATAGATGGAGAAAAATTTTAATGTGACAATTGTTGAAAATTGAAATTTTATCTTTTTCGATAAAATAATTCTTTTAAATATATTATTATATTTTAATAATATAATAATGGTGATATTTTTACAACGAATGTGGGATATATGAGTATCTGAGGAAGAAGACTATTTTGTTGCAATAAATGTTTAAAACATGTTAAACATGTCGGTGGACCCCATTTATCGATTGAAATTTGATTATAACTTGTAAAATCCCCCGTTTATGGATTTTGGTCAATTTACATTTGGAATTTGGAAACACTTCTTCTTCGTAAAGTTGTAGAGAATTGAATTTCCTATAAAAACACGCGAGATTTGAATTTTCTGATAGAAGGGCTATTTATTATGAATTATTGAAGTTAGAAGCTCCGAAATAATTGATTTTTGGAAGTTTAAAATATTTTAAATAATAAAAACGTTTTTTATTTGTTTTGTGGGCTACAACATGTGCATAATGAGCTGATATCAGATCTAGGAAGGTGGGCGTAGAAATCTTAATATATATATTAATATTATATTAAATTTTCTGCTTTGGTGTTCTAAGCATTTTCCTATAAATAGGGTGCTTAGATTAGAAATGAAAATCACACCCGGCTGAAGTTTTCTCTCTATATTATCGGCGTATTCTTGTGAGTATTTTGAGTATACTTTGAGTATTGTTAGGCGTTGCAAGTTCCTTCAAAGACTAAACCCTAGTATTCCATTTAGAAGTACTAATCTTTCGAGGTGAGGATGTTATTTTCTTCTCAAATGATATTATTTCTTCAATATCATTATCTTTGAAATATTGGTTGAAATTTTTTATCAAATTTGGCACTTTTTCATGTCGGGGTTACTATTCATGAGTTACTATTCACGAGTTACTATTCATGAGTTACTATTCATGAGTTACTATTCACGAGTTACTATTCACGAGTACTATTCATGAAGCGTGAAGATGTTTTTTTTTTTTGGAAATTTCTATCTTTTGGTGTCGGAGTTACTATTCACGTATACGGCACTATTCACGTATACGACACTATTCACCGAAAAATAAAATTTCTTCTTTTTGTCCAAAATATCTATTCTGGATACTAGCTTTGATTGTATCCATGTTTTGATCATTCTTGAATTTTACACCACTATGATTATTTTTGAGGTATTTTTGGACATGGATAAAACAAAGTACGAATCCTTAATCCTTAATCCTTGTCATTTTGTTTCACTGGATTCGTTTCTTTAAAAATATTTTTCATCATCCTCAGTCTTAAATGATGATATTATTGAATATCTTTGGCCTGTAGTGCAAAGTGTTAGGTTTGTAATATTCATGAAAGCAATCAAATTGCAAAATTAATGCGGAAGCGTGTAAAATAAGAGTTTAAAAAATTTACAAACCATATACCCGGATCACCCTTTATGCACAATTATTAATTAAACGAAAAGATAAAGAATAAAATCATACCCTTGAAGATCGAGCTTCCTCAGGTACAAGTTCACCTCCAAATCCTTTCGCGTTCAACTTGAATCCACCGGGGTTTTGTTCCTTCCTTTGATCAACGTTAGCCACCCATATGTTTGGCCTCTAGAGGTGATCCACCAAGGAAAAATAAAGAATTCAAGAAGATGGGTATTTGGCTCAAACCCTAGTTTTCTATCTCTATAGAAAAGGGTACTCTCCAACAAATTGGAATTATGTCGTTGTAAAAGTCAACAAAACCTTCACCCATAATAAGACTCCTCTTATTTATAGATGTGGGCAACCCACCTTAACAATTAAGGAATTGAGATTTATTTAATTAATTAAATTCTTTTAATTAATTAAGCTCCCTAATCTTATTAGGGATAATTAATTAAACTCCTTTAACTAATTTTCCTTCCTAATCCAATTAGGAATAAATGAGAGTACTTATATTAAATTAATTCCTAAACTCTTTTAGAAATTAAAATAATAATAATTGTAATAATATTAATAACACTCCTCTTATTAATTTATATTTAATATTTCTAAAATATTAAATAATAAATATTAAGCTATTTAATTTATTCTATCACCATAGATTAAATTAAATATACATAATATATTATTACGATTATGCCATTAACTTCTTAAATAATTATTCTTCCTTTTATGGTGTGACCCTTTAGGTTCTCCATATTAAACCTATTGTGAATAAATCAATTAGAACAATTCTAATCTTATTTAAATAAATAAATTAAACAATTAATTTATTTAAATAAATAATATTTATTCTACAATAGGGATAAGCCTCCCTAGCGATCAACGACTTTCTAGATAATATAGATTTCAACATTAATCATTAAAGAACCTTTGAGTAAATAGTTACCGTGCAATTCAATCCTTCCACCATATAATGTCCCAATTAAATATAAGACATGGAATTACTGTCAAGTGTTATTTTATTTAATTATATGTATTTCGATCCTTAAATGCACAACTCCAAATAATGCAAATTAGAAACTCCTTTCTAATTTCATTCTGCCTTGGCCAATGACTACTGGGTTGTCATTTATCGAATCTCATAGGACATTTCTCTTCTTTTATTAGAAGAGGTAGATTCTTTATTGATCATACATTATCTCCATGTACAACTTATTATACCCAAGCATACCCTTTGATATACCCTAAGGGTCTTAAGGAATAAGTCAAAGTATAACTAATCATACACAAGATACTATGATGATCTCAAGTCCAAGGATTACTTGTACTACTATCACTACAGGAATTCCTATTGACAGACAAATAAAACTCCATTAGGTATTCCTTAGTGAGCCACGTTTAGTGAACTTATTCTCTAATAAGCACCTACATACTTGCTTTAGTGTCTCCACACAAATGATCATGAGATCAATCATCCTCATCCAATGAGCAAGCAACGTATGTACCAATCTATCCGGATTCACTAATCCCCAATTTAGTAATCCAACGATTGGGAACTATTTTAGTTTTAAGCTTTCTAAGAATTTAGATCTCATTAGAATGATCATCATCATTATTCTAAAAGCATTGCTTAAAACTATGGGTTTATCACATATTATAAAAAACAATCATGTAGATAATTAAAAGCCTTTAATAAATTAATACTTTTTATTAATAAATGAATAAGATTGTTACAAAGTATATGCTTTATCATCAAACATGATCGCTTGTGTACATACTACTTTCAATCTCCCACTTGCACTAAAGCTAATCGTCATGGTATCTCATACTCTTCTTCTCTAAGTGACGATTATCCCGCCATTGGATAAGCTTTAGTTAATGGATATGTAATGTTGTTCATGAGAGTCCACTATCTCTTTAGTGATTTCCCATCTTTCAATGATTCTAATAATCAAATGAAAGTGCCACAACACATGTTTAGATCCAAGACGAGACTTAGGAACTATTCCTAGTTCTGTAATGAACTTTTAATCCAAACAATCAACTTGCGACTTCATTTATAGCTATATACTTTGTCTTTATTACTAAACCAAAGAACTCTTTCTTTGTTTGGAACCTTTCCAATTCACTGCACCACTATTCAAGATAACGCTTTACCTTAAAGTGGTTTTTTCTGTCATCTTGGTCTGTTTGAAAAACTTGAGTCTGTTAAGCCCTCTAGTTTTAATTTAGACCCACCATGAATATGATCACATCCTTAGTGTCGGTCAAGCACTTTAAGATGTTTTTCACAGACTCATAGTGAACTTCTCCATAATATGACTGATCAACATCAGGTCTCGTACATTTCATTGCATACATGATTGTCACTCATGCGACCTCTCTTTTCAGGAGACTATTAAGAGAGATACACTCCATAGCTCATCGACATGAGACATCTCTTGGAGTTTGCCATGCTAAACGACTTTAGCATCAAATGAATATACGTTCCTTTGGCTAAGTCGAGCATCCTCTTAAATCTATCTATATAGATTTATATCCCCAATTAAGATACTCTTCCCAAATCATTTATGGAGGAATGTTTAGACAACTTTATCTTTACTGATTGTAGCATTGGTATGTCATTCCTTATCCGTAGTATATCAACATATAGTACTAGGAATGTCACGATGCTCCCAATCGACCCTTTTGTCACACTAGGTTCATTCTTATTTTTGATAAAATCAAACTCTTTTGATTGTCCTATCAAAACGAATGTTCCATATTTGAGAAACTTGCTTCAATCTATTTCTCTCGAAAGTGTCACAACACACTTACCTCATCGTATGTAATCGGATCATCATCTTCTATGATGTGTACCTCATCATCATCATCTATGATGAATCTATACCTCCTGTGTATCTTGATACTATTCTAGATTTACGATTCAGTTGTGGTACAATAGGTCTATCTACAGGTTCCTCTTATTTGACTTATAGTGTTTTGTGGTTCTTGAAATCTTCAAGATCTATTATCCTCCCACTAGCCCCTTTTAATGATAAACACCTTTATCTTAGAAGGTAGCGTGTTTCGTAACAAACACCTTTTGCTAAGTAGAATTATAGAACATATACCCTAAACTTACTTTAGGATGTACCACAAATCTGTACATGTCAAATCTTGTCCCAAGCTTATCCTTGAAACCTTTTCACATAAGTTGGACAAACCCTTATCTTAACATACTTAAGATTAGGAATCCTCCCCGTCCATAACTTTTATGGAGTCTTGGGGCGGATTTTGAGGTTACCATTTTTCGTAGATATATGCGACCATTTCTAGGACATTATCCCGAAGGATCTTTGGAATGTCAGTAAAATCATTATGGATCGCACTATGTTGTTCAAATAGGTACGATTTTTCCTTTCGGATACATCAATCAATTATTGCATATCGGGATGTGTCCATTATGAGAAAACCATTTGAGATGATCTAGAAACTTATTGCACAAGTATTTATTCCTTGATCTAATCAAAGAATCTTAATACTTTGTCAATTTGTTTCATTTCAATTCTTTGAACCTTTCAAATAATTCACACTTGTATTTCAACAAATACATACATTCAACTCTTTGAATGATCATCTCATTTTCTTATACTAATTTGTTTAATATGCAAAATTATTTTCATGTAAGTCAAGTATACAAAATTTATTAAGTAATATTAGGTTCTATACAAAACATTATTATTATAAATAGAACAACAATTGTTCTTTATTATAATACCAAAGATTTCATTGTCCAACAATAAAATGGAAATAATATTTTTAACAAGAAATGGAATACAATAACAACTTATTGACTTAATAGATTTGCCCGTAGGCATTGTTAAATTATAAGTTTCTATGGCTAATGTAGCAACCTTTGTTACATTTCCCGCATATAGGATTACTTATATTTGTTTAGCTTTCTACTTCTGTTTGGTCCCTTCATAAATCTATATTTATGATAACCAAAGTCGGTATCCAATACCCAAGTAGAACCTTGACTTAAAGAAAAATTTATTTAAATCATGAACAAAATTGTATTTGAAGAAACTTCACTAAGCTTCTTTGGTTAGCCTCGTAAGATGCTTCTCGCAGCTTTTCTTTCCAATGTCCAGCTTATTGCAGTGGAAGCAAACTCATTTGCTATCCGTATCAGTTTTGTTCTTATTATCCTTTGTTTACGCCTTTCTATTTACCTTCTTTGAATCGTTCTTCTTTTCAGAAGATCCTTTGGCCCCTACCAGTAAGACTTGATCTTTCTTGGTTGGAAAGTGACTCTCAACATTTTTCAATATGTTAAGCAAATCAATCGAGGCCGATATCTAGCTTGTTCATATAAAAAATTCACAACAATTGTGAAAGGAGTCCGGAGTGAGTGCAAGATCAAATATTCGCTCAACTCTCCATCTATGACAAAACCGGTTGTCTAATTGATCAATCAAATTGATTATTTTAAGAACTTTTTATGCATCTTTGTAGTGTCATCGGTCATTCTAGATCGGAAGAGCTCCTTAGATATCTCGATATCTATCGGCCCTACTTTCCTCGCCATCAACTACTTGATGTGCGGGAATATAGTAGGAGCATCCATAGTTTCATGCTGACGCTGAAGCTCGTTACTCATGGATGCGAGCATGATGCATTGAGCCAACTGTACATCATCTTGCCACTTTCTAAAAGTAGCAATCTCTTCCTCAGAGGCATTGTCTGCAACCATTGCAGGGATAGGCGATATTAAGGACATAAGATAGCTGTTTTTACATCTTATGAGAACTATTCTCAAATTCCTTAACCAATCCGTTTAATTCGGTTTGGTTAATTTAGCATCTAATATGCTTCGCAGTGATAGTAATTTAGACATTGTAAATGTAAGACCCCGAAATTTTTAAATAAAAAGGAATTTCCTTTATTTTTTATTCTGAAATAGTAAGGGTTGATTTGATTAATGTGGATAGTTAAGGGTTAAATACGCAAATATTTCAAAATAAGCAAGTGGTTATAAAATATTTATTATTGCGTTAAGAATATTCGTTTGGTCGTGGAATATTCGTCTTTGTAAGGGAATATTAACATTTAAGTAGCGACCATGTGTGGGCCCCATAACGGAAAGCGATTGGATGAAGAAAACGACAAATATAAGTTGTTTTTAAATAACGGCGTAGTTGTTACCGTTAATACTGTTGGAATACCCGGTGGTTAAGACACACTAATACGCGTTGTTGAACAGTAGCACACGGTATTGCACCAATTATTGATTCTTACGTAAGAGGGCACTACTCAATAATGGTTACAGTAATTACTGTTCAGTATTTTATTGAGTTAATAATTGCTGCGTTGATATTTTATATTGCTGTTGTTCAATAATTGTCATTACACAGTATTTTTCATTATCGAAGCAATAATTCATATTATCTGAATAATATTATTAGATAACATTATTGGCAATGTCTAGAAAGTTCTGTCTAAGGAGAGGTTTGGTCACCTAATTCAAGGCCGAAGAAGAAGAAATTCTTATTGGAAAGCCCCTCTTTCTGAACCGCCTGGTTGTCAATATTGTGATTACGTAATATTATTTGTGAATAATTAATTATTGATTTATATGATGAGGAAAATATTGATTTTATGTGGATATAGATGGAGAAAATTTTAAAATGACAATTGTTGAAAATTAATATTTTATCTTTTTACGATAAAATAATTCATTTAAATATATTATTTTAATAATATATTAATCGGTGATATATTTTACAACGAATGGGGGATATATGAGTATACGAGGAGGAAGAGTATTTTTGTTGCAATAAATGTTTAAAACATGTTAAACATGCTCAGTAGACCCCATTTATCGAATTGAAATTTGATTATACTTTGTAAAATCGCTTGGTTTGTGGATTTTGGTCAATTTCTATTTGGAATTTGGAAAAACTTTCTTCCGCAAAGTTGTAGAGAATTGAATTTCCTATAAAAACTTTTGCGAGATTCGAATTTTCTGATGAAAGGGCTATTTATTATGAATTATTGAAGTTCGAATTAATTGATTATCATTTTTTGGAGTTTTAAGTAACTTTTGCATGAAAACGTTTTTGTCACTTATGGGACATGTGTTAGTGGTTGATTTCAGCTGATGGTGTGCATAGGAAGATGTGGAAAATAATATTATTAATATATTAAATTTTCTGCTTTGGTGTTCTAAGCAAATTCCTATAAATAGGGTGCTTAGGTTAGAATTGAAAATCACACCAAAAACTGAAGTTTTCTCTCTCTATATTATCGAGCGTATTCTTGTGAGTATTTTGAGTATACTTTGAGTATTGCTAGGCGGTGCAAGTTCCTTCAACTATATACCCTTGTAGATTCTAGCTAGAAGTACTAATCTTTCGATGTAAGGGATATTATTTTTTCAGTAATGATATTATTTCTTCAATATCATTATCTTTGAAATATTGATCTGAAGTTGTTATCAAATTTGGAACTTTTTCATGTGGGGTTACTATTCATGGGTTACTATTCATGAGTTACTATTCACGAGTTACTATTCATGAGTTACTATTCATGAATTACTATTCACTTAGTACTATTCATGAAGCGTGAAGATGTTTTTGTGGAATTTCTATCTTTTGGTGTCTGAGTTACTATTCACGATACTACGGCACTATTCACGATATCTGGTACTATTCATAGAAAAATAAAATTTCTTCTTTTCCGTCCAAAACATCTATTCGGATACTAACTCGATTGTATCCATATTTTGATCATTCTTGAATTTTACACCACTATGATTATTTTTGAGGTATTTTTGGACGTGGATAAAACCAAGTACTAATCCTTAATCCTTAATCCTTGTCAATTTGTTTCCTTTGGATTCGTTTCTTTAAAAAAATATTTTTCATCATCCTCGGTCTTAAATGATGATATTATGGAATATCTTTGGCCTGTAGTGTAAAAGATGAATGATTTCTTAAGAATATCTTTGGCCCGTAGTGCAAAGATGAATGATTTCTGAAGAATATCTTTGGCCCGTAGTGCAAAAAGATGAGCAGTGTTTAAATGAACATGACCAATCGATGAATATCTTTGGCTGTAGTGCAAAGATGAATATTTGATTCGAGATGTATATTGATTGATGTTACAGGATAAAAGATAGAGCGATGAACTTTTAAATTCATACATAGAAGATAGTAGTTTGTATTCTCTACTTAACTCTTCTAATGAATTATTATTTCCTGCGAATATTGATTTAAAATTTGTTGTCTATTGTATTCTATTAGATTTTTTCCTCGTTGAAGACTAACGATAATTTGTTGTATATTATCTTAGTCATAATATTCTTTATCGAGCTAGTTGAGCTCACCCTTTTCCTTTTGTTCCATTTTTTTCTCGGAGGCAAGAATATAGCGAAAACGTAGCCTGGGTATGGAATGAAGGTTTTAGAAAGGATTGTTTAGTAGTCCTCACCATTTTTGTAAAATAATGTATCAATAAATGTGATGAGGATTTATTTGAGTATAGATATTGTCTAGAAGATAATATTTGTATTCAAACTCACAGCTTTTCTTGTTGTAATAATAAAGTTGTAGTTGTTTCGCATGCCATGTATTGACAACTCGGAATAGGTGATGTATACCTATTTTGGGGGCGCCACGGTTGGTATCGAGCTTAGGATATGATCTCTGGCGGAGATCGGGGAATAGAACTAGGAGGTGAGAGACGAGTAAATCCTTCGCTAAGTGTCCTACCTAAGCTTATTTGTTAGTTGGTCAAGATATAGGGATATTATGTGATATATTGATTTCCTTAATTAACCCTTGTTTTATGGCAAGATTTGAGAATGTCGACCGAGAATATTAACAATGGAAATGAGACCGTTGAGATGCCTGTATTTACCAATGAGTAGAACGTGCAACAGTGGGGTGGCAATGTACCTCCTATGAACAACACCATCGAAAAAGCGGATGATGAACGAGGGATGTTTAGAAGCTTTTTTGCAGTTCATGCAAAATCGCAGACGAGGAGACTCGTGTTCAAAATACTGAGGAGGAAATGATAGCAATTCATGGGTGGTCACACCAAGCGATTCAAAGAGTTGGGACCACGTAATTGCAGGGAAAGCTGGATCCGATTAAGCGAGCGTGGGTCAAACAAATTACCAAGATATTCGATGTCTTGGGATGCGGAGAGGAATAAAAAGTTCCATTCGCTACTTTTTATGTTCCGTGGCGAAAGGCAGACATGGTGGGAATCGTGAAGCGTATCCATCCATTTGCAGACTCAAAGATGTCATGCGAGACATTTCAGAAATGATTCAATGACAAGTACTTCCACGAAAGTATTCGTCATATGAAGGAAGTGGAGTTTATTAGATCGAGCGAGAATAACATGGCGGTGTGTCAAAGACGAGGCGAAGTTCAGCGGAGTTATCCAGTTTGCACCTCATTTGGTGGAGAATGAGGAACGTATGACGCGGATGTTTCGAGAGGTTTGAAACCCTAAGATACGTCAATATCTCATTTCTCATAAATATTCTCTTTATTCAGATGTTGTAATGCAGGCTCAATTATTAGAGCGAGATAACGAGTACGGCCAACCGAGGGACCACAACTAGGATCGATCGTAGAGATAGCAATCAATGTAAAAATGATAACTCGGAGAAAGAAGCAGAGATGGATGAAATGGTAACCACTCGGTGGTAATCATAGGCCATGAAAATAGAAGAAGCGAGTCGGAGGAGATTTTAAAAGAGGAGATTTAACAACGACTATGTGAAGATGACAAGATCTAAGAAGAATCGGTTCTAAGGGAGGAGAACGACCACCCGGTCATATGCTACAAATGCGGAAAAGAGGGACATATCACCAAACCGCCCACAACAATTCAAGGTATGCTATAATTGTGGAAAGGAAGGACATATCGCTCGAGATCAGACAAGATGGCGAAACCTAGTTCAATGGGGACGGTGACTCGAAAAGATCGTCCCGAGAAAAGTCAAAGTCAACGATTCGGGAAGAGCGTTTGTTGTGGATTGGTTATAATGCGAGGAACCCAAACGAGGTGATCACGGGTAAGCTATTTATAAATTCTTGCGTAAGTTTATACCTTACTTGATACGGTGCTACCCATTCATTTATCTCTCTGCATGTGCTCAACGTTTAAACTTGACTCGGAGAAATTAGACTTTGACCTATCTCGTGGAAACTCCGTTAGGAGAAACTTTCATCACATCCACTGCTTATAAATCTTGTTTGATTCAAGTTGGCATCATTACCTTACCTGTTGACCTTATCTCTTTAAAGATACTTGCTTTTGATGTGATTTTAGGGATTGATTGGTTAACTACTCATCATGCCAAAATTGATTGTTTTCGTAAGGTTGTTAGTTTTCATATTCCTAACCAACTTTGTTATATTTAATTCAAGCAACTAAACCATTAAAATCAATCACCGCATCATATCTAATCATAAAGCTATTCGTTTATTAAAAACGGATGTCAAGCTTTCTTAGCCCATGTTATGGATTTGAATAAAGACACGCCAAATTTGAATAATATTCTGTTGTTATTGACTTTCCGATGTATTTCAAGAAGAACTTCCCGGTCTACCCCCGTAACGTGAAGTTGAATTCTTTATTGATCTTGAACCCGGTACAAAGCCCATTTCTAAAACCCCATATCGAATGGCTCCTATTGAACTTCAGAGTTAAAGGTCCAACTACGAGGAATTGTTGGACATCGGTTTCATTCTTCCTAGTACATCTCCTTGGGGTGCTCTGTTTTATTTGTAAAGAAGAAAGACGGAGTATGCGATTTTGTATTGACTATCGGGAATTGAACCATGTCACCATCAAGAATAGGTATCCTCTACCTCGTATTGATGACTTGTTTGACCGATTGCAAGGGCACAATTCTTTTCAAAAATCGATCTTCGATTCTCGGATATCATCATTTGAAGATTAGAATCGAGGATATTCCAAAGACCGCCTTCGTAACTCGGTATGGGCATTATGAATTCTTAGTCATGTCTTTCGGACTAACTAATGCTCCTGCTGGCTTTCATGGATATGATGAACCGAGTATTCAAGGAATATTTGGATCAATTCGTTGTTGTCTTTATTGATGACATCCTCATATATTCCAAAAGCCGTGAAGATCATGAGCACCATTTGAAGTCGGTACTCCAAAGGCTTCGTGAAAACAAACTATATGCCAAATTGAAGAAATGCGAGTTCGGCGAGGAAGTAGCATTCCTTGGGCACGATGGTGTCGAAACATGGAGTATCCGTTGATCCGCCAAGATTGAAGCAATACAAAGTTGGGAGCAACCGAAGTCGGTGGATCAAGTATGTAGCTTTTTGGGCTTAATGGTTATTATCGGAGATTCGTGGAAGGGTTTTCTCGAATCGCTACTACATTAACTCAACTAACTCGGAAGGATACAAAATTCGTTTGGAGCGAAGAATGCGAGAAAAGTTTCCAAGAGCTTAAGAGGAGACTTATTTCTAAGACTGCTGTTTCTAACAATACCATCCGGTTCGGATGGATTTGTTATCTCAATGATGCTTCGAGCAAAGGGTTAGGATGTGTTCTCATGCAACGTGGGAAAGTCATAGCCTATGCCTCGCGATAACTTAAAGAGTATGAGAGGAATTATCCTACTCATGATCTAGAGTTGGCGGTAAAGAAATCGTTTCGCTAAAAATATGGAGGCACTATCCATATGGGGAGAAAGTGGAGATATATTCGGACCATAAAAGCCTTAAATATTTCTTCACTCAAAAAGAACTCAACACGCGACATCTGGTGACGTTGGCTCGAGCTATTGAAAGACTACGACCACACTATTCAATACCATCCCGGTAAAGTTTAACGTGGTAGGCGACGCATTGAGTAGAAGATCATATGCGGAACGAGTGCGATGATGTCAAGTATACGACAGAGCCAACTTTAATAGAAAAGTTAAGGTTGCTCAAGCCACCAGGCCTTGAGTCGATGCGTATGAAGAAGAAAGTACAAGAAGGAGCTATTCCTAAGCGAGAATTGATGAAGAAGGAATACTTGAGTCCACTCTAGACTTTGTGTTCCTAACGACTCGATTTGAAGTACAAGATTATGATGGAGGCACACAATACGCCATTTGCAATCCATCCTCGAAGTACTAAAATGTATCGTGATCTTCGACATACATTTTGGTGGAATAATATGAGAGAGAGATTGCAAAGTTTATCTCAATGTGTTTAACTTGTCAACGTGTAAAGGCGAGCATCTAGTACCTAAGGGTCCGTTGCAACCACTTGAGATTCCGGAATGGAAGTGGGAACACATTACCATGGATTCGTTCACGGGTCTTCCTACGGTTTCTCAAGGCATCAATGCTATTTGGGTTATTGTTGATAGATTAACCAAGTCCGCTCATTTCTTGCCGACACGGAGACTTATTCCTTGAACGCCTTGCTAGTATGTACGTGAATGAGATTGTGAGGTTGCATGGCATGCCTGTATCCATAGTTTTGGATCGTGACCCAAGATTCACTTCAAGATTTTGGGTTAGCTTGCAAAAAGCTATGGGCACGGATTTGCGATTTAGTTCAGCATACCATCCCCAAACGGACGGACAATCAGAGAGGACTATTCAAACTCTTGAAGATCTATTAAGACTCTGTGTCCTAGACTTCAAGGGTAGTTGGGATAAGTATTTACCATTGGTGGAATTCTCCTACAACAACAGTTATCAGGCAAGTATAGGTGTGGCTCCATTTGATGCATTATATGGACGAAAATGTCGTTCTCCAATATGTTGGGATGAGGTGGAAGAAGCAACATTGTTGGGACCCGAGTTAGTACGTATGACAACCGAAAAGATCCAAATGATTCGACAATGTATACAAACGGCACAAGATCGACAAAAGAGTTATGCGGATCTTCATCGAAAGGACGTGGAATTTAATGTAGGGGATCATGTATTGTCATGAGTTGCTCCATGGAAGGAGTTACAAGATTTGGGAAGAGAGGAAAGCTCAATCCACGATTTATTGGTCCATTTCAAATTCTTGACCGAATAGGAAATGTAGCCTATAGACTTGCGTTACCTCCGAGTATGTCTCGTGTTCATAATGTGTTTCACATATCTCGATTTCGTAAATATGTGAAAGACCCGAACCACGTTATTGAGTTAGAACCCGGACGAGATAGCCAAGACTTAACGTATGAGGAGGTACATCAAGATCTTGGATAGGAAGGAGCATGTCCCACGCCAAGAAAGGTCATACCACAAGTTAAAGTTTTGTGGAGGAATCATGCTATAGAAGAAATGACCGAATTGGAAATGGAAATGAAAGCGAGGTATCCTCACCTTTTCAAACACACAGTACGACGCCAATTTCGAGGACGAAATTTCATAAGGAGGGAGGTTGTAAGACCCAAATTTTTAAATAAAAAGGAATTTCCTTTATTTATTATTTTGAAATAGTAAGGGTTGATTTGATTAATGTGGATAGTTAAGGGTTAAATACTTAAATATTTCAAAATAAGCAAGTGGTTATAAAATATTCATTATCGTCGAGGAATATTCGTTTGGTCGTGGAATATTCGCACTTGTTGGGGAATATTCGACGACGACCCAGTAGTGACCATGTGTGGGCCCCATGTGTAAAGCGATTGGATGAAGAAAACGACAAATATAAGTTGTTTTTAAATAACTAGGCGTAGTTGTTTACGTTAATCTTTGTTGGAATACCCAAAGTGGTTAAACACTACTAATACGTTGTTGAACAAAGAAGACACCAGTATTGCACCAATTATTGATTCTTACGTAAGAGGCACTACTCAATAATGGTTACTGAGAATTACCGCTCAAAGATTTTATTGAGTTAATAATTGTTGCGTTGATATTTTATATTCTTTGTTGTTCAATAATTGTCATTACACAAAGATTTTTCATTATCGAAGCAATAATTCATATTATCCGAATAATATTATTAGATAACATTATTGGCAATGTCTAGAAAGTTCTGCTCTAAGGAGAGGTTTGGTCACCTAATTGCGCGCCAAGAAGAAGAAATTTTATTGAAAGCCCCTTCCAGGAGGCGCACCGTTGTCAATATTGTGATTCGTAATATTATTTGTGAATAATTAATTATTGATTTATATGATGAGGAAAATATTGATTTTATGTGGATATAGATGGAGAAAATTTTTAAAATGACAATTGTTGAAAATTAATATTTTATCTTTTCTCGATAAAATAATTCATTTAAATATATTATTTTAATAATATATTAGCGGTGATATTTTTACAACGAATGGGGGATATATGAGTATACGAGGAGGAAGAGTATTTTTGTTGCAATAAATGTTTAAAACATTTTAAACATGTCTGGTGGACCCCATTTATTGGTGAAATTTGATTATAGCTTTGTAAAATCGCTTCTGTTTGTGGATTTTGGTCAATTTCTATTTGGAATTTGGAAATATTTTCTTACGCAAAGTTGTAGAGAATTGAATTTTCGATAAAACCTCGCGAGATTCGAATTTTCTGATGAAAGGGCTATTTATTATGAATTATTGAAGTTAGGATTAATTGATTATCATTTTTTGGAGTTTTAAGTAACTTTTGCATGAAAAACGTTTTTTTGTCACTTATGGGACATGTGTTAGTGGTTGATTTCAAATGATGGTGTGCGTAGGAAGATGTGGAAAAATAATATTATTAATATATTAAATTTTACTCGCTTTGGTGTTCTAAGCAAATTCCTATAAATAGGGTGCTTAGGTTAGAATTGAAAATCACACCTTAAAGCTGAAGTTTTCTCTCTATATTATTCGAAGCGTATTCTTGTGAGTATTTTGAGTATACTTTGAGTATTGCTAGTAGATTTGCAAGTTCCTTCAAAGACTATACCCGGTATTCTAGCTAGAATCTTGATCTTTCGAGGTAAGGGATATTATTTTTTTTCAGAATGATATTATTTCTTCAATATCATTATCTTTGAAATGTTGATCTGAAGTTTTATCAAATTTGGAACTTTTTCAAGTCGGGATTACTATTAATGGGTTACTATTCATGAGTTACTATTCACGAGTTACTATTCATGAGTTACTATTCACGAGTTACTATTCACGAGTACTATTCATGAAGCGTGAAGATGTTTTTGTGGAATTTCTATCTTTTGGTGTCTGAGTTACTATTCACGATACAAGACTATTCACGATACGGTACTATTCAATAGAAAAATAAAATTTCTTCTTTTCGTCAAAACATCTATTCGGATACTAACTCTGATTGTATCCATGTTTTGATCATTCTTGAATTTTACACCACTATGATTATTTTTGAGGTATTTTTGGACGTGGATAAAACCAAGTACGAATCCTTAATCCTTAATCCTTGTCATTTTATTTCACTGGATTCGTTTTTTAAAAAATATTTTTCATCATCCTCAGTCTTAAATGATGATATTATGGAATATCTTTGGCCTGTAGTGCAAAGATGAATGATTTCTTAAGAAATATCTTTGGCCAGTAGTGCAAAGATGAATGATTTGAAGAATATCTTTGGCCCGTAGTGCAAAGATGAGCAGTGTTTAAATGAACATGATTAATCGATGAATATCTTTGGCTTGTAGTGCAAAGATGAATATTTGATTCAGATGTATATTGATTGATGTTACAGGATAAAAGATGAGCGATGAACTTTTAAATTCATACATAGAAGATAGTAGTTTGCATTCTCTACTTAACTCTTCTAATGAATTATTATTTCCATCTGCGAATATTGATTTAAAATTTGTTGTCTATTGTATTCTATTAGATTTTTTTCCTGTTGAAGACTAACGATAATTTGTTGTATATTATCTTAGTCATAATATTCTTTATTGAGCTAGTTGAGCTCACCCTTTTCCATTTTGTTCCATTTTTTCTCGGGGAGGCGAGAATATATCGAGTACTTAGTGGGGTATGGAATGAAGGTTTTAGAAAGGATTGTTTAGTAGTCCTCACCATTTTGTAAAATAATGTATCAATAAATGTGATGAGGATTTATTTGAGTATAGATATTATCTAGAAGATAATATTTGTATTCAAACTCACGCTTTTCTTGTTGTAATAATAAAGTTGTAGTTGTTTCTGTACCATGTATTGACAACTCAGAATAGGTGATGTATACCTATTTTGGGGGCGTCACAGTAAAATTCTGTAAATGAATTTGTAATTAACAACATTTTAACATACATTCTTTTATTAATTACCAAAATAATTTAGGTCTTGTTTTAAATTGGTATCTCCCACTATTTTCTTCAAACTATATTACCCTCACTTATATAGTTCGGCAAAATCTAATTAAAGATTTGCTAGTGAGAATAAGGATCCCATTTCAAATGTATAGCCTTGTGGTGACACAACAAACTATATATAAATAAATAGTTAGACAACTTTTGTCAATTACATCAACTATGCAACTCCTTTTCTTTTGCCTCTTAGATTATTTTGATCAAGTGGTGGCACATCCGAATCAAAATTATCCAAGTTAAGTCCAACCTAGCACTCCATATATTCAAAAAAGAAAAATATCATCCTTGTGGTGACACAACAAAACAATATTGTTCAATTTTCTTTATAAGCATCAAATGTGATAAATTAACATCTTAAATACTTAATACTTGCCTTGTGGTGACACAACAAACTCATATTAAATATTTAATACTCTATTAATTTTATCATGCTAGAAGGCGACGTTCGATATTCCAAATATCTTTGAACGCTTAGGACTTAATATAAAAAAATTTGAGGGGTTTGTTATTAATTTGTCTCATCTTGTTTAGCGCGCATGCACATATATATATAAAATACGGCGTATATTAATGAACATGCGAAGCATGTTTGCATAATATATAATATATATATAGTATAAGCATGCACATATAGAATACTATATTCTACCCGGATTGATTATGGACTTTATTCTAGTTTGGTTCACTAGAGCCACCAAGTGAACCAAAAGGTCAAACCTAGGGGTGCAAGAATTAATATTTAAATATAACTATTACATATAAACCCGGGATCCATTACAAACGGGTCTTCAAGCGCTCCTTGTTCCTTGATCTCCAATTCTTCAAAATTAATTCTAACTATTCCTATTACAAAACTATTTAAAATAAATAGAAACCTTGATCAGCAGTCAAGGGGAAGTACATAGGAGAGAGATAGAATTTACATTAAGAAAAATTAGAGAAGACGAGGTACGCAGACCCCATTTAATAAAACTCATACATTCATGCATCCAACTAAAATAAAATCCAATCATATTGGTCAATAGTCCATAATCAATCCCATTTATTATCATACACATCACCATATGCATCAATAAATAACATTCATCTTATGAATAAAAAATATTTAATATATATATTGATATTATTTAATGGGCAAATTTAGTTAGTATAAAATCTATTTTTGAATAAAAATAAACTCCTTTATTTTAATCCAAATTTAAATCAAAATAAAACTATTTTATTTTAATTTATCCTATTTTGAATAAAATAAACTATTTTATTTTAATCAAAATCTTTAATCAAAATAAACTCCTTTATTTTAATTAATTATGGAATCCAATTCCATGTAATAAAATAAAAAAATCTTTTATTAAAGGAAACACGGATATTCTTTCCTATTCACAAATAAACTTCTTTATTTTGAATAATATGAAATCATATTTCATATCTAAATAAACTCCTTTATTTAAGGAAACAAGGATTCTCTTTCCTATTCACAAATAAACTCTTTTATTTTGAATAATATGAAATCTTATTTCATATTTAAATAAACTCCTTTATTTAAGGAAAAGGATTCTCTTTCCTATTCACAAATAAACTCTTTTATTTTGAATAATATGAAATCTTATTTCATATTTAAATAAACTCCTTTATTTAAGGAAAAGGATTCTCTTTTCTATTCACAAATAAACTCTTTTATTTTGAATAATATGAAATCTTATTTCATATTTAAATAAACTCCTTTATTTAAGGAAAAATAGAATTCAATTTCAACTCTAATTAGTTATCATGGAATCCAATTCCAACTCTAATTAGTTAGCATGAAATTCTAATTTTAAAATTAAAATAAACCTTATATTTTAATATTAAAATAAACCTTTTATTTTAAGATTAAAATAAACCTTTTATTTTAATTATAAAATTATTTAAAATTAAAATAAAACTTTATATTTTAATATTAAAATAAACCTTTTATTTTAATTATATAATTATTATATATATATGTATAAACCGGTAAGTAGATTATATATATATAAGTAAATGAATCCTACATGACCCTTTAAAAAAACGTGTAACCCAGCACCACCAGTAAAAACGTGTAATCTTGAATCTTGCATATTATATATACTAAGTTAATATATATAAGTAATACTTATATTACATTGAATCTTGCATATCATATATATAAGAAACAAAGTACCACCTTAATGAAGTTAACAGGAATCAGTAACTTTTTAAAAGATGACCCACTTAATTTGGTAAATCAAAAGTATGATTGACCACCCATGAATTTGGTAAATATTAGAATCGCAATATATGAACGTTTTCAAAAAAATAATATACAGTCACGGATTACTGCGAAATAAATAATCACGGGTTTTTTTTTTTTTTTTATTAAATTTTATACAATAAAATTATGCCCAATAAATTGTTCTAAATACATATCAATATACATATCAAATAGAAACAATTAATAATTCGCATAAAGGTTTGGCTCTGATGCCACTGTTGGGTTTGTAATATTCATGAAAGCAATCAAATTGCAAAATTAATGCGGAAGCGTGTAAAATCAGAGTTTAAAAAATTTACAAACTATATACCCGGATCACCCTTTATGCACAATTATTAATTAAACGAAAAGATAAAGAATAAAATCATACCCTTGAAGATCGAGCTTTCCTCAGTACAAGTTCACCTCCAAATCCTTTTTCGCTCAACTTGAATCCACCGGTTTTGTTCCTTCCTTTGATCAACGTTAGCCACCCATATGTTTGGCCTCTAGAGGTGATCCACCAAGGAAAAATAAAGAATTCAAGAAGATGGGTATTTGGCTCAAACCCTAGTTTTCTATCTCTATAGAAAAGGGTACTCTCCAACAAATTAGAATTATGTCGTTGTAAAAGTCAACAAAACCTTCACCCATAATAAGACTCCTCTTATTTATAGATGTGGGCAACCCACCTTAACAATTAAGGAATTAGGATTTATTTAATTAATTAAATTCTTTTAATTAATTAAGCTCCCTAATCTTATTAGGGATAATTAATTAAACTCCTTTAACTAATTTTCCTTCCTAATCCATTTAGGAATAAATGAGAGTACTTATATTAAATTAATTCCTAAACTCTTTTAGAAATTAAAATAATAATAATTCTAATAATATTAATAACACTCCTCTTATTAATTTATATTTAATATTTCTAAAATATTAAATAATAATATTAAGCTATTTAATTTATTCTATCACCATAGATTAAATTAAATATACATAAATATATTATTACGATTATGCCATTAACTTCTTAAATAATTATTCTTCCTTTTATGGTGTGACCCTTTAGGTTCTCCATATTAAACCGGTTGTGAATAAATCAATTAGAACAATTCTAATCTTATTTAAATAAATAAATTAAACAATTAATTTATTTAAATAAATAATATTTATTCTACAATAGGGATAAGCCTCCCTAGCGATCAACGACTTTCCAAATAATATAGATTTCAACATTAATCATTAAAGAACCTTTGAGTAAATAGTTACCGTACAATTCAATCCTTCCACCATACAATGTCCCAATTAAATATAAGACATGGAATTCTTGTCAAGTGTTATTTTATTTAATTATATGTATTTCGATCCTTAAATGCACAACTCCAAATAATGCAAATTAGAAACTCCTTTCTAATTTCATTCGCCTATTGCCAAGGACTCATTGGGTTGTCATTTATCGAATCACATAGGACATTTCTCTTCTTTTATTAGAAGAGGTAGATTCTTTATTGATCATACATTATCTCCATGTACAACTTATTATACCCAAGCATACCCTTTGATATACCCTAAGGGTCTTAAGGAATAAGTCAAAGTATAACTAATCATACACAAGATACTATGATGATCTCAAGTCCAAGGATTACTTGTACTACTATCACTACAGGAATTCTTATTGACAGGCAAATAAAACTCCATTAGGTATTCCTTAGTGAGCCACGTTTAGTGAACTTATTCTCTAATAAGCACCTACATACTTGCTTTAGTGTCTCCACACAAATGATCATGAGATCAATCATCCTCATCCAATGAGCAAGCAACGTATGTACCAATCTATCCGGATTCACAAATCCCCAATTTAGTAATCCAACGATTGGGAACTATTTTAGTTTTAAGCTTTCTAAGAATTTAGATCTCATTAGAATGATCATCATCATTTTTCTAAAAGCATTGCTTAAAACTATGGGTTTATCACATATTATAAAACAGCGTCATGTAGATAATTAAAAGCCTTTAATAAATTAATACTTTTTATTAATAAATGAATAAGATTGTTACAAAGTATATGCTTTATCATCAAACATGATTGGCTTGTGTGCATACTACTTTCACATTGGGCTAGTCCAAATAATATTTTAATCGGGCTAAGTATAATTCAATTGGGTATTCCCAACCCATTATTTCCTATCTCACTTAAATATCAATGATTAATATCAGTCATTTAATTTCTCCCCATTAATTCTCTTTTAATAATTTCAGTTAAACCTTCAGTCTGGTTTAACTTTAATACCCAGGCCACACAAGGCTCATTTATCTCATTTACTGGAGTTATATAACTCAAGCTCATTATTTTTATAATAAAATATTAGGGGTCTAGGCCAAGTTTGGCTTTTCCCCAATTCCACATTATTTTAGTATAAGATTTACGTCACACTTTATCATAATGCTAAATTATTTAGCTTACTTAAATAATTACATACTTATAATATGTATAAACTTTACACTTAGAATAATTAATATTTACTCTATTAATTATTTAAATTATAAACTATAACGTATAATTATTTGATTGTCCCAAGACAACTTCTTCTATCTTTATAATCAGCCCACACCTTAAGTGTTAATATAATCCTCCATCTCTAACCAATATTCATTTATAATTATATTGGTATTTTCTTTTATTTATCACTCATCTTTCAAATATTTCAATACTATGTAATATATTTAAAATATCAAATTAATAATTAACATATTTCTTTCCTCCTCTTATACTAAACACATATATTAATTCACCATCTTTTGTAAGTGAATTACTCCTTTCTATTCAAAATAATACCATGACAAGTAATACTTACAAAGGCACCTCTTATAATCACATATTCAACACATATATTAACTCACTATTTACTTAAGTGATTCTTCAAACCCTTACTATATCACCATAGTCAATTAAGGCTTTAATATTCAAATTATATTATTCCATAATACAACTTCCAATTTAATATAAATTAACCAATATTTAAATGTGTTAGTTAATTCTCGTAATTAACTAATTTATGCTTTACTATCTCAATCTATCCATGGATAGCTTAAGCACTAACTAAAACTCATATTACATCATACCAGTTACTAGTATATATATACAAGTCTAAACCTAGCACACATCGAGTCTTTAATAGTATTCGATATAGTACACGGAGTGGTTTCCCACAAACAACCAACAAATTAGTTTCCGTCTCGTCTACACTGTTTTCACAGTGAGTTAGATAGGTTACTAATTCGTATATACCTCTGCTCTCTGAAGGAATTGTTTAGCCCATCTTCTATACATCCACCATTAAAGAGTACGGTTGCACTATCTTTGACTTGATACTTACCCGTACATATACTCAAGAAATTGGTGATTATCAAAGATATTCAATGTCACCAACTATTATACAATAATTCTATAAATTATTTAATATTGATAGATAAATCTTATCCATCTTCTTTGCAAATTCATCTCTACAATTTATAACAAATATATAATAATGATATATATATTTATTAAACACAATATCACTTACTACATAACGCATATTACCCTATATAACACAATACCACATACCTCTTAACACCTTATATATTTTTTTTGGACCCTTCACATGCCTTAAGAATTTTATCTACTAAATTCTTATTTTAATATTTTCTCAAATTTCGGGTTCTTCTGATTATGGCACCAAATTTTTAAGTATACCCTTGGTGTGGCGCCAACTAACAATGATATCTTAGTTGGTCTTGGTCTCGTGCTTTGTGTGAGACTTACTATAGACAAGTGGCGTTGCGATACCATTTTCTAGTAGCCAATGTCTTTCACTCGTATTATGACGCGAGGTTTAGAAACTTGAGGCGGTATTACAAACCGCCTACGAGCCTTTGAATTTTTTTTTATAATTTCCAATTTGATTCTTTTTGGACTCATAACTTAGTAGTTTGAAGTCGGAATTGGCTCGTTCAAAAGCTGTTTTCTGACACATTCCATTTACTTTGATTTCATTTGGATAAAATTAGTTTTTAAATCCGTTAATGATGATTTCACAATTAATGTTCTAATAAGCGTTCGTTAAATGATCGTGAGCGTTCATAGCTCGTTTTCTTCGTTCTAAGTCAGAATTCCACCGTTCTTGAGTCCATGACTCTTTAATACCTTATTCTACGCTACGCCATCAAAAACTAGGGTTTTCAAATTAAACGGCTAGTTTTGACTACTAATCCGAAATTATACGATTTCAACGTTTAACGCCTAATTTCGTAAATTTTGCCATAACTTTGTTACTCGTGTTTTATATGCCAAATCAAATGGAACCAATCCATTGATTTATTTTCTTTAACCTAACCAAGCAATATGCACATACCCTATAAATGATGGTTTTCAATCTGTCCATCAACAACCAAACCAACGTTCAAATGGTTAATCCGCGATTAACTTAATTAAAGGCTTATGATTTCTACTTATACATGGCTTATCAATGTTTAATTCATTAATAGCCATCCTTATTACTCCGGAAGAAACATGCTCCACCAATTCATGATCCTCTACAAAAAAATAAAAATAAACAGATCGTAGACTAAGGTTTTACGAATTATTACCTTAACTTTCTTCGCGTTCTTGCTTAAAACTTGAATGTTTTGCTTCAAGCTCACTTGATTACTTGTTATCTCACTATTCTCTCTCTCAAAAAATATTTTGGTCATGTTGGTGAAATAATCAAATGGCCATCATTAGCTTTCTTATATAGAAAATCAAATGGAGGGCAAAATGGTCTTTTGGTGCACCTTCTTACTATTCATTACTTTGCAACCAAGTATAGCTACTTTACTTGGCCACCAAGTGGCCGGCCCACATGCCATATTAGGTCCCACATGGGTTGCCCTCATGGGTTTTACCGATGTGGTGATCCATCAGGTCGATCCGCGGTTCAGTTTCTTGGATCGGGCTTGATTTAACCTACCATTGGGCTTTAACATTACTAAATCTTAGGCTTCATTTACTAAACTTTGGGCTTAACATAATCCAAGTCCAATTGGATTTAACAAATTCCAATTACTAAGAGTCCATTAAGAACTAATCGTGTTCTACTTGTATAACTCTCGTATTCTCTTCATATAGTATTCGTACTATATTCGTATTATACGTCATAATAATCTTCACACTATACTCATATAATAACTAGTATCGTACTCGTATTCCTAACATATAATAACCCTAATCATTATACGTAATCATTTCCTTGACGGAACTCACTTTCCCTAACCCTTAGGTTTTAAGTCCGCAAGCGAAAACTTCATTTGCCATAACTGAAATATTATTGGATATTCCATCTCGTCTTAGAATTCTATCATTACGCGTTTCTCAGAAATTCAAAATAAATTCCCGAGTAGAAATGGATGAATAGTATTTTTATGTAAATTTCTTGAAAAACATTTATTTTCGTCTTGGAAATTCAAAACAATTAATCCTAGCACATAGCAAGAATCCTAACCACATCCAAACATTCTAGGTCATAGAACGACCTTCATACAACTTACTCACATAAATAATCAATTAAATTTATTTAATTCAAATAATCCAATAAAAATTTAATTCACATAAAAATCCGATTTTCTCAGGCGTTACATTCTCCCCCTCCCCCCCCCTCCCCCACCCTTATAAGGATTCTACCTCCAGAATCTCTCTACAATTACATAAATAACTGAGGAACATTTTCCTTCATTTTACTCTTAAGTTCCCACGTTGCTTCTTCGGCATTGTGATTCCTCCAAATCACCTTCACCGAAGGTATTATCTTATTTCTCAAGACTTGTTCATTCCTATCAACAATTTGAACTTGAAGTTCTTCATACGTTAAGTCTGTTTCTATCTGAATAGATTAATATTCTATTACGTGTTTATAGTCCGGTTTATAGGGACGCAACACTGACACGTGAAACATATTGTGTATACTTTTCATCTCTAGAGGTAAAGCTACTTCATAAGCTACCTCTCCTACCCTTCTTAAATTTCACAAGGTCCTATAAACCTTGGACTTAACTTCCCTTTCTTTCCAAAACGTATCTTCCCTTTCCAAGGCGAAACTTTTAGAAAGACAGATGAACCTACTTCAAACTCCCTCTTCTCACAGTGAGGATATGCATACTTCTTTTGTATATCTTGAGCTGCTACCAATCGAGTACGTATTAACTTTACCATTTCTACCATTTGTTGTACCATCTGAGGTCCCAGCATACGACGTTCACCTACTTCATCCCAACATAAAGGATTTCTGTACTTCCTCCCGTATAACGCTACATAAGGCGGCAAGCCTATACTAGTATGAAAACTATTATTGTACGCGAATTCCACCAAAGGCAGATGTTCGTCCCAACTCCCCTTAAAATCCATAACGCAAGATCTTAACATATCTTCTAGTGTTTGAATTCTTCGTTCACTTTTTCCATCCGTCTTAGGATGATACACTGTGCTCAACTTCAACTGCATTCCCAGTTGCTCTTCCAAACTCCTCTAAAAATTTGATGTGAACCGTGGATCACGATCTGACACAATCGAAACAGGTACTCCATGTCTTGAAATAACTTCTTTGATATAAAGTTTAGCTAATTGCTCTTGGTTATACCTAACTCTTATTGGTAAAAAGTGAGTTGATTTCGTCAACCGATCCACTATTACCCAAATAGCGTCGTATCCCTTCCTCGTTATTGGAAGTCCCATCACAAAATCCATTGTGATATGCTCCCATTTCCATTTTGGAATCTTCAGTGATTGCAATAATCCACTCGATCGCTGGTGTTCAGCCATAACTTTCTGACAAGTTAAGCGCTTACTAACATATTCTGGTATCTCTCTCTTCATATTTGGACACCAAAAGTTATGTCGAATGTCATGATACATCTTAGTACTACCTAGATGTATGAAGTACCTTGAACTATGGTGTAAGACCCCGAAATTTTTTTAAATAAAAAGGAATTTCCTTTATTTATTATTTTGAAATAGTAAGGGTTGATTTGATTAATGTGGATAATTAAGGGTTAAATACGCAAATATTTCAAAATAAGCAAGTGGTTATAAAATATTCATTTTTGTCGGGAATATTCGTTTGGTCGTGGAATATTAAATCTTTGTCGGGAATATTTGTTTGGTCGTGGAATATTAAAGATCGCTCGGGGAATATTCATGACGACAGCCTAAGACCAATATGTGTGGGCCCCATAACGGAAAGCGATTGGATGAGGAAAACGATAAAGTTTGGGTGGTTATAAATAACTGGCGTAGTTATTACCAATTAAGATTGGAATACCGGTGGTTAAAATACAAGAATACGCATTGGTTGCATTAAAGAAGTTATTACCGGATTGCACGCAGATTGTTGAATTATTGATCCTTACGTAAGAAGGCACTACTCAATAATTGTTACAGTAATTACTGTTCAGTATTTTATTGATTCAATAATTGTTGCGTTGGTATTTTATATTATTGTTGTTTCAATAATTGTCACGCACAGTATTTCCCATTATCGGATCAATAATTCATATTATTTGAATAATATTATTAGATAACATTATTGGCAATGTCTAGAAAGTTCTCGCTCTAAGGAGAGGTTTGGTCACCTAATTGCGTGCAAGAAGGAGAGATCCTTATTGAAAGCCCCTCTTTCCGGAGAAATACTCGTCATTATAAATGTGATTTCGTAATATTATTTGTGAATAATTAATTATTGATTCATATGATAAGGAAATATTTATTTTATATGAATATAAATGATGGATTTATTTATGTGGTTATTAATGAAGGAATTAATCTTTGAGATGTTTTATTTGTATTTTATCGGATTGGAGGTATTAAAAGATCAAAAATTGTTATTACGACTTTATTGTGTGAGTTATAATATTTAATCCGACCGTTGGATCGTTGTATTTTTGGATATGTTATACATATATAAGTTGAGTATATGTCTACAAATTTTGAACCGTTAAAAATAAACCAATGATTTGTTATAAATTTTAAGAGGTGTCTGATTCAGAAATTAGGTTATAAATGATTTTGGTGGAAAATTCTAGAATTGGTGGGCCCCACTTATGGTTGGTGAAAAAATGTGCTGAATTTTATTTCAAATGTGGTGGGTGGCAATAGTAGCGAGTGTAAAGCCATCGGTGTAGCGTGTCAAGTCTGCCTTGGTTGGGCTAACATTTTCCTATAAATAGAGGGCTAAGTTAGAATTGAAAATCACACCGAAACAAAGTTTCTCTCTCTCTCTCTATATTATTGAGCGTATTTTGTGAGTATTTAGATACTTTGAGAGTTGCTGTTCAGTACAAGTTTCATTCAGCATCACTTCCGACCTTTCCTTCCGAAGTACTAATTCTTTGAGGTAAGGGATATTATTTTTTTTTTTCGTAATGATATTATTTCTTCAATATCATTATGCTGAAATATTGGTTGGAACTTTTTATCAAATTTGGAACTTTTTCATGTTGGGGTTACTATTCATGAGTTACTATTCACGAGTTACTATTCATGAGTTACTATTCACGAGTTACTATTCACGAGTACTATTCATGAAGCGTGAAGATGTTTTTTGTGGAATTTCTATCTTTTGGTGTTTGAGTTACTATTCACGATACTAAGACTATTCACGATATCTGACTATTCACGTAAAGCGGCACCTTTGTGGAATTAAAATTCAACTATAGAATTTGGTACCGAGCCTTTATCCGGTGACTTCCTTTGTGGAATTTACCTAAGCGGACTCTCTATAGGGGACGCCATATAGATGCGATAGTAAATCGATAGGTGTCATTGTGACGTCTTATCCAAGATTGGGATATGAGTCACGATTGAGAGCAACCTAAGTCGAGAATCGAAATACGTAGCTTTCTAGGCTTAGTTGGTTATTATCGGAGATTCGTTGAAGGATATTCTCGAATCGCTATTCCCTTATCGCGGTGACTCGTAGAGATACAAAATTCGAATGGAGCAAGGAATGTGGGAAGAGCTTCAAGAACTCAAGAGGAGACTCATTTCAAAGACATGTTACGACCATGCCATCCCGAAAAGTTTAACGTGGTAGCCGACGTGTTGAGTAGAAGATCGATATAAGTACAAGTACGATATTGTCAAAGACTAATTTCAGTATAATTTACAAATAATAGAGATGGAGATGAAAACTCTAGGTACCCACGTGATGATATACGAGTATAATCGACTTTAATCGATAAAGTTAAAGTCGCTTTCAACCACCCGGCAGGGTGATGCGTATGAAGAAGAAAGTACAAGAAGGAGCTATTCCTAAGCGAGAATTGATGAAGAAGGAATACTTGAGTCCACTCTAGACTTTGTGTTCCTAACGACTACGATTTGAAGTACAAGATTATGATGGAGGCACACAATACACCATTTGCAATCCATCCTGGAAGTACTAAAATGTATCGTGATCTTCGACATACATTTTGGTGGAACAATATGAAGAGAGAAATTGCAAAGTTTATCTCAATGTGTTTAACTTGTCAACGTGTAAAGGCGGAGCATCTAGTACCTAAGGGTCCGTTGCAACCACTTGAGATTCCGGAATGGAAGTGGGAACACATTACCATGGATTTCGTTACGGGTCTTCCTACGGTTTCTCAGAGCATCAATGTTATTTGGGTTATTGTTGATAGATTAACCAAGTCTGCTCATTTCTTGCCGATACGGGAGACTTATTCCCTTGAACGTCTTTCTAGTATGTACGTAAATGAGATTGTGAGGTTGCATGGCATGCCTGTATCCATAGTTTTGGATCGTGACCCAAGATTCACTTCAAGATTTTGGGTTAGCTTGTAAAAAGCTATGGGCACGGATTTGCGATTTAGTTCGGCATACCATCCCCAAACGGACGGACAATCAGAGAGGACTATTCAAACTCTTGAAGATATATTAAGACTCTGTGTCCTAGACTTCAAGGGTAGTTGGGATAAGTATTTACCATTGGTGGAATTCTCCTACAACAACAGTTATCAGGCAAGTATAGGTGTGGCTCCATTCGAAGCATTATATGGACGAAAATGTCATTCTCCAATATGTTGGGATGAGGTGGGTGAAGCAACATTGTTGGGACCCGAGTTAAGACGTATTTATCACCGAAAAGATCCAAATGATTCGACAACGATACAAAGCGGCACAAGATCAAAAGAGTTATGCGGATCTTCATCGAAAGGACGTGGAATTTAGTGTAGGGGATCATGTATTATTGCGAGTTTTTCCATGGAAGGGAGTTACAAGATTTGGGAAGAGAGGAAAGCTCAATCCACGATTTATCGGTCCATTTCAAATTCTTGACCGAGTAGGAAATGTAGCCTATAGACTTGCGTTACCTCCAAGTATGTCTCGTGTTCATAATGTGTTTCACATATCGTACTTCAGAATATGTGAAAGACCCGAACCACGTTATAGTGTTAGAAACCAGGACGAGATAGCCAGAAGACTTAACGTATGAGGAGGTACTGTCAAGATTTTGGATAGGAAGGAGCATGTCCCCACGCGTTGAAAGGTCATACCACAAGTTAAAGTTTTATGGAGGAATCATGCTATAGAGGAAATGACCAGGGAATTGAAAGCGGAAATGAAAGCGAGGTATCCTCACCTTTTGAAACACACAGAATACGCACGTCAATTTCGAGGACGAAATTTCATAAGAGGGAGGTTGTAAGACCGAAATTTTTTAAATAAAAGGAATTTTCTTTATTTATTATTTTGAAATAGTAAGGGTTGATTTGATTAATGTGGATAGTTAAGGGTTAAATACGCAAATATTTCAAAATAAGCAAGTGGTTATAAAATATTCATTTTTGTCGGGGAATATTCGTTTGGTCGTGGAATATTCGTATTGTCGGGGAATATTCGTTTGGTCGTGGAATATTCGTACTGTCGGGGAATATTCGTACGACGGCGCAGCCATGTGTGGGCCCCATAACGGAAAGCGATTGGATGAGGAAAACGATAAAGTTTGGGTGGTTATAAATAACGGCGTAGTTGTTACCGTTAAGACTGTTGGAATACCCGGTGGTTAAAATACGATGTCTGGCGTGGTTGCATAAAGAGCAATGCGGTATTGACTGATGATTGTTGAATTATTGATCCTTACGTAAGAAGGCACTACTCAATAATTGTTACGAAAGAATTATCGCTCAAAGATTTTATTGATTCAATAATTGTCTGCGTTGGTATTTTATATTATTGTTGTTTCAATAATTGTCACCGCACAAGATTTCCCATTATCGGATCAATAATTCATATTATTTGAATAATATTATTAGATAACATTATTGGCAATGTCTAGAAAGTTACATCTAAGGAGAGGTTTGGTCACCTAATTGCGGCGCCAAGAAGGAGAGATCCTTATGGAAAGCCCCTCTTTCCGGGAAATGCACTGGTCATCATAAATGTGATTCGTAATATTATTTGTGAATAATTAATTATTGATTCATATGATAAGGAAATATTTATTTTATATGAATATAAATGATGGATTTATTTATGTGGTTATTAATGAAGGAATTAATCTTTGAGATGTTTTATTTGTATTTTATCGGATTGGAGGTATTAAAAGATCAAATCGGTGTTATTACTGACTTTATTGTGTGAGTTATAATATTTAATCCGAACGTTGGATCGTTGTAATTTTTGGATATGTTATACATATATAAGTTGAGTATATGTCTACAAATTTTGAACCGTTAAAATGAGCGAATGATTTGTTATAAATTTTAAGAGGTGTCGATTCGTAAATTAGGTTATAAATGATTTTGGTGGAAAATTCTAGAATTGGTGGGCCCCACTTATGGTTGGTGAAAAAATGTGCTGAATTTTATTTCAAATGTGGTGGGTGGCAATAGTAAAAAGTAAAGCCATCGTGTAGTAGCAGTCAAGTCCGCTTTCTGCGGGCTAACATTTTCCTATAAATAGAGGGCTAAGTTAGAATTGAAAATCACACCGTAAACATAGTTTTCTCTTCTCTCTCTATATTATCGAGCGTATTTTGTGAGTATTTAGATACTTTGAGAGTTCTTTGTTCGTAACAAGTTTCATTCAAAGATCACTTCCGACCTTTCCTTAGAAGTAATCGATTCTTTGAGGTAAAGGGATTTTTTTTTTTCAGAATGATATTATTTCTTCAATATCATTATCTTTGAAATATTGGTTGGAACTTTTTATCAAATTTGGAACTTTTTCATGTCTGGGTTACTATTCATGAGTTACTATTCACGAGTTACTATTCATGAGTTACTATTCACGAAGTTACTATTCACTAGTACTATTCATGAAGCGTGAAGATATTTTTGTGGAATTTCTATCTTTTGGTGTCTGAGTTACTATTCACGATATTTAAGACTATTCACGATATACGACACTATTCACGATACTGAGACTATTCATCGAAAAATAAATTTTTTTTTTCGTCCAAAATATCTATTTCGGATACTAGCTTTGATTGTATCCATGTTTTGATCATTCTTGAATTTTACACCACTATGATTATTTTTGAGGTATTGTTGGACATGGATAAAACAAAGTACTTAATCCTTAATCCTTAATCCTTGTCATTTTGTTTCAATGGATTCGTTCTTTAAAATATTTTTCATCATCCTCGGTCTTAAATGATGATATTATTGAATATCTTTGGCCCAGTAGTGCAAAAGATGAATGATTTCAAGAATATCTTTGGCCCAGAGTGCAAAGATGAATGATTTCGAATAATATCTTTGGCCCGTAGTTTAAAAGATGAGCAGTGTTGAGATGAACATGATCGATCGATGAATATCTTTGGCCTCGTAGTGTAAAGATGAATATTTGATTTGAGATGAATATCGATTGATGTTACAGGATAAAATATTGATGATGGATCGTTAAATTCATAGATTATAGTAGATTTCATTCTCTACGTAACTCTTCTATGAATTATTATTTCCATTGTAATATTGATCTCGAAACTTGTTGTCTATTGTATTCTATCGATTTTTCCTCGTTGGAGACTAACGATAATTTGTTGTATATTATCTTAGTCATAGTATTCTTTACCGGGCTAGTTGAGCTCACCCTTTTCCTTGTTGTTCCATTTTTCTTCTCGGGAGGCGAGAATGTAATGAGTACTAGTGGGGTATGGAATGAAGGTTCTAGAGAGAGTTGTTTAGTAGTCCTCACCATTTTGTAAAATAATGTATCAATAATTATGATGGGGATTTATTTGCGTGTGGATATTGTCTAGAAGACAATATTATATTTAAACTCATAAGATATATTGTCGTATTTCACACGACATTTGTATTATTGAAGTTGTAGTTTGCTTCTTGTACCATGTATTTGGCGACTCAGAATGGGTGTTGTGTATACCTATTTTGGGGCGCCATGATTGGTATCGTAGCTTAGGGATATGATCTCTGGCGGAGATCTGGGAATAGAACTAGGAGGAGAGACGAGTAAAACCTTCGCTAGTGTGTCCTACCTAAGCTTATTTGTTGGTTGGTCATAATATATAGGGTATTATGTGATTTGTTAATTTATTTAATTAACCCTTGTTTTATGATAGTTTTTAAGAATGGGTCACGAGAACGTTAACAATGGAGTGAATGAGATCGTGGAGACACCTCTAATCGCCAAACTGTGATAATGTGATGTCAAAGTGAAGAAGGAATTAGAGATATCCATGTGGTGAGTGAAGAATTGATAGTCAGACTTTTAGAGATAATCGCAGATGTAACAAACGGAGAGTGAGGAAGAAGAGGAAGAAGAGGTACCAAGAGAGTTTATTAGAGGTATTTTATGATCAAAATGTAGAATTGCAAAATCGTATTCATGAGTTAGAAGAGCAGAAATTTGAAGAATTGCGAAAATCGTGGAGCAAAAGGATGCAACGATTCAAGCTTCAGGTTACCCGATATGTGATGCTTGAATGTAAGCACTCTTTGGCGAGTATAAGATGATGAAGTCGAATCGAAATGAAAGAAGAAATAACCGAACGAGTGAGAATGAGTGATGCATGGGTAAAAGCCGCCACGACGCGTTGATATTATGGAAAGAGATGTCCAATCTAAAAAGAGAAGATTTAACGATGACGGAAGACGTCGGCAGATAAAGATCGACATCATCAACAAATTCTAGGGAAGAGAACGATCGCCGTTAGATGCTACTGAGATGTGGAGAGGAGGGACATATAAGGTCAAACTGCATAAAGCCTTCCAAGGTATGCTATAATTGTGGAAAAGAAGGACATATCGCTCGAGATTGTACGATATCGAAACCCAGTCCAGCGAGAATGGTGACTCAAAAGGATGTCCCAAAAAAGTCAAAGTCAACGTTTCTTGGAAGAGCGTTTGTCGTGACCAGTCAAAATGCGAGGAACCCGAACGAAGTTAGCACGGGTTAGTTAATTATAAATTCTTGCGAAGTATATACCTTACTAGATATTGGTTCTACCCATTCTTTTATCTCTCTTACTTGCGCTCAACGTTTGAACTTGACTACGGAGAAATTAAACTTTGACCTATCTGTGAAGACTCCATTAGGAGAAACTTTCATTACATCCGTTGTTTAAAAATCTTGCTTGATTCAGGTTGGCACTATCACATTACCTGTTAACCTTATTTCTATAGAGATATTTGTTTTTGATGTGATTTTAAGGTTAACTACTCATCATGCCAAATTGATTGCTTTTGTAAGGTTGTTAGTTTTCATATTCTTAAGCAACCTGTTATTCGAATTCAAGCAATCAAACCATTGTAGTCAAACATTTTCATATCAAGCCATGAAGTCATTCGTTTATTACGGATGTCAAGTTTTCTTAGTCCATGTTATGGATTTGAATAAAGACACGTCGATTTGAATAATATTCCCGTTGTTATTGATTTTTCCCGACGTATTTCTGAAGAATTTCTTGGTTTACTCCCAAAACCCGATATTAAATATTGTATCGACTTTGAACCCCAGACAAAACTCATTTCTAAAATCTCATATCGAATGGCTCCTATTGAACTTCGTGGAGTTAAAAATTCAACTATAGAATTTGGTACCGAGCCTTTATCTGGTGACTTCCTTTGTGGAATTTACCTAAGCCGGACTCTCTATAGGGGACGTCATATTCGATGCGATAGTAAATCGATAGGTGTCATTGTGACGACGCTATCCAAGATTGGGATATGAGTCACGATTGAGAGCAACCTAAGTCAAGAATCGAAATACGTAGCTTTCAGGCTTAGTTGGTTATTATCGGAGATTCGTTGAAGGATATTCTCGAATCGCTATTCCCTTATCATGGTGACTCGTAGAGATACAAAATTCGAATGGAGCAAGGAATGTGGGAAGAGCTTCAAGAACTCAAGAGGAGACTCATTTCAAAGACATGTTCTCACCATGCCATCCGGAAAAGCTTAACGTGGTAGCCGACGTGTTGAGTAGAAGATCGATACAAGTACAAGTACGATATTGTCAAAGACTAATTTCAGTATAATTTACAAATAATAGAGATGGAGATGAAAACTCTAGGTACCCACGTGATGATATACGAGTATAATCGACTTTAATCGATAAAGTTAAAGTCGCCAAGCCACCCAATCTTGAAATGATGCGTATGAAGAAGAAAGTACAAGAAGGAGCTATTCCTAAGCGAGAATTGATGAAGAAGGAATACTTGAGTCCACTCTAGACTTTGTGTTCCTAACGACTCGATTTGAAGTACAAGATTATGATGGAGGCACACAATACACCATTTGCAATCCATCTCGGAAGTACTAAAATGTATCGTGATCTTGACATACATTTTGGTGGAACAATATGAAGAGAGAAATTGCAAAGTTTATCTCAATGTGTTTAACTTGTCAACGTGTGTAAAGGCGAGCATCTAGTACCTAAGGGTCCGTTGCAACCACTTGAGATTAGGAATGGAAGTGGGAACACATTACCATGGATTTAATTTAGTCTTCTTCCTACGGTTTCTCGAGCATCAATGTTATTTGGGTTATTGTTGATAGATTAACCAAGTCCGCTTCATTTCTTGCCGATACGGAGACTTATTCCTTGAACGCCTTTCTAGTATGCACGTAAATGAGATTGTGAGGTTGCATGGCATGCCTGTATCCATAGTTTTGGATCGTGACCCAAGATTCACTTCAAGATTTTGGGTTAGCTTGTAAAAAGCTATGGGCACGGTTTTGCGATTTAGTTCGCATACCATCCCCAAACGGACGGACAATCGAGAGAGGACTATTCAAACTCTTGAAGATATATTAAGACTCGTGTCCTAGACTTCAAGGGTAGTTGGGATAAGTATTTACCATTGGTGGAATTCTCCTACAACAACAGTTATCGTGCAAGTATAGGTGTGGCTCCATTCAAGCATTATATGGGACGAAAATGTCATTCTCAATATGTTGGGATGAGGTGGGTGAAGCAACATTGTTGGGACCCGAGTTAAGTACGTATATGACTCACCGAAAAGATCCAAATGATTTGACAACGATACAAACCAGCACAAGATCGACAAAAGAGTTATGCGGATCTTCATCGAAAGGACGTGGAATTTAGTGTAGGGGATCATGTATTATTATTGCGAGTTTTTCCATGGAAGGAGTTACAAGATTTGGGAAGAGAGGAAAGCTCAATCCACGATTTATCGGTCCATTTCAAATTCTCGACCGAGTAGGAAATGTAGCCTATAGACTTGCGTTACCTCCAAGTATGTCTCGTGTTCATAATGTGTTTCACATATCTCGTACTTCAGTAAATATGTGAAAGACCCGAACCACGTTATAGTGTTAGAACCGGACGAGATAGTCAAGAAGACTTAACGATGAGGAGGTACTGTCAAGATTTTGGATAGGAAGGAGCATGTCCTACGCAAGAAAAGGTCATACCACAAGTTAAAGTTTTATGGAGGAATCATGCTATAGAGGAAATGACCGGGAATTGGAAACGGAAATGAAAGCGAGGTATCCTCACCTTTTGAAAACACAGTATCGTCACGTCAATTTCGAGGACGAAATTTCATAAGGAGGGAGGTTGTAAGACCCGAAATTTTTAAATAAAAAGGAATTTTCTTTATTTATTATTTTGAAATAGTAAGGGTTGATTTGATTAATGTGGATAATTAAGGGTTAAATACGCAAATATTTCAAAATAAGCAAGTGGTTATAAAATATTCATTTTGTTTGGGAATATTCGTTTGGTCGTGGAATATTAAATCGTCGGGGAATATTCGTTTGGTCGTGGAATATTAAATCTTTGTGGGGAATATTCATACTGTGGTAGCATTGACCGTGTGGGCCCCATGTGAAAGCGATTGGATGAGGAAAACGATAAAGTTTGGGTGGTTATAAATAATTGGCGTAGTTATTACCAATTAAGATCGTTGGAATACCCTAAGTGGTTAAAATATCTGATGTCTGGCGTGGTCGCATAAAGTAGCACCAGTATTGCATAAAGATTGTTGAATTATTGATCCTTACGTAAGAAGGCACTACTCAATAATTGTTACAAAGAATTCGCTCAAAGATATTTTATTGATTCAATAATTGTTGCGTTGGTATTTTATATTATTGTTGTTTCAATAATTGTCACCGCACAAAGATTTCCCATTATCGGATCAATAATTCATATTATTTGAATAATATTATTAGATAACATTATTGGCAATGTCTAGAAAGTTACGTCTAAGGAGAGGTTTGGTCACCTAATTGCGCGCCAAAGAATGAGAGAGATCCTTATTGAAAGCCCCTCTTTCTGGGGAACGACTGGTTGTCATAAATGTGATTCGTAATATTATTTGTGAATAATTAATTATTGATTCATATGATAAGGAAATATTTATTTTATATGAATATAAATGATGGATTTATTTATGTGGTTATTAATGAAGGAATTAATGCTGAGATGTTTTATTTGTATTTTATCGGATTGGAGGTATTAAAAGATCAAATCGGTGTTATTACAGCTTTATTGTGTGAGTTATAATATTTAATCCGAACGTTGGATCGTTGTAATTTTTGGATATGTTATACATATATAAGTTGAGTATATGTCTACAAATTTTGAACCGTTAAAAATGAACGAATGATTTGTTATAAATTTTAAGAGGTGTCTGATTCAGAAATTAGGTTATAAATGATTTTGGTGGAAAATTCTAGAATTGGTGGGCCCCACTTATGGTTGGTGAAAAAATGTGCTGAATTTTATTTCAAATGTGGTGGGTGGCAATAGTAGCAAGTAAAGCCATCAGGTAGCAGGTCAAGTCTGCTTCGGCGGGCTAACATTTTCCTATAAATAGAGGGCTAAGTTAGAATTGAAAATCACACCGTAAACATAGTTTTTCTCTTTCTCTCTATATTATTGAGCGTATTTTGTGAGTATTTAGATACTTTGAGAGTTCTTTGTTCGTAACAAGTTTCATTCAAAGATCACTTCCGACCTTTCCTTCCCAAGTCTCGATTCTTTGAGGTAAGGGATTTTTTTTTTCGTAATGATATTATTTCTTCAATATCATTATCTTTGAAATATTGGTTGGAACTTTTATCAAATTTGGAACTTTTTCATGTCGGGGTTACTATTCATGAGTTACTATTCACGAGTTACTATTCATGAGTTACTATTCACGAGTTACTATTCACGAGTACTATTCATGAAGCGTGAAGATATTTTTGTGGAATTTCTATCTTTTGGTGTCTGGAGTTACTATTCACGATATTTAAGACTATTCACGATACGACATTATTCACGATATACGGTATTATTCAATTAGAAAAATAAATTTTTTTTCGTTCAAAATATCTATTCGGATACTAGCTTTGATTGTATCCATGTTTTGATCATTCTTGAATTTTACACCACTATGATTATTTTTGAGGTATTGTTGGACATGGATAAAACAAAGTACTAATCCTTAATCCTTAATCCTTGTCATTTTGTTTCAATTGGATTCGTTCTTTAAAAATATTTTCATCATCCTCGGCCTTAAATGATGATATTATTGAATATCTTTGGCCCAGAGTGCAAAAGATGAATGATTTCGAAGAATATCTTTGGCTCAGTAGCAAAAAGATGAATGATTTCTGAATAATATCTTTGGCTTCTGTAGTGCAAAGATGAACAGTGTTGAGATGAACACGACCGATCGATGAATATCTTTGGCCTCAGTAGTGCAAAGATGAATATTTGATTTGAGATGAATATCGATTGATGTTACTGAGGATAAAATATTGATGATGGATCGTTAAATTCATAGATTATAGTAGATTTCATTTCTACGTAACTCTTCTATGAATTATTATTTCCATTGCGAATATTGATCCGAAACTTGTTGTCTATTGTATTCTATCGATTTTTCCTCATTGGAGACTAACGATAATTTGTTGTATATTATCTTAGTCATAGTATTCTTTTTGGGCTAGTTGAGCTCACCCTTTTCCTTGTTGTTCCATTTTTCTTCTCGTGGAGGCGAGAATGTAGCGAGTACTAGTCTGGGGTATGGAATGAAGGTTCTAGAGAGAGTTGTTTAGTAGTCCTCACCATTTTGTAAAATAATGTATCAATAATTATGATGGGGATTTATTTGCGTGTGGATATTGTCTAGAAGACAATATTATATTTAAACTCATTAAGATATATTGTCGTATTTCACACGACATTTGTATTATTGAAGTTGTAGTTTGCTTCTTGTACCATGTATTTGGCGACTCAGAATGGGTGTTGTGTATACCTATTTTGGGGGCGTCACATATGGCCCTCACTCATTATTTCTTCTTTTAACTCTGAATTATTTGGAACCCAAATTCTTCCTTCAAAACGAAGTAATCCCTATTTATCGAGGTTATACTTAGTCTTCTCTTCATCCTCCATCCTCTTCTTCATTCGTTCACATTCTTCGTTACCTAATTTTACTTCTTTAAACCATTCCACTATGGTTGATTGAGTCTCCATTGTGAATAACATCTCTACCGCTTCATTTGGTAACTTAACTTCTAGCTCCATTCTTGCCATCTCCGTTACTAACTCATCCTGAGTCGTTAACATTGATAGCTTTTCTCTACCCTTCCTACTTAGTGCGTCGGCTACTACATTTGCCTTTCCTGGATGATATAAGATATCATAGTCGTAATCTTTTATCAACTCTAACCACCTTCTCTACCTCATATTTAACTCATTCTGTGTAAAATATACTTCAGACATTTATGGTCCGTGTATATCTCACTTTTTCCCCGTATAAATAATGTCTCCATGTTTTTAAGGCAAAAACTATTGCTGCCAATTCTAGGTCATGAGTATGATATACCTTCTCATAGTCCTTCAATTGGTGTGATGCATACACAATGACCTTGCCATGCTGCATGAGCACGCAACCCATTCCTCTATGCGAAACGTCACTATAAACTATGAAATTCCCCGTATCATCTGGTAAATATAATATAAGTGCCTCACTTAACCTTCTTTTTAGTTCCTAAAAACAATTCTCACAGTTCTGTGTCCACACATACTTTACTGACTTCTTTGTCAAATTCGTCAATAGAGTAGCTATTTTAGAAAAGTCCTGGATGAATCTTCTATAGTATCCCACTAACCCCAGAAAACTCCGAACCTCAGCTGGCATTTTCAGTAGTTCCCAATTATTAACTGCTTCCATCTTCGTTGGATCCACAGAAATGTCATCTTTATCAATAACATGTTATAAAAACTGCTCTCTTTCAAGCCAAAATTCACACTTAGTGAATTTCGCATACAACTTCTCTCTCCGTAGTGTTTCCAACACTATCCTTAAATGTTCAGCATGATCTTGTGGCATCTTAGAATAGACTAAAATATCATCAATGAAGACTACGACAAACTTGTCCAAATACTATTTGAACACTCTGTTCATCATATCCATGAATGCGGCTGTCGCATTAGTTAACCCAAATGACATAACTAAAAACTCGTAATGACCATAACGAGTTCTAAACGCCGTCTTAGGTATATCCACCTTCCTTACTTTCAACTGATGGTACCCCGTACGTAAATATATCTTAGAAAAAGACTTTTTCCCTTTCAACTGATCAAATAGATCATCGATCCTGGGCAATGGGTATTTATTCTTAATCATTAACTTGTTCAACTCTCGATAGTCGATACAAAGTCTTAATGACCCATCCTTCTTCTTTACAAAAAATACTAGTGCTCCCCATGGAGACACACTCGGTTGAATGTAATTCATATCTAACAGTTCATGTAATTGAATCATTAACTCCTTCATCTCCACCGGCGCCATCCTATACAGTGCCCTAGAAACTATTGTCGTTCCTGGCAACAAATCAATTAATAACTCGACCTCCCTGTCTGGAGGAAGACCTGATAACTTATCTGGAAATACATCTGCGAACTCTTATACTATAGATATATATTCCAATGATGCTTCCACTCTTTGGGTATCCACAACATGGCACAAGTATCCTATACACCCCCATCCTCAACATCTTCCTAGCTTGTGTCATGGTTAGACAGCAAGAACGTCTTGGTGATTTACTACCGTAGAACACTACCTTAGTTTTCTTAGAAAGCCGAAGGTTCACACTTTTCCTATGACAATCTATTATAGCTTTATGGTTAATCAACCAATCCATCCCGAGAATTACATCGAATTCTCTCAACCTTATCGGTACAAAATCTACTGATAATTTGTTACCCATAATATCTACACAATAATTCCTATGAATGTGTTTAATGGGAATTATATTTTCATTTGTTACCTTAACGTCTAAAGGTATCTCTAATCTTTTTAGGAGTAAACTTAATCGCTTAGCAAATTCACATGCTATAAAAGAACAAGTAGCACCCGAGTCAAATAACACATAAGCATTTATTTCATTGACTAGAATGATACCTACTACTACATCCGCTGATGCAACCACATCTTGGATAGTCATATTAAAAGTATGGGCTATTGGTCTACACGACGATGGTGTTGGTCCAGTAATGACTAATTTACCACTACCAGTACCCTTTATACCCTCTGACCCCTTCTTTGGGAAATTTCTTGCCATGTGGTCCATCAACCCACAAACAAAACAGCCATGGTTTTTCTTGGGATTAGCACAATTGGGGGATATATGACCCTCCTGCTCATAGTTATAACAAACTGACTTTCCCTTCAGGCAAACTCCTAGATGAGTCTTTCTGTAATGACCGAGAAATTCAGATCCTTTGTAAAATAATTTTAATAAATAAAATTATATTATTTATTATTGTTATGTGTTAGTAAGATGAATGTTGTTCTATAACCTAGAAACATCGGAACACCGTAGTATTTTGACTATGTAAGAGAATTAAAGTGTTTGAATTTGCAAGACAAAAATAAAAGTTTTTCGAGAATTTTTTTAAAAAATACTATTCATTGATTTATGCTCGGGAATTATTTTTAAAATTCCAAGAAATACGTAACAATAGAATATCGAAGTAAGTTGGATTATGTAATAATAATTCAAGTATGAAAAACGTAATTTTTTGCATGCGGACGTAATTCGAGAATGTTAGGGAAAATGAAGCGTTAGAAGCTAATGTGATGATCGTATGATACGTCTGTATTATATGAGGTAAAGAATATGAGTATGATATGAAGTATTGTACAAGTATGTATGAAGGATGGAATATTATATATTATGAATGAGTATAGGAATTAGAATACGAGAATAATACGTAAACAATACGTTATAAGGCTTTAAGCCAAATGAATTGGACTTGTAGGATTGTTTAGTAATTTGTAGAGTCCAATAGAATTGAATGTGTAAGCCAAAAGTTTGTTAATATAAAGCCCAAGTAAGTTGTTAATACAAGCCCAAATCTTAAGTTAATCAAATTTAAACCTAAGCCCAAGCTATGATCCATTGAATTGAGGTGATCCATGGGGCAACCCATGATCATGTGGTTATTCTTGGTGACCAAGAAAATTGTGTAATGACCAAGCAAGAGATAAGTTTTGTGGAGGCCAAGTTAACTTAGTAAGTAAGTCATGAATAGTAAGGAGGCTTGATTAAGGAGGTGGGATGGCCTAAATGACTAAACTACCCTAACCTTAGCAATCCTATAAATAGAGAGCTTGAATTTCATTTGTTGGTTGCGCATTTCATCCAACAACTATCTATTACAAAGTGCTTATTGGTTAGAGATAATAAGTTAGGAAAAGTTAGACTTTGAAGCAAGAAGTAAGAACAAGAAAGTTTCAAGTGATCATCAAGGGTAAGACTCTTGTCCATTAGTCTTCCATCTCTACCATTGTAGGTTGATAAGAGAAGTGTGTATTAATGGACATATATGCTAAGAATGATAGGAATAAATAATCTAAGGACTTAAGTCCTAATAAGCCGAGGATAAGTACTTTATTCATGGATAAGTTATGAACTAAGGAATAACTTGTAAGACTTGTAACATGCTTACCTGATTGAAGTTATATGTTAATAACATGTAAGAATGTTGGTTAAAGAACTTAAACTATCATAAGCCATGTGAATCAAAGTTATATGTAGTTTATACTTTGATAAGTTATAAGCTCATGAAGAATAAGTCATAACTTATCATGAAAATAAGTTGATGTAATATGTAGGTTGAGATGTCAATTTGATGGATAGAGTCCATTTGAATTGATAATCAAATCATAAGTAACGAAGTTATGCAAGATTTCTCACGATTGGACGATAATCGTCGAATTCATGAAATTCTCGGATTAAAGGTCGAATTTTGATTTTGAGCTCGAAAACGTTGGTTTTCGATGGGAGCAATTCTTATTTGGCATTATAGAGTTCCGAATCAAAAATGGCTGAATTCCGACTTAGAACGAAGAAACGAGCGTTAAACGTTCACGGGCGTTTATCGTTTTTGTTAAAAATGAACCAATAGGTGAATTTTGAGTTAACGAAGTCAAAAATATAAAATTCTTTCATGATCACGTAGAGTATGTGATTTGTGAGCTAATGACTTTTGAACGAGCCAATTTGGACTTTAAATGATCAAATTTAGAGTCCGAGAAGTTCGTTATGCAAAGAAAAATTTCTAACTGTCTGGTGCACACAGCTGGCACTGCGGCGCCAGCCCAAGGCCAATGTGTGGCACTGCAATGCCGTGTATAGTGTCTTGACCTACTAAGGAGTCATGCCTTGACATGGCATATAGAATCCCAGGACTCGCGCGCCAAAGACCTAGTCCCGACCATACATCGCTAACTCGCTACCAACACGGGTTGTATAGTAATGATTGAAGTGCTTGGCAACGCTTGATCTTAAGGAATGCACAGTAAGGAATGGTTACAAGTATAGCATGAATAATATATGATTAACAATAAAGTAAAGCTTAAATATAACATTGTTAATGCTTTGTTAAACCTTAAGTATGATGCATAAAGTTTGAATATAAGTAATCAAACATGAACGTAATGATAATGTGAACTATATTGGAAAGTCGGAACCTATAGTAACAAGTCTAATATATGATTAGATTGAGAAGAAGGGTAAGATTCTTTAGGAACCGTGTATGTTAATCATAACCTAATATGTTATGTGATGTGATCATCTACTGTACAGACCTTAAAAACTTAAAGTGAAACGTGTAATAACAGTAGCAGACATTAAAGGCAAGTATTCTAACCCTTGTCTATGTTCAATCTAGACAAGCTCTGTGATTCATGTATTCTTACGCATGAATTGTTGTATGATGAAGTCAAAGCCAATTTTTTTGGCTAAACTTATGATATGTTGGATTTCTTATAATCTATCAAAGTATGGTCAATGTTTTACCAAGTTATATTACTGTGGTTTTCAAATGAAAACTGAGTATGCTAAAATGTTTTGTCTTCAAACGACATGCATGTGAGGTTGCCACAACTTAAACGTACATACGTTTAATGAATGTAGTGTTGATCAACATAGAGTACTATAGGCTGATCACCTAGACGTGTTCATAAGAAATGCCGGACTTACGGACTTTGTGTCAGGATGTCCTTGTTAAAGAAAGTATGAAATGGTCAAGGTCTTGGACCAGAATTGATGTTTAACTGAATATTGTCATTGTAAAATGTTTTAAAGAAAAGAGAAGTGTTATTTTGAATTAGCGATAGTACTTCATAACTATTAATCAGTTATTGAAGATATATGATTTGTATGATTCAAGCATATTGTTAAATAGAATTGTTGTACTTGCTGAGCTAGTCATGCTCACTCTTTCTTGAACCATATGAATGCAGCTAAGACCGAACGGACCAAAGGATTCGGCAAGGATAAAGGAAAGGCAAAGACGAATCTATAGATTTACTTATGTAATAGTATAGGTTTGTAATGATAATATTGAAGTAGTATGCACACAAGCCAATCATGTTTGATGATAAAGCATATACTTTGTAACAATCTTATTCATTTATTAATAAAAAGTATTAATTTATTAAAGGCTTTTAATTATCTGCATGATGTTGTTTTATAATATGTGATAAACCCATAGTTTTAAGCAATGCTTTTAGAATAATGATGATGATCATTCTAATGAGATCTAAATTCTTAGAAAGCTTAAAACAAAAATAGTTCCCAATCGTTGGATTACTAAATTGGGGATTAGTGAATCCAGATAGATTGGTACATACATTGCATGCTTGCTCATTGGATGAGGATGATTGATCTCATGATCATTTGTGTGGAGACACTAAAGCAAGTATGTAGGTGCTTATTAGAGAATAAGTTCATTGAACGTGGCTCGCTAAGGAATACCTAATGAAGTTTTACTTGTCTGTCAATAGGAATTCCTGTAGTGATAGTAGTACAAGTGATCCTTGAACTTGAGATCATCATAGTATCTTGTGTATGATGAGTTATACTTTGACTTATTCCTTAAGACCCTTAGGGTGTATCAAAGGGTATGTTTAGGTATAATAAGTTGTACATGGAGATAATGTATGATCAATAAAGAATCTACCACTTCTAGTAAAAGAAGAGAAATGTCCTATGTGATTCGATAAATGGCAACCCAGTAGTCCTTGGCTAAGGCAGAATGAAATTAGAAAGGATTTTCTAATTTGCATTATTTGGAGTTGTGCATTTAAGAGTCGAAATACATATAATTAAATAAAATAAGACTTGACAGTAATTCTATGTCTTATATTTAATTGGGACATTATACGGTGGAAGGATTGAATTGTACGGTAACTATTTACTCAAAGTTTCTTTTATGACTAATGTTGAAATCTATATTACCTGGAAAGTCATTAATCGCTAGGGAGGCTTATCCCTATTGTAGAATAAATATTATTTATTTAAATAAATTAATAGTTTAATTTATTTATTTAAATAAGATTAGAATTGTTCTAATTGATTTATTCACAACCGGTTTAATATGGAGAACCTAAAGGGTCACACCATAAAAGGAAGAATAATTATTTAAGAAGTTAATGGCATAATCGTAATAATATGTTAAGTGTATTTAATTTAATCTATGGTGATAAAATAAATTAAATAGCTTAATATTTATTATTTAATATTTTGAAGTATTTAATATAAATTAATAATGAGAGTCTTATTAATATTATTACAAGTATTATTATTTTAATTTCTAAAGAGTTGGAAATTAATTTAATATTAGTACTCTCATTTATTCCTAATAAGATTAGGAGGCTAATTAATTAAAGAATTTTAATTAATTAAAATAAAACCTAATTCCTTAATTGTTAAGGAGGGTTGCCCACATCTATAAATAAGAGGAGTCTTATTATGGGTGTGTAGTTGTTGACTTTTTAACAACATACGTAATTCCAATTGTTGGAGAGCACACCTTTTTCTATAGAGATAGAAAATTAGGGTTTTGCCAAACACCCATCTTCTTGAATCTTTCTTCTTCCTTGGTGGATCACCTCCAGAGGCCAAACACTTAGGTGGCTAACGTTGATCAAAGGAAGGAACCAAACCTGGTGGATTCAAGTTGAATGCGGAAAAGATTTGGAGGTGAACTTGTACCCGAGGAAGCTCGAATCTTCAAGGGTATGATTCTTGTTCTTTATCTTTTCGTTTAATTAATAATTGTGCATAAAGGATGATCCGGGTATATGGTTTGTAAAATTTTAAAACTCCGATTTTTCATGCTTCTGCTTATTTTGTGCAATTTGTTTGCATTCATGAATATTATAAACCTAATGAATATTTGATATTATGACAAGAACAAATGTAACGGTTATAACGAACCTGGGGAATGATAATATTGTTTTGGAATATATATATATATAAGACATATTCATTCTTTTGAGGCATTTCAATTGAATGTTTGTCCGAGCTATAGCACCGCAGAGCACTATATGTTGGGTTGGAAGATACCCGGATTTGGGGGCGTCACACTTTTCGCATGTTTTGCATGCTTCGATCCTACGTTTAGGATCCCTTTATTTCACTCCAGTATTCCTGGAGTTAAAATTCTTCGTCGTGGGCATACTCCCACAGCCACTAGCTCCCTCTGCCTCGGGTCCTCCTTCTCCTTTACCCTTATTCTTCCTCTCCTTGTGGTATTGGCTCAAAGCCTCACTTCCCCCCTCTACAATGATTGCTTTCTCTAGAATGGTTCCATATGAAGTACTCTGGAAAACAGAAATCCTACTATAGAGCCAGGATTTCAGTCCCTGCTAAAACCTATGAGCCTTCCTCTCCTCAGTGTCCACTTGGTGTGGAGCAAGCCTTGACAATTCATTGAATTTGGCCGCATATTGGGGAACCGTCATATCCCCTTGCTTAAGTTCTAAGAACTTAATCTCCATCCTCCCCTTCATGCTGGTAGGAAAATAGATCTCGAAGAAAACCTTTTTAAATTGTTCCCACGTAACAGCATTACATCTAGCCCCACCCTGGTGAGCCTCCAAACAGAAGTTAGCTTCTCCTTTCATCATGTAGGTCACAAAAGAAGTCTTTTGCATCTCTACTACGTTTGTAATAACAAACGCCTTCTCTATTTTTTTCACCCACGTCTGGGCCTCTATTAGGTCCATAGTTGCTTTGAACTCCAGCGGACCTACGCTCTTAAATTCTTTAAAGGTAGTCGTTCTGGCTACCCTAGGTATTACAGGTGCTCTACCCCCAGTTTGGTAAAATACAGTCGTTAATAAATTAACGAACTCTTGCATAGGATTGGTTATCGTTATGTGATTCAGCTTCTTGATTACGTTATCTTCTTATTGGCGGCATTATTCTGGTTAAATAAATAAAGTTTCATTATTATCTATTCACTTACTTAGTTATCATTTAACAACAACAACTCATACCACAACAAAGCAAATTTAATAAAAACTTCATTATATTAATATGCTTCTTCATAGTTTAAAACTATTTACAACTTGATTCCATACCCAAAGCTATTCCATTTCTATCTTGCAATTGACTTCAACAAAAATTGGGATTCACAAAAGACTCCCCTTTAATTATACAAAATAGGGTTTTACGTCACTACACATATACAAAAAGATCTACTGATCTATACCTCCTCCATCTAATACTAATACTGCATCACAGTATTCTCATGCTTCTGATTCACAAGAATCGACATAATATCCCTACTAATAGTATGTCGAGCCTGTCCCGACTTAATGGAATAACAAGAAATTCTCAGCTTGAAATCCTCATGAGCACTCTCATAGATATAAGACGTTCGTGCTATCTTCTGGTTCTTCTCAACCAGTTCCTTACGAAGCAATACGGCCTCATTCTTATAGTCCCTCGCCTTATCCATCATGAGAACCTTCTCGTCATGCTCTAATTCAAAATCAACTTCTGCAGACTCCTTCGCGTCATAGAGATCACTAATCTCCTTATTATGGTTCTGCACAACATTGCGCAGTTGCACATTCCGGTCAAGCACCTCTAGATACAATGCCCTCATTGCGTCTGGAGGTGTTGGCTCTAGTCCATGTTCCACCATATTAAACGATGCTACCTCCATCTCCTCATCCCAATCGACCACCATATCGAGATATGACACCGATCCCAAGATTTACATATCTCCCTCAGAATAATACTCCTTCGAATAGTCCTCTTCCAGCTCGGACTCTTCTAGGATCACTACTGGTACTCCCGACACTGGCATAGGTACATGCTCTACCTGGTTAATGGACTCTTCACTCACCATGTGAATATCCCTATACATGGAGCTATCGATGGACATCTATAATAACACATAACATGTTGATTAGTACATAATACACAATAATATAAGCAAAAATCACATTTAGTTTATTTAGAGTTAATTTCCATCTTTTAAATCTTTCGATATTGAGTTTCCTTAATACTTAATTAACGCATTTTTACTCAAGTTTAATTCCTTCTAACTTCTCCTTTTCTAACGAGGTTATTAGCATAAGGTTCTTCCCCCTTAAGTTTTATAACCTGATGCTTTGATACCAACGTGTGATGCCCCCATATTTGGGTACTTTCAACCCACAGATATGGTGTTACACGGTACTCGTAACTGTACATTCATTCCATTGAAACAACATCAAAATGATTGTAGTTAGTACATTCTTATTACAATAATAATAATAAATCCTTTCCCAGGTTTTGTAATCGAATACATTCTTCGTTTATCATAGTATGATTCATACAAACATACTAGTCTATTACAGGATAATTTACTTATCCACCTTAGCTTTGCCTTTATCCCTACTGGGTTCCTCAATTCTTTTGGCCTTAGCTGCAATCATATAATTCAAGCCAGAAGTGAGCATAACTAGCTCACCAAGTCTAGCAATAGATAACACAAATACCACATCGAGAATATATGATTATCTTCAATAACTGAACAAGTAGCTATGAAGTACTATGAAACATTAAATAACACTTTTCATTTCATAAAACAATTGCAGAGTACATATAGTAACTTAGGAATTCTGAGTTGGTCACAAACCATGCACATTCTCTTTTGGTTTTCATTCATGAAAAAGGACAACTCGACACTAAGTCTATAAGTCCGATATATCTTACGAGCACTTCTAGGTGATCAGCTTATAGTACTCTATGTTGATCAACATTCATCCGTTAAACGTACTTATGTTTAAGTTTTGGCAACCTCACGTGCCTATTGAATAATCAATGTAAAATACATTTGTTTGTTCATACACAAGCTTACCTTGAATCCGTACCAAATACTTGGCATATGATAGTGTTAACAGTTCTATACAGAAAGACTTGTAAACAAATCAATCTAACTCTTAAGATTCGTCTAGCCGAGTTAAAACTGGCATCGACTCTTTCATAAAACAATTCATGCATCTCATAACATGAATCACAGAAAACTTGGCTAACACGAAGGTTAGACAAGTGTTAAAAAAAACTTGCCTTCAAGTGCCTTCAAATAAAATTCAATAGTTCTTGGTCTTTATAGTCTCTACATGACATATTCACATAGCACACTGTAATTAGCTACCAAACAATCTAATCACATTATTTTTAACAAGTTCTTTCTCTTTTATAACTTAATTAAAATTATTTCATTAATAAAAGTCGTTTTGACTTAACTATCTTCTATTACGGCTTATTAACATTCTTACGTCACTAAACCAATACTCAACCATCACTAGCTAAGTACCAATGTTGAAAACGATTTACTTCCTCATACTTTATGCTCTTCGTTTAATTATTATCCTAGGACATTCATCTTCTAAAGTCATCGCTATACATAAACACTATATAGAAATGGTCTTACCATGTATATTATGTATATACATGTCCTATAATGGTTTTGTAACAATTTGGGATTAGAAAACAACTTGGTCAACAAATCTTCACTATTGGAGCTTTGACGCCAGCCTTTAGTATACCCTTGGCGTTGTGGCACCAACTAACTGTGACAACCCAGAAATTTAGGAAATTATTTAAATCTTAAATGATGGATTAAAGGCTAAATAATAAACCTAGATAGAAAATAAGTGAATGGATTTGACATTCCTGGAAAGAAATTTTATGGATTTTATGTGTACAATTGTGATTTAAGATCAATGAATTTATTGGATAAGTTATAACTTTAGTAAACCCTAAAGTTAGGTTAAAAACGTCATGTTTAAGTTAGAAAACTCTAACGAACTGTTAGAAACCCTAACGATACATCCAAAAATCCTAATTTTAGTTCCGAGAATTTAAAACCCTAATTCGGTATATTAAAATCCTAATCTGGGAATTTAAATGCTATGAATAAGGTTTTTGTGTATTAATTACAAATCTAATTAGGGATAACCCTAATGATTAATTAGAAATTCTAATAATTAGAAAACATAATTATTAGAAACCCTAATTTCTAATAGAAAACCCTAATTGCTAAAATTAGGAAACCTAATTGTTAATTAGGAAACATTAATCCTAATTACAAGCCCTAATATGATTAGGAAACCTTAATTTAATTAAGAAACCCTAATTATAATTTTAAAGGCTTAAATTTTTATTTTTGGAACCCTAATTAGAAAATGCTAAAAATTTCAATTTTGTTAAACCTTGGGGTTAAACCCTAAGGGTTGGATCAAAAGACCATATTGCCATTAAAAATTAAAAGCCAACTGACCTTTTTACCCTTCTTGCATTATTTATGTGATAGCTTGCAAATCTTGCCAAATGAGAGTTGTTCACCAACTCTAACAACTCCTTGACTTAAAAATCTCTGCAAGTTAGCCATTTCATCAGCCATATAGCTTCATTATATAAAAATATATAGATTATAGAGAGAGAGAATCCTCACTTTATTTTTCAAACCCATCAAAGCCATTCTCTCTCTAAGATTTTGGGAATGAGAATGAAAAAGAGTGAGAAGTTAAGACAATATCATCTCTTAGCTTACCAATAACATAGTCATGGATCAGAAATCAAAGATCAAAGTTTTAAAGGTATAAACCCTAGAATTTTAAAATATTATGATCTGATGTTAGATTTGGTTGTTTGTTGTATAATGTTGTGTAATTAGATTTTATTTAGTGATCTGGGTTGTTATATCCCATATCCATAACAACAAAGTGCTCGAAATTGAAGTTTTTAGAAATCTAGAAAACTGGAAAATTGTTGTCTGATAGCCGAATGTTAGACGCCTTAGATCCTTCTCTGTTAATGATTTGTTATGTTTTAAGTTATAAACTTGTAGTATGTTATAAGGGCTTTGATCTGGAATTTGAATCAAGCCCAGATCATATGTAGATTGTAAGTTATTAAGGGTCAGAAGTCGTTGGTGAGCATTATTAGTTGTTTCAGGCATTGAAAATTTCCAGAATGCCTGACAACGTTTTTGCAGGGCATGAATCTTGTTGTGTTTAAATTATTAGGCTATGTTTGCGCTTTGATCATGTAGTCTGACATGAGTACTACACTTTCAAGCCTTTAGATCACTTAGATCCATAACAGAATCGAAGTTATAGCCGGTTAAACTATAGTTGACCGATCTACCTGAAGAAAAATCTAGAAAACCCAGATCTTCAAGAACCGTTTCCTGACCTCTACTTTGACCGGTCTAGATGTCTTAGATTTGTTGTTGTTATGATGATTTAATGTTATACAATTGTACACTGACATCAATACTACATGAATGAACTAATAAAACACATTATGTAAGCTCGGAATGTATTGATTCGAAGCTTCAAAGTAAGGCCTAACAATTTTTCTTCATTTCTTGAAAACCCAGAAATGAAGAACAAGTCTGACAAGAAACTCAAGGCTTAGATCTTGCTGATTTGATATATGCTAGCTATGATATTGATTTGAAGTTGTAGTATTACATAAGCACTCCATTCCTAACCCTTTAGCCAGCCTAGAAACATAATGAACAAAGATCTATCACTGGTCAAACCTGATGACTCGAACACTGACATAAATTTTGGGTTTAGGCTCAAGAACACATATAGCGACGATTCTATCGCTATAGGCCCTTTAGTGATAGTTAATTACGAAAATTAATTATTTTTTATTAAATAAATAGAGAAAATTAGTTTTTAATTATTAAAAATACATAATAAAATTCTAAAAATTATTTTAAAGCCTAAAAATTAGTTTTAATTATTTTGAGTACATTCCATAAATATTTAATATTTTGGAATATTAATGGTATTTAATTTATTTAATTATAATATTAAATAAATTAGTTTAAAATAATTTTAATACTTGAAAATCATGAAAAAATATATTATGGTATAAGAAAATATTTTAAGTTATTTTTGATGACTTTTAATATTTTGTGATGAATTTTATTAATAAATTAATATTAATGGTGAATAATTTATTTAATAAATATATTAAATAAATTATGGAAAAATAAAATTAATGATTTTAAAATCATATAAAAATGGTTTAAGTGTTATAAAAATATTTTAAGTTATAAAATATAACTTTTGATATTTTATCATGAAAATATTAATATTTTAATATTAATAGAAATTATCGGATAATGAATTTAATTGATATATTATCATATTTTAATATTAATATGATTTTAAGGTATTAAAATACTTTAATATATTATAAATATATTATAATATTATGTTATGATTTTCATTAATATTTAATATTAAATAAATATTAATGATAAGAGAATAATGTGGTAATTATATTATATAAATACGATTTAAGTGATTGAAAAATTATGTTAAATGGTAATAATTACATGAAAATTATTACGAGCTTATGAAAAATATTTTTACTGATAATAAATTATCTAAAATATCTGTAAACCAGTTTAGACCGAGTCTTAGTGATTTTAGACTCGAGATTTATCCGACTAGACCTTCGGGATGTCAGAGTCGTGTTGGTTTCGACTCAGACTGAAATACTTTGACTTGATACTGAATCTTAGGTAGTTTATGGATTGATAGGGTTATGTGTTATGTGTTTATGTTATTCTATGATTAAATATAATAGTATTATACTATGATGATATTATTCTAATTTGTATATCGATATTGTTTATATATTAGGTCTTTAGTCAAAGCTTAATAAATTGTGTAACAGTAATCGACCGAACAGGCAAGTTTCTTATACTTATTTATTGTGCAAGTTTTTCTTAACTCGACCTCGAGTTGTTTCATTCAAATATACTTGTGGTTAATCATTGTTGATTGCCATGTCTATGAATTATTTAATTGCACTCTGTGCGTCTTGCATGTATTCATCAGGTATGAAAGGTTGATCACCTTCATTACCATTCGGTCCAGATATATCTGTTCATGTTCAATGCTCGTTCAGTTATAAAAATTTGTTCATGGTAATTCACAACTATATTATTGAATTATAGCCAGCTTATTATTCAAATTCTTTCAATCATGATATATCTTTAAATAAACTTATACTTGTTGGGCAAACTTATTCTCACCCTTGCTATATCATGATAAACATTGCAGATTAAGACGAATACATCGGATACAGGAAATGACAAAGCCAAGTTCAGCTTGGGACTATGTGTGTAGCTAGATTTGTAATAGAAATGTATTATAATAACAATGTTTGTTAGATATAATAATTATTTAGGTTTTATGTGAAGGTTCTCGACCTTGGGGATAGTGTGTAATGTTTAATGTATAAATAATTTATGTTTATATCTTTCGCAATAGTTATAGAATTGATATACCAGATCCGTGGTGATTTGGGACCCGAATTTGGGGATATTACACTAACAATATGCTAGCCCGTTCTCGGCGCTGCGGCGCGAGATTTGGGACCCAGATTTGGGGATATTACACTAACAATATGCGTTCAAGCTTTAAATTCTATCCGGTATGCTGCCACGCGTAATAGTCACTGATAAGTGGGATTTATACCTACTTATTGAATACCAATTCATGCGACCTACGCCCATCTCAAGTACATTTTAGTGTATTTTTAGTTGCATTTCATGTTATTTCGCATTGCATTTACTTAAAACTCCTTTTGGTGAAAAAGTGCAGAAAATGGCCTAATTTGGTGGTATTAATGGTATGAGGCTAATGGAGGCATGGCGTGAGGATCTAGTGGAGTAAGGAAACCAAGCATGACAAGGATGAACAGCATAACAATTCAGTAGCAGCAGCAACAATGCAGAACTAGACTCAAAACCAAAGAAAGTAGACCCGGATCGCAATTTGCAGCATTTGCTTGGCAAGCGAGACAAGCTTGGGAATGCTGCCTGCGGCGAGCACCCTATTGAACAACATTACATCGCAAGTCGCGTGCTGCCGCGAGGATTACACCGGGGAGGGGTGGCCGCACGCGATGGTGAAAGGCTAACGATTTGTTTTATTTTATTTTTTAATTAAAAGGGTTGTAATTGATTAAAGCGATATCTGACTAGTGTCAGACGTATCTTTGATTACTTTTCACATATTTTCATAGTAGTAACTAGGGTTTACACGTTGAGGGAGATTCCAACGTAGAACGAAGCTTAAATGCCTATTTCTCCAATTCTTCTTGGGATTTTCTATCATTGTGGATTATCATTATTATTTTGCTGGATATGTATGAGGATTTGAATGTTAACTTCTGTTTATAATCGGCAATTGGGTTTGATCATTTCTATCCTTCATCTTTTAATTGTTTGCTTATTAACCATATTTTGCTTTGATCACATAATGGCTTTTGGTTCAGTCATGAACTAAACTCGATTATGGGATTCTAATGGATTTTGATATGTAGTTTAGTTGCATGCTTGATTGTTGGGGCTGTTTTACGTATCATATGGAATTTCTATCATGATTGTTTTGCTTGTATGAATGTTTGATCACCATTCGTCTCAGTACTTGTTTGGAATTGACAATGAACATGCAAGTATGTATTGTAATCATGATAGCATACGTATATGGGGCTTTTTTATATGGCTTGTGTATTTCATGAACCAGATAGACATATACTGATTCACCGTATGAGTTAAAATAATGGCTTGTGCTTAAATTCAGTATGATTGCAATTTCACATAGACATATAGTGATTTTGGTTATGTTGATGATTACATGGAGTCTATCATTTGTGGATGATGTGTAAGTAGGTCATAGTGCATTGAAAAATGGCTATGACTCTATTAGTGCTCTTGGCTACTTTCCTGTTATATGTGAACAATTCTTGCATGATAGTGGTAATTAGATGAAGTATTAAATGAAGTTAGGATCCCATTATTTCCAGATTTGGTTTATTCCATTATTATTCTTGTTTTAGTTGTTATTTGCAATTAGATTAATTCACCAATATAGTCATTAGTTTAAGCATATAAATATAGTGATTTAATTGATGCATAGTAGTTTAAAATTTGACAATTTTCTCTCTGGGATCGATACTCTACTTACTCGGTATTACTTGTTGACACATGTATGTTTGCATGAGTTAGAGCTCTTTTATCAGAATTGAAAAGGAGGCAACAAGTTTTTGGCGCCGTTGCCGGGGAAAGGCGTTTAATTTAAATAATTATCATCAGTTTCAAGCTATATTGTATGACTTAGACAATTCTGATCATTTCTCATTTCTATTTTTGTTTTATTTTGGTTTGTGTACTTGTAGATTTTTTATACACGCGATCATCCAACTTTAATTAACACGGTAGCAGGATAACATTAACGGAAGAGGTTGGAAAGCAACTGTGCGGAGGAATTTGCAAGCTCAGGTAGAGAGTACTACAGTTAATATGGCAGAAGAACAGAGAATTGAGCAAAGAGAATAGCACCGGGCTCTAAGGGACTATTCTATGCCGAATATAACGGACTACTGTAAGACCACGAATTTTATGAAATAAAAGTATTCAATTTTTTTAATTACTATTCACGAGTTACTATTCACGAGTTACTATTCATGAGTCACTATTCATGAGTTACTATTCACGAGTTATTATTCATGAGTTACTATTCACGAGTTACTATTCACGAGTACTATTCATGAAGCATGATAATTTTTTTTCCGTAAGAAGGCATTACTCAATAATTGTTACAGTAATTACTATTCAATATTTTATTTTATTGATTCAATAATTGCTATGTTGATATTTTATATTATTGTTGTTTCAATAATTGTCACGGCACAATATTTTCCATTATCGAGACAATAATTCATATTATCTCGAATAATATTATTGGATAACATTATTGGCAATGCTAGAAAGTTACATCTAAGGAGAGGTTTGGTCACCTAATTGCGGTGTGATGAGGAGAAATTCTTATTGGAAAGCCCCTCTTTCTCAAGAAGGCGCACTGGTTGTTAATATTGTGATTATGTAATATTATTTGTGAATAATTAATTATTGATTTTATGATGAGAAAATATTTATTTTATGTGGATATAGATGGAGAAAATTTTTTAAAGTGACAATTGTTGAAAATTGAAATTTTATTTTTTACGATAAAATAATTCATTTAAATATATTATTTTAATAATATAATAATGGTGATATTTTTACAAGTGAATGTAGAATATATGAGTATATGAGGAGGAAGAATATTTTTGTTACAATAAATGTTTAAAACATGTTAAACATGTCGGTGGACCCCATTTCTTGGTTGAAATTTGATTATAGTATCGTAAAATCGTCCGTTTGTGGATTTCGATCAATTTACATTTGGAATTTGGAAAAACTTTCTTACGAAAAGTTGTAGAGAATTGAATTTCCTATAAAAACTTGCGAGATTCAATTTTTCAATAAAAGGACTATTTATTATGAATTATTGAAGTTCGAAACGAAATAATTGATTTTGGAAGTTTAAAATAATTTAAATAACAAAAACGTTTTTGTGCAAGTCTTGTGAGGTGGGCTTTTTGGTGGTTGAGGTTTTGAAGCAAAATAAGTGTGCTTTGGAATAAAAATAATATATATTAATATTTTATTAAATTTTACGCTTTGGTGTTCTAAGTATTTTCCATTAAATAGGGTGCTTAGGTTAGAATTGAAAATCACTTTTAAATCAAGTTTTTCTCTCTATATTATCGGCGTATTCTTGTGAGTATTTTGAGTATACTTTGAGTATTGCTATCTCTGATTGCAAGTTAGATTTCAAATTATTCGATCAAAAATCTTTGCTCTTTTGAGGTAAAGAGATAGTAAAGGATTTTAAGGGTTATTATGTTTTTAGTTTGAAATTTTTCTGAACCTTCAAAATTCTGGAAAAATTTGAAATGATAATTTGATGAGTTTTATATATTGTGTCCAAAATGGCGATTTTTGGATGTATAGATTGATGATTATGAATTTTATGAGAAAAGACTATTTTAAAAGTAACCGCTTATAACTCCTTGTGATTAACTCCAAAATTGATGAAATTTTTATTGGGAGTAAATCTATATAATATCAGTATACGGTGTAAATTTCAGAATTTTTGGATAAAAGTATAATTTATGATAAATATTTAAATATTCGGTGGTTTTGGCCATATGAAAAATAGTAAATGAATTTTTAAAATTTTGAGAAAAATATATGTTCAATATGGGACTATGTTATGCTAAATCCCAGAAAAGAAATATTTTTGGAACTGATTTGGTATTTTTCATGAAAATATTCTAGTTATGAGTAAATGAATTAAATATGTTATGTGAAGTAAGAAAATTGGAAAATATGATTTTATGGCTTGAGAATCATATATGAGGTATATGCAGATTTTTGATGAGGGTTTTGGTTATTGGTGATGAAATCTTATGAGTTTGGCATTTTATGATGATTAAATGCATTAATTAGTAAAGTGTAAACAATTTAATTAAATTGTTTATAAGTTTTAGAAATGATTAAAATATTATTGTAATATTAATAATATTAGATTATGAGATTTCTAAGTGATTTATAACAATTGGATTAAGGTGTTATAAATATGGATATGAATTTTATTATGAAACTTTATCTTTTCGTGTCGAGGTTACTATGCATGTATACGGTACTATGTACGAATACGGGGTACTATTCACGATAAATTGGTTTCTTCTCTGACCAAATTATCGTTGATTTATGAATCTTACTCTTGAAATTAAAACCATGTTTTGATTATATTGTTTTTATATAACATTCTTATAACCCTAATGATAATATTTCTCTTTGACTTGAGTGTAAAGATGGGTAGATTATTGGTATGATCGTGACTATAGGTTCTCTTTGGCGATGGTGCAAAAGTTGAATTGTTGATGGTATGATCATGACCATTGAATTTACAATTGAATATTTTTAGCTTAAGCGCAAAGGTGAGTTGATCAACATGGTTATAATTATTGTTATATAACTTCTGAAATGATTATGTATTTCTTTGATATATGAATATCTTTGGCTCGTAGTGAAAAGATGACTTGTTGATGAATATCTTAGCCTGTAGTGCAAAGATGAATTATTGATGAATATCTTTTGCTCGTAATGCAAAGATGACCTGTTGTTGAATATCTTTTGCTTTGTAGTGCAAAGATGAATTATTGATGAATATCTTTGACTCGTAATGCAAAGATGACTGTTGTTGAATATCTTTAGCTTTGTAGTGTAAAGATGAAGCTGTTGATGAATATCTTTGGCCCGTGGTGCAAAGATGAATTTATTAGTATGATTATGAGCAGAACTGTGATTTGGTATAACCATGATATTTGATGTTTGGGTAAAAGGCAAGTGATGAAAATTATCTTCGTCCTGGATGAGAAGAGAATTTAGAATCACAATTATGATTATGAGTTATTCACATGATTGTGGAAAGGAGGCATTGATTGATGTTACTGAGGATAAAATATTATTGGTGGACTTTTAACGTGGAGAAGACAATAGACTTTATAGTCTATTTGACTCTTTTAATGGATTGCTCGTTCATTGCAACTATGGTTGAAAAGTTTTATCATCTACTATATGTTCTAAATCTACGATTTATTATTGATGAAGACTATTGATAATTTATGTATCTTTAGTCATGATATTCTTTTCTTGAGCTAGTTGTGCTCACCCTTTTGTTTCACAATTCCTTTCGGGGTAATAAAAAGTGTATTTGGGTTGGTTGGGGATAACAAGGAATAGAACGGTGGTCTATAGTTGTTGAGGTTCTCCTAAAGAGTATGGAAATAATTTTATTGAGGACTTTAGTGTGTTGTATTTTATACATCATTTAATAGTTATTTTGGTGAATTAAATAGGGTGAGGCGAACCCAACTTTGGAAGGGTGTTTTGTCACTATCATACAAGATGTCTAATGACATACAAACTCGTGTTATCATAAGACATGGTTGTGCTCATCCACTTCTTTGAGTATATTTACAAGCACTACCTATATAATCTTGGTGTTTGTTTGGAGTATAATACCCAATTAGAGACAGTGGAGATAATGATATGTCAAGAGAAGACTCACCATTGGGAAGAATATGATAGTAATCTTATCATTTTTCTTTGGAGTTTATTGGGTCAACCAAGGATAATTCTGTGGCCATATGATATCTACCATAACCTAAAAGCATGGCCTCTTATGTATGAAGGTTTCCTTGAGCACTTCCCAAAGATTCTAATTTCTAAAACAGTTTTTGACTATACCTTTATGTAAGGTGTCATTGTGACGTGCTACAGTTGGTATATATTTGTATCCAAACTCATAGCATATGTGTTGTTGTATTTTGCACGACAATTGTTGTAATAAAGTTGTAGTTGTTTACCGTACCATATATTTGGCGACTCAGAATGGGTTGGATGGAATGGACCTATTTTGCGGTCGTTACAACTACAATCTAGCATAGTCAGACCAGCGATAGCAGCCAATACTTTTGAGATTAAACCGGGCACTATTCAGATGGTGCGAATTGATCTGATTTGGGGTCTTTGCTACGGATGATCCGAATGAACACCTGTTAAGTTTCATCGAGATTTGTGATACATTCATATACAACGGTGTGACGGATGATGCTATCAGACTTAGGTTATTCCCATTCTCATTGAGGGATAAGGCGAGAAGTTGGCTACATTTTTTGTCGTCAGGGTCAATCACTACATGGGAGGACTTTGCACAGAAATTTTTAGCCAAGTTCTTTCCAATGGCTAAGACTGCAAAAATTTGGACAGCTATCTCTCAGTTTGAGCAACAACAGGGCGAGTCCTTATATGAGGCATGGGAGAGATATAAAGAGATGTTGAGGAAGTGTCCGCATCACGGTATGCCAGATTGGATGGTGATTAACTTATTTTACAACGGATTGGGATGGCAGTCGAGACCTATTGTGGATGCAGCTGTAGGAGGGGAATTATAGGCAAAGAGCTATGACGAGGCCTATACACTTATCGAGACTATGGCTGTAAATGACTACCAGATTCCTACAGCTCGGATGCCACAGCCCAAGGTTGCAGGTGTGTTGGAGGTAGATGCCATTACTAAATTGTCGGCACAGATGGCAGCGATGGCAAAGAAAATAGATACACTGGCAGAGAGCAAAGTGAAATTAGTTGCTTTCGTGTGTGAGATTTGTGTGGGGTCACACTCAACAGATCAGTGTGTTATCAGCTCGGAGTCGGTACAGTATGTGGGCAATTACATGTAAAAATCAAGGACAATTTCAGAACACATACCACCCCCAACAACCGAAATCATCCAAACTTTAGTTGGTCAAATAACTAAGGAAATCAGCAGAATCAGTTTCAACCAAACCAATAGTTTTAGCCATAGTCATCTCAGCCGCAGTTTACACCAAAACCGCCATTTCCACAGGGATTTTCTCAACAACAACAATATCATACTCCAGCTGCACCTCAGCAAGAGAAGAAATCAGAAATGGAGGAGATGATGTTGAAATACATGGCAAACACGAAAGTTATGATCAAAAGCCAAGAAGTGGCTATCAAGAATATGGAGACTCAAATGGGGCAGATGGTGAGCATGCTTAACAACAGGCCCCAAGGTTCTTTGCCAAGTAACACAAAGACAAATCCAAGAAGAGACGGGAAGGAGCAGTGTCAAGCGATCACATTGAGATCTGGGAAAAATCTTACTGGAACTGACAGTCGCGCGCCCATGCCTGATTATACTAAGGAGGTCGCGCGGGGCAGAGCAAATGACTACTGAGGAAGAAAATCAGGAAAATTCTAAGGTTCAGCAGGAAAAGAAAGATAAAGTAGGTTCGGAGGAGAAGCTCAAGAGTTCAGTACCACCAATTCACCCTCAAGTACCGTATCCGCAGAGATTAAATAAGCATAAGGAAGATAAACAATTCAGTAAGTTCTTGGAGGTATTCAAAAAGTTGCAGATCAACATACCGTTCGCCGAGGCATTGGAAAAAATGCCAAGCTATGCAAAGTTTATGAAGGGTATATTGTCAAGGAATAGAAGACTAGATGAGTGTGAGACAGTGGCCTTGACAGAGGAATGCAGTGCAGTGCTTTAGCGTAAACTACCTCCAAAGTTGAAAGATCCGGGCAATTTCACAGTCCCATGCATGATCGAAAAGATAAACTTCGAACAGTGTTTATGTGATCTTGGGGAAAGTATTAATCTGATGCCCTTGTCAAAGTTTAATCAGTTGGGATTGCCGGCTCCAAGGCCGATAAACATTTCTTTACAGCTAGCTGACAGATCCATCACGTATCCACGAGGAATTATTGAAGATGTACTGGTGAAAGTGGACAAATTTATCTTTCTGGCTGACTTTATCATCTTAGATTATGAGAAAGACAAGAGTATACCGATCATACTGGGGAGACCATTTTTAGCCACAGGAAGGACTTTGATAGATTTGCAGAAAGGGGAACTCACTATGCGTGTACATGATCAAGAGGTTACCTTTAACGTCTTTAAGGCCATGAAGTTCCCAGCAGATGAAGAGGACTGTTTCCTAGTTGATTGGGTGAATCGAGTTCTAAATGATGAAGTACAGAGTCTAGTGGATTATGAACCTTTGAGGAATATCACTGATGAGAACTTAGATTAGGAGGACGAGGAATTCGACGAATTTGTGCAATATATGGATACCACTCCACAATTCAGGAGGTTCAGACCACCTGTCGAGCCATTAACAAAATCTGGGGAAGCCTCGGTAAAGTTAAAGCCATCTCTTGAGACACCTCCAGAGCTGGAGTTAAAACCACTTCTAGAACATCTCAGGTACATATTTTTAAGTTCAGATTCAAAATTACATGTGATTATTGCTTCTGCACTAACATCTTTTTCAGGAAGAAAAACTGTTACGAGTACTTCAAGAGTTCAAATCAGCTATTGGATGGACCATAGCAGATATCAAAGGGATCAGCCCTTCGTATTGCATACACAAGATCCTGATGGAAGATGGTAGTAAGCTGTCAATTGAGCAACAAAGAAGGCTTAATCCGATAATGAAAGAAGTGGTCAAGAAAGAGGTACTGAAATGGTTAGATGCAGGAATAATTTATCCGATCTCAGACAGCTCATGGGTGAGCCCAGTGCAGTGTGTTCCAAAAAAGGGTGGCATGACAGTCGTGACAAATGAGAATAATGAGTTAATTCCAACACGAACAGTAACGGGGTGGAGAGTCTGCATGGATTACCGCAGGCTCAACAAAGCTACAAGGAAAGATCATTTTCCACTCCCATTCATTGATCAGATGTTGGACAGATTAACAGGTCATGAATACTATTGCCTTTTGGACGAATATTCGGTCTACAATCAAATTATGATAGCTCCAGAAGACGAGGAAAAGACTACCTTCACATGCCCATACGGCACTTTTGCTTTCAGGAGGATGTCTTTCAGGTTGTGCAATGCTCCAGCCACCTTTCACAGATGCATGATGGCTATATTTTCAGACATGGTGGAGCAGAATGTGGAGGTATTATGGATGACTTCTCAGTCTTCGGGGACTCATTTGACGTATGCCTTGAGAATCTGGTTATGGTTTTGAAGAGATGTGTTGAAACGAACTTAGTGCTGAACTGGGAAAAATGTCATTTCATGGTACACACAGAAATCATATTGGGACACAAGGTTTCAAAGAAGGGACTTGAGGTGGATAGGGCGAAGCTGGAGACTATTGAGAACTTTCCACCACCTACTTCAGTAAAAGGTGTTCGTAGTTTTCTGAGACATGCAGGTTTCTACCGCAGATTCATCAAGGATTTCTCCAAAATAACTAAACCACTATGCAGTCTATTGGAGAAGGATGCACAGTTTAGTTTTGATGAAGCCTGCGTGTCAGCATTTGAGCACTTAAAGAGAAAACTAACTTCAGCACCAGTGATTACTGCACCAGATTGGGCTTTGTCGTTTGAGTTGATGTGTGATGCCAATGATTACGCCGTAGGGGCTGTTTTGGGGCAGAAAAGATATTTCATGTGATCTATTATGCCAGTAAGACCCTCACAGATGCACAGTTGAACTATACCACTACAAAGAAAGAGTTGCTGGAAGTGGTATATGCCTTTGATAAATTTCGAGCATATCTGATTGGCACAAAGGTGATAGTGTATACGGATCACGCGGTAATTCGACATTTAGTGGCAAAGAAGGATGCAAAGCCTCGGTTGATTAGATGGATTTTATTATTGCAGGAATTTGATTTGGAAATCAAGTACGAAAAGGGGACTGAAAAGCAAGTGGCGGGCCACTTATCTCGACTAGAGAATCCAGAAAGGGAAATAAACGACAAAGTTATGATTAACGAATCCTTTCCAGATGAGCAGTTGTTTGTGGTGAAAGGGGAAGTGCCATGGTTCGCAAACTACGCAAATTATCTAGTAAGTAAGATGGTACCTTCTGACTTGGTGGGTTATGAAAAGAAGAAATTTCTACACGATGTCAAATGGAATATATGGGATGAGCCTTACTTGTTTAAACAGTGTTTTGATCAAGTGAAAAGAAGGTGTATTCCATATAGCGAGACCGAGGGGATTCTGTAGGAGTGTCATTCTACTGTGTATGGAGGTCACTATGGTGGTGAAAGAACAGCGGCCAGAGTACTACAAGCAGGATTCTACTGGCCAACAATTTTCAAGGATGCATACAGTTTTGTCTAGCGGTGTGATAGATGTCAACGAGTGGGGAACATCTCCAAGAGAAATGAAATGCCTTTGAAAACGATCCTCGAAGTAGAAATTTTTGATGTATGGGGGATTGATTTCATGGGGCCCTTCGTTTCTTCTTGCGGAAATCTCTACATCTTACTCGCAGTGGATTACGTCTCGAAATGGGTAGAAGTGGCAGCTCTTCCGATAAATGATGCCAAAGTCATCCTCAAATTTTTACACAGAAGCATCTTCATGAGGTTTGGAATTCCAAGAGCTATCATCAGAGACGAAGGCAATCATTTCTGCAACAGGCAGTTTACATCTTTGTTGGCTAAGTATGGTGTGCACCATCGCATTGCTACAGCTTATCACCTGCAAAAGAATGGCCAAGCTGAAGTGTCGAATCGAGAAGTTAAGAGAATCCTGGAAAAAGTTGTGAATCCCACACGGAAAGATTGGTCGTTAAAGTTGGATGATGCGGTATGGGCTTATAGAACTGCATACAAAACTCCGTTGGGCATGTCACCTTTTCAACTCGTGTATGGCAAAGCCTGTCACCTTCCTATGGAGATAGATCATAAGGCATATTGGGAAATACGGAAGCTTAATTTTGATTTGAAAGTTGCAGGGGAGAAACGTCTACTCCAACTCAATGAGTTGGATGAATTTAGATTACAGGCATATGAGAACTCAAAGTTGTACAAAGAGAAGGTGAAGAAATGGCATGATCGCAAGATCATGGATACGACATTTGAACAGGGACAAAGGGTTTTGCTTTATAACTCCAGACTTGAACTTTTTCCAGGAAAGCTGAAATCGAGATGGTCAGGACCATTTACAGTGAAAACTGTCTTTCCGTATAGTGCAATTAAAGTATATGATCAGTTTCCGGACAAGCCTTTTAAGGTGAATGGACAGCGATTTAAACATTACTTTGGTGGCGAGATGGACAGACAAAAAGTCACTTCCTTTCTTTCATCAGCATGAGCTTCAGAGACAGTCAAGCTAATTAACTATAACTTAGCGCTTGATGGGAGGCAACCCATTATCTCTATCTCTATTTTCTTTTTATTTATTCAGTAGGGTATTTAGCTAGTTCATCATTATTTCGTTCTTAATAGATGGCTATGTGGAGCATAAGTGAGTGTGTATTAGAGTTTGCATTGGACATTGCTTTAGTATTGTAAAGATTCTATTGGTTCATTCATGCTTATTCTAGAGTTCACACATTGATATGGGTACTTGGTGTGATGTAGGTATCTTCATGTTAAATCTCACTAATAAGCAGTTTGGGAGTCAACTCAAGCGAGGCAGAAGAGTGGTCGGTACCGCGCAAGAATGATTCTGATTTCAAGATGCTGGCGCCCCCACACTACACATCTCAGACTAGGAATGCCACTCTCGCGCCTGAGCCTTAAAACCATTGCAGGGTCATGCGGCCGCGCGCGACACCAGGCATTGAAAATTTTTAAAATTTTAAAAAAAACTGAGTTGTGGTCTATTTGGCCCCTCACGTAACATAATAGAAGCGTATTCTTCTATTCTCCCATAATCATAAGACTCCTCCGCTATCATCAAAGTTCATACCCATAACTCTTTCTGCTGGCATAAATCTAGGGTTTCTGCGTGGGTTATGCAAAAGCGAGTTTAGGGGTACTCTCATCTGCAGCAGAGCATCTATATTATCTACCTATCATCTGCACATGGGTCCAAAAAGAGTACATTAAATCTCCATCTCTTCATCATCAGAATCATCCTCCAGTAACTAAGACGAGGATGTCATGGACCACAGGAAATTTATCAGTTTGGAAGCCCAGCAGGAATATTATCACATCGTGGCTAAATCGTTTGTGAAGGAACGGGGGATTTAAACCTGAGAAGAAAGACGGCCAACTATGGAATACGATACGAGAAAGAGGTTAGGTTTGCCTAGCTGCAACTCCTATGCCTATTCCCATGGGGGTTGTTCGAGAGTTCTACGCGGATGCTAAGGAAATGATAGGAGATATAACGTTGGTTCGAGGAGTACAAGTGGATTTTCGCCCCCCAGCCATCAGAGCAGTGTTTGGGATGACTGACACACCACCAACGGGGTCTGCTAATTGGGTCACAGGTGCACATTTGACGACGGACTTGGACTTAGTGATTTCTGAATTGTGCATTCTGGGTACCAAATGGAATTATAAGGTAGGGATGACCGAGCCAAAATCTTTTCCAGCGTCTGCCTTGAATCAATATGCCAAGGCATGGAATCTGTTTATCTGTGCCAAATTAATTCCATCAGCTCACCAGCATGAAATAACCACTGAGTGGGGTATCATTTTATGGTGCATTATCAAAGGCAAGTACATTGACGTCGGCCACCTAATTCATCAGAACATGCTACATTATTTACGGGGGAGCACGATTTTGAGTATTCCACACGCGTCTGTGGCAGCCATGCTGTGTACACAACAAGGAGTCCCGTGGAATAACAAGTAGCTGTTGAACCCGAGCCACGATATCACTCATGCTACTATTGCTAAATTCAAGGATTAGACGGGTGGTGAACCGCGTCCGAGAGGACTAGGTTTTATTATCCAGCCCACTTTCCTAGAGCCGCCACCACAGCCCTCTAAGACAGAAGAGGCGGGCCCGTCCACACAAGCACCTGCTGGCCATGGTGATCGCCAGCTCCGAAGGTTGGAGCGAAAAGTCGATGCCATGTATGATAATTTCAGAGCGTTTGCGACGGGACTCACGAGGGCCTTGGCCAAGGCTTTTGTACAACAGGGCACAATGCTCGAGTGGCATCAGTTCGGGACAACAGTGCCATATCTACAACCAGATTCACCACCCAAGGAGGGTGGTACAGCCAATCATTAGGGTAGTTTTCTGTACCCTTTACCTTCATTCAATGGGGCATTGAATATTATAAGTTTGGGGGTATTGGGGTAATAGTATAATTGCATATAGTTTTTGCATGTATAGTTTTAATTTTGCATGTTTATGTGTTAGATAATATTTTGCAGCAAATTTTTAATCTTTAGTTATTATTGCTTGTGCTAGTATGTTTTAGTTTGCATGTCTCACAATGTTTTGCCTTATGGAAATTTTGTCTAGCCAATGATGATAGTAAATTTTGAAAGATTCTTGAGTATTTTGGATAACATGAGCTGAGATAAAATGTTTTACACAATGAAATTCATGTTGCTATTTAAATGCTCTCGGTTTGCACAAATGTGTTCACAATCACTTGTAGGTATAAGAATTATGTGTTGCGTTGCTTGATAGAAAATGTAGTTTTAAAAAGAGAAATATGTGGAAAGTGATCGTAGACTATATGAAACATTGACATTCAAACTTTGGGAAAACTTGGGTATGTTATGTATAAAAAAATAAAAATAAAAAATCAAATAGCAGTAGCGTGGCTAGTCTTATTTCGGGGCCTTGGCTACTTGAGTAAGTACGCCCGAGGGGATTGTCTCTACACCTAGCGCCCTAAGGTCTTTCATGGTCTGGGAGTCGTTGGTTGAAAGCTCGCTAAGGGGTAGCAGTGTTGCCTAATGGAATAAGACATTGCACAGTCATATGAAAAAAAAAGAGAAAAAGAAAAGAAAAATAGCAATAAACACCGTGGAAAAGTGCAAAAATCACCCTCGTGAGTAGCAATAAAGCAGTTAAGCCCATTGTTGAACCTTAGTTTGTGATGATATGTTGAAACAGTCTGTGTTGCAAGAGTATACGTGAGTCTTAATTTAGATTATAATTTTCTATTTTGAGCAATGTAGCATGTGTATTTTTTGCTTAAATCAAGTTTTGGTGAGCACCACACACACACACACAACATCTCTATAACATATATGAATTATCTGAGTGTATTATATTATGCCTATAGTTTGGTTTAAAATTGTATTCTTGAATCTGGATAATTCACTGAGGCAATTTGGATTGAAATTCTGTTATGGCTGGAACTATGTGAGACTAGTTTGCATCATGCTTAGTTGCATAGTAATGTAGCTGCATTTTCATTGTTCGTTAGTATGCATTGCTTGAGGACAAGCAACAGTTCAAGTGTGGGGGTATTTGATAAGTGGGATTTATACCTACCTATTGAATACCAATTCACGCGAACTACGTCCATCTCAAGTACATTTTAGTGTGTTTTTAGTTGCATTTCATGTTATTTCGCATTGCATTTACTTAAAACTCCTTTTGGTGAAAAAGTGCAAAAAATGGCCTAATTTGGTGGTATTAATGGTATAAGGCTAATGGAGGCATGGCGTGAGGATCTAGTGGAGTAAGAAAACCAAGCATGACAAGGATGAACAGCATAACAATTCGAAGCAATGAAACAATGAGAACCGGCATCGAGAAGTAGCAAAGTGAGACACTGCATACGCAGGCGCGTGCGTGCGTGGCGGAGACAAGCTTTAGGGACGCATACTTGCATGTGAGTACTGGTGGACAACATTACACACTGCAAGTCGCGCGCCCGTGTGAGGATTACAATGGGGAGCCTTGCATGTGCATGCGATAGTGAAAAGGCTGGCGATTTGTTTTTTATTTTTATTTTTAATTAAAAGGGTTGTAATTGATTAAAACGATATCTGACTGGTGTCAGATGTATCTTTGATTACTTTTCACGTATTTTCATAGTAGTAACTAGGGTTTACACGTTGAGGAAGATTCCAACGTAGAACGAAGCTTAAATGCCTATTTCTCCAATTCTTCTTGGGATTATCTATCATTGTGGATTATCATTATTATTTTGCTGGATATGTATGAGGATTTAAACGTTAACTTTGGTTTATAATCAGCAATTGGGTTTGATCGTTTTTATCCTTCATCTTTCAATTGTTTGCTTATTAACCATGTTTTGCTTTGATCCCATAATGGATTTTGGTTCAGTCATGAACTAAACTCCATTATGGGATTCTAACAGATTTTGATATGTAGTTTAGTTCCATGCTTGATTGCTGGGGCTGTTTTATGTATCATATGGAATTTCTATCCTGATTGTTTTGCATGTATGAATGCTTGATCACCATTCGTTTCAGTACTTGTATGGAATTGACAATGAACATGCAAGTATGGATTGTAATCATGATTGCATACGTATATGGGGCTATTTTATATGGCTTATGTATTTCGTGAACCAGATAGTCATATACTGATTCACCGTATGAGTTAAAATAAGGGCTTGTGCTTAAATTCAGTATGATTGCAATTTCACATAGATATATAGTGATTTTGGTTATGTTAATGAGTACATGGAGTCTATCATTTGTGGATGCTATTAAGTAGGTCATAGTGCATTGAAAAATGGCTATGACTCTATTAGTGCTTTTGGCTACTTTCCTGTGATATGTGAACAATTCTTGCATAATAGTGGTAATTAGATGAAGTATTAAATGAAGTTAGGATCCCATTATTTCCAGATTTGGTTTATTCCATTATTATTATTGTTTTAGTTGTTATTTGCAATTAGATTAATTCACCAATATAGTCATTAATTTAAGCATATAAATATAGTGATTTAATTGATGCATAATAGTTTAAAATTTGACAACTTTCTCTGTGAGATCGATACTCTACTTACTATGTATTACTTGTTGACATATGTATGCTTGCATAAGTTAGAGCTCTTTTATCAGAATTGAAAAAGAGGCAACAGTCACTCAGGATTGGAACTCCTTGGTTCTTGTAGGACATTGTTGTATATATGTATGTATGAAGTGTTGAGACGACGCGCATGTGTTGAGGTGGCTAGATGACGTTTGACTCCTCATCGGGGTTATCTCCGATTTGAGTTGAAAGCAGATGGTGCTCATGGTTACATATGAGATTGGACTACTGCAAGTGTTTGAATGCCGCAAGATCATCTGTAAATGTGTCTGTATGCCCGGTGTTAGCTCCGGGACTGAGGTATGAATGCCTCAGCAGGATGTCTGATTGAAGCTGATAGCATGCATCTGAAACATGCATTTCCGGAGTTATCGTCGGAACTGCAACAACATTCCTTGGGGTTATCACCAAGGACGAAACTCGGGGTTATCTCTGAGGTTGGAAATGGTCCTTCCGGTGTGTGTTCCAGGGTTCGAAATAATGTTCCTGGTGTGTGTTTCGGGGTTAAGACTGAACTTCCGGTAGTATTCGGAATGGATGTGAGTTGTCTTCCAGGGTTATCTCCGAAAGGCGAATCTGCCCTCGTGCAATGTTTGTAATAGGTGTGCAAAAAATTTCGAGTGTCTACAGATGCCCCTCTTTATCATATTCATGCAATGCAAGGCATGGATAGATAAAGAATCTTAGACACTTGAAATGCAACAAGATAAATATGATGATATGATGCAAATGTATGATGTATGAATGAAATGATTGCCGATTAATCCTGTTGGGATGACAATCACTGATGCCTTGGACATGCGATCCAAGTCTTCAAGGATGTTGACGTTGGGGCCATCACCAAAGCCATGAATCGTAGACACAGACTTTTACTCCATAGAGGTACCTCTTGTGTACAAGAGATCTGTGGGGATAAAGCTTTGTCTGTTTGAGGATGTGTATAACATATTCCATCATCCTGTTAGAGTTTCTGCCAATAATCTGTATTGTCAAGGCTGCTTGACCTCCGCTGATGTGTGTATCACCGGATAGATCCTTGTCGGGTGCATCATCAAGGCTGTTTGACGTTCATTGATGTGTGTATCAATGGTTGCATCGCGTTGTGACCCTTGTTGGGAAAGGTTGCTTCGATGGGTTTACTTGCCATCAGCTGAGATAATGTCAAGGCTGCTTGACCTTCATTAATTTATGCATCAATGGTTGAATTGCGTTGTAACCCCCGCTGGGGATACGTCGATGATTCTTAACTTCGGCGTTGTAACCCCTGTCGGGGATACGTCGTTATTTTCATAACTTCAGCGTTGTAACCCCCGCCGGGGAAGGTTCATTATGTCATAACTTTGGCGTTGTAACCCATGTTGGGGAAGGTTCATTATTTCATAACTTCAGCGTAGTAACCCCCGCTGGGGAAGGTTCATTATGTCATAACTTTAGCGTTGTAACCCCCGCCGGGGATACGTCTAGGGTTGTGACCCTGCATTGATGACATCAGACCTTTGTGAGGTATTTTCGAGCAAGCATTGCAAAAGCTGAGGCCATTGGTATAGTATACCTTTTATGCAGGCGAATACCAATGAGTGAAATGTGGGATTAGCTTGTGGCCCATGAAAACCAGGATTCCAGGCTATTCCGCTTAGCCACGTAGCATTTTTATTCCTTATTTAGCCTTTTCAGCTTGTGAGACCTCCTTTGCAACTCTAACTGGAGCGAGTCGGAGGTGTGGGATCCACATAGGGGTGCCACAGGTACACCTGCAGCAGCCGCAGGTGGACTTGCGGCCAACCGTGGGTATGTATTCCCTGCGGGTTGCTTTCATAAGTCATTTTCAAGTTGCGTGATGAAAGAAATCTGAGAGCTTCTCTTCAGACCTGCTGAGTTCGGACAACTTTCTGCATATTCTATCACCGTACAAGTGTTCTTCACTATCCTAGTAACATATGTATGTATTCTTTTCCAGTTTCTATCCGTTGGAAAATGACTTATAACATGAAATACATTTAGACACATTGTAGTGAATATGCATGCTGATGTGATACAATAAAAAATATTCAACATAGTAAATGTTAGTATTAAACCATGCTGAACATAATGATGTGAAAAAATTTAACTTTTGACACAGTCAAATTAGTACCTTTTACTGTCATTTCTTATCCTATTTGAGGACAAATGAGTAAAGGTAGAAAAGTAAAATAACCCTGGTAATTAAACTACACTTACAGATTTTTTACTGTGATGTATTAATGCATTTAGGATGTATATGATTGTTGGTAGGTGTGCTACTGAATGGCCACCTAGTCATGCCTATGTGCATATTGATAGTCCCATTTACAAAGGGGGCTATGGCAAAAATTTTCCAAAATGTAGGCATTGGGTAGTCATGCATTTTTATTTATAATGTAGATGTACGTTAAAACAATGCATGCATGCATGTAATCATAAAATGCATTTTGAAAAGCTCCAGGTAAGAATTTACCACACCCTTTCTGAGGTGATTTGGAGACTTGTTGTCCAGATATTATGGATCCAGATCAGCCAAGTAGTTCTCGCAGGACCACTTCTGGTGTAAAGAGGAGGGATTTTGAAGTACCTCAACCTCGTTCTGTTAGACAACCTCGTCGTTTGGTGGAGGCGGTGATACGTCCTATCCGGGTTGAAGTGCCGGATGTCGAGCACGAGGGGGAGAATGTACCGATTGAGGTTCCTGCTCCTGCTGCACGTATATACTGTTAGCTTTGTATTGCGTGAACCAGATAGATATATACTATTTTACCGTATGAGTTATACGATGGCTTGTACTTAAATTCAGTATGGTTGCAATTTCACATAGAAATATAGTGATCTTGGTTTTATTGAATATTACATGATGTCTATTGTATGTGGATGTTATGTAATTAGGTCATAATACATTGAAAAATGGTTATGTCTACGTTTGTGCTCTTGGCTAATTTCCTGTGATATGTGAATAATCTTGCATGATGGGGGTGATTAGATGAACTATTAAATGAAGTTAGGATCCCATTATTTCCAGATTTGATTTATTAGATTAATATTCTTCTTTTAGTTATTATTTGAGTTTAGAGTAATTCACAGTCATAAGCGTTTGTTTAAGCATATAAAGATAGGGACATAGTTGATGCATAATAGTTTAATTTAGAAATCTTTTTTCGTGGATCGATACTCAACTTACTCTGTATTGCTTGTTAACACATGTATGCTTACATGAGTTAGAGCTCTTTTGTTAGAACTAAAAAAGATGCAACAAGTTATTGGCGCCGTTGACGGGGAAAGGCGTATAAATTTGAATAATTATCATCAGTTTTAAGATATATTGTATGACTTAGACAAATCTAATCTTATCTTATTTCTATCTTTGTTTTTGTTTTTGTTTTGTTTTAGGTACTTGTATAATTTTTATGCACACACGATCATCCAACTTAGAATTGATACCAGCACAGGATAATATTAACGGGGGAGGTTGGAAAGCGAGAGTGCGTCGAAATTTGCAAGCAGAGTTAGAGGGTACTACATCTGATATGGCAGTCGAGGGACAAAGAAAAGAGCAAAGAGAGGAGCATAGAGCTTTAAGGGACTATTCCATGCCAAACATTAATGGGCTTCAGTCAAGCATAGTCAGACCAGCGATAGTAGCTAATACATTCGAGATAAAACCGGGCACTATTCAGATAGTGCAGAATTTGGTACAGTTTGGGGGTGCTGCTACAGATGATCCTAATGAGCACCTATTCAGTTTCATCGAGATATGTGATACTTTCGAATACAACTGGGTGACGGAGGATACTATCAGACTTAGGATGTTTCCGTTCTCATTGAGGGATAAAGAGAGAAGTTGGCTTCATTCTTTTCCTTCAGGATCAATTACTACATGGGAGGACCTAGCACAGAAGTTTTCAGCCATGTTTTTCCCAATGGCTAAGACCGCGAAGATGAGGATAGCAATCTCCCAATTTGAGAAACAACAGGGTGAATCCTTATATGAAGCCTGGGAGAGATATAAAGAGATGTTAAGGAAGTGTCCAGACCATGGTATGCCGGATTGGATGGTGATCAACACATTCTATAATGGATTGGGATGCAGTCTAGGACGATTATAGATGCGGGTGCAGGAGGAGCGTTATGAGCAAAGAGTTATGACGAGGCCTATAACCTTATTAAGACAATGGCAGCGAATGACTTTCAAAACCCTACATCTCGGATGCCACAACCCAAAGTTGCGGGTTTGTTGGAAGTGGATGTTATTACTCAGTTGTCGGCACAGATGGCAGCTATGGCAAAGAAAATAGATTCATTGGCAGAGAGCAAAGCGAAAATAGTTGCCTTTGTATGTGAGATTTGTGCAGAGTCACACTCGACAAATCAATGTGCTATCAGCTCAGAGTCGGAACAGTATGTGAGCAATTACATGAAAGACCAAGGACAGTTTTAGAACACGTAAAACTCCAACAACCGCAATAATCCTAACTTCAGTTGGTCAAATAATCAAGGAAATCAACAAAATCGGTTTGGTAGAATAATCGGGTTTCGATCGCGGCCGGTATGACAACAGTTTACTCCAAGACCACCTTTTCTGCCGGGATTTTCTCAACAACAACAACATCATACTCCATCTGTACCTCAGCAAGAAAAGAAATCAGAAATGGAGGAGATGATGATGAAGTACATGGAAAACACAGAGGTTATGATCAAAAGCCAAGCAGTGGCTATTAAAAATCTGGAAACTCAAATGGGGCAAATGGCGAGCATGCTTAACAATAGGCCCCAGGGTTCATTGCCGAGTACTACGGAGGCAAATCCAAGAAGAGAAGGGAAAGAACAGTGTCGGGCTATAACACTCAGGTCTGGGAAGCAATGTACAGGAAATTCACCAGGCACGGCCGAGCTTGGTTTACAAGGGGATGACGCGCGGCCACGCGATGCAGAGAAGTTGGCTGAGCAGAAAGAAAATCACGAGGGTTCTGAGTTGCAGCAAGTAGAGAAGGATAAAGCAGGTTCAGATGAGAAGCCCATGAGTATAGTACCACTAGTTCACCCTCTAGTTCCGTATCCACGGAGATTGACTAAGCAGAGGGAGGACAAGCAGTTCAGCAAGTTCTTGGAGGTTTTTAAGAAGCTACAGATTAACATACCTTTCGCTGAGGCATTGGAACAGATGCCAAGTTATGCAAAGTTCATGAAGGGTATATTGTCAAGGAAAAGGAGATTAGAAGAGTTTGAGACAGTAGCCTTGACAGAGGAATGCAGTGCAGTGCTTCAGCACAAATTACCTCCAAAGATGAAGGATCCGGGCAGTTTCACAATTCCATACACGATCGGGAAGATGAGTTTCAGTAAGTGTCTATGTGATCTTGGGGCAAGTATCAATTTGATGCCCCTGTCAGTATTCAACCAGTTGGGATTGCCAGCTCCAAAGTCGACAAATATTTCTTTGCAGCTAGCTGACAGATCCATTACGTATCCACGGGGAATAGTTGATGATGTATTGGTGAAAGTGGATAAATTCATCTTTTCGGCTGACTTCATCATTTTGGATTACGAGGAAGATAAGAGTATACCAATCATACTGGGGAGACCATTCTTAGCCACAAGAAGGACCTTGATAGACGTACAGAAAGGGGAACTCACTATGTGTGTTCATGATCAGGAGGTTACCTTTAATGTATTCAAGGTGATGAAGTTTCCGATAGATGAAGACGAATGTTTCTGAGTTGATTAGGTGGATCAGGTTCTAAGCGATGAAGTACAGAGTTTAGTAGATTATGACCCGTTGAGAAATGTCATTGCTGAAAATTCAGAATTGGAGGACGAGGAATTTGAAGAACTTGTGCAATATCTGGATACTACTCCATAATTCAGAAAATTCAAAACACCTGCTAAGCCATTGAAGAAAGCTGGAGAGACATCGGTAAAATTGAAACCATCTCTTGAGACACCTCCAGAAACTTGAATTGAAACCACTTCCAGATCATCTAAGGTATACATTTTTAAATAAAGATTCAATGCTACCTGTGATTATTTCTTCTGCACTAACATCTTTTCAGGAAGAAAAACTGCTACGAGTGCTTAGAGAGTTCAAATCAGCTATTGGATGGACCATAGCAGATATTAAAGGGATTAGCCTTTCATTTTGCATGCATAAGATCCTGTTGGAAGATGATAATAAGCCGTCGGTTAAGCAACAAAGAAGACTTAATCCGATAATGAAAGAATTGGTCAAGAAAGAAGTATTGAAATGGCTGGATACAGGTATTATCTATCCGATTTCAGACAGTTCATGGGTGAGCCCAGTGTAGTGTGTACTGAAAAAGGGTGGTATGGCCGTGATTACTAGTGAGAATAATGAGTTGATTCCAACATGAACAGTGATGGGGTGGAGAGTCTGCATGGACTACCGCAGGCTTAATAAAGCTACAAGGAAAAATCATTTTCCATTACCGTTTATCGATCAGATGTTGGACAGACTAGCAGGTCATGAGTATTATTGCCTTCTGGACGGATATTCAGTCTACAACCAAATTGTTATAGCTCCAGAAGACCATAAAAAGACAACCTTCATATGTCCATAAGACACTTTTGCTTTCAGAAGGATGTCTTTCGGGTTATGCAATGCTCCAGCCACCTTTTAAAGATGCATGATGGCTATTTTTTTGGATATAGTGTAACAGAATGTGGAGGTATTTATGGATGATTTTTCAATCATCGGGGACTCGTTTGATTTATGCTTTGAGAATTTGGTAATGGTTTTGAAGAGGTATGTTGAGATGAATTTAGTACTTAACTGGAAAAGAGTCATTTCATGGTACAAGAAGGAATCATTCTAGGACACAAAGTTTTGAAGAAGGGACTCGAGGTGGATAGGGCAAAGCTAGAAACTATTGAGAACTTGCAACCACCTACTTCAGTAAAAGGTGTTCACAGTTTTTTGGGACGTGCAGGCTTCTACCGCAGATTCATTAAGGACTTCTCCAAAATAACTAAACCACTATGTAGTTTATTGGAGAAAGATGCACAGTTTAATTTTGATGAGGCTTGCGTGTCGGCATTTGAGCACTTTGGCACCAGTTATTATTGCACCAGATTGGGATTTACCATTTGAGTTGATGTGTGATGCCAGTGATTACGCTGTAGGGGCTATTTTGGGGCAGAGAAAGGAAAAGATATTTCATGTGATCTATTATGCTAGCAAGACCCTTACAGATGCACAGTTGAACTACACCACCACAGAGAAAGAGTTATTGGCAGTGGTGTATGCCTTTGATAAATTTTGAGTATATTTGATTGGTACAAAGGTGATAGTGTACACGGATCACGCGATAATTCGACAAATAGTGGCAAAGAAAAATGCAAAGCCCCAGTTGATCAAATGGATTTTATTATTGTAGGAATTTGATTTGGAGATCAAGGACAGAAAGAGCACTGAAAACCAAGTGGCAGACCACTTATCTCGATTAGAGAATTCGGAAAGAGAAGCAGACGACAAGATTATTATTAATGAATCCTTTCCAGACGAGCAGTTGTTTGTGGTGAAAGGAGAAGTGCCATGGTTTGCAGACTATGTGAACTATTTCGTAAGTAAGATGGTACCTTCTGACTTGGTGGGTCATCAAAAGAAAAAATTTCTACATGATGTCAAATGGTATATATGGGATGAGTCGTACTTGTTTAAACAGTGTGCTGATCAAATGATAAGAAGGTGTATCCCATATAGCAAGATCGTGGTGATTTTGCAGGATTGTCACGCTTCTGTGTATGGAGGTCATTATGGTGGAGAACAAACAACGGCTAGAGTACTACAAGCAAGATTCTACTGGCCAACAATTTTCAAGGATGTGTACAATTTTGTCCAGAGGTGTGATAGATGTCAGAGAGTTGGGAACATCTCGAAAAGAAATGAAATGCAATTGAATACGATCCTCGAAGTAGAAATTTTTGATGTGTGGGGGATTAATTTCATGGGCCATTTTGTTTCTTCTTGCGAAAATCTCTACATCTTGCTCGCAGTGGATTATGTGTCGAAGTGGGTAGAAGCGGCAGCTCTTCCAACAAATGATGCTAAAGTCGTCCTCAGGTTTTTGCAGAAGAGTATCTTCACAAGGTTTGGGACTCCTAGGGCCATCATTAGTGATGAAGGCAGTCATTTCTGCAACAGGCAGTTTACAATATTGTTGGCCAAGTATGGGGTGAACCATCGTATTGCTACAGCTTTTCACCCATAAACAAATGGCCAAGCTGAAGTGTCGGGTCGAAAAGTTAAAAGAATCCTTGAAAAAGTTATGAATTCCAAGAGGAAGGATTGGTCTTTAAAGTTGGATGATGCTGTTTGGGCATACAGGACTGCATACAAGACTCTATTAGACATGTCACCTTTCCAACTAGTCTACGACAAAGCATGTCACCTTCCTATGGTGCTAGAGCATAAGGCATATTGGGAAATTCGGAAGCTCAATTTTGATTTGAAAGCTGCAAGGGAGAAGCGCCTACTCCAACTCAATAAGTTGGATGAATTCCAATTATATGCATATGAAAATTCAAAGCTGTACAAAGAAAAGGTAAAGAAATGGCATGACCGCAAGATCATCGAGAGAACATTTAAGCCGGGACAAAGAGTTTTGCTTTTCAACTCCAGACTTAAACTTTTTTCGGGGAAGCTCAAATCAAGGTGGTCAGGGCCATTCACAGTGAAAACAGTTTTCCCGCATGGGGCGATAGAAGTATTTGATAAGTTTCCGGACAAATCTTTTAAAGTGAATGGTTAGCGATTGAAGCATTACTTTGGTGGTGAGGTGGACAGACAGAAAGTCACCTCAATTCTTTCTTCGACATGAGATGTAGAAACAGTCAAGCTAATTGACTATAACTTAACACTTGATGGGAGGCAACCCATTATTTCTATCTCAACTTTTTATTTATTCAGTTTCGTTTGTTTTGGTTAGTTCATCTTCATTTTTAATTGTGATAGATTATTGTGTTTTGCATAAGTGAGTGTGTAGCTGAATCTGCATTGGACTGTGTTTGAGTATAGGGTAGAGTTTATTTGGTTATTTATGCTTATTCCGTAGTTCACACTGTGACATGAGTAATTGGTGTGTATGTAGGTGAATTGAACATAAGGCATCACTGTTTAGCAGTAGTGGAATGAAAACTGGAAGTGCGGGAAATAGGGTCGCGCAGCTGCGCGATGTTGGTACTATAGAAGCTGCGCAGACTGCATTTGCATACTGCCTCGCATGATACAGCATCCACTCTAGCAGCGCGCACCTAATTCTAATTGACATCGATTTGCTTGCATTTGCCGCTGCGACGACCATAACATTGAAAAATTCTTAAGTTTTAAAACAGGTGTTGTGACTAATTTCTTCTATCATTTGAAATCACAGAGAGGTGTTTTCCTTTGTTCTCTCCATAACGCACGACCTCTCATCTCCAAGTCGTTACCAATTGCTCTACTACCCACGGTTCTACCCCTGTTCAAATCTCCTACCCACGATCACATACACTGATATAAACTAGGGTTTCAGATTGGGTTGGGCGAAATCAGTTTGGGGGTAATCAACTCTTCGGCTATCACTCACTGTCAAGCAAATCTTCTTCTCTGTTATCCATCTTCAATGGGTCCTAAGCCTGCAAGGTCTCATACCCCGGAATCATCATCGTCAAGCAGTGACAGTGGGGATAATGTGGATTTCTCTAAATTTATCAACTTGGATGCTCAAATTGAATACTACCGAATCGTGGCAAAGTTGTTTGTTCGGGAGCGAGGGTTCAAGCCCGAAGCGCAGGATGGTGAGTTAGTGAAGATAATTTACGAGAGGTGTTGCATTGGGTGTGCTCTACGCCAGTGGCTGCACCTATGGCTATTGTGTAGGAGTTTCGTAGCAAGAAATGGATGGGTTTGCTTTCATTCATGGAATTCAAGTGGATTACAGACCAAGAGCCATTCGCGAAGTGTTCCACTTACCCGACCCTCCGGCTGGACGACCAAGTTGGGTGGAGGCAGGTCATTCGGATACAAATTTGAATGCTGTTATCACCGATTTGTGCATTCTAGGGACTCTGTGGACATGCACGTCGGACACTACTCAACCCAAGACTTTTTTATCGTCCACTCTCAATCGCTATGCAAAGGCCTGGAACCTATTTGTATGTGCCAAACTCATGTCGTCCTCTCATCAGCATGAGATTATAGTGCAGCGAGCTATTATACTGTGGGGGGTCATTGTGGGCAAGAATATCGATGTAGGTTACTTGATTAATCAGAACATGCTGAAATATATGTGAGGAAGTACCACGGGTAGTATTCCACAAGCCCTAATAGTGAAGCACTTATGTGCTAAGGCCGGAGTGAGGTGGACGGACGAGCAGTTGCAATACCCAAGCCAAGACATTACGCACGCTACAATTGCAAGATTTGACGATTGGCAAGGGGGTACACCGCATCCAAGAGGAAAGGGATTTATTCTTCACCCAGCATCGTCTACACCACCACCACGGCCCACTAAGACAGATGAGGCGGGCTCGTTAACCTAAGCTACCGCTGTTATTGGGGATTGACAGCTCCAAAGGTTGGAGCGAAAGGTCGACGCAATGTACGACAACTTTGCAGCGTTTGCTACGGGTCTGACGAGGTCGCTGGCAGAGGCATTTGCCCAACAGAGGACGATGCTAGAGTGGCCACAGTTTGGGGCTGCCATGCCATATCCACCATCGGATTCCCCACCCAAAGAGGGTGGCGCAGCTGATGATTAAGGGAGTTTCTCAAACCCTTTACCTTCATTTATTGAGACAATGAATATTTTAAGTTTGGGGGTACTGGGTAGTAGGTAGTTACATATAGTATTTGCATGTTAGTGTTTGCATGTTTAGTTTAAAATTTTGCATGTTTTATATGTTAGATAATAGTTGTATATAATTTTACTATTTTTTGTCATTATATTGTGTGTTAGTATATGTTCAGTTGCATTTGTTGTTAGTTGCATGTCTCACAGTTCTGGCTTTATGGAAATTTTGTCTAGCCGATGATGAACTTAAATTTTGAAGGATTGTTGAATTTAATGGATAACTTAAGCTTAGCTATAATGTTTTACATGATATGATCCATGATGCTGTTTAAATGCTTTGGGTTTGCACTGTCGTGTTCACAATTGCTTGTAGGCAAAAGAATTATGTGTTGCATTGCTCGATAGAAAATGTGGTTGTAAAAAGAGAATTATGTGGAAAATGGACTTAGACTGTATAAAACATGGATAATCAAACTTTGGGAACACATGGGTATGCTATTTATATAAAAAAAAGAATAATGTGACTAGACTTATTTTGGGGCCTTTGTTACTTGAGTAAGTACGCCCGTAGGGGTGTCTTAACACCTAGCGCCCTAAGGTCTTTTATGGTCTGGGAGTCGTTGGTTGAAAGCTCGCTAAGGGGTAGCATTGTTAGCCTAATGGAATGAGGCATTACACAGTCATGTGAGAAAAAAAAAGGGGAAAAGAAAAAAAATATAATAATAGCAATAAACACCGCGAGAAAGAGCGAAAATCGCCCTCGTGGGTAGAAATAAAGCAGTTAAGCCCATCGTTGAACCGTAGTTTGTTTTGATATATTGGAACAATCTTTGTTGCATAAGTATACATGAGTCTTGATTTAGACTGTAATTTTCTGTTTGGAGCAGTTTAGCATGTGTATTCTTTGCTTAAATCAAGTTTTGGTGAACACAACACACACACACACAACATCTTTATAGCATATATGGATTACTTGAGTGTATGATATTATGTCTATGGCTTAGTTTGAAGTTTCATTCTTGAATCCGGATAATTCACTAAGGCTTGTTGGACTGAAAGTCTGTTATAGCTGGGAGAATGTGAGACTCGTTTGCATCATTATATAGTTGCATAGAATGTAGTTGCATTTTCAGTGTTTATGTAGTATGCATTTCTTGAGGGCAAGCAATAGTTCAAGTTTGGGGTATTCAATAAGTAGGTTTTATGCCTACTTATTGGATATCAATTCACGAGAACTATGCCCATCTCAAGTACATTTTAGTGTGTTTTTAGTTGCATTTCGTGTGATTTTGCATTGCATATACTGAGAACTCCTATGGTGTGATAGTGCAGGAAATGACATAGCTTGGCATTGGAATGCGGCATGAGATCAATGATGGCATGACACGAGAGTAGATTGGACAAAAGAAATTGAGCATGGAAGGAACAAGAAGAAGCAGATGAGCAAAAGTGCGAGTTCAGAGTTAGAGTGTACTAAAAGACCTAGGAAAGGCGCGCGCACACATACCTGCAGAGCCAGAATCATTACCAGGCGCGCCCGCACCTATGTTGCACTGGAGCCGCGCACGTAGTTGACTGAAGCTGCTGACTTTATTTTAATTTTTAAAATTGAAGTGTTTAAGTTGGTATAAACGATTATAGTTGGCACCAGACGTATCTATCTTTAGTTTTTACGTGTTTTCATAATATAGAACTAGGGTTTTACGCTTTGAGAGATTTCCATTGATGAACCAAGCAGAGACGTATTATTTTCTACCTCTTCTTTGGATTTCAATCATTATGGATGAACTACTTTTATGTGGCTGGAGAATATTGAGGATTTGAACGTTACGATTGGATTATAATCAGCAATTGGGTTTGATCAATTATATCGTCTCTCTTTTAATTGTTTATTTATTTTCCATGTGTTATTTTGATTCCATAATGGCTTTCGGTTCAGTGATGAACTAAACTCCATTATGGGATTCTAACGGATTTTAATATGTAGTCTAATTGATTGCTTGATTGCTGGACTGTTTGTGTATCATCAGGAATTTCTATCATGGTTGATTTGAATGCATGAATGATTGATCACCATTCATTTTATATACTTGTATGGAGTTGAAAAATAACATGCAAGTATGGTTGTAATCATGATAGCATGCATATATGGGGCTGTTTTACTTAGCTTTGTATTGCGTGAACTCGATAGATATATACTGTTTCACCATATGAGTTATACAAGGGCTTGTGCTTAAATTCAATATGGCTGCATGTTCACATAGAAATATAGTGATCTTGGTTTTATTGAAGATTACATGATGTCTATTCTATGTGGATGTTATGTAAGTAGGTCATAATAAATTGAAAAATGGTTATGTCTGCGTTTGTGCTCTTGGCTAATTTCCTGTGACATGTGAATAATCTTGCATGATGGGGGTGATTAGATGAACTATTAAATGAAGTTAGGATCCCATTATTTACAGATTTGATTTATTACATTAACATTCTTCTTTTAGTTATTATTTGAGTTTAGAGTAATTCACAGTCATAAGCGTTTGTTTAAGCATATAAAGATAGTGATATAGTTGATGCATAATAGTTTAATTTAGAAATCTTTCCCTGTAGATCGATACTCGACTTACTCTATATTGCTTGTTGACACATGTATGCTTGCATGAGTTAGATCTCTTTTGTTAGAACTAAAAAAGAGGCAACAGGGTTATCTCTGGTTTGAGTTGAAAGCATACATTGCTTAGGGTTACATCTGAGATTGGACTACTGCAAGTGATTGAATGCCGCAAGGTCATCTGTAAATTTGCCTGTCTGCCCGGTGTTAGCTCCGGGACTGAGGTATGAGTGCCTCGGCAGGAGGTCTGATTGAAGCTGATAGCATGCATCTAAAACAAGCATTTCTGGAGTTATCACCGGAACTGGAACAACATTCCTTGGGGTTATCGCCAAGGACGAAACTCGGGGTTATCTCCGAGGTTTGAAATGGTCTTTCCAATGTGTGTTCCAAGGTTAGAAATGATGTTCCCGGTGTGTGTTCCGGGGTTGAGACTGAGCTTCTGGTAGAATTCAGAATGGATGTGAGCTGTTTTCTAGGGTTATCTCCGAAAGACGAACCTGCCCTCTTGCAATGTCAGTAGCAGGTGTGCAGAAAAATTTGAGTGTCTATAGTTAACATTCTCAGTTGCCATTCTCAAATACTACCATAAAACAAGGGTTAATTCAAGAAATTAACATATCTCATAATGTCCCTATATTCTGACCAACCAACAAATAAGCTTAGGTAGGACACACTAGCGAAGGATTTACTCGTCTCTCCCCTCCTAGTTCTATTCCCCGATCTCCGCCAGAGACTATATCCCTAAGCTCTGATACCAACTGTGACGTCCCAAAAATAGGTATACATCACCCATTCTGAGTCGCCAAATACATGGTACAAAAACAACTACAACTTTATTAATACAATTGTCGTGCAAAATACGACAACACATAAACTATGATTTAAATACAAATATTGTCATCTAGATAATATCCACACTCAAAAAAGTCCTCATTATAATTATTGATACACTATTTGACAAAATAGTGAGGACTACTAAAATAACTTTCTAGAACCATCATTCCACACCCCGACTACTTCCCGCTACATTCTCGCTTCCTGAGAAGAAAAATGGAACAAAAAGGAAAAGGGTGAGCTCAACTAGCCCGGTAAAGAATATTATGACTAAGATAATATAGAACAAATTATCATTAGTCCTCAACAGGGAAAAATCTGATAGAATATAATAAACAACGAGTTTTAGATCAATATTCACAGCGGAAAAAATAATTCATTAGAAAGTTAAGTAGAGAATGAAATATACTATCTTCTATGATTTAAAAATCCATCAACAATATTTTATCCCTGTAACATCAATAAATATATATCTTGAGTCAAATATTCATCTTTGCACTACAGGCTAAAGATATTCATCAGTTGGTCATGTTCATCTCAACACCTGTTCATTTTTGCACTATGGGCCAAAGATATTCATCAGAAAATCATTCATCTTTGCACTACAGACCAAAGATATTCAGTTATATCATCATTTAGGACTGAAGATGATGACAAATATTTTAAAGAAACCAATCTAGTGAGACAAAAGAACAAATATTAGGGAATCATACATCGGTATATCCATGTTCAAAAACACCCCATAATATACAATGGTGGAGTAAAATTCAAGAATAATGATCAAAACATGGATACAATCAAAGATAGTAACAAAAATAGACATCTGGGACAAAGAACAAAAATTTAATTTTACGTGAATAGTTTAAGTGATGAATCGTGAATGAATAGTGTCGTATACGTGAATAGTAACCCCGACATAAAAAGGTAAAAATTTCACAAGAAAAATTATACTAATATTTTGGCATAATGATATTGAAAAAAATAATATCATTTACGAAGAAAATAACATCCCTTACCTCAAAAGAATAGTACTTATGGCTGGAATATCAGATATAACACTGAAGGGAACTTGCACCGTATAGCAACACTCAAAGTATCAAAATACTCACAAAACTACGCTCGATAATATATAGAGAGAAAACATCATATTCTGGTGTGATTTTCAACTCTAACCTAAGCTCCCTATTTATAGTAAAATGCTTAGAACACCAAAGCAGAAAAGTTAATAAAATAATAATATTTTCAAAATTTCTTCCCACGCACACCACCAGTCCAAAACATCAGCCACCCACCCCACAAAAAATAAAAAAAACATTTTCTTAAATAAAACATTTATAACTCCAAAAATTAATTATTTCGGAACTTCAATAATTCATAATAAATAGCCCTTTTATCAGAAAAATTCAAATCTGATGTCCATTCCATAGGAAATTCAATTCTCTACAACTTTGTAGCTTTATGTTTTTCCAAATTCCAAACAAAAATTGACTGAAATCCATATACAGACGATTTTACAAGCTATAATCAAATTTCAATCAAAAAATTGGGTCCACCAACATGTTTAACATTTTTTTAACATTTATTGTAACAAAAATACTCTTCCTCCTCATTTATTCATATATCACACATTCATTGTAAATATAACACCATTATTATATTATTGTAATATAACGAACTATTTTATCTGAAAAGATAAAATATCAATTTTCAACAATTGTCACTTTTCTAAAAATTCCTCCATTTATATCCACATAAATAAATATTTTTCTTATCATATAAATCAATAATTAATTATTCACAAATAATATTACAGAATCACAATACTGACAACAGGTCGTTTCTAGGAAAGAGGGGGCTTTCCGATAAGGATTTCTCCTTACTGGCGCGCAATTAGATGACCTAATCCCTTTCCTCGACAGAACTTTCTAGACATTGCCAATAATGCTATCTAATAATATTATTCAAATAATATGAATTATTGATCTGATAATGGGAAATATTAGCAGTGAAAATTATTGAAACAACAATAATATAAAATATAAACATAACAATTATTGAATCAATAAAATAAAATATTGAACAGTAATTACTGTAACAATTATTGAGTAGTGCCTTCTTACGTAAAAATCAATAATTGGTGCAATACCATGTGCTACTATGTTTAAACCACCAGGTATTCCAACAGTATTAACGGTAACAACTACGTCGTTATTTATTAAAAAACTTATACTTGTCATGTTCTTCATCCAATCGTTTTCCGTTATGGGGCCCACACAAGGCTGCGCCAGCGTACAAATATTCCCCGACGGTAAGAATATTCCACGACCAACGAATATTCCCCAACAACAATGAATATTTTATAACCACTTGCTTATTTAAGATATTTGCGCATTTTACCCATAACTAACCACATTAATCAAATCAACCCTTACTATTTCAAAATAATAAATAGAGAAAATTCAATTTCATTTATAATAAGTTGGGGTCTTACAACCTCCCCCTCCTTATGAAATTTCGTCCTCAAAATTGACGTACGTACCTGGTGTTTCGAAAAGGTGAGGATACCTCACTTTCATTTCTGTATCCAACTCTCAGGTCATTTCCTCAATATCATGGTTCCTCCACAAAACTTTGATTTATGGTATGACCTTTGTGCGTAGGACATGCTCCTTCCTATCCAAGATCTTGATAGGTACCTCCTCGTACGTTAAATCTTCGGTTATTTCGTCTGGTTCTAACTCAATAATGTGGTTCGGGTCTTTCACATATTTAGGAAGCACAAATATGTGAAAAACATTATGAACACGAGACATACTTGGAGGTAATGCGAGTCTATAGGCCACATTTCCTACTCGGTCAAGAATCTGAAATGGACCAATAAATCATTGATTGAGCTTTCCTCTTTTCCAAAATCTTGTAACTACCTTCTATGGAGCAACACGCAATAATACATAATCCCCAATACTAAATTCCATGTCTTTTTGATGAAGATCCGCATAACTCTTTTGTCGATCCTGTGTCGTTTGTATACGTTGTCGAATCATTTGGATATTTTTCGTAGTCATACGTACCAACTCTGGTCCCAACAATGTTGCTTCACCCACCTCATCCCAACATATTGCAGAGTGACACTTTCGTCCATACAATGCTTCGAATGGAGCCACACCTATACTTGCCTGATAACTATTGTTGTAGGAGAATTCCACCAATGGTAAATACTTATCCTAACTTCCTTTGAAGTCTAGGACACAGAGTCTTAATATATCTTCAAGAGTTTGAATAGTCCTCTCTGATTGTCCATCCGTTTGAGGATGGTATGCCGAACTGAATCGTAAATCTGTGCCCATAGCATTCTGCAAGTTAACCCAAAATCGTGAAGTGAATCTTGGGTCACAATCCGAAACTATGGATACTGGCATGCCATACAATCTCACAATCTCATTTACGTACATACGAGTAAGACGTTCAAGGTAATAAGTCTCCCGTATCGACGAGAAATGAGCAGACTTAGTTAATCTATTAACAATAACCCAAATCGCATCTATGCCTTGAGAAACCGTGAGAAGACCCATAACAAAATCCATGGTAATGTGTTCCTACTTCCATTTTGGAATCTCAAGTTGTTGTAGTGGACCCTTTGTCATTTGATGCTCCGCCTTTACACGTTGACAAGTTAAACATCTCGAGATAAACTTGCGATCTCTCTCTTCATATTGTTCCACAAAAATGTATGTCGAAGATCACGATACATTTTGGTACTTCTAGGATGGATTGCAAACAGTGTATTGTGTGCCTCCATCATGATCTTGTACTTCAAATCAAAGTCGTTAAAAACAAAAAGCCTGGAGTTGACTCAAAGTATTCCTTCTTCATCGATTCTTGCTTCTGGGATAACACCTTCTTGTACTTTCTTCTTTATACGCATCAGCTCCGGGTCTGTGGCTTGAGCAACTTTAACTTTATCGATTAAAATTGGTTCTATATGTATACTTGACATCAACACATGGGTCCCCGGAGTCTTGAATTCTATCTTCATCTTTTGTAAATCACACAAAATGGGCCTTAGTGTTGACAACATCTTACTTGTTCCCGCATATGATCTTCTACTTAATGCGTCAACTACCACGTTCACTTTTTCAGGATGGTATTGAATGGTGTGGTTATAATCTTTCAGCAGCTCGAGCCAACGTCGTTGCCACATGTTGAGTTCCTTTTGGGTGAAGAAATATTTGAGGCTTTTATGGTCTGAATATATCTCCACTTTCTTCCTATAAATAGTGCTTCCAGATTTTTAACGTGAAAAAAATGTTGCCAACTCTATATCATGAGTAGGGTAATTCCTCTCATATTCTTTGAGTTATCGCGAGGCATAGGCTATGACCTTTCCATGTTGCATGAGAATACATCCTAACCCTTTGCCTGAAGCATCGCTGTAGATAAAAAATCCATCCAAACCAGATGGTATTATTGTAACGAGCAGTCTTAGAAATGAGTCTCCTCTTAAGCTCTTGAAAACTTTTCTCGCATTCCTCGCTCCATACGAATTTTATATCTTTTCGAGTCAGCTAAGTTAACGGAGTAGCAATTCAAGAAAATCCTTCCACGAATCTCCGATAATAACTAGTTAAGCCTAGAAATCTACGTACTTCCGTTACTATCTTAGGATGCTCCCAACTTTGTATTGATTCAATCTTCGTCGGGTCAATAGATACTCCATGTTTTGACACCACGTGCCCAAGGAATGCTACTTCCTCAAGCCAGAACTCGCATTTCTTTATCTTGGCATATAGCTTGTCTTCACGAAGCTTTGAAGTACCAGCTTCAAATGGTGCTCATGATGTTCACGACTTTTGGAATATATGAGGATGTCATCAATAAAGATAACAACAAACTGATTCAAATATTCCTTAAACACACGGTTCATCATATCCATGAAAGCCGCAGGAGCATTAGTCAATCCAAAAGACATGACTAAGAATTCATAATGCCCGTACCGAGTTCTGAAGGCAGTCTTCGGAATATCCTCAGTTCTAATCTTCAGCTGATGATATCCAGAACAAAGATCGATCTTTGAAAAGAATTATGCTCTTTGCAACTGGTCAAACAGGTCATCAATGCAAGGTAGCAGATACCTATTCTTGATGGTGACATGGTTCAATTCTTGGTAGTCAATACAAAGTCGCATACTCCTGTCTTTCTTCTCTACGAATAAAATAGGAGCACCCCAAGGAGATGTACTAGGATGAATGAAACCGATGTTCAACAACTCCTGTAGTTGGACCTTTAACTCCTGAAGTTCAATAAGAGCCATTTAATATGGGGTTTTAGAAATGGGCTTTGTACCAGGTTCAAGGTCAATAACAAATTCAACTTCACGTTCTGGGGGTAGACCGGAAGTTCTTCAGGAAATACGTCAGGAAATTCACTAACAACAGAAATATTATTCAAATCTAATGTGTTTTTGTTCAAGTCCATAACATGGGCTAAGAAAGCTTAACATCCATTTTTTAATAAACGAATGGCTTTATGGCTTGATATGACAGTGATTGACTTTAGTGCTTTGGTTGCTTGAATTCGCATAACAGGTTGGTTAGGAATATGAAAACTAACAACCTTACGAAAGCAATCAATTTTGGCATGATGAGTAGTTAACCAATCAATCCCTAAAATCACATCAAATACAAGTATCTTTAAAGAGATAAGATCAACAAGTAATGTGATGGTGTCAACTTGGATCAAACAAGATTTATAAACAGTGGATGTAATAAAAGTTTCTCCTAACGGAGTCTCCACACATAAGTCAAAGTCTAATTTCTCCGTAGTCAAGTTTAAACGTTGAGCACAAGCAGGAGAGATAAATGAATGGGTAGAACCGTTATTTAGTAAGGTATAAACTTTGCAAGAGTTTATGATTAGCTTACCCGTGATCACCTCATTTGGGTTCCTCGCATTTTTGCCAGTCACGACAAACGCTCTTCCATGAACCGTTGACTTTGCCTTGTCTGGGACAGCCTTTGAGTCACCATCCCCGTTGGACTTAGTTTCGTTATAGTACAATCTCGAGCGATATGACCTTCCTTTCCATAATTATAACATACCTTGAACTGTTATGGGTAGTTTGGGCTGATGTGTCCCTCTTTTCCATATTTATAACATATGACCGGTGGTCGTTCTCCTCCCTTAGAAATAGTTGATGCTGGTGCTGAAGTCTTCACATTATCATTGTTGTACCTTCTCTTTTTAAAATCTCCTTCTGACTCGCTTCTTCTATTATCATGGCCACGATTACCACCAGAGTGGTTACCGCTTTTGTCCGTATTTTTCCCTCCTCGCTGATTATCATTGCTCCGATGACTGCTGCCACCGGTATGACCCTGGTTGTGGTCCCTCGGTTGAACGTACTCGTTATCTCACTCTAATAATTGAGTCCTATTGACAACATCTGAATATAGAAAAAATTTATAAGAAATGAGATACTGACGTATATCGGGTTTCAGACCTCTTAGAAACATCCGCGTCATACGTTCCTCATTCTCTACCAAATGAGGTGCAAACCTGGATAACCTCGCGAACTTAGCCTTGTACTGGGACACCGTCATGTTATTATGTTCCAGTATAATAAAGTCTACCTCCTTCATATGGCAAATACTTTCAGGAAAATACTTGTCATTGAACAGTTTCTGAAATGTTTCCCAAGACATGTTGAGTGCGGCTGGCTGGGTACGCTTCACAGATTCCCACCAGTAATCTGCCTCACTACAGAACACAAAGGTGGCAAATGGAACCTTCTGTTCCTCTGTGCATCCCAAGACATCAAATATCTTGGTAATTTGCTTGACCTACATTTTTGCCTTAATCGGACTAGCTTTCCCCAATATTCCGGTGGTCCCAACTCTTTGAACTACTTGGCTGTGACAAACCGTGCATTGTTATCATTTCCACTTGTATTTTGTACATGAGTCTCCCTCGTCTGATTTTGCATAAACTGCAAAAAGCTTCTACACATCCCATCGTTCATCGTCTGATTAGTGGTGTTGTTTATAGGAGGAACATTGTCGTCATATTGCACGTTCTCCTGATTGGTGAGTAAAGGTGTCTCCACAGTCTCATTTACTCCATTATTAACATTCTCAGTTGCCATTCTCAAATACTGCCATAAAATAAGGGTTAATTCAAGAAATTAACATATCACATAATGTCCCTATATTATGACCAACCAACAAATAAGCTTAGGTAGGACACACTAGCGAAGGATTTACTCATCTCTCCCTTCCTAGTTCTATTCCCCGATCTCTGCCAGAGACCATATCCGTAAGCTCTGATACCAAATGTGACGCCCCCAAAATAGGTATACATCACCCATTCTGAGTCGCCAAATACATGGTACAGAAACAACTACAACTTTATTAATACAATTGTCGTGCAAAATACGACAACACATAAACTATGAGTTTAAATACAAATATTATCTTCTAAACAATATCCACACTCAAATAAGTCCTCATTACAATTATTGATACACTATTTTACAAAATAGTGAGGACTACTAAAATAACTTTCTAGAACCATCATTGCACACCCCGGCTACTTCCTGCTACATTCTCACTTCCTAAGAAGAAAAATGGAACAAAAAGGGAAAGGGTGAGCTCAACTAGCCCAGTAAAGAATATTATGAATAAGATAATATAGAACAAATTATCATTAGTCCTCAACAGGGAAAAATCTGATAGAATATAATAAACAACAAGTTTCAGATCAATATTCACAGTGGAAATAATAATTCATTAGAAGAGTTAAGTAGGGAATGAAATCTACTATCTTCTATGATTTAAAAATCCATCAACGAAATTTTATCCATGTAACATCAATCAATACACATCTTGAATCAAATATTCATCTTTGTACTACAGGCCAAAGATATTCATCAGTTGGTCATGTTCATCTCAACACCTGTTCATCTTTGCACTACGGGCCAAAGATATTCATCAGAAAATCATTTATCTTTGCATTACAGGCCAAAGATATTCAGTTATATCATCATTTAGGACTGAGGATGATGAAAAATATTTTAAAGAAAACGAATTTAGTAAGACAAAAGAACAAATATTAGGGATTCGTACTTCGGTTTATCCATGTTCAAAAACACCCCATAATATACTATGGTGGAGTAATATTCAAGAATAATGATCAAAACATGGATACAATCAAAGTTAGTAACAAAAATAGACATCTTGGACAAAGAACAAAAATTTAATTTTTTTTATGAATAGTGTCGTATTCATGAATAGTGCCGTATACGTGAATAGTAACCCCAACATAAAAAGGTAGAAATTTCACAAGAAAAATTATACTATTATTTCAGCATAATGATATTAAAGTAAATAATATCATTTACAAAGAAAATAACATCCCTTACCTCAAAAGAATAGTACTTCTGACTGGAATATCATATATAACGCTGATATAGCAACACTCAAAGTGTCAAAATACTCAAAAAAATACGCTCGATAATATTGAGAGAGAAAACTTCAGATTCTGGTGTGATTTTTAATTCTAACCTATGCTCCCTATTTATAGAAAAATGCTTAGAACACCATAGCAGAAAATTTAAAAAAATAATAATATTTTCAAATTTTTCTTCTTACACACACCAACAGTCCAAAACATCAGCCACCCACCCCACAAAAAATAAAAAAATGTTTTTCTTAAATAAAACATTTATAACTCCAAAAATTAATTATTCTGAAACTTCAATAATTCATAATAAATAGCCTTTTATCAGAAAAATTCGAATCTTATGTTCATTCCATAGGAAATTCAACACTCTACAACTTTGTAGCTTTAAGTTTTTCCAAATTCCAAACAGAAATTTTCCGAAATCCACAAACGGACGATTTTACAGGCTATAATCAAATTTCAGTCAAAAATGGGGTCCACCAACATGTTTAACATGTTTTTAGCATTTATTGTAATGAAAATACTCTTCTTCCTCATTTATTCATATATCACACATTCATTGTAAAAATATCACCATTATTATATTATTGTAATATAACGAATTATTTTATCAAAAAATATAAAATATCAATTTTTAACAATTGTCACTTTTCTAAAAATTCCTCCATTTATATCCACATAAATAAATATTTTCCTTATCATATAAATTAATAATTAATTATTCACAAATAATATTACAGAATCACAATACTGACAACCAGGCCGTTCCCAAGAAAGATGGGGCTTTTCGATAAGGATTTCTCTTTACTGGCGCGCAATTTGATGACCTAACCCCTTTTCTTGACAGAACTTTCTAGACATTGCCAATAATGCTATCTAATAATATTATTCAAATAATATGAATTATTAATCTGATAATGGGAAATATTGTGTAGTGACAATTATTGAAACAACAATAATATAAAATATCAACATAGCAATTATTGAATACATAAAATAAAATATTGAACAGTAATTATTGTAATAATTATTGAGTAGTGCCTTCTTACGTAAGAATCATTAATTGGTGCAAAATACCGTGTGCTACCGTGTTTAAACCACCGGGTATTCCAATAGTATTAACGGTAACAACTACGCCGTTATTTATAAAAAAAACTTATACTTGTCTTTTTCTTCATCCAATCGCTTTTCGTTATGGGGCCCACACAAGGTTGTGTCATCGTACTAATATTCCCCGACAGTAAGAATATTCCACGACCAACGAATATTCCCTGACAACAGTGAATATTTTTATAACCACTTGCTTATTTAAGATATTTGCGCATTTTACCCATAACTAACCACATTAATCAAATCAACTGTAATACCAAAGAATTTCTACGTATTATTAAGTGAATATATTAATGGAAATAATATTTCAGTGAATATAAGTGTTATTATTTTGAGAGTCGGATAAATAAAGTGATTCGTATTTGATCGATGTGTATTAAAAAAAAGTGAAGTGACAATGAGAATTGTGAAATGCCTTGTGTGGCATATTGTGAAACTAGGAAATCTGTTAAGCAAATTAGAATGAGAATCTAGAAGATTAATCGTGTTGATCATGTGATTTCATACAAGTAATCAATATACTCGTGGACTTGTAATATTACTCTTGTGGACATTAATTCATATCGTATAAGACGAGTATGATAATAAAGGTTGACACTAGCTTAAGCTAAACCAGTCTTGGCACTTTCAGGGCATGGCGCAATGACTACTCTGTTTGTCAAAGAAGACAAATCAAGTAAATTGCATCAATAGTCAATTGGAGAAAAATTAATTTTTTTACTTTGAAAATTAAATGAAGCAATTATATGATTTGTGTGACATTGATGAACCATGAAATAAAGTGTGCAATTAAGTAATATTAATTGTTAATTGTTATATTAATTAATTGTTAATGGTTGTGGTAGAATATTGAATTCTTAGTAATTAACTAATAATGTGTGATTACTATTATTTGCAATATATTATAAAGATGAATAATGATTATGGAAATCCATAAATACATTAATCAATGGTTGGATTAATTAATATTGGTGTTAATTAATTAAGGAAGTGCATGATTTATTTATTTAACATAAATAAGTAAGTTAGAAATATAATAATATTATATTGACAAGATTATGTGCATATGAAAGCAATAATACAACTATACTATATAGTGTAGTGTGACATTGTGTGACTATATATTAAGTCTTATAAAATTATATTGTATGAGGCAATGTGATTAAGTATATTGGAACTATATGTTATAAATACGTTATGAAATATCTATGTGACAATATGTATGTGGGTATATATTAAAATAAAATACCATGACCATATTGTAAATTATTATTTTAATGAATTTTACCAGTGTAATAAAAATGTACGTGGATCATACGTATTATACATTTCCATATTACATCTACTACCTTTGAACATTAATTATTAAATTGTGACGTTAAGTTGTAGCTAATGTATGGTTGATATAGCATAAGGTTAGAAATGTGTACAAGTGTATGGGCTAAGTGTTGCAAGCATACTGAGTTAAATTATTTGTCCCAAAATGAGTCTCCAATTGCCTCATTTCTCAATTGTGTATAAACCTAAAAGGCTAAGCCTATTTCTTCTTCCAAGTTTCTAGCTAATGATCATGGGGGGGGGGGGGAGTGGTGTTCATGATGCAAACCAACAACCAATTACCAACTCCTTATTATCCTTCATGCAATTCTTCCATCCTTTAGTTTGATTTCTTGGATAATGGCTTGGCATGGTCAATGAATTTCCTATAAAATGAACCCTTCCCTACATTCTCTATGTTGCTTGAGTTGTCTGATAAATTGCTAAGTAGTAGAGTGAGAGCATTCTAAGAGCTTGAGAGTTCAGTTGGAGCAAGTTCATTGCACATTAAGAAGGTATAATTCAATTTCTTGCTTTCCATTTCCGTTTCTGTTAAACAGAGTTCTTGAGTTCTTGAAATTCAAATTTTTTATTTTGTAGAATTGGATGCTAATGAGGGTGGGAAATATTCATATAGTTGTTATATGGCCTTATGAGAATGTTTAAACTGATACATAAGTGTTTAAAATCAATTTCGTGGGTAAATTATGTGTTTGGGCTAAACAGATTCTTAGAAAGCGATCGTCACAGCTCGAACAAGCGCCAGTAGTCGCTACCAGAGTAATATCTAAGCCGCAACACAATGCTGCTGGGATTCATTGAATCCAGATTTGAACTTACATTTTGAAATCTACTATGTGGTGATCGATCATTATGGCTTAAACTAGCATGAAAGCATGTTTAAGGTGTATTATAAGAATATGAATCTAGGTTGGGCATGTTTTAACATATTTGTGTGATTAACGAAAGCATATGGTTTAGATGGAGATTTGGACTTTATGTTTTGAAAACAAACTATGTTAGAGATCATGTTCTGCAAATTGTGAACCTATTAAGCTGTACATGACTGATTTTACACATAGTTGAGCATGTTATAGTGTACATAGTTCCTTTGAGTATGATTAAACTTATTAAGCTTTGTGTTAGAAATATTGTGACGCCCCCAAAATAGGTATACATCACCCATCTTGAGTCGCCAAATACATTGTACAGAATTCAAATACAAACTTAATTATACAACATGAGCTGTGAGTTTTAAAACAAATATTGTCTTCTAGACAGTTTTCAAACTAAAAATACGACAAAACATAATCTGAGAGTTTTAACACGAATATTGTCATCTAGACAATATCCACACTTAAATTAAATCTTATTACATTTATTATCACACTATTTCATAGAATAGTGAGGACTACTAATGCTATCATCTGGACCATTACTCCGTTCCCCGACTAGTCCTTGCTACGTTCTCATTTCCTGAAGAGAACAATGAAAGCAAAAAAGGTGAGCTCAACTAGCCCAATAAGAAATATTATGACTAAGATAATGCAGAATAAATTATCGTTAGCCTTCAACAGTGTTAAACTGATACAATATAACAAACATCAAGTTTAACGGCAGTGGAACAAGCAATCCATTAGAAGAGTCAAGTAGAGAATAAAATCTACTATCTTCTATGATTCAAAAGTTTTTTCATCACTTTTATCGCTGAAACTCAGCTTAATAAATAATCCACATCATCAAATCATCCCTGCACTATAGGCCAATGATATTCTTTAGTATCACGACCACGAATTATCCATGCACTACGGGCTAAAGATAATCATGTTTTCATCAACGGTCCTGATCATGCCTTAAAAATAATTCATCTTTGCACCCTTGGCCGAAGAGAATCCATATCCATAATCATACCAAAAACTATCCATCAATGCACTACGGGCCAATGAGGACTTTTTCCACATCATTTATAACATTACTACCATGATTATACTTAGAATAATCACTGGTCATAATCATACCAAGTCCATCTATGCACTACAGGCCACAGATGACTTTCAACATAATATAAACATGATGATGATGACAATGACATAATAATTCAATAAAACAAGTTCAAGAATTAATTTATCCAGGAACCAATAACATTCAAATTGTCAACATGATACTTCTTTATAGAGTAAAATTCAAGAATGTTCAGAAGAATATTTCCATGAAAAGATACTGGATGAAGCGCAAATATCAAGGATTCCACTAATTTCATGGATTATAGAAGTCAAAACTTTAACTAACTGAGTATAATAAAGAATGGAATAACAAAAGAAATCACCAGACATGTGATAGACTGCACAGACAGGTTATTCCAATAGAATAATAAATAATGGAACCAGGTCATGCGTAAACGCACGCACGGATATTCAACGAATAATAAATAACGTAACCGGTCATGCGTAAATGCACGTATGAGGATATTCCAATAAAATAATAAATAACGGAACCAGGTCATGCATAAACGCACAGACAGGATGTTCCAACAGAATAATAAATAACGGAACTAGGTCATGCGTAAAGCACATACAAGATGTTCCAACAGAATAATAAAGAATGGAATAACAGAATAATTTCACCATGTATGTGGTACTTCGTATAGATAGGTTATTCCAACATAATAATAAAGAATGGAATAACAGAAGAATTTCACCAAGTATAGGGTACTTTGCATAGACAGGTTATTCCAACATAATGATAAAGAATAGAATAACAGAAGAATTTCACCAAGTATAGGGTAGCCCGCGTATACAAGTTATTCCAACAGAATAATAAAGAATGAAATAACAGAAGTTCTCTTCATGAATACAAAAGAAATAATACCCCTTTCGAGTACAACAAATAATATCCCTTACCTTAGAAGAAACTGGATATAGGAGTAGTGAAGTAGCAGAATACTTTTCTTCTTTCTCTCTATAGTTTCTCTCTCTAAAGTTTCAGTGAATTCGTAAGAAATAATGAAGAAATGAGCTTCTATTTATAAGAGAATGGACTGAATAGTAACTAATTCATGAACGGTCCAGATTGATTTACTTTTAAACGGACGGTCCATATTGATTTATTATGCAGAACACTATGCAGGCACTATGCATAATAAAATATAATATATTATAATTATTGTCTAATCAAACAAATAACTTTATAAAAGTATTCTGTTTTATATAAAAAGATTTTACTATGCAAAACACTATGCATAATAGAATATAATATATTCTAATTATTGTCTAATAAAACAAATAACTTTATGAAAGTATTCTGTTTTATATAGAAAGTTTTTCTGTTTTATTATATTATTAATAATAATAATAAAACAAAACTTATCACCTTTATTATAATTCACAATATTAATCGATCAGGTTGTTCTCAGGAAAGACGGGGCTTTTCAATAAGGATTTCTCCATATTGGCACGCAATTAGGTGACCAAACCTCTCCTTGGCAGAACTTGCAGACATCGTTAATATTGCAAATAATAATATTAATAACCGTCGTCTCAATTATTGATTTAATAATATATAAAATATAAACAATAATTGAATCAAATAATATGAGATATATACTATGCAACAATCGCGAAGAATAATTGAACAAAACCGAGTGACTTCTCACGTAAGCATCAATAATCAATACCGTGTGCTACTATGCAACCAATGCAGACATCGTACTTTTTACTACCGAGTAGTTCAACAGTTTTTTAATGGTAAACTTCCTACCGTTATTTTCATAAAAATATTTTTGTCATTTTCTCAATCCGACAATAATTCTGTTGTGGGGTCCACCAATGATTGTATCGTCGTACGGATATTCTCCGACAAAAAGAATATTCCCCGACCAATCAAATATTATACAACAACTTGCATACTTTTCAGAATGTATAAATATTACCCATAACTATAACATTATCTCAAATCCACACCATAATTTTAAAAAAAAAATTGAGAAAATTAAATCTTTATTCGTAAAATTTGGGATTTTACAATCTCCCCTCCTTTTGAAATTTCGCCCTCGAAATTTACGAACATACTTGGTATGCCGAACAAATGAAGACATTTTGTCAGATTCTAACTCTTGAGGTATAACCTTTGAGCGTAAAATATATTTCAAGATTTTAACAGGTATGTCTTCATATGTTAAATCTTCCGTTATCTCATCCAGTTCTAAATCAATAATGTGGTTCGGGTCATCCACATATTTACGTAACATCGATACGTTAAAAACGTAATGAACACGCAACATACTTGGCGGTAAAACGAGTCTATAAGCCATAGTTCCTACTCGATCGAGGATTTCAAATGGGCCAATTTAATCGAGGGTTGAGATTTCCTCTCTTTGTCGATTCTTGCTTCTAGAATAACGCCTTCTTGAACCTTCTTCTTCGTATTCATCAGCTCCAGGTCTGTAGCTTTAGCAGCCTTAACATTATCGACTAATGTCGATTCTAATCAAATATTTGTTATCTTCACGTAGGTCCCTAGAGTCTTTAACTCTATCTTCATCACTTGTAAGTTATACGAAATGAGTCTTTATGTTAACAACATCGCACTCGTAAATGCATACGACCTTCTACTCAACACGTCAGCTACCACGTTCTCTCTTCCACAATGATATTGAATGGTATGATCGTAATCTTCAACAGCTCGAGCCAACGTCTTTGGCGCATTATACGTTCGATTTGGTTGAAGAAATATTTAAGGGTTGAAGAAATGGGTTTTGTACTGGGGTCAATACAAAATTCAATTTCACGCTCTAGGGGTAGGCTAAGAAGTCTTCAAGAATACGTCAGGAATTTATTAGCAATAGAAATATCATTCAAAACTGTGACTCTCATCCAAGACTTGGATAACACGTCACATTGATACCTATCAACTTGCCATCGTCATTCACAATGTCCCCTATGAAAATTCTGGCTTAGGTGCATTCCACACAAGGAAGTCAACAACTAAAGGTTCGGGGCTCTTTACTTATGGCTTGATATGACAATGATTGACTTTAGTGGTTTGGTTGCTTGAATTCGTATAACAGGTTGGTTAGGAATATAAAAGCTAACAACCTTACGAAAATAATCAATTTTAGCATGATGAGTAGTTAACCAGTCGATTCCTAAAATCACATCAAATGCAAGTATTTTCAAAGAGATAAGATCGACAGGTAACGTGAAAGTGACAAATTGAATCAACAAGATTTATAAACAGTGGAGGTAACGAATGTTTCTACTAACGAAGTTTCAACCAATAAGTCAAAGTCTAACTTCTCTGGGGTCAAATTTAAACGTTGAGTGCAAGTAAGAGAGATAAAAGAATGGGTAGAACCAGTATCTAATAAGGTATAGACTTCACAAGAATTTATAATTAACTAACCCGTGCTAACTTCGTTCGGGTTACTCGCTTTTTAAAAAGTCACGAAAAATGCTCTCCCTTGAACTACCGATTTTGTCTTGTCTGGGACGGCCTTTGATGCCTCCATCCCAGCTGGACTTATCTTCGATGCACGATAAAATCGGGCCAGGTGGCCTTCTCTTCCATAATTGTAACATGCTTTGGATGACATCACGCAGTTTGGACTGATATGTCCCTCCCCTCCACATTTGTAACATACGACCAGTGGTCGTTCTCCTTCCCTGAAAACAGGTGCTGGTTCTGCTGTCTTTCCATCATTATTGAACCTTTTCCTCTTGAAATTTCCACTTCTATTATCTTGGCCATGATTACTACCAAAGTGGTTACCATTCTTGGCATGATAATTTCCTCCACGATGGTTATCATTATTCCGATAGCCATTGCCACCAGTACAATTATTATCGTGTTGCTGCTCGTTATCTTTTGGTAGGGCTGGCTCATTATTGCGCTCCAATAACTAAGCCCTATTCACTACATCTAAATACAAACATAATTTATGAGAAATGAGGTATTGACGTATATCGGGTTTCAAACCTCTTAGAAACATTCGCGTCATTCGCTCCTCATTATCGACCAAATGGGATGCAAACCGGGATAACTCCGCAAATTTAGTCTCGTATTGGGACACGGTCATATTGTTTTGATTTAACTTGATGAATTCCACCTCCTTCATGTGACGAATACTTTCGGAAAAGTACTTGTCATTGAACAGCTCTTGGAACTTCTCCCAAGACATCTTGAAAAGGCCAGTCGGTGATGCGTTTCTGATTCCCACCATGAATCGCTTCTTCACGCAACATAAAGGTGGCAAAGGGTGTGACTCCCCCAAAATAGGTCCAATCCATCCAACCTATTCTGAGTCGCCAAATATATGGTACATAAAACAACTACAACTTTATTACTACAATTGTTGTGCAAAATACAACAACACATATACTGTGAGTTTACTACCAACTGTGACTCATGTCCCAACTATGGACAGCATCTCACATTGATATATTACATAAAGGTACAGTCAATAACTGTTTTCGAAATTAGGATCTTTGGTAAGTGCTCAAGGAAACCTTCGTACATAGGAGGCCATGAATCTAAGTTATGATAGATATCATATGTCCAGAGAATTATACTTGGTTGATCCAATAGACCCCAAAGAAAAATGAGAAGATTACTATCATGTTCCTTCCAATGGTGAGTCTTCTCTTGACATATAACTATCTCCACCGTCTGCGATAGAACATTATGTTTCAACCAAACTCCAAGATCATATAGGTAGTGCTCGTAGATATACTCAGCAAGTGGATGTGCACAACCCTGTCTTATGATAACACGAGGTTTTATGTCATTAGACATCTTGTATAATAATGGCAAAACACCCTTCCAAAGTTGGGTTCACCTCACCCTATTTGGTTCACCAAAATTAAATATCAAATGACGTATACAATACGACACACTTATCTAAAGTTCTCAATAAAATTATTTTCATACTATTTAGGGAGAACCTCAACAGCTATAGACCACCGTTCTATTCCGCTGTTATCCCCGCTCGACCCAGCTACACTCTTAATACCTGAAAGGAATTATGAAGCAAAAGGGTGAGCACAACTAGCTCAGTAAAGAATATCATGACTAAAGATAATTAAATTATCAATAGCCTTCATCAGCAATAAATCAGAGATTTAGAACATATGGTAGATGATAAAACTTTTCAACCATAGTTGCAGCGGAACGAGCAATCCATTAGAAGAGTCAAATAGACCATAAAGTCTATTATCTTCTCCATGTTAAAAGTCCACCAATAATGCTTTAATTCCTGTAACATCAATTAACAGTTCCTGTCTACAATCATGTGAATAACTCATAACCATAATTGTGGTTCTAAATTCCTCTTCTCATCTAGGACGAAGATAATTTACATCACCTATCTTTACCTGAAACATCAAAGATCATGGTTATACCCAATAACAGTTCCTGTTCATAATCATACTAATAAATTCATCTTTTCACTACGGCCCAAAGATATTCATCAACAGTTCATCTTTGCACTACATGCCAAAGATATTCAGTAACAGGTCATCTTTACACTACGGGCCAAAAATATTCATCGATAATTCATCTTTGCACTACAGGCCAAAGATATTCAGCAACAGGTCATCTTTGCATTACGGGCCAAAGATATTCATCAATAATTCATCTTTTCACTACAGGCCAAAGATATTCATATCTCAAAGAAACATACAATCATTTCAGAATTTATATAAACCATAATTATAATCATGTTGATCAATTCACCTTTGCACTTAAGCTAAAAATATTCAATTGTAAATTCAATGGTCATGATCATACCAGTCAATAATTCATCTTTGCACTACTGGCCAAAGAGAACCCATAGTCATGATCATACCAATAATCTACCCATCTTTACACTTAAGTCAAAGAGAAATTTCATCACCGAGATTATAAAAATGTTATATATGATAATAAAAACAATATGATCAACAACTGCATTTAATTTCAAAAGTAAGATTCATAAATCAATGATTTCATAACACCTTAATACAAATGTTATAAATCACTTAATAATCTCATAATCTAATATCATTAATATTACCACAATATCTTAATCATTTCTTAAACCTATAAATAATTTATTTTAATTGTTTACACTTTACTAATTAATGCATTTAATCATCCTAAAATGCCAAACTCATAAAATTTCATCACCAATAACCAACAACCTCATCAAAAATCTGCATATACCATATATAGGATTCTAAAGCCATAAAATCTTATTTTCCAATTTTGTTACTTCACATAACATATTTAATTCATTTACTTATAACTAGTACATTTTCATGAAAAATACCAAATCAGTTCCAAAAATATTTCTTTTCTGGAACTTAGCATAATATAGTTCCATATTTAACATATATTTTTCTCGAAATTTTTAAAATTCATTTACTATTTTTCACATGGCCAAAACTGCCGAATATTTAGACATTTATCATAAATTGTACTTTTGTCCAAAAATTCCGAAATTTATAGAATATACTGATGTTATATAGATGTACTCCCAATAAAAATTTCATCAATTTTGGAGTTAACCACAAGGAGTTATAAGGGTTTACTTTTAAAATAGTCTTTTCTCATAAAATTCATAACTCTTAATCTATACACCCAAAAATCACCATTTTTGGACACAATCAAGAAAACTCATCAAATTATCATTTCAAATTTTTCTAGAATTTTTGAGGGTCGGAAAAATTACGAAACTGAAAAACATAATAACCCTTAAAATCCCTTACCTCAAAAGAGCAGTACTTCTGACTGAAATATCGGATATAACATTGAAGGAAACTTGCACTCATTAGCAATGCTCAAAGTATCAAAATACTCACAAAATACGCTCGATAATATAGAGAGAGAAAGAGAGAAAGCTTATGTTTCTAGTGTGATTTTAAATTCTAACTTAGCCCTCTATTTATAGGAAAATGTTAGCACGCCGAAGCAGACTTGACCTGCTACCTGATGGCTTTACCTGCTACTACTGCCACCCACCACATTTGAATTATAATTTCAGCACATTTCTTCACCAACCATAGGTGGGGCCCACATATTCTAGAATTTTCCACTAAAATGATAAATTCCGAAACTTCAACAATTTCTAAACCAGTCACCTCTTAAAATTCATAACAAATCATACGTTCATTTTTAACGGTTCAAAATTTGTGGACATATACTCAACTTATATATGTATAACATATCCAAAAATCACAACGATCCAACAATCGGATTAAAAATGATAACTCACGCAATATATCGCAAGAACACTGATTTGATTTTTAATACCTCCATTCCGACAAAAATACTGATAAAACACCTCAACATTAATTCCTTCAATTATAACCACATAAAATAAATAAATCCATCATTTATATCTGCATCAAATAAATATTTCCTTATCAATAATTAATTATTTATAAATCATATTGCAGAATCACAATAATGACAACCAGGCAGTTCCCAAGAAAAAGGTGGCTTTCCAATAAGGACTTCTCCTTACTGGTGCGCAATTAGGTGACCATACCTATCCTTGACAGAACTTTCTAGACATTGTCAATAATGCTATCTAATAATATTATTCAAATAATATGAATTATTGATCTGATAATGGGAAATACTGTGCAGTGACAATTATTGAAACAATAATAATATAAAATATCAACGCAACAATTATTGAATCAATAAAATAAAATATTGAACAGTAATTACTGTAACAATTATTGAGTAGTGCCTTCTTACGTAAGAATCAATAATTCAAAAATATTGTGCAATACCGTGTGCTACTCTGCAACCACACGTATTACTGTATTTTAACCACCGGGTATTCCAACAGTGTTAACGGTAACAATTACGCCGTTATTTATAAAAACTCAAACTTGTCATTTTCTTCATCCGACAGTTATTCTGTTATGAGGCCCACGAATGGCTGCGCCGTCATACGAATATTCCCCGACAATAAGAATATTCCACAACCAAATGAATATTCCCCGACAAAAATGAATATTTTATAACCACTTGTTTATTTTGTAAAATTTGCACATTTCACCCATAACTAAAGTATTATATCAAATTAACTCCTTATTATTTCAAGATAATAAATAGAGAAAATTTTAAGTTTATTCATAATAAGTTGGGGTCTTACAAAGGGAACCTTTTGCTCCTCTGAGCATCCCAAGACATCAAATATCTTGGTGATCTGCTTTAACCACGTCTCCGCCTTGAGCGGTTCTCGCTTTCCCAAAACTCTTGTGGTCCCGGCTCCTCCTTGGGCGCTTAGCGATAATGACCAACCGTGGGTTGCCATTATTTCCACCTATATTTTGAGCAGAGTCTCTCTTTTGTTGTTGCATGAATTACATAAAGCCTCCGAACATTCCATCGTTCATCATTTGGCCGATGTTGTTGTTTGCACGAGGTTTCACGCCTTCACGATGCACAATATCCACGATTATTGATATGTGGAGACTCAACGGTTTCCTGTGCTCCATTGCTATTCTCAACATTCTCGGATGTCATTTTCAAATACTTCCACAAAACAAGGGTTAATTAACATATCACATATTATCCCTATACTCTGACCGGCCAATTAAATACCAAATAAACTTAGGTAGGTCATACTAGCGAAGGAATTCCCCATCTCTCCCCTTCTAGTTCTTATCTCACATCTCAGTCAGGGATCCTATCCCTAAGCTTTGATACCAACTGTGACGCCCCCAAAATAGGTATACATCACCCATCTTGAGTCGCCAAATACATAGTATAGAATTCAAATACAAACTTAATTATATAACATGAGCTGTGAGTTTTAATACAAATATTGTCTTCAAGACAGTATTCAAACTCAAAATACGACAAAACATAATCTGAGAGTTTTAACATGAATATTGTCATCTAGACAATATCCACACTCAAATTCAATCTTATTACATTTATTATCACAGTATTTCATAGAATAGTGAGGACTACTAATGCTATCATCTGGATCGTTACTCCGTTCCTCGACTAGTCCCTCTACGTTTTCATTTCCTAAAGAGAACAATGAAAGCAAAAAGGGTGAGCTCAATTAGCCCAGTAAAAAATATTATGACTAAGATAATGCAGAATAAATTATACTTAGCCTTCAACAGTGTTAAACTGATATAATATAACAAACATCAAGTTTAACGGCAGCGGAACAAGCAATCCATTAGAAGAGTCAAGTAGAGAATAAAATCTACTATCTTCTATGATTTAAAAGGTTTTTCATCACTTTTATCGCTGAAACTCAGCTTAATAAATAATTCACATCATCAAATCATCCATGCACTATAGGCCAAGGATATTCTTTAGTATCACGACCACGAATTATCCATGCACTACGGGCTAAAGATAATCATGTTTTCATCAACGGTCTTGATCATGCCATAAAACAATTCATCTTTGCACCCTTGGCTGAAGAGAATCCATAGCCATAATCATACCAAAAACTATCCATCAATGCACTACGGGCCAATGAGGACTTTTTCCACATCATTTATAACATTACGATCATGATTATACCGAATAATCCTTGGTCATAATCATACCAAGTCCATCTATGCACTACAGGTCACAGATGACTTTCACCATAATATAAACATGAGGATGATGACAATGACATAATAATTCAATAAAACAAGTTCAAGAATTAATTTATCCAAGAACCAATAACTTCCAAATTGTCAACATGATACTTCTTTGTAGAGAAAAATTCAAGAATGTTCAGAAGAATATTTCCATGAAAAGATGCTGGATGAAGCGCAAATATCAAGAATATTCCACTACTTTCATGGAATATAGAAGTCAAAACTTTAACCAACTGAGTATAATAAAGAATGGAATAACAAAAGAAATCACCAGGCATGCAATAGACCGGACAGATAGGTTATTCCAATAGAATAATAAATAACGGAACCAAAGTCATGCAGAATGCATGTAGGCAGGATATTCCAATGTAATAATAAATAACAGAATCCGTGTCATGTGTAAACACACAAAGCAGGATATTCAATGAATAATAAATAATGGAACCGGTCGTGCGAAACGCACGCACATAATATTCAATAAATAACGGAACCAGTCGTGTGTAAATGCACGCATGGGAAGTTCTAATGAGAATAATAAATAAATGAATCGGTCATAAATAAAAAGTAAAATGCAGACGGGATGTTCCAATAGAATAATAAAGAATGGAATAAAGAAGAATTTCACCATGTATGCGGTACTTCACATGTATGATTATTCCAACATAATAATAAAGAATGGAATAATGTAAGAATTTCACCATGTATGTGGTATCAGCATGACAAAGTTATTCCAACATAATGATAAAGAATGGAATAATGGAAGAATTTCACCAAGTATAGGGTAGCTCATGATATCTGAGTTATTCCAACAGAATAATAAAGAATGAAATAATGTAAGTTCTCTTCATGAATACAAAAGAAATAATAACCCTTACTTACAGAGTACAACAAATAATATCCCTTACCTTAGAAGAAACCTGGATATAGGAGTAGTGAAGTAGCGAATACTTTTCTTCTTTCTCTCTATAGTTTCTCTCTCTAGAGTTTCAGTGAATTCATAAGAAATAATGAAGGAATGAGCTTCTATTTATAGGAGAATGGACTGAATATTAACTAATTCATGAACGGTCCAGATTGATTTACTTTTAAATGGACGGTCCATATTGATTTACTATGCAGAACACTATGCAGACACTATGCAACACTATGCATAATAAAATATAATATATTCTAATTATTGTCTAATAAAATAAATAACTTTATAAAAGTATTATGTTTTATATAAAAAGATTTTACTATGCAAAACACTATGCATAATAGAATATAATATATTCTATTTATAGTCTAATAAAATAAATAACTTTATAAAAGTATTATGTTTTATATAAAAAGATTTTACTATGCAAAATACTATGCATAATAGAATATAATATATTCTAATTATTGTCTAATAAAATAAATAACTTTATAAAAGTATTCTATTTTATATAAAAAGTTTTTCTGTTTTATTACATTATTAATAATAATAAAACAAAACTTATCACCTTTATTATAATTCACAATATTAATCGACCAGTTTGTTCCCAGGAAAGAGGGGGCTTTCAAATAAGGATTTCTCCCTATTGGCGCGCAATTAGGTGACCAAACCTCTCCTTGGCAGAACTTTTAGACATCGTTAATATTGCAAATAATAATATTAATAACTTCGTCGTCTCAATTATTGATTTAATAATATATAAAATATCGACAATAATTGAATCAAATAACGTGAGATACTATGCAACAATTACTACAACAATAATTGAACAAAGCTGAGTGAATTCTCACGTAAGCATCAATAATCAATACCGTGTGCTACTATGCAACCACTCGTATTACTGTACTTTTACTACCGAGTAGTTCAACAGTTTTAACGGTAAAACTTCCGCCGTTATTTTCATAAAAATAATTTTGTCATTTTCTCAATCTGACAATAATTCCGTTGTGGGGTCCACCAATGATTGTACCGTCGTATAAATATTCCCCGACAAAAAGAATATTCCCCGTCCAATCGAATATTATACAACAACTTGCATACTTTTCAAAATTTATAAATATTATCCACAACTATAACATTATCTCAAATCCACACCATAATTTTAAAAAATAAATCGAGAAAATTAAATCTTTATTCGTAAAATTTGGGATTTTATAAATATTTTCAAGAAAAAGTTTAGCCTAGTGAGCTAACATGTATGATTTCTACATGATTTATATTCTGACTTTGAAAGCATGTTAGTATGACCTAAAAATGCATGAATAAACCTTTAGATGGTGTTTATGAAGTTGATAAGGAAGCATGAACATGTTGAACCTACTAGTGACCTTTGAACATGAATATTGACAAACTATCATGAAAGATAGAATCTAACCTTTATAAGCATGTTGGTGGTACTCTTAGACCCACTCATGTAGAACAAACATAGATATACAATGCTTGGGTATCACATTTCAAGAAAAGCATGAACGAAGCCTATTTTCAACTAAAGGAGTGTTAGTCTCACGTACGTGTTATGAATACTCACAAGCATGCCTAATATGAGTTTTATAACTATCTTGTATGTTTAGAGAGCAAGCATGATAGACTTTGTGGTTTCATGACCTTAAATGGCCTTAAATTGTTGAAATGATCAATTTAAAATTCTATTATGAAAGAAAGAACCTAGATTGACTTAAGGAGCATGAAAAGACCCTAAACATGTCAAAATATATTATGTATGATTGTGTGTTCAAGTTGGGAATGAGACCACAAGGCAAAGAATCGAGTTTTGGCATTTGGAGAGGGAGGGCCAGTAGCCTACGCCTTGGCCCTAAGTTTAGCCATTATGGCAAGAATCAAGCTTAGTTACCAAGTTTTGAAATCTAAACTTTAGCAGTCAACTTGTATGGTACCTAAAATGCTAGAGGTGGTTTAAAACCTACTGATGTATATATATGTGTGATGCTTAGATGATAAGTTGGTGTTACCTTGTAATGGAAAGTCCATGAGTAAGGAGGTCTTAAACTTAAGCATTCTTGATTTGCTTATGAAGTAACTAAGTACTTGATTCATGATGACTTGATAATCTAATTTCTATAACATATGTGCATACTTGAATCGTGTCAAGCTTGTTTAAAGACTGTGTTAGCAAATGAACATCTTAAACATATAATACGCTATAAATAGGATTCGAAAGTGTTGATTTCTTAAGGTGGATAAACTACGCTTAAGGCAAGTATCCGAACCCTACATTACATTGTGCAAAGTATTCTAACTCTTGCATTACTTTATTCGACGAATACCATAAGCTTATCTCTTTAAATACAAGTTATACTACTTTCTCGTTCGCATGAGTTAGTATGTTTAAACCCTTGTGAAAGTTATTATTCATGTTTAACTTGGTATTGTTCTTGAATATTGTGAAAGAGTCGATGCCATTTGGTTTGGCTAGACTATATGCATGTTTATAAAAGCTACTCAAACCAATAGATTGGTGCGAAAATCTTAAAAACTGAGTTGGATAACCTTTTTGGTAAGGGGAGTGTATGTCGTTGGAAACCCCAACACATGATTGAATATTATGGTGGTGTTATGCATAACGTAAAGTATTGTAGACTGATCATCTATAGTACTTGATTCTGTTGGGTTATCAGTTTAATATTGGTAACTCTTGTGGAGGTTCTACAGTCGTTAGTGACTGCTCAGTATAAATTGTTTATCCAGTTGGATACATTGATAGTCGTTGAATTCATATATATCTGTTGATTTATATTGAATTATCGTTCTTATTCCAAGAATTATTGATATTCATTATTCCTGATATTATTCTTAAACTTTGAACTATCTCAAAGATGATACTTCGATAATTCAAACTTGTGATATTATATTCTTTACCCTTGTTGTATATTACTTGCTGGGAAATTTGTGTCCATCCTTGCTTATTTAAAACCTTTCAGTTAAAGAGGAACAGGGTGGTGTCTTTGGAACAGACAAGGGCAAGGGCAAGGCTACCGACTAGCTTATCCCTTTTATGTTTAAGACTAATATGTTGTATTAAGACTATTTTCAGACGATGTTTAAGCTTTATTAGGATTATGTAATAAGTCATTATTCGATATTATTATGTAATCTATTAAGTACTGTAGGTTGCGAGACTTGGGGGAATAATTATAATAAATCATTGTATATTATTCTAAATTTAGATCTTCTGTTGTGAATAAGTTATTTAGTTATTATGGTATTACTTTGAGCACGTGACGAACCGAATTTGAGTGACCAAGTGGAGGTCAGAATTTGGGGGCGTCACGGGTTGGTATCAGAGCTATAGTTATAAACCTTAGGAACGAGAGTCCTTAGATTATAACTAAAGAAAACCTAGAAGTTAGGGAGGAGATAAAACTCATGTAGAGTTTTCCATTAGAGACTTAGTGTGCTATGAAATGTAACTTCATTCTATACAATGAACTTATGTTTATTTAACATTCTGATGGAGTTATTGTTTGTGTTGTCTTATGTTGGTGATTGTAGGATGACTGATATGGGAGGACCTAGCCGAGTGGTGGAGGAGGAGCCACGTGATATCCACGTAGTCTATGAGACATCATTGATAGCTAAATCCAGCCAAGTGCACCTTTGGCATCAAGTCGGGCAAGTTTCTAGGATTTCTAGTGAGCCAAAAATGCATTGAGCTTGATCCTGCAAAAATTTAAGCCATTACTGAGATGTCATGCCCCAAATAGAGAGTGAAATATAGGGATTTTTTAGAAGAATCAAATTCATCAGCCTATTCATCTCACAACTCACAGCAACATGTGAGCCCATCTTCAAGTTATTAAGGGAGAACTCCTCTGAGAAATAGAATGAAGAGTGTCAAAAAGCCTTCCTTTCCATCAAAGAGTAACTAGTCAAAGCTCCTATCTTGGTACCTCCCTGGGATGATGCTCCCCTGTTTATGTACCTATTAATCAATGACAATGCCATGGGCTGCATGCTGGGAAAAAAAGATGATAGAGGCCAAGAAAGAGCTATCTATTACCTCAACAATAGATTCAGCATCAGTGAGCACAAGTATACCTTGATTGAGAAGACTTGTTGTGCATTAACATGGGCTTCCATAAGATTACAACATTATCTTCATGGTCACACAACCCATCTCATATCCCGCATGTGTAACGCCCCTAGATCTATACTCCCACGGTATCCAATATGGTGCTTACAACTAATTAATTAATATAACGCATTAAAATCTATACACCCATGATATCTAATTCTGTGATTATATCTAATCCAACTACTATACAAATATCACAAGATATAATTCACATAGATCCAAGGTTCATAGTATCCCATAACAGATAACAATTCCCTAGAGAACTATTGTTGTGTTTGGATACCCTCACTTGGATGTATAGACTGTATCTACGAATAATATCTTTCTATCTGAAATTTAGGGTACTAGTAATAACATGGATAGTCCATATTACCAATACCCTCACTCAAATGTATAGTCTATATAATGTAGATTACACAATCATATCGATAATACCTATCTATCTAAAATCCAGAGTATCAACAATAACATGAACAGTCCATGTTGTCAATACCCTCACTCAGATGTATAGTTCCCAATGATCTCAACTAAATTGAAAGTTCTAACTACATCTATTTATGTAAAGGAAACACGGTTGCAGAAATAAAAGATGTTATATATATATATATATATATATATATATATATATATTAAAGTTCGGTTACATGATTCTTCATAAAGAATTTCTCTTTTATAAAAGTATTACATTCAACTAGACAGTAATTTAAACTAGTCTAAGCAGGGACACTTACCATTGTTTACTCAAGATGTGCCATGGTTACCATCTAATACTGCTAAGGGAATGATTTGTAAGAGTGAGCCATGACATGCTCAGCAGGTTCTATAATTTATAACAATATATGATTTGAAGAAGTATAACATTTCAAAACTTTTCTCAATTAAGTGTTGTTTACCATGTCTGGAATTATTATATTTCAACCATTTCTTGACTTTTTACTATTTCTGTCAGTCACAAAGACTTAGAATTCTTGTTTAGATGTGAGATAGGGGATTAGCCTATTCAACATCCTAGGAGTATGCATCTCATCCTAATCGTGCCCACTTGCACTAAATGTCAATAATTTATTGACATATATTTATCCCTCCTGGGATATACAACTCAGTATAGGATGTCTTACCAAAAAAATATTGTTTAACACAACAGTTTATGCTTGATAAATAATAATTCAATAACACATGAATAAATAATTCATTTCTTAGTTATGCTGAAGTTATAGCGATAACTTCACAATAATTGGCAATTCAAGTTTAGGTATGGTAATACATATCAAAAGCAATTCAAGATATGAATCTTGTTCAACGAATAAACAGGGTTCAAGAAACTTGTGTAAATAACAAGATAGGTTAGAAGATTTGCTTAAGTAATTAAAATAGGGTTTAGTAACTTGCCTGGGCAAAGATCGATCAAGAAACGCTACTCGATTTGTTTATAAACACCTAAGATGTTCATTCATATAAGTCTAACACATTAGTATTAATAACAATACTTAAATACATAAACTATTCACGTTCAGGTTAAGTTCGATATGATTTCGATTTCCTAAGACTTTACTAGGTAATTAATAAGTTAATATCTCGGTTAAACTTTATCTATAAGCTTTATTATATTTTTAGATAATTTATATACCCTTTATAATAATTTTTAGATATTTAATTATCCATTTAATAGTTTTTAAATCATTTATTTCTATTTTTAAATAATTAGTATTTACTTAGAATATTATAAAAATCTTGTTTATTAATTTTAAATAATTTATAACCATATAATATTATTTTAAATCACTAATATCATTTTTAAATAATTATTTATTATTTATAAATGATTATTCTAATTACTTTATTATTAACTTAATTATTAATAATATCCAAATAATTATAATATTTATTGAATTTATGTAAAAATATTAAAAGTTAATTATTATAACTTAAAATAATTTTTAAAACTGTAATTATAATTATTTATTAATTATTTCTAATTTTTATTAATTTATTTATTAGAAATTATTTTATGTTTGTCACTAAAGCCCTATAGCGACAGAAAGTGTTGCTATAGGTGTTCTTGAGTTTCTGGGAATCAGTTGGTCATGGCTTAGAGGTCACTTTGACCTTAGCTTAATTCCTTACTGTTTATAATTCTGGGTTTATAAGTGTATTGGTGTTATAGTTATGACAACCCGAAAAATCAGATTGTCCGGAATTTAAGATTTGAAGAATTAGTTATTAATAAAATGAATTTTATTAATAATATTCTTTGCTATGTGTTTATTAATCGTTCTAGAACCCAAGATGATTATAATACGGGAGGGTTCTGGTTACGAGCTAGACTAAACGAGTAAGAATTTTCAAGACGAAAATAAAAATTTCCTGGGAACAAAAATATTTCTAGGGAAAAAGACGAAATAGGCATTATTCACCCGACGAAATCATAAGGGTTAGGGTTTGAATAACCTAAGCCTTTTCGAGAATTCGGTATATCGAAATGACATTTCGTCGAAAGATTTGACGATAATATATCGTGAAGAGTTAAGGAATCCAATAAAAGTTGTTTTCGAAAAACGTGTAGAAATCAGACAAAATAAAAACGATGAAAAGTATTGTTATGTGCTTTTCATTCGTTTAACTACGTTAGGGGAAAACGTGAAGGAAAACGCTTAATGTCAAAAAGTGTTTTTCAATTTTTTGGAGTTCCGAAAAATACTTAAAAGTTAATCGGTAAAGGAAAAACAGAATATCTAAAATTGTTTGGATTATGAGAATCGCAGTTTTTGAACTATCGGATGAATTTCGCAAGACAGAAGCACGAAACTTCCAAGGGAAGCTTCGTGAATAGTAAGGGGGTTAGTAAGGAGGTGGGAATAGTAACTCTAGGGGCGAAATGACTATATAAGGAAAGTGTTAGTTGATTTTTTTCAAAATCAACCAATACTTTGAAAGAGAGAGGGAGAGCTTGAGAGCTTGGAGAAGAAGAAGAAGGAAGAGAAAGTGTGACGCCCCCAAATCCGGGTATCTTCCAACCCAACAGATGGTGCTACACGGTACTCATAACTGTACATTCATTCTATTGAAACGACATCAAAATGTGTTAATCAACGACATTCTTATTACATTAATAATATTACATCCCGTTCCCAGGTTCTAAAACTATTACATTCTTTGTTCATCGTTCTATAATATATACAACTTACTAGTTTATTTCAAGGTAAACTAATCGTTCAGCTTCGTCTTGTCTCTATCCTTGTCAGATCCCTCGGTTTAGTTCGGTCCTAGCTACATTCATATGGTTCAAGCAAGAGTGAGCATAACAAGCTCAGCAAGTACAACAATTTCTTTTAAATAACATACTTGAATCATAGGAATCGTATATCTTCAATAACTGGATAATAGTTATGAAGTATTATCAATAATTCAAAATAGCATTCTTTTCCTTCAAAACATTTTACAATAACAATATTCAGTAAAACATCAATTCTGGCTCAAGACCATGAGCATTTCATAATTTCTTTGAAAAGGACAACCCGGCACTAAGTCCGTAAGTCTGGCATAGCTTACGAGCACTTCTGGGTGATCAACCCATAGTACTCTATGTTGATCAACACTACATCCATTAAACGTATGTACGTAAGTTTTGGCAACCTCGCGTGCCCATCGAATAATCGATGAAAATATATTTGTTTATTCAAACTCAGGCTTACCTTGAATCTGTACCAAACAATTGGCGTAGGATAGCGTTAACAATTCTATATTTGAAAGACTTGTAAATAAATCAATCAACTCTTCATGATTAGTCTAGCCGAGATAAAACTGGCATTGACCCTTTACTAAAATAGTTCGTGCATCTCATAACATGAATCACAGAAAACTTGACTAACACAAAGGTTAGACAAGCGTTTTAAGAAAAACTTGCCTTCAAATATTCGCTACAAAGATAATAACTTTTCCTTTCGGTCTTTTACTATGCCGTATAATACATAACAACATAACATACCACATTAGGTCATGAATGAATATACATGATTCCTAATGAATCTTACCCTTCATCTCAATCTAAATCCTGACTTAGATTGTTATTATTGGTTCCAGCTTATCGTTATCTTTTACATTATTCTTACCAACTTCTTACTCTTCTATGTCTTACGTAGATTTATTTCATTAATCTAACTCGTTTCGAGTTAATCATCCTTCCTCTTGGCTTACTAACATCCTTACGTTATTAATCGAAACTTGATCGTCGTTAGTTAAGTACACTTTATTGCATACCGTTTACGTTTACGTATTACTTAACAACCTTTAGTTGTAACTCTTAACGTTATAGTTCTTATCATTATTGAATACGGTTCACATTCCTTATACTTTACGTTCGTCATTTAACTACTCATTAAACAACATTAAATTCTTAAAGTCATCACTATAATAGTGATTTAGGAAAGGTCTTATCATTATTCATAAAGTAATTACATAATCCATACTGGTATTGCAAACCATTGGATTCATAATCGACTTGGTCAACAAATTTCTACAGTCGGCTTAGCACATTATGTTGCTCTCATTACGTTCACCTTCAATTGATTATTAACCTTTAATCATCATACATTAAGTGTCTAATAATGCCTTAACAATGTTATATTAACACTTTAGTTCATTATCTACAAGTTATCTTTCATTCTATACTTGTAAACATTCCTGTCTGTCAAAACCCTAGGACTGGCGCCGCGGTGCCACCATTAACTTTGCATCTCACGCCGTGGCACGAGTTAGCAGTATGCTTAGTTCCAGCCTCGCGCTGCGGTGAGGGCTTTAAGGCTATGAGTCGCACTGTGGTGCGGACTCTGTGCCTCAGAAAATTTTGCAGATTTAAAAATTTCACTAACTTCTTAGACGCATAACTTCTTCGTTATAAGTCCGAATTGGTCCGTTCAAAAGCCTACGGTTCAAAAATTTCATACTCTACGCGTTCATGCAAGAATTTTATCTATTTGACTTCGTTTACTAAAATTTCACCTATTAGTCCATTTTTAACGAAAATGATAAACGTTCGTGAACGTTCAACGCTCGTTTCTTCGTTCTAAGTCAGAATTCGGTCATTTTTGAGTCCGCGACTCTATAATGCCAAATATGACTTGTCTCCATTGAAAACTAATGTTTCCAAGCTCAATATCATAATTCGACTCCCATTCCGAGGTTTTCACGAATTCGACGATTATCGTCTAATCGTGTGAATTCCGGAATAACTTCTTTGCTAATGATTTGATCATTATTCTAAATGGATTCTAACCATCATATTAGCATCTTGGCATACATACCTCATTAACTTATTTACATGATAAGTTCTTACTTGTTCTTCATTAGTCTATAACTTATAAAAGTATAACTACTTATGATTTTACTTCACATGACTTAACATGGTCTAAATCCTTTTAACCATCATTCTTGCTTCTTATTATTAAACAACCTTATTATTTCAACATAAACAAGTTCCTACAAGTTCTTCCTTATTTCATAACTTATATGATTACGAATAGCTTATCCATGACTTATATGGCTTAAGTCCATTGATTAATCATTCCTATCATTCCTTAGCACGCATGTTCTACCACTACCCACCTCTCTAACAATGGAAGAGAAGGAAATTCATGGTTAAAGTTCTTACCCTTGATAATCACTTGACTAAGCTTTGTTCTTCTTCTTGCTTCTTGAAAATCTCACAATAAAAGTTTAACTTACAAGTGCTTATTCCCTCTAACCAATAAGTTGCTCTCTAAGAGAAGTTGTTGGATGAAAATTTAACAAGGAATAATGAAATCCAAGCTTGCTATTTATAGGACTTGCTAGGTTAGGGTATAATGGTCATTAATCCCCTCCACCTCCTTAATCACCTCGTTACTATTCCAAGCTTAAGCACTAAGTTAACTTGGCCTCCACACACTTTGCTTGACCACCACAACACTTAGCCTTTAAGTTAACTTGGTTTCCACACATAAGCACTTTACTTGCTCATCACACATAAGCACTTTACTTATCACACATAAGCACTTTGCTTAGCCTTTAAGTTACTTAACTTACTCTTTGCTTAACACTTAAATCTACTTGGTCATTACATAACTTATCCATTGCTGAGCCACCAAGTACTTTACTTGGCCACCACATTGGGTCATCCATAGGTTGCCCCATGGGTATAAACCATCCAATAACCCGTTGGTTCTTACTTTGGGCTTTTAGCTTAACTAATCTTAACTTATACATTGGGCTTGCTCCTTACATCACTTTGGGCTTTAACATTATCTTGCATTGGGCTTACACATCTCTACACTTGGGCCTTAACAATTCTTATTGGACTTTACAATTTCTTACACAATTCTACAAATTCAATACATATGGCTTAAAGCCTTAGAACGTATAATTCACGTATTAATCTTGTATTCTAACTCGTATACTTATTCACATACGAAATACCATCATTCATTCATACTCGTATAACACCTCGTATTATACTCGTATTCATTACCTTGTACAATACTTACATATAATACAATCATTTCTTTAATTCATTAATCGCATTTAAATTCCTTCTCGGAATTCACTTTCCTAACTAGTTTGGGTTTTAAGTCCTGATGAAAAAAGCGTGTTTGCCATAACTGAAATATTATTGGATATTCCATCTCACCTCGATATTTTATCATTACGTATTTCTCAAAAATTCAAAAATAATTCCCGAGCAGAAATGCGTGAATAGTGTTTTTCAGAAAATTTCTCGGAAATCTTTTATTTTCATCTTGAAAATTCAAACACTTTAATTCTACCACGTAGTCAAAATACTACGACATTCCGCTATGTCTAGGTCATATAACGACCTTTAAATAGCTTACTCCCATAATTAATTAATTAAATTCATTTTAATCCACATAATAAAAATAAAAAAATTTAATCCTCAAAAATCCAAATTTTCTGGGGCGTTACAGAAAGAGCATGGATGCTCGGATCGAAGGTGATCGTGAAATAGAAAAGCTTGCAAATCGTCGGCTTTGTCTAGAGGAAGAAAAATAAGGAAGAAGGTATTTAAAACTTAACTTCTAAGTTATATTTTCTTTAAGTTATATATGTTTAAAACATAGCTTAATAAGAATAAGAGTAAAAGATGTTATGAATAATTTTTATATGGATGAAATCATGAGAAAAGAAGAAATAAGAATTAGAAGTTTATTTTATAAATTTCTTAAGAAAGTATAAGATTCGTAATGAATTTGAGCGATCCGAATGAATCATATGAACGATTCGGTGAAATAAGTAAGGATTGGTGTTTCATAACAATAAATTCCAAGTAAAAGTGAAATCGTAATCAAAATATCGATTAAAAATGAAGAACTAACTAAGAACACGAAGAACGTTTTTGATGGACAAATTTAAAACCATTGTAGTATAAATGTTGTTGATGAACAAGTTTAAAATCATCGCGTATAAGTTAAATGCTTATTGCTTGGTTAGGAACGGTAGAAACGTTCATGAAGAGCGAATTAAAGTTAGCTATAATGAAGTTATGGCAAACATTTCGTAAAAGGCGAATGAGAAATAGAAAGTATATAACTGGACCCGAATGTGTAGGGTTTCATAAGAATGTAAGAGAACGTGGAAAACGTGAGTTGTGGACTCAAGAACGAACGAGTTTCGAGGTCGGATGACCGAATTACAAACAAACGAACGAAGAACGTTAATAACATAAAATGAACGAATGATGAAGATTAAGCCAATTAAATATCATGTTAACGTATTCAGAACGAAGTTCTGTCGAAAGAGGATTGAAGTACATAAGATAAGGAAAAGAATGGCTTTGGAACGACCTTGTTCCGAGTTATAACGAAGGATTTATGAGATTGTGAAGTAAGTGTCTCAAACATGATTCAACACTTAGAAAAATTTTCTGAGTTTAGGGCCTGGCGCCTCGGCGCAAAATGTAAGAAGGTATCGGCAGAGTGGCATGGCCAGAGAGAGAAAGAAGAAGGGTGGTGGCGCAGATTGCCAACCTGTGAAGTCCAACATCTGGTTAGTGAAATGGCTGCAGCGCGAGGATTAAGAAGGCCGGGCATGGCGCAGTCGATGCAGAGCCAAGCCCAGAGAAAAGCTTTTTATTGCTCAACTCTGGGAGAAAGTAAAATGAAAGGTAAAGAACATTTAGTTCATTAGATGTAACACTCAAACAAGTGATTTAAACCTTTAATGAAGATTGAACGGAAAGATTAAACGAGATTAAAAGATAGAAAATATAAAACACAACGCTATTACGATGAACGATCAGTCTTAGCATACAGTGAATTGTATGGCTTCAACATTAAGAAAGAATAATGAACGTGGGGTTCATGTAATGGATAACGAAAGAAGTAAGTAAGATATGATTTATCAAGAAAGCCATAACGAATGGTAATAAGATTAATGAAAGACGAATGTGAGTCGGATAAAGAATATTAGAATGAAATATAATCGTTAAACACTTTAACCAACGTGAAGGTTGAGTGTACGCGAATATTAAATGTGCAGAACCTACACCCCGTGTATGATTTTACCGTAAGGTAATGAAGACCAATTATTAAACTTGTGAACAGTGAAGAACTGAATTAAAGACAAGTACATTTAACGTAAAAAAGCCGAGTTAATGATTAACTTGAATGATCATTCTAAGTATACAAAAGACTGTATGACTTAGACGATAAATAATCAATCCTGAGGTATGGCATTTAGTATCTAGAAAGCCATAAGGAATAAGAAATTCACTTAACGAACAATATAGTTTAATGGTTCGGATAAGTTAAGATAAGTTTAGGTTGTAGTACAATTGTAATCTTTGATAATTGACATATGGGAGCTGGGCTAAACAATTCCTTCAGAGAGCGAAGGTATATACGAAACTGGCAACCGATCTAACTCATTATGATGGCAGTGTAGATGAGACGAGAACTTGTTTGTTGGTTATTTATAGGATAAAACTCAGAGTACCATATGGACTACTAGAAGAGACGCGATGTGTGCAGAGTCCTAGAGAAGTTATATGAAGAAGATAAGAATGCAAATCATCAAAGATGATGAACGTATTAAGTAAGACATCTTCATATGTCATGAAGCCGTAAATCGGTAAAGAAAGTAAATCACGTAAATTTAGGTTGCAAGAATGCGAACCCTAAGAAGTAAAGTTAAGTAAACCAATGCATAAGTCAAATATATATGACTAATTGGTGTATGTGTTGTTTTCCTTATGTGCTATATAGGAATTGGAATGAGCAGTTCAGCGTAAGCTGTAGCTGTGCGTAAGGAAAGTTTCCTAACTTCATTCATATTCTAAATGAATGCTAGTTTCTTAAACTTCTCAGATGTTAAACTTGAGAAGTTTTACTTATGTGCGAATGAGTGATATTTTTGCAAGGTGGTAGAACATATAAGGCCTTGTGCCATAATTTTAACACTTCGGTGTTTCTATGAGATGAACTGTTCTATGATTAAACTGTTCAATATGAGAATGTTATGTTTATACATGAACCGTTATTGTTAAGTCTGTGCTAATAATTCTAGCCAGACGGGATATGTATGAAAAAGGTAGAAGAATGAAAGTATTTCGAAGTGAATATGATTAATGTTTTAAAATGATAGGAATCGAAAATATTCCTATTATTCAAGCTGCTTCATAAGCTTTCTTCGGTTATCGAAGTTCTAAAGGAATGTTTAAACTCTTGAAGTTGTTTGTTTAACTGCTATGACTTGCTGGGCATTGGAATGCTCACACTTACTTTAAATGAAAAACATTTTCAGCGAACGGTGTTAGAAGAACTTAAGGATCCAGTAAAGATCAAGTTGGTCGGTATCCAGGAGAAGTGCCATTCAGTATATAGATGAGCGTGAAGATCAAGCAAAGACTTTTAATGTAGAATAGTTTAATTAAACTATAGATTAGTTTAATGAATAGTTATGTATCCTTGGTGGCGGATGAAAGTCACTCTTGTAAGAGGTAAAAAGTAATGCAATCATCATTATTTGTAATAAACGAGGTTATAAGGTATTAGAACCTGGGAATTGAGAATGTATGTTGTTATATATCACTATATAATGATGTATGTTTGAGAAGAAGTGGGACCGTGATGTACGGAATCTGGGTATGAAGATAAACTGGATTTTGGGTCGTTACAAAGTACTCATGTAGTAGTACAACAACATACTAATTTCATGCTTTAACCTTCATATAAAAAGAAGTTATAGAGGATCAAAGTCACTTTCAGAGCTATTCTTGGGTTTCTTGGTAACCCATAACAATGGTCATGGTCGGTCAAAGGTTTTGTGGCTTCTAGATCATTCCATTGACGTCAGGATTTTTATTTGTCCCTTTTCTGTTCTTGTTCTTTGGTGTTCTCATGTTATGTGAGATTTGTTTGAAAAAACAAGTGAAAAAGGTCTGACATGTATCATGTCGACGATTTGATTGTAAGAGTCAACAGTTGGTGTTTTTAATTGGTTGCACCAACGCAACAGAAAAAAGGTTTGCACATTGAACTAGTGATGTGACACTGCTAAACGGATCTGTGAAATCAAGATTCATTTGGGTTCGAGGGCTTGATTATGCGAAGGGAATGTGTTAGGCACCCCTCGACATCCGTGTTGCCATGGTGACCGCCACTTTTAAAGAAACTATTATATGAATGCGTGTGTGTGTGTGTGGAACAATGTGCAATTTATTTAGAAGTAGTGTGAGGCCTCGTTCGCACCTATATACAAAGGGTTTGAATTTGTATGAAAAATTCAACTTTAAACATGATATAGCTGTGAAGTTTTGTAAAAGAGGTTTTTCAAACCCTGTGCTCAATAGTAATTGCGACTTTTTCATACTTCTATTTTATTATTAAATGTTCGGCTTGTTTGCTTTTATTTTCGAGATGCGAAGCATCTTCGAGAAAATAATATATAGCGGTGCCGAACTCCTCATGGGCATGATAGACATCTAAGGAAATTCAAACACCGTGAATAATTTACAAGCTGTTTATAGCTAAAAATGTCCATCACGGGAACCGAATCTAGATTCAGTGGACTGAATCTGTGATCACATGATTCCTAGGCTCACATGATGCCGCAGTTTATATGAAAAGCAGTAAGCAGTTATATATATAAAAGTTGTAAATATATATATACACAGACATGATCAACCACCACGAAGCACCTCCATGGGGGATCGGAAATGAAAATATGTAAGAGCAAGAATATATATATATATATATATATATATATATATATATATATATATATATATATATAGACATGATCAACCACCACGAAGCACCTCCATGGGAGATCAGAAATATAAATAAAGCAATAAATGCGATCAACCGCCACTTAAATAAACTCAAAGGGACTAAATGTAAATAAAGCAATAAAGGCGATATCAACCGCCATTAAGTAAACTCCAAAGGGACGAAATGTAAATAAAGCGGTAAAAGGTCACGTAAGTAAACTCTGTGGCTCGATGACAAATGTAAATATATATATATATATATATAAGAAAATAAACGCTCCAGACATAAGTCTAGGCTCAATCGAGGCATAACTCGATAATGTTAGTTCATATATAAAAATATATAAATATATAAATATATAAATATATAAGTATATATATATAGACAGAAATGAAAACCACGAACCGAAGTCCGGGCATACACACACAACACGACTCTCAACGTGAAGAATAGTGTGCCCAAAGATGAAGAGAAAGGCTTTACAGAGTGTGAGAAGGCTTACAGTGCGTTTCCAAGGCAGGCTTCTATGACTCTAGATGGATAAACAAACACTCAGCTCCCGCCGGTAAAAGATAGCTATATATGAGCTAACAGGTGTTTTAAATGAGAAAGCACTCAATATAGGTCGTGTACAAATCAAATTGGACAGTGCTTCCTAACCTCTTTTTCTCTTACAAATGGCCACCCTAAGCTCTATATATTATAGAGTTGGGGTCGCAGGTGTACCTGCGGCAGCCGCAGATGCACTTGCAGCTGCCCGGGGTGACCTAGGCTCCGCGGGTTCTGCCATCTCGAAGTACGTGTACTTATGTACTGTGATGTCCGCTCAAACTTGTAGAACTTCAATCCGAGCATCCAAACAAGGTGTACAAGACCATCTACGGACTGCTTTTGTCGAGAGTTACACAATGACATGGAATTAGAGTTTGTATAAAGTCAGGAAGAGGGGACCATGCCCATGTTTTTCAAGCTTCAAATTCTATCCGTTGTGCTGCCACGCGTAATAGTCACACGGGATTGAAACTCGTTGGCTCTTGTGGGACATTACTGTATAGAAATGTATGTATGAAATGTTGAGACGGTGCGCTGGGGTTGCGGTGGCAAGATGACAATTTTGCCACTCATCGGGGTTATCTCCGGTTTGGGCTGATAGCAGACGTTTGCCCAAGGTTACATCTGAGATTGGATTGCTACAAGTGTTTGAATCTCGTACGGTCATTTGTAAGTGTTCATGTCTTTCTGGTGTTAGCTCCGGGTCTTTGGAATGAGTGCCTCAGTAGGACGTCTAAGATTGAAGTTGATTGCATGCATTTGAAACAAGCATTTCCAGAGTTATCGCTAGAACTACAATGGCATTCCTTGGGGTTATCTCCAAGGATGAAACTCCGGGTTATCTCCGAGGTTGGAATTTATACTCCTGGTGTGTGTTTCGGGGTTGAGACTGAACTTCCGGTAGTATCCAAATTGGATGTAAGCTGTCTTCCAAGGTTATCTCCGAAAGATGAATCTGCTCTTCTGCAATGTCAGTAGCAGGCGTGCAGAAAATTTCGAGTGTCTACAGATGCCCCTCTTTATCATATTCATGTAATGCAAGGCATGGATAGGATAAAGAATTCTAGACACTTGAAATGCAACAAGATAAACATGATGTTATGTGCAACAACATGATGCAAATGCATGATGCATACAGATTATTAGACTATTTCCTAACATGATGAAATGATTATCGTTACCCTGTTAATCTTGCCGGGGATGACAATCAGTTATGTCTTGGACATGCGATCCAAGTATTCAAGAATGTTAACGTTGGGGTTATCACCAAAGTCATGGATCCTTGATACAGTCTTTAATCCGAAGACATGCCTCTCGTATGCAAGAGATATGTGGGGATAAAGCTTTGTCTGTTTGAGGATGTGTATAACATATACCAAGATCTCGTCGGAGTTACTGCCAACAGTATTTATTGTCAGGGCTGCTTGACCTTCGCTGATGTGTGTATTACTGGATAGATCCCCGCTGGGCAAACTGTCAAGGTTGCTTGACGTTCATTGATGTGTGTATCAATATTTGCATTACGTTGTGAACCCCATCGGGGAACCTTTCAAGGATGTTTGACCTTCATTGACGCGTATATCAATGATTGAATTACGTTATAACCCCCGCCGTGGAAGGTTGTGGATAAATTCTCTGATGGATGAGATCATCGAATGGCCTCCGATGCTTCGATGGGTTTACTTTCCATTGGTTGAAATGACGTCAAGGCTGCTTGACCTTCATTGACACACGCATGATCAATGGTCAGATCAGATCAGAATCCCCACGGGGATACGTGGATGAGTGAAAGTCTGCGTTGTGACCCCCGTCGGGGATACTTTATTAATGTTTGAAATTAGCGATGTGACCCCCGCTAGGGCTACTTTATCAATGTTTAAAATCAGTGCTGTGACCCCCACCGGGGAACATATCTTTTAGGGTTACGACCCTGTGTTTGGCGGCATCAGACCTTTGTGAGGTATTATTGAGCATGATTTGCAAAAGCTGAGGTCACTGTTATAGTATACCTTGCATTCAGGCGAATACCAATGAGTGACATGTGAAGCCAAAGTTTGGCCCATGAAAAACCAAGATTTCAGGCTACTCCACTCAATCGTGTAGCGTTTTTATTCCTAATTTGGCATTTTCAGCTTGTGAGACCTCCTTTGCAACTCAAACTAAACTGATTTGGAGGGGATGTCACCCATGTTTGTGTCCCGTGAGTGTGTTAGGCTCAGATACCAATCCATGAGGATGGAGATGGCATCATTCCATACTAGCAGAGGTCCCCGTTGCTGAGGGTTTTACTCATTGCCGCCTACAACTGGAGTTGTTGACAGTGGATGTCATCATATGGGTTCCCTACTCTGGGGAGCATTTGAGCATTGGATTTGAGGATGGGTACCCGACTGGTGTTGAGCATGTGATTTCCACCCGTAGGATTCCTCTCTTCATAGATGGAAGATGGGAGCTCTACTTAGGAGAGCGTGCTATCAGAAGCACTACAAGAGAGATTCGTATGCCGATCTTGCCTCCTGCCACGCGTTATTGGCCTGTTTCATAGTCACCCATTATTGATATCCCATTGTTGGGGATTGGCGGTTTTACATTATCAAAGGGTCCTCGCACTCAAGAGATGTTCCAAAGATTGGTGGTTCCTCGCACCATTGGAGCCTGAACCCGTGCCACTTTCGATTCGGGGGATATGGTTCCGGAGATCCGTGATGATGACGGATTGGCTAGCCTATGTCGAGATCCGACTTCATGGGCATGATTGATGATTTGACCCGGTAGATTAGATCGGGCACATTTCTTTATCCCAAGCACTTGGATAGAGATCCTTGAGAGGAAGACTTTTGATCCTTCCGGCTCTCAGTGTTTGGCCCTTGAGTGACCCATATGGTTTTCACGGTGCAGATCCTCCTCAGATAGGCCCGACATCCCCTGTGGATAGATTTCTAGTGACTCAAGAGGAGTTACATCAGGTGGACAGTATTGATGATGTAGACATTGACACCATTGTCTTCTTCTGATGTATATTCTCGTTATCTCTTTTGATAGGCCTCTGTTAGTTGTAGGGCAGTTTTGCCCCATTTCCCTGTATTTTAGCTGTACAGAGATGTATTAGATGATGATATACTTAGGAATATATGTACAGTTTTCCATATTGCCATCTATTGTATCATGCATGTTATTATGTTATGCATATGTATGTATATCCAGAGATATTCAGTATTAACCCCTGGATGGTCTTATGACACGACCCATACAAATGTCTTCTTCGACAGTTAGCCGTATTGATCAGGTATGCGATCGTGGTATAATAGCATGTCACCATCGAATGTGGTGTGAGAGATCATCTGTCATAAAGATACTATGACCCTGTTGATGTTTTAGGTTCCCACAGGATTCGTGGAGGGCATGCTGGAGCACTTGGTATCGGAGAGGCAGGTTATCCGATTTGGGACCCAAGAGTTGAATCCTACTTTGGAGGAGTATGCACGTTTGACGATGCTGCCACTAGATAGACCTTGCATGCATATTGCTATTAGAGACATGAGTCGGCAGTTCATGACCCTTACTGGCTTAAGGCGTAGGGTGGTGCAGGATGAGCTCACATCTGACCACGGTATATCCCAGCGTTTTCTATTTGATAAATTTATCCTAGAGGATAGTTATGCACGACATTCTAGGGATTTCACCACACCGGAGGATCATTGTCATTTAGCCAGAGTGGATGTACTGCTATTGTGCGTACTATCGTATGTCTACATGCCATGGTACATGGATGAGTTGGACATAAGAGTCATCATAGCAGTGAGAGCTCTCAGGGAGGGTCACACCATCATACCGATGATTATAGCAGAGACTTTGAGGCCGACCACATACTGCTGCACTTATCTGATAGGAGTGTTTATAGGCAGTTCGGTCATGTTGTACGTGTGGTTTATGTCACACTTGAGGCCGATTGGCACTTTCAGATGACATGGGTATTGTTTCACCCATGAAATAGCCATGTCATACTCCTTTTAGCTTGCGGAGTGTACAGATGATGCATCTGGTCAGCTTTCCTGGCAGGGATCGGAGATCTGTTTACTATATTACCGTGTACAGGGCTTAGCTCACCCTACAACTTCATCACTCATGCTCCGGGCATGGATTACCTTCCTTTGGATGGTTTGAGAGGGATGATCACATACCACCCACTGGCCGTGATGTGTCAGTTTGACCAGTTCCAAGACTTCCATACTTTTGAGGGGGCATCGAGTTAGTGCTTCGCTTCTCGCCACTTATCAGCAGAGGATAGATCCAGGTTGTACGCCTGTTGGGATCAGTGTGAGCTAGCTAAGTTTTCTGTCAGTCATCCGGGTTGTTTTATAGAGTATTCCGCATGGATGGAGACAGAGACTATGGAGGAGACTGATATTCTCATCGAGGAGGATTTGACTGTTGTGTTCCCAGCATTTGTGATGGATTCTCCCACTATGAGTGCTACTATGATTCAGCATTCAGTATAGTATTTGGAGCAGAGTCTACATCTGATGACCTTTGAGAGGGATCAGGCTAGGGCCTTGATGTTGACAGCTCTTGATTGGAGAGACGCATCTCTATTAGAGAGAGACGAGGCCAAATCAGCTAGAGATGCATTGATTGTAGAGCGGGATGCTGCCCTATCTGCCCGGGATGTAGCTGTCACAGACAGTACTTTAGTGAGATCCCTTACGACTGGTATCCTTGACAATATGAGTGCATACATTGATGAGCATCATGCCACCATGCAGTTAGCCTCGGATCTGCTAGCTCGTGTAGATACCATTGGGCAGGAGCTTATAGTGTTACCTCCTTCTTCAGAGAGGGATGCTATGTTAGATCTGATAGTCCTCATACACACAGATCCGTAGATAGACTTGTATTTTTCCTGCATAGAATATCTTAGCCATTTTGTCATGTACAACACATATTGTATATATTAAACAGTATTATATATGACAGAGAAATATATTTTGATTTACTTCCCTTTCAGTTGTGCCTTGATTCTTGCTTGATATTTGCATGTTTCTTCAGGGCTTGTGATCTTGATGCATTCTGAACTCATCCTTGATGGTTGGACATTGAGATATCGCAGGATCTTGCAGAAATGATCATTGATCTATGTATATCCCTACCATCTTTAGTGTCTTGGGACTGGTTTCTGTATGTAAATGTGGAGAGGAGTGTGGCTTTTCCTCTCTAAGATTGACCGCACCACAGGTGATCACCAGTACTCCTATTTATGAGAAGCCTAGTTAATTCCATCTCTTATGGATTGGTGTTGCTCTTTGAGGCACAACTGCAGCTTAGATGGTCGCCGAATCTCTTATTTGTGAGGAGAGGTTAGGTAGTTCCATCCCTTTCATATGAAGCCAATGAAATGTGGTGGATTAAAGTTTGATCCCAGTACCGTGTGATAAGTATTTTTGTTCTGGTAGGGGGTTAGACCAAATAATAAATGGCTACCTACGTACTCCTATTGAGGAAGAGATCAGGTCTGCGTAGTTCAAACCTAGTGTAAGAGGTTCAACGCTGAATATGAAAGGCAGATGGGTGTAGAAGCTTTATTGATGAAGAAGGGTGTAGAAGTATTTTTGTGATTTTAGTTTATGTAGAAAAAGGGCAGAAATATTTTGTTATTTTTTTTATTGCGACCGGGCCGTATAGAATATGATTGCCTACGTACTCCCGGGTATCAGGGAGATCAGGTCGACGTAGTTCACCCCTTAGGATGAATTGAAGCTGAAGAGAAGTATGAATCCCATGTGCAGGCTATACTGCGTTGAGAAGAAAGTTTGATCCCATGATTGGGACAAACAGCAGGTGTGAAAAAGTTTAATCCTGTCTTCAGGACAAACTGCAATCGTAAAAAAGTTTAATCCTGTCTTTAAGATAAATTGTAGGTGTGAAAGGTTTAATCCCTGGGGGGATAACTAAAATTATGTGAAATGTTTGAAATGAGGTGAAACCAGACTGCTGGTTTGAAGTGTATGTTTCCCTGAGGGGCAGAACAATATGTAAAAAGGGTTAGAAAACCGAAATCATCGATGATCTGATGATACAAAACCAGGATGTTTGCTTGATGATAACTTCAGACATAATACCGTTTCACGGTGTCTGAGTTGATGAGCTGTGAAAATTCATCGCCATCCATTTCCTGTAGTCTGAGAGCGCCTCCTGTCAATACCTCCTTGACAACAAACGAGCCTTCCCAGTTAGGAGCGAGTTTTCCCTTAGATTGATCTTGGTTATCAATGATCTTCTTCAAAACCAAGTCGTGTTGTTTAAACTACCGTATCTTACGATCCTTTGCTGATATAAAGGACTATGGAAGATAGTCACGGTTAGCCTTTCATCTATTAGAGACAATTGGTAATACCTGTCTTGTACCCATTGGTCTTCATCCATCTGAGCGTCCATCAACACTCTGAGGGATTCCATTTCCACTTCTATGGGGAGCACTGCTTCAATCCCATATGCTAATGAGTAGGGGGTTGCCCCAATGGAAGTACGCATTGAAGTTCTGTAGGCTAATAAAGTTAGAGGAAAGAGGTCAGGCCATCCTTTGTGATTGGCAGACATTTTCTGTATGATCTTTTTCATGTTTTTATTAGCCGCTTCAACAGTATCATTCATCTTTGGACGGTAGATGATGGAGTTAAGGTGTTTGATGTGGAATTTACTGCATAACTTCTCCATCATTTTGTTGATGAGGTTCTTAGTAATGTCTGACACAATGACCTCTAGTTGTCCATATCGACAAACGATATTGTTTCTGATGAAAGCAATGATGACTTCTTTGGTAACCCTGGGGAATGAGGCTGCTTCTACCCATTTGGTACATGGTGAATATGAATCGATGTCCATTACTGGCTTTAGGCTCGATGGGCCCAATCACGTCCATTCCCCACACTGAGAAGGGCCATGGCAAACTCATATTGTGGAGTTCCCTAGGGGGTTCCTCCAATGACGGTTTCATCCATACTGTGGCGTTCTCCTCCGTGTGCAATGGTTCAAAGGGTGTTTTAAATCTGCTAAGTCGTGGCAAGGAGTCTAGCATCTGCAAATAGTCCACAAATTCCAGATCATCGCACTCTTCATCCCCCAATAATCAATCTGATGATACTCCGTGAAGCAATCCGTAAGTGAGTAAATGTCGTATTGAGCAGTATTGTTAATGAGAATGTGGATAAAGGGCACGTGAAAGCTATCTTTAAGGCAAGCTCTGTTCAGATCCCGGTAATCCACGCAAACTCGCACCTTTCCTCCTAGTTTAGGCACAGGAACTATGTTGGATATCCATTCCGAATATGTAGACACCATGATAATACCAGCTTGAAATTGTTTCACAATTTCTTCTTTCACTTTTAAACTCTACTCAGGTTTCAATCGCCTGAGCTTCTGCCTGACTAGCTTGAATCCCTCTTTAATTGGAAGGCGGTGAAGGATAATGTTAGTGGACAAACCCACAATATCTTCATGAGACCATGCAAACACATCCTGAAATTGAGTTAGTAGCGTAACCATGTCATTCCGTTGGTTGGGGGTTAGGTCTGAACCAATCTGGATTAGCTTAGGGCTTTCTAAGGTTCCGAGATTGAAAGAAATGGTTTGATCAAGATTAGGTTTAGATTTGTCTTCGACCCATTCCTTAATCTCCTGAGGTATCTAAATGTCCTCTTGGATTTCCATCAAGTCTAAGTCCAACTTTTCATCAAAGTTACAGTCCTTGTGGAGAAAAGGCACCTCATCAGCAAATACATGCCCATCTAAATTCAGACTCCTGAAACAAAATATGCTTTCACTTAATATATGAAACTATTTGATCATACAAAAGTGTTAGCATGTACTGATAAAATAACTGCTAATACTATACAGAAAAGTAAGCAATTAAAGTTATCTACAGGGCAGAGGGAATTTTTTCCCATTTTACCCTCGTTGACCAATGCATGGAGTGCTGCTCTAATTGTCGAGGGTAAAGTCCTGATGGACTGCAGTGATGGAGGGGCTATCATCATCCTCCTTTTCCCGAATGATGACCATAACATCTGGGCAATCATCGTCTTGGGTGTATCTGTTTGTATGTTCGTCATGGACAATGATGCATATGCCTGACATCATCAAAGCGATGTTATGTTTACATTTCCGTTCCCTTTATTCCACTTCAGGATCAGGGATCAGAACCTCTTTTTCTTTAAATGGTACTGGTTTGGGAAACAGCATAGCCATAACATTGGCTGGCACCTTTACTGGAGACTGTATCAGCTCATGAGGTGCAGGTGGAGAAAATCGCCGTGTGGCGGAAGCTTGAGGAATTTGCTTGTGCTTATGAGGATTCCTATGACTAGAACTGGAAGAATAGCCTAATCTGGCTGTCCCGATTTGACTGGACATTTGAATGGGGTGCTTAATACCCTGCTGATTTTTACCCAGCCCATGTCTAGGCTGCTAACCCAAAGACATCATTTCTTAGGTAGCTTCCATCATTTCGGCAGAAATCTTGGGTACGAGAAGTGTCTCTCCAATAGGATGGTTTTGTGTGGTGCTCACTTCCAAAGTATGAAAACTGGTCGGCTCAACTTTTGAATTGAAGCTGATGAGTGGTAGGTTTCCTTGTTCAGGACATTCCAGCTCAGCATTGACAGTAACTATGCTATTATTGACAATGTATTTAAGTTGTTGATGAAGTGTAGAAGGGATAGCTCCAGCCATGTGGATCCTTCAGCTTCTCCATAATTCCATGGGACTTTATGTAGGCTAACAACAGGATACTGTGGTCTGAACGGTAAAGAAATTGGCTCTGGTGCAGCCACTTTCAAAGGATTGTCAGCTCCTTTAAGTTGAATTGCTTGTATAGGAAATGGTTTGACAGTCTCATCAGCCTCAACGGATATAACTGCTACTAACCCCTTCAATTTGGTAGGACATGTATTCCCACTCTCGAGTAGCACAGTGTCATCGTCTGCTAATTGTAGGACACCGTTGTCAATTAAATTTTGAATAAGTTGGCAGAGTGCCCAACAGTCTTCTGTGCTATGACCGCGAGAATGTGAATGATATTTTCATACTCCATCAGAATTGAACCATCTTGAACGGGGATTGATTGGAGGTAAAAGGGAAGTAATTCTTCCTTTGTTGATTAACATCTAAAATATTTCCTCCATATGTTGGCCCAGGTATGTAAATTCTCTTTTATTTGTAAAATCCCGATGGGCTTTAGCACTTGCTCTCTTCGCAACCTTGTCCTCCAATGATTCACATTCTGAAGGTGGTGATGAAGAATTCATAACAAAAGGAAGGGGATAGGCATGCTCCTTGCTAACTAACTGGCGTGTGACTTGATGCTGAAGGATCACCAGTTCTGCCAATTGTTCAACTTCCTTACAAAGAGCTTTCATCTTTCGTTCCATGGCAAATTGAAACTTTGCGTAATCCCATCTGTCAATACCGTCTTTGATGGTCTAGGATGATTCACCGTTAAAATTGGAACTCTGTCCACTGCTCAAACTAATCATATTGACCTCTTCTTCTTTGTATTGAGGAAGAGGGTTGTCTAGCACATGAGGTTGATCTGGTTTGGTAACCACGATCTCACCGTTGTCTATCAAATCTTAGATCTTGTGTTTCAAGGCCCAACATTCTTGAGTATCATGTCCAGGTACTCCGGAATGATAAGCACACTTCCGAGTAGCATTGAAACCCCCCATTAGGGTTGGTTGGTGGAAGAAGATGCGTAATTTTATTTTGAGTAGTCAGAACAAAAAGAATATTCACGAGCCACTTCTACAAAACAGTAAATAGACAACACTTAAACCACAACGTTTTTATAAAAAACGTTGTGATATTTTTTTCACAACGTTTTTTAACAAAACATTATAAATATATATTAAAAAACGTTATCTATTTTAAAAAGGCTTTTTTTGGTTTTAACTAAATAACATGTTTTTTTAAAAAAAGTTATGTATCTAAAAAAAAAACGGAGCTCAAAAAAAACGCTAAAGTAAATTTGCAATTAAAATAAAACGCCAGCACTTTCTTTTAGCCCAAAACCTTAGCCTCTCTTCTCTCTCACTCCCAAATCCATCCCGATCTCGTCAACCAGTTCAAAGGGAAGAAGGATCTCGTCGTCGCCTCTATGTTTCATGCTCTGAGAAGAACCCCAAAATCGGTACTCAATCTCTGGCGAAGCCGATTCAAACGACGGTAAAACCCTTACCTCTAGGAGTATCCTTGAATCAAATCCTTCGATTCCTAAATCCCTTCTTAATGGTCTTCTGGTGGCTGCTAAAAAGTTTAGTTTGGGCCCTCGATAGGTGCGGAAGCTGCTGGATGAAGATCGGTCACTTGTTCGTTCAGGCGGCCGTCATGTGGGGGGTCGCTGCCAGCACGACTGCCCTCTGGACCTTATATGCAAATCTAGACGTCTATTTTTATTTTTGTTAATTGGGTGTTTTAGCTGATTTATATGCATGTATATGTGTGTTTTGCTTTATTATGTACTTGAGAATTGGGTAAAATTTATAATTAAAGTATGTACATTTTTTTATGTGGAATTGAAGGTGTTGTTGCCTGTGATTGATGAACTTAAAGGAAGGGAAGATGGGTATTATGTGGTGGTTGGAGGGATTACTTCGACCCCACTTGGAGAAGGCAAGTCTACTACCACTGTCGGTCTTTGTCAAGCCTTGGGAGCTTTTCTTGATAAAAAGGTATTTTTTTCTTAATTTGCTACATTTTTTTAGGAGATGCAGTTTCTGTACTGTGTAAATTTGATGTTATTCGAAGTTAATTTTGTACGTTATTCCTTTCAGATTTTGTCATTAACTTTTTGTTTTTGTCCTACTTATGTTTAAAGGCACCTGAATTAGTTGGCACATTTTTTTAAGGTTGAAATAAAAAGTTACTAAATTAAGGAATCAAAAGATGCTAAATGAATATCCAAGGAGATTAGCAAATAGAGAATAGGTCAGATCTGTTTTGTTATTTCATATAGAAAATCAATGAATCAACTCTATTGCATAAGCAGATCATTTTGTTACTTTGAGACTATGATCATTGCATAAGCAGATCTCCCTCTTCTTTTGGTGATTCTCAAAAGCTTCAGGTGCCTCTAGGTATTATCATTTTTTTTTTTCAATTTCTAACTTTGGTTGTGTTTATCATTGAATTTGGGTATGTTGGTTGATGTATGTTTGGCAGATAAGCATACAGTACTACATGAAAGATGAGTAGAAGTTACAACCTTTTGAAGCTTAGGTTTATTTTGTTTAATTCAACTTCCTTGGATTATCAAGCCTATTTGGAGTCTTCTCACTGATATTGTTCCCATCAATGGATATCGGAGGCGGCCTTATTTAATCTTTGCTGGTAAATTATGTATATCCACTTTAGTAATAATTATTTCATGTGTATTTTTTGTTGATTTATTTCCAAATTATTTACTATTATATGTTCACCTTTCAAAATGTTTACATGTTAATTTGCTAGTGCAATTATGGTTTAATTTTCTAGGACTATCCCTCAATCTTAGTTTTTTGTCAAAGATCAATCACCTAAAAAACTTTGTTGAGAACTTAAATTATTTTTTAAGTTTCTTGATTTCTGATCACATAATTAAGATGAGCTCCTATTCCGGCAGGTTGATCGCAACAGATTTCTTTCTTGCTATGAGCATAATAATACTGTATAATGTATACATATATACTTCTTACTGAGATTCAACAAATCTCTACATTGCTTACATGCTGATTGATATAAGCAAGTTTCTTTTTATTGGGGTGTTCATTTTTTATATGTATGGTAATGGTTGAAATTGATACATGTCAAATTATCAAGTTGCAGAGCTGACATGGGAAAATGGGCAGCTAGCCATGCATGAACTTGGTGGGATCCTTCCCCTTCCCAGTAGTGCCCCAAAGGCCACATGGGGTAGGACCGGTAATACGCTAGAGTCCATTGTTCATCAAGCCACATACCACAACCAAAACAAAATTAATTTAGCCCAAACGACTAATCCTCATCTCCCGCACAAGAGCTCTGTTGTTGCATCCTCTAGCGGAAAATGGGGCTAAAATTCAAGCCACAGAGAAATAAATCCTCCAGGATTCGCCAAGAAAAGGGTGCGGTCAGAATACTCACAATGTGGGAGGAACTTCAGCAGTAGTGTACAAGAATGTGTAGACCGGAGTGCATGTGCCAGTGCTAGCGCAACCTTTTGTAGAGATAACGACACAACTATGATGACATGGGCATCTTTTGAATCTCCTCGCAGCTTGAAAACTAAATCTGCGAACGAGGATTCAGCTTGTCACGATGGCTCGGTAAATTTTTAACCTTTCCTTCAAGTCTTATATATATATATATATATATATATATATATATATATATATATATAAGCTCAACTTGTGATGTTTTTATGGTGCCTGCTGGCAAAAATTGACTTTACTATTTCACCTAGAAAAAAAAGGACATGCTAAATTTCTGAAAACAGAGTTTCAGACTCTACTCTCTTAATAATAGTAACTAAACATTGATGTAATTTTCCTATTTCTTGGCCATAGTATGTACTATATTGTATGTAAGCATATAATTTCTCTATCTAAGTACATTTTTTCTTACATATCTTACATTTTGAACTAATGTATGTATTTCACTAGATTTGTAAAGACTTGTTATCTTCATAGAACATACATACTCAAATTTATTATCAACAAACTGGAAATATCTCAGACCTTTGATGGTGAGAATCAAATAAGATATTTTTGAAAAAAAAAACTATTATGTCTATAAAGTATTCCTTATTCTTTTTTAGATTCAAGTTGGTTAGTATTTTATTATACTCCTTTTCGGAACAATAACAGAATTTGAATGGCACTAACAGTTTTCTACAATTCTGAGCAGGAAAACCCAGATGAAGAGCGTGAGACCAAGGGTGAAACAGTTCGATCCCACTCAACTAGACGGAGTAGAGCCGCTGCTGTTCATAATCAGCCAGAAAGGGTAATTTATCAATAATGTTTTTGATGATTACTTGCTAGGTAGATTATAGCAAGTCTTAACAGTAAATTACACAATACGTTGCATTATAAGATTGTTACAATAATTTAATATCATTAAAAAGTGCTTACTAATGGAAGTGTTTTGTTATGATACTTGTGTAGAGACAGAGATAGGATCAACCAGAAGATGAAAGCTCTACAGAAGTTGGTGCCTAATGTAAGTAAGGTGAGAAAATAAAGTAACAGAGCTCAGAGCTCAGCAAAGAAGCCACATATGAGTCACATAAAGAAAGGTAAAAAGTAACAGAGCTCAGAGCTCAGAAAATCCACTCCTAGTTCTGCAGTTAACAATCTAAGAGCTCAGCAAAGCCACTCCTAGTTCTGCAGTTAACAATCTAAGAGCTTCAAATTTAAAAGAAAGGTAAAAAGTAACAGTATGCTTCTTGATGCAAGTTGTAAGCCAACACCTTGGTTCCTATCACTTACAGCACTTTGTTCCCATGCAGGACTCTGCCAGTGCTACATAAAAATTTGTCTTACATTGGACTTCGAAGAATTTTTTGTCGCAGCAATAAGTGTACATCAGCTGGAAGGAATGGACAGTTGGGAGCAATATGCATGCCGTGCCTACAAACTGTTTGAGACAGAAGGAAATAGACCTATTATGATAGAGGAACTTGCCTCTGTATGATCTCTCTCTTTAGATTTCATTGTTAAGCATTTGATTATATAGTTTGATTTCTTGTATTGGCTGAGGCACCTGTTCCAGCAGCTATAGGAGAAACCATGGACATCATGACATCAAATAAAATACAATGTAATATTTTGTGGATGTAGTAATTTAAAACTGTAAACGAATGGTATTATTGGGATGTATTTTGAATGGTTGATACATTTTGGCTTTAAATTTAAATGAGAATTTAGACCTTTTAGCTATATATCATGTCATTAGCATATTGCAGGTGCATTGGTAATATAGGTGAATCACAATTTTTTTTTTCTTTATCTACAACATTTTAAAAATGTTGTATATTTGTATAAATAAATGACACCTTCTAAATAGATGACACATTATAAACGTTGTGTAAAAGTGCTTAAACGTTGTCTGATATATTAAACTACAACGTTTTTCTTCAGAAAATGTTGTGGAATCATACCTTCTACAACGTTTTTAAGCATCTGTTAATTTATGAAAAATAATTTTACAACATTTTTTTCTTAAAAAATGTTGTGTAATGTGCTTAACTACAATGTTTTAAAAACGTTGTGTAAGGGTGTCAAATAGATGACACTCTTAACCACGATGTTTTTCTAACTAAAACCACAACATTTTTTTCGCGTTATCTATTTACTGTTTTGTAGTAGTGAGTGAATCCCCTAAGGGTGTGAACGTTCGAGGGCGTTTTGCTTGTCCACCTTTAGGTAATGGAGGGTTTTAAGACTGTGCTTGAAAAGGGGAGTAGTTTTTCCTCTGTATAGGCATGTTCTGAATGTCTTTTTGACCTTGTAGTATCAAGGAAACATCCTCTTCTTTCTTTTTATGGACCCTGCGGGGGTTGTTTTCATAAGTTCCAGACTGGATGTGCTCAGCAAATGCTTTAAGAACGGCTAGGTCTTGAATCTTTCCTGACTTCAATCCCATCTCAGCCATCTCTCCGTGTTTGATAATTTTAGAAAATAGTTTGCCAATACCAGCTAAGACTCTCTCATAGAAAGGAGCTTCTTGTATGTCTATGAAAGTCATGACCATTTCTGACTCTGTCATAGAACGAATAACTTGAGCAGCAAGGCGCCTCACCTTTGAGCATACTCTCTGAAAGACTCGTTGGACTATTTCTTGACCTTGGCAATCTGATACCGGTCAGGAGCCATCTGAGACTGGAAGCTGTATTGAGTAAGGAAGGCGTGAGCTAGTTCTTCCCAGCCATGGATCTTTGAGTTGTCTAATCTGGTATACCACGATCGGGTTTTTCCAGTCAGACTCTTCTGAAACAACTGCATTTTGAGCTTCTCATTTTCTGCATAAGATCCAAGTTCTCCAATGAACACCTTCAAATGTGTGTAAGGATCCCCTAATCCGTCATACTTTTCAAAGTCAGGGGTTTTAAATTTCTCTGGATAATGAACACCCGGGAATATGCAAAGGTCAGCATATGAAACACTCCTGTGTGTTCCAATATCTTTGAGAGAACAGATAGTTTCTTCCATTTGAAGGACCTTCTTCTTGATATCACCGGTGTCTGGATCTCCTTTGAGATAGGTGTTTTCAGGGTCTTTGTTGGTCGTATCCAACTGAGGTTCCGGATTTATTTCATCCAAACCTTGAGTTCCTCCTTGTGTAGAGGATTATGTATGTGTAGGCATCTTTGAGCCCTGAGTAGACTGATGCAATTCTTTAAGCAGAACAACCAAATCTGTAATTTGTTTACTTAATCCGTCAAATTCTTCTCGAGAAATGGGATTAGACTTATCAGAAGAAGACATGAGTTGATGTAGGCTCACGGCCTTTTTGGATTTTGAGCGGGTAACAAGCCTAATTATTTTCCTACAAAAACTTATGTAGTTTAGTCTTAAGGATAATATAAATATTTACATTCTATCATAATGTGTCCATTTTAGGAATATTATCCTGCAAAAACGGTGGTCATTTGATAGCATGTCATGTATGTGCAAATATTCTTCATATTTTCCATTACATAAAGATGAACATGGAATAAAATTACAAGTAAATGCTTTTACAAGTAATAGAAAATGGAAAGCATGAATAGAATTTTCTCCGCGTTTGGTTTATCAGAGGCTGACCTATCTTAGGGTTACTCTCGTGGCTTTTTGGCATGAAGGTTCCCAGATCATCGTAATCTACTTGACGGGAAGTTAATTCGGTCTTTCAACTGGAGCGAATCTGGATGGTGCCTTTCCTGAGCCTCGTTGGAATTAGTCTCCCTAAGAGTCCAGTAATCAAACACCGATAGGATAGCCTCCTGGTGGAGGAACCACATAACATACATTCATATACAATGTGTCTCACCGTTTATGAAAATGATGACATGTGCGAAGCACTAATATCACAGATACATATATTGCAGTGCAGTAAGTAAATGCATTCGTACACATTCATCATAAATGTAAATGCAACATTCACACACAAGCATATAACAGTTTTGAAAAGCTTGTAGTAGCGACTTAAGCCCTCTTACTGGTGTCCCCAGCAGAGTAGCCACCTGTTGACGTCGGGATTTTTATTTGTCCCTTTTCTGTTCTTGTTCTTTGGTGTTCTCATGTTATGTGAGATTTGTTTGAAAAAACAAGTGAAAAAGGTCTGACATGTATCATGTCGACGATTTAATTGTAAGAGTCGCCAGTTGGTGTTTTTAACTGGTTGCACCAACGCAACCAAAAAAAGGTTTGCACATTGACCCAATGATGTGACACTGCTAAACGGGTCTGTGAAACCGAGATTCATTTGGGTTCGGGGGCTTGATTATGCAGAGGGAAGGTGTTAGGCACCCCCCGACATCTGTGTAGCCACGGTGACCGCCACTTTTCAAGAAACTGTTATATGAATGTATGTGTGTGTGTGTGTGGATCAATATGTAATTTATTTGGAAGTAGTGCGAGGCCTCATTCGCACCTATATACAAACGGGTTTGAATTTGTATGAAAAATTCAGTTTTAAACATGATATAGCAGTGAAGTTTTGTAAAAGAAGTTTTTCAAACCTTGTGCTCAATAGTAATTGAGACCTTTTACTTCCATTTTATTATTAAATGTTCGGTTTGTTTGCTTTTATTTTCGAGATGCGAAACATCTTCGAGAAAATAATATATAGCAGTGTCGAACTCCTCATGGGCATGATAACCATCTAAGAAAATTCAAACACCATGAATAATTTACAAGATGCTTACAGCTGAAAATGTCCATCACGGTAATCGAATCTAGATTCAGTGGACTGAATATGTGATCACATGATTCCTAGTCTCAAATGATGTCGCAGTTTATATGAAAAGCAATAAGCAGTTATATATATAAAAGCTGTAAATATATATATACAGACATGATCAACCACCACGAAGCACCTCCATGGGGGATCAGAAATGTAAATATATAAAAGCGGTAAATATATAGAGAGAGACATGATCAACCACCACGAAGCACCTCCATGGGGGATCAGAAATGTAAATAAAGCAATAAATGCGATCAACCGCCACGAAGTAAACTCCAAGCGGGACTAAATGTAAAGAAAGCAGTAAAAACGATCAACTGCCACGAAGTAAACTCCAGGCAGGACGAAATGTAAATAAAGTAGTAAAAGGCCACGAAGTAAACTACAGGCCTGATAAAAATATAAATATATATATGTATAAAAGCGGTAAACGCACATGATGTTTCTCAATCCCGGCTCAATTTATCATTTCAGCGATTTGTCGCTATATATATATAAAAACAGTAAATGTACAGGATATAAAATCCAGGCTCATCGAACAGAGTTCGACAACAGTTCAATATATATATATATATATTAATATATATATATATAAAAGCATTAAACGCTCCGGATATAAAATCCAGGCTCATCCGATATAATCTGACAACAGTTCATATATATATATATATATATATATATAAGCAAGTAAACGCTCCAGACATAAGTCTAGGCTCAGTCGAGGCATAACTCGATAATGTTAGTCCATATATATAAATATATACATATATAAGTGTATATATATATATATATATATATATATATATATATATATATATATATATACGTAATGAAAACCACTTGATCGAAGTGGGCATACACACACAACACGACAATTAGAAGAATAGTGTGTGCAAAGATGAAGAGAAAGGCTTTATAATGTGTAAGAAGGCTTATAATGGGCTGCCAAAGAAGACTTCTATGACTATAAATGGATGAATACTCAGCTCTCGCTGGTAAAAATATAGCTATATGTGAGCTAACATGTGTTTAAAATGAGAAAGCACTCAATATGGGGTGTGTATAGAGCAAATTTAATAGGGCTTCCTCGCCTTTTCCTCTTTCAAATGGCCATCCCAAGCTCTATATTTATAGAGTTGGTGGCTGCAGGTGTACCTGCGACATCCGCAGATGCACCTGCGGCTACCACAGATGCACCTGCGGCTGCCCGGGGAGCCCCGAGCTTTGCGGATCCCACAATCTCGAAGTACGTGCACTCATGCACTGTGATGTCCGCTCGAACTTGCAGAACTTCAATTCGAGCATCCGAACGAAGTGTACAAGACCTTCTTTGGACCTCTTTTGTCGAGAGTTACGCAATGACATGAGATTAGAGGTTGTACGAAGTCAGGAAGAGGGGACCATGCCCATGGTCTTCAAGCTTCAAATTCTATCCGGTCTGCTGCCCTGCGTAATTGTCACTCAGGATTTGAATTCCTCGGCTCTTATGGGACATTGTTGTGTAGAAATGTATGTATGAGATATTGAGACGGCGCGCTGGGGGTTGAGGTGGCAAGATGATGATTTTTCCCCTCACTAGGGTTATCTCCGGTTCAATGATAAGCGCGACGTTGCTCGTGGTTATCTCTCGAGATTGGACTGCTACAATTGTTTGAATTCCGCAGGGTCATCTTTAAGTGTGCCTGTCTTCCCAGTGTTAACTTTGGGTCTTTAGAATGCGTGCCTCGATGGGAGTTTCAAGGTTGAAGGTTACTGCATGCATTTGAAACAAGCATTTCAAGAGTTATCGGCAGAACTACAACGACATTCCTTGGGGTTATCTCCAAGGACAAAACTCGGGGGTATCTCCGAGGTTGGAATTGATACTCCCGGTGTGTGTTCTGGGGTTGAGACTAAACTTCCAATGGTATCCGAAATGGATGTGAGTTGTCTTCCAGTGTTATCTCCAAAAGACGAATCTGCCCTCCTACAATGTTAGTAACAGGTGTGCAGAAAATTTTTAGTGTCTACACTTTCGATCCGTGTGATAGATTTATGTTCCAATTGTTGTGATATGTAGTCTATATAACAAGGTATAAATATGTTACATTAGTTTGGACAGAGTGTGATTCTAAGGTCTAGATCTATGTTGGTCAAAGTACAGCCAAAGGTTGTTCTTCACGTTCTTAAGTTTTCTGCATAACTCAAAAAACGCGGTCATGCTCGGTTAACGCTTTTTGACCATTAATTATGGTAATTCTATGAATTATTTAAGCATTTAAGTGTCTTATGTATGTAGTATGTATGTCAAGATATTCGATCATTAAATTTAGACATCATAACAACAAACAGAAAGCGATTAAAAGGTTGGTCAAAGTAGCCGGCTCAACCTACTCTTGAGATTTATGGGTATCCCAGAAATCAGAACTTCGTGATCGGTTAACCACTTTTGACCACTTATATCTTGCAATATATGATTCTAATGAACCTATTTTCTTTTCCAGATTAAAGACCTCATGTAATACTACAACTAGCATACAATTAAAAGACCTAACTATTAACATACATGGATCTACAAGCTCTGACATTCGACTGTCAGACCTATTTTTCCAGAATTTCCAATTTTCTTAAAACATCAATTTGATGCATTTAGATGTTATGTAAACATGTTCTATCAACTTATCATACTTACTAACAACATAGTATCAAAGATCTAGGTTAAAATTAGGGTTTTCACATTTTCTTGCTTGATTTCGATTTTTGGCTACTGATTCTGTTGTTGCTATCACCAAGGCTTGTTTAGGTATGATATATGAGTGTCCAGGCTTATGAAATTTGTAGGTGTGCTCTGATATAAGGCTTCTATTTATAGAATTTCTAAACTAGGGTTTTTGGTCTTTAATCACCTATTTGCCTCTACAAATATCTGATGTATAAGACTTATGCTACAAGGGAGTTTGCAAGCATATCATATGCAGCCTAGGAACATGTATTGGTTTGTTAGAACCTACTTGTGAACTAGTTTGCACAAATTAGTAGCTTAATTATGCCTAATTCTCTTAATTCTGGATTAGGGTTTTGGTTTTTATGATTAGGGTTGCATAATGCTGATTATTAGCACCTAATTGAAGTTTAATAATCATTATTAGAATTTAGGATAACCTGGCTAGGGTTTAGTCTAATAATTTAGGGCTAGGGTTTATAAATCTAGGGTTAGGGTTTTCCTAATTTTGATATTAGGGTTCCTAACTTAGATTTTTCACATATCCTAACAAGCACGATAAAGTGTTTTGTCAGCAAACCTATATTGAATTGTCAATTGTCCAAATGGCAGTTGATCCTCCAGTAATTCGACATCTACTACATGACGTAAAAATCTATCAAGGGTCAAGGAATTGCGGATCAACTGGCCGCAACACCATCCTGGGATTTCATACACTTGGAAACATATTTCTCGATGAAGGGGTAATGACAATTCAGCAATACCATCAGTACGATACACCCCAGTCATGGAAAATGTATTTTGATGGAGTTGTAAACGTGGAAGGTGCCGGAGCTAGAGTAGTTTTGGTATCTATTTTGGGAGAGCAGTATCCCATTGCCATCAATTACAGTTTGTCAACACAAACAGCACATCTGAGTATGAAGGTTGTATAATGGGGTTAAAGCTAGCCCAATCCATGTGTGACGCCCCCAAACTCGGATATCTTCCAACCCGACATATGGTGCTACACGGTACTCAAAACTATACAATCATTCCATTGAAATACAACATAATGAATGTAATTACTATCTTCTTATTACAATCAAAGTATAATCCTTCCCAGGTTCATAAACCGATTATATAGTTCGTTGTTTATAATGTATAATACATACAAATATACTAATCTATTACACGATCGCTAAGTATCCATCTTAGCTTTGCCCTTATCTCTCTTAGCTTTCTCAATACGTTCATCCTTTACTGCAATCATATAATTCACGCAAGAAGTGAGCATAACAAGCAAATCAAGTTTATCAATGGATAACAGTAATACCACATTCGTAAATCATATGATAATTCATACATAACGGAACAAATAGTTATGAAGTATTATGTAACAATAATACTTTAACATTTCATAACATCAAATCCCAAAGTATAGAGTAGATTAGGAATTCTGAACCGGTCGATAGACCATGAACAATAGCTTTCTGTTTTCATACTTGACAAGGATATCACAAAGACTAAGGTCAGACATCCAGATATTTACTTACGAAAGCACTTCTAGGTGATCATTTATAGTACTCTATGTTGATTAACACTCATTCGTTAAACGTATTTACGTTTAACATTTGGCAAACTCGCGTGCCCATCGAATAATCGATGAAAAATACTTTTATTTGTTCATAGACAAACCTTACCTTCACATACGTACCAATTACTTGGCATAGGATAGCGTTAACATTTCTTTATAGAAGAATATGAATATCAATCAATCTAATCTTACGAGTAGTCTAGCCGAGTTAAATCTGGCATTGACCCTTTCTTTAAAATTAGTCGTGAAATTCAGTACAATGAATCACATAAAACTTGACTAACTTGAAGGTTAGACAAGCGTTAAGAAAACTTGCCTTTCAGCGTCTTCAAATACTTAATCGACTGACCACAGCCTTTACAGAATCTACATGATATATTCACATAACACACTATAATTAGCTATCAAACAATTATTCACATTGTTCCTACCAACTTCTTTCTCTTCTATGTCTTTGTTAACTTAATATCATTAATAAAGTCAACTTGACTTATTACCCTTCGTACCGACTTATTAATCAACTTACGTTATTAACTGGACTCTAACATCATTGGCGAAGTACCAATGTTGTTTACCGATTAAGGTTCATTGACAACACGTTGCGATCTTTGTCCGTACATCATTAACATGCATTCAATTCCTAAGTTCAATACCATATACATTAGTATAGGTAGTATAGGAATAGATTTAATAAACTTATGGAGTGCATACTTTACTCCTATAGGTCCTTGAATAACTGAAGTTCAAAACCTAAGTCATTTATCAAAACCCGCTTCAAGGCCATGCGTGACATCTTAGTACAAGATGTGCATCGCGGGCGCTTAGTTAGCATTGCCAGTCCTTGGCCTCTGGCTGCATGCACGAGACTTCATTCTATCAGTGGCGCTACGACGCCACTTTCCGAAAAAGAGCTAACTACATGTGCGGTTTGCATGGCCTGACATTTAACACATCGTCTGCAGCCGTAGCGCGGACCTCAAAGACTGAGAAAAATTCAACAGATAAAAATATTGGTGAGTTTCCCGGATTCATAACTTCTTCGTTATAAGTCCGATTTGGTCCGTTCAAAAGCCTACACGTTATAAATGACATACTCTACGCGTTCATATAAGAATTTAACACTTTTAAATTCATTAACTCAAAATTCAATATTGAGTTCGTTTTTTAAGCATTCGTAAACGTTAATGAGCGTTCAATGCTCGTTTTCTTCGTTTTAAGTCAGAATCCGACGATTCTCAAACCCACGACTCTTAAATACCCTATCTCATGTGTTGACATTGAAAAACAACATTTTCAAGTCTCACGGTAACTTTTGACTACACATCCGAAATTTCAACGTTTTCGACGTTTAACATCTATTTCCGTGAAATTCGCCATAACTTCGTTACTAACATTCTCTAAGCCAAATCACATGGAATACTCCATGGAATTCATATCTACATCCTAACAAAGCAAGATGCACATATTTACGTATTGATGGAGTTAAATTGTTTATCAACAATCAATCTCAACAATCAATATTTTCATGATTTTAAACTATAACAACCCTTATGATTTTTATGATCTCATGACTTATTGAGATTGAATCTATGGCAAGTCATTCTTATTCCACCATACAAGCCATACACCACCCACTTTATGATTATTCATACTAAAAGAAAACCAAAAGAGATGGAATTGGAATTAAGGAATATTACCTTAAGAACTCTTAGGTAATCTTGAAACTCTTAAGCAAAGCTTCAAAGTTTAAGATTTGGTTGAGTCTAGCTCTCTCTCTCTCTCTCTCTCTCTCTTAATAATATAGGTTGGCAATTTGGAAAACTCATAAAAGACCAATCCCAGCTTTCTATTTATAGAAAAATAAAATGAAGGGCAACTTCGACAATACACCACCACCTCTTTACTATTCAACACTTTGTCACCAAGTAAAATACTTGGTGACCAAGTGTTAGGCTTGCCTTGCACAGCAAGGGCTAGCCCACCATGCCCAGGGGGATTGCTCTATGGGTTTTACCCATTCGGTGACCCACCGATTTGATCCACAGTTCGATTTTCTTGCATTGGGCTTAACCAATCTAATATTGGGCCCTGACTATACAATTGATTGGACTAAACATAATCAAACCCAAATGAAATAATCCTTAAGTCTTAACTTAATTTCATAATACTAATCGTATTCCATACGTATAATTCACGTATTTTCTCCGTATAATACTCGTACGATAATCGTATTGTACTTCGTATTAACTCGTCGTATTATACATAGACACTAAATAGTATCATCCTAGTATAACACAGACATTAACAATAACGAAATTCCTTCTACGAATTTCATTTCATTCCCGGAAATCAATATACTCAACCCTTAGGTTTTAAGTCCGCAGGTGAAAACTACGTTTGCCATAAATAAAATATTATTAGATATTTCATCTTATCTCGATATTCTATCATTATGCATTTCTCGGAATTTCAAAATAATTCCCCGACCAGAAACGTATGAATAGTGTTTTTACGGGAATTTCTCGGAAAACATTTATTTTCATCTTTGAAATTCTAAATAATTAATTCTAGCACATAACCAGATTACTAACCACATAAACACATTCTAGGTCATAGAACGACCTTCACATAGCTTACTCACAAAATAAATCAATTAAATTCATTTAATTCACATAATCAAATAAAAATTTAATTGTCATAAAAATACGATTTTTTCTTGGACATTACATTCTCTCCCCCTTATAAGGATTCTATCCCCAGAATCTAGCTTATAATTACATGAAAAAAATGAGGAAAATCTTCCTTCATTTTACTTTCGTGTTCCCACGTTGCTTCTTCAGCATTGTGGTTTCTCCATAACACATTTGTGACGCCCCAAAAATAGGTATACATCACCTATTCTGAGTCGCCAAATACATGGTACAGAATACAAATATAATCTTTAATATACAACAAGAAATCTGTGAGTTTTAATACAAATATTGTCTTCTAGACAATATCCACTCTCAGAATAAGTCCTCATTACATTTATTATCACACTATTTAACAGAATAGTGAAGACTACTAATACTATCATCTGGTTCATCACTCCGTTCCCCGACTCATCCCAGCTATATTCTCATTTCCTGAAGAGAACAGTGAAAGAAAGGGTGAGCTCAACTAGCCCAGTAAGAAATATTATGACTAAGATAATGCAGAATAAATTATCATTAGTCTTCAACAATGTTAAACTGATAAAATATAATAGACATCAAGTTTAACTGCAGCGGATCAAGCAATCCATTAAAAGAGTCAAGTAGAGAATAAAATCTACTATCTTTTATGATTAAAAAGGTTTTTCATCACTTTTATCGCTGGGACTCAACTTAATAAATAATTCACATTATCCCTGCACTACGGCCAAGGATATTCATTAGTATCACAACAACAAATTATTCATGCACTACGTGCCAAGGATATTCGTGTATTCATCAATGGCCATGATCATGCCAACAACTGTCCATCAATGCACTATGGGCCAATGAGGACTTTTATCACATCATTTGTAACATTACGGTCATGATTACACCGAATAATCCCTGGTCATAATCATACCAAGTCCATCTATGCACTACAGTCACGAGATGACTAAAAAAAAAATATAAACATGAGGATGATGACAATGATATAAGAATTCAATAAAACAAGTTCACGAATTAATTTATTCAGAACTAATAACATCCAAATTGTCAACATGATATCGCTTTATAGAGTAAAATTCAAGAATGCTCGGAAGAATATTTCCATGAAAGATCTTTGGATGAAGCGCAAATATCAAGGATATTCCACTAATTTCATGGAGTATATAAGTCAAAACTTTAACCAACCGAGAGTATAATAAAGAATGGAATAACAAAAGAAATCACCGTGCATGCGCAGATTGCAGATAGACAAAGTTATTCCAACTGAATAATAAATAACGAAACTGTGTCAAAGCGTAATACGCACCTTGCTGTGATATTCCAACAGAATAATAAAGAATGGAATAACAAATGTAAATCACCATGCATGTGGTACTGCAGACAGACAAGTTATTCCAACAGAATAATAAATAACGAAATCAGTCCACAGAAAACGCATGACATACGATATATATTCCAATGTAATAATAAAGATTTAAACCAGTCCGGTAAAAGCTTACGTATACGATATTCCAACAGAATAATAAAGGCGGAACCAGTGTCCCAGAAACGCATGCACAAGATGTTCCAACGGAATAATAAAGAATGGAGTAACAATGTAAATCACCAAGTATAGGGTAGATCACAGATACAAAGTTATTCCAACAGAATAATAAAGATGGAATAATAGAAGTTCTCTTCATGAATACAAAAGAAATAATACCCCTTTCAGTAAAAAAAACTTGATATCAAGTAGTGAAGTAGCGTAATACTTTTCTTCTTTCTCTATAGTTTTCTCTCTATAGTTTCTCTCTAGAGAGTTTCAAATTGAATTCGTAAGAAATAATAAAGGAATGAGCTTCTATTTATAGAAGAATGGAATGAATAGTAACCAATCCATGAACGGTCAGATTGATTTACTTTTTAATCGGACGGTCCATATTTAAAGTAAAATCTTTTAAATAAAATATAATATATTCTATTTATAATCTAATAAAATGAATAACTTTTAAAAAGATTTTACTATGCAAACACTATGCATAATAAAATATAATATATTCTAATTATTGTTTAATAAAATAGATAACTTTATAAAAGTATTCTGTTTTATATAAAAAGATTTTACTATTAGCCTAATAAAACGAATAACTTTATAAAAGTATTCTGTTTTATATAAAAAGTTTTTCTGTTTTATCACGTTAATAATACGAATAAAACAAAACGTCATCATCATTATTATTATTCACACTATTAATCGACCAGGTCATTCCCAGGAAAGAGGGGGATTTCCAATAAGGATTTCTCCCTATTGGCACACAATTAGGTGACCAAACCTCTCCTTGGCAGAACTTCTAGACATCGTTAATAATTCAAATAATAATATTAACAACTTCGTCATCTCAATTATTGATTTAATAACATATAAAATATCGACAATAATTGAATCAAACTGAGTGACTTCTCACATAAGCATTAATAATCAATACCGTGTGCTACTATGCAACCACGTGTTACATCGTACTTTACTACCGAGTAGTTCAACAAGATTAATTCAGTAAAACTTCCGCCGTTATTTTCATAAAAATATTTTTGTTGTTTTCTCAATCCGACAATAATTCTGTTGTGGGGTCCACCAATGATTGTACCGTCGTACGAATATTCCCTGACCAATCAAATATTATATAACAACTTGCGTACTTTGAAAAATTTATAAATATTACCCACAACTATAACATTATATCAAATTTATTCCATAATATTCAAAAATGATATTTATAGAAAATTCATTTTTATTCATAAAAGTTGGGGTCTTAAATTTATTCCATAATATTCAAAAATCGTGTTTATAGTCTGGTTTATAAGGACGCAACACAGACACATGAAACACATTATGAATGCGTTCCATTTCTGGAGGTAAGGCTACTTCATAAGCTACCTCTCCTACTATTCTTAAAATCTCAAAAGGTCCTACAAACCTTGGACTTAACTTCCCTTTCTTTCCAAAAAGTATGTTCCCCTTCCAAGGCGATACTTTCAGAAAAACAAAAGATCCTACATCGAATTCTCTCTTCTCTCTGTGAGGATCTGCATACTTCTTCTGCCTATCTTGGGCTGCAACTAATCGAGCACGTATAATCTTTACCATGTCTGCAATTTTCTGTACCATCTCAGGTCCCAACATCTGACGTTCACCCACCTTATCCCAACACAATGGAGTTCAACACTTCCTTCCATACAACGCAACGTAAGGCGGCATGCCTATACTAGTGTGAAAACTATTATTGTACGAGAATTCCACCAACGGTAGATACTCGTCCCAACTCCTTTTGAAATCCATAACACAAGATCTTAACATATCTTCTAGCGTCTGAATTTCCAATTCACTTTGACCATCCGTCTGAGGATGATACACCGTACTCAATCTTAACTGTGTTCCCATTTGGTCTTGCAAACTCCTTCAAAAGTTCGATGTGAATCGTGGATCACGATCTGACACAATCGAAACAGGTACTCCATGTCTGGAAATAATTTCCTTTATATACAGCTTAGCTAACTGATCTAGGTTATACCTAACTCCTATTGGTAGAAAATGAGCCAATTTCGTAAATCGATCCACTATCACCCAAATAACATCGTATCCTTTTCATGTTGTTAGAAGTCCCACCACAAAATCCATTGTGATGTGCTCCCATTTCCACTCTAGAATTTCTAATGGTTGCAACAACCCGCTCGGTCATTGCTGTTCAGCCTTAACTTTTTGACAAGTGAAGCACCTACTAACATATTCTGCTATCTCCCTTTTCATGTTCGGCCACTAAAAGTTCTGACGAAGGTCTTGATACATCTTCGTACAATCGAGATGTATCGAGTACCTTGAACTATGAGCCTCCATCATTATTTCCTCCTTTAATTCAGAATCATTTGGAACCCAAATTATTCCTTTAAAACGAAGTAATCCCTCCTTATCGAGGTTATACTTAGTCTTTTCTTCATCTTCTATCCTCTTCTTCATCTGCTCGCATTCCTCATTACTCAATTGTACTCCCTTAACCCATTCCACTATGGTCAGTTGGGTTTCCATAGAAAATAACATTTCCACCACTTCCTCCGGTAACTTAACTTCTAACTCCACTCTTGCCATTGCTGTTACCAACTCATCCTGAGTTGTTAACATTGACAGTTTCTCTCTACCCTTCCTACTTAGCGCATCAGCTACTACATTTTCTTTCCCCAGATGATATAAAATATTACAGTCATAATCTTTTATTAACTCTAACCACCTTCTCTGTCTCATGTTCAACTCCTTCTGCATGAAGAGATATTTCAGATTTTTGTGGTCCGTGTATATCTCACACTTCTCACTATATAGATAATGCCTCCATATCTTCAAGGCAAAAACTACAGCTGCCAATTCCAAATTATGAGTAGGATAGGCCTTCTCGTAATCCTTCAATTGACGAGACGCATACGCAATGACTTTTCCATGCTACATGAGCACGCAACCCAGTCCTTTATGCGAAGCATCGCTATACGCTAAAAAATTTCCTGTATCGTCTGGTAAGGACAATACAGGTGCCTCACTTAACCTCTTTTTCAACTCTTGAAAACTTTTCTCATATTTTTCAGTCCACACATACTTCACTGACTTTCTTGCCAGATTTGTCAACGGAGTAGCTATTTTAGAAAAGTCCGGAATGAACTTTCTATAGTATCCCGCTAACCCCAGAAAACTTAGAAAAATACTTTTCCCCTTTCAACTGATAAAATAGATCATCGATTCTGGGCAACAGATATTTATTCTTAATCGTTAACTTGTTCAACTCTCGATAGTGGATACAAAGTCTTAACAACCCATCCTTTTTCTTTACAAACAATACCAGTGCTCCCCAAGGAGACACACGGTTGAATATATTTTCTATCTAATAGTTCTTGCAATTGAACCATTAACTCCTTCATCTCAACTGGCGACATCCGATATGGTGCCCTTGAAACTGGTGCCATTCCCGGTAATAGATCAATTACAAACTCAACCTCCATGTCCGGTGGAATACTCGGTAACTCCTCCGAAAATACGTCCGTGAACTCTTGCACTATAGGTATTGATCCAAGGATGTTCCCACTCTTTGGGTATCCACAACATGGCACAGAAAACCTACACACCCTTTTCTCAACATCTTCCTAGCTTGTGTAATCGACAAACAACAAGAGCGTCTCAGTGATTTACTACCGAAGAACACTACCTTGGTTTTCTTAGAAAGCCAAAGGTTTACACTTTTCCTATGGCAATCTATTATCGCCTTATGGTTAACCAACCAATCCATACCAAGAATTACATCAAATTCTTTTAATCCTATCGGTACCAAATCTACCGATAACCTATTCCCTCTAATATCTACGTAACAATCCTTGTGAATATGTTCAATGGGGATTATCTATTCGTTTGCTACCTTAACGTCTAAAGGTATTGCTAACTTCTCGGGGATTAAACCTAATCGCTTAGCAAATTCACATGCTATAAAAGAACAAGTAGCACCCGAGTCAAATAGCACATAAGCATTTATCTTATCGAATGGTAATGATGATACGCTACCACATCCGTTGATGCAACCGCATCTTGGACAGTCATATTAAACGTATGAGTTGAGGGTCTACGCACTGATGGTGTTGGTCCAGTAATGGATAATTTACCACTACCAGAACCCTTATTTCCCTCTAACCCTTTCTTCGGGAAATTTATTGCCATGTGGTCCAATGACCCACAGACAAAACACCACTGGTTCTTCTTAGGGTTAGGACAATTGGGTGATAGATGCCCCTCCTGCCCACAGTTGTAGCAAACTAATTTCCCCTATAAGCAGACTCACATTTGAGTCTTTTCGCATGTCTTGCATGCCTCCGTCCTACGCTTAGGATCTCCCTGCTTTACCCCAGTATTCCCAGGGTTTATACTCTTCTTCTTAGGCAAGTTGCCGCTTCCGTTAACAACTTCAGCCTTATTACCTCCCTCAACCTTACTCTTGTTCTTCCTCTCTTTGTGGTACTGAGACAATGCCTCACCACCACCTTCAGCTAGTATCGCATTTTCTAGAATGGTCCCGTAAGAAGCACTTTGAAAAACTGATATTCTACTGTAGAGCCAGTGTTTCAAGCCCTGCTCAAACCTACGTACCTTTCTCATTTTCGTATCCACCTGATGTGGAGCAAATCTTGCCAATTCATTGAATTTGGTGGCATATTGGGGAACAGTCATATCCCCTTGTTTAAGTTCCAAGAACTTAATCTCCATCCTACCTTGCATACTAGTAGGGAAGTAGTTCTCGAAGAAAACCTTCTTAAACTGTTCCCATGTAACTGCTTCTATTCTAGCCCCACCTTGGTGAGCCTCCCACCAGTAGTTGGCTTCCCCCTTCATCATGTAAGTCGCAAAATAAGTCTTCTGCACCTCACCTACATTTGTTATCACAAACGCCTTTTTAATTTCTTTTACCCATGTCCGGGCCTCTAATGGGTCCGTCCGTTCCTCAGAACTCAGGAGGACCCACACTCTTAAATACCTTAAAGGTAGTTGTTCTTACTACACCAGGAGCTACAGGAATCCCTCCCCCAACTTGGTTAAATGTTGCCGTTAATAAATTAACAAACTCTTGCATAGGGTTATTAGGACCCCCCCTAATTCTCATTATGAGACTCGGCCTCTTGGTTACGTTGTCTCCTTCTTGGCGGCATAATTCTGATTAAATAAAAAAAGTTTTGTTATTATATATTTAACTGCTTGGTTATCTTTCTCAAACAACAACAACTCATACCACAACAAGCACATTAAATAAAAACTTCATTGTATTAATATGCTTTCATAGTCAAAACTATTAACATCATGTTCCCTTATCCAAAAAGCTATTACATACTATCCCGCAATTGCCTTCTATAAAAATTGGGATTTACAAAAAGACTACCCTTTACTTATACAAAAGAGGGTTTTACGTCACTACCTATATACAAAAAGATCTAACGATCTACTAACACTGTCGAACGACATTCTCATATTTTCGATTTTCCAGTATCGACACAATATCTCGACTTATGGTATGTCGAGTCTGCCCGGACTCAATGGAATAACAAGCAATTTTCATCTTGAAATCCTCATGAGAACATTCGTGGATGTATGACATCCTAGCTATTTTCTGGCCTTTTTCAACCAGTTTCTTTCGAAGCTCTACAGTCTCTTCCTTATAATCACGTGCCTTAACCGTCATAAGCACTTTCTCATCGTGCTCTGACTCAAAATCCGCCTCTACAGATTACTTCGCCTCATATAAGGCGGTTATCTCCTCATTTTGCGTTTGTACCACAGTGCGCAGATGCACATTCCTATCCAACACTGCCAGATACAATGACCTCATTGCATCCGGAGGTGTTGGCTCCTGAGTAGGTATCACCGTGTTAATCGATGTTACCTCCATCTCCTCCTCCACGTCAATCATCATATTTAGATATGACGCTATCCCCATTGTCTCCTCGGAGTATTCCCCCTCAGAGATGTACTCCTCAATATCTGAGTCTTCTAGAACCACTAACGGTACCTCTACCACTGGCATCGGTACTACCTCCACTTGGTTCACTGACACCTCACTTATCACTTCAATGTCTCTAAACATCAAGATATCTTTTGACATTTACAAAACACATAACACATTGATTAGTACATAATACACAATAGTATAAGCATAAATCACATTTAATTTATTTAAGATTAATTTCCATCTTTTAAATCTTTCGGTACTGAGTTTCCTTAATACCTTATTAATTCATTTGACTTGAATTTCATTCTTCGGACTTTACCTTCCTTACGAGGTTATTAGCCTAAGGTTCTCCCCCCTTAAGTTTTATAACCTAATGCTTTCATACCAACCTGTGTCGCCCCCAAATTTGGGTATCTTCCAACCCAACATATGGTTCTACACGGTACTCATAACTATACAATCATTCCATTGGAATACAACATAATGAATGTAATTACTATCTTCTTATTACAATCAAAGTATAATCCTTCCCAGTTTCATAAACCGATTACATAGTTCGTTGTTTATAATGTATAATACATACAAACATACTAATCTATAACACGATGGCTAAGTATCCATCTTAGCTTTGCCCTTATCTCTCTTAGCTTTCTCAGTACGTTCATCCTTAATTGCAATCATATAATTCACGCATGAAGTGAGCATAACAAGCTCAACAAGTTTATCAAAGGATAACGGTAATACCACATTCGTGAATCATATGATAATTCATACATAACTAAACAAATAGTTATGAAGTATTATGAAACAATAATATTTTAACATTTCATAACATCAATTCCCAAAGTATAGAGTAGATTAAGAATTCTGAATCGGTCGATAGACCATGAACAATAGCTTTCTGTTTTCATACTTGAAAAGGATATCACAACACTAAGGCTGTACATCCGCATTACTTATGAGCATTTCTAGGTGATCAGCCTATAGTATTCTATCTTGATCAACACTCATTCGTTAAACGTATTTACATTTAACATTTGGCAAACTCGCGTGCCCATCGAATAATCGATGAAAAATACTTTTGTTTGTTCATAGACAAACCTTACCTTCACATCCGTACCAATTACTTGGCATAGGATAGCGTTAACATTTTTATATAGAAAGATATGAATATCAATCAATCTATATCTTATGAGTAGTCTAGCCGAGTTAAATCTGGCATTGACCCTTTTTTTAAAAGTAGTCGGGCAATTCAGTACAATGAATCAAATAAAACTTGACTAACTTGAAGGTTAGACAAGCGTTAAGAAAACTTGCCTTTCAGCGTCTCCAAATAACTTAATCAACTGACCACAGCCTTTACAGAATCTACATGATATATTCACGTAGCACACTGTAATTAGCTATCAAACAATTATTCACATTGTTCCTACCAACTTCTTTCTCTTCTATGTCTTTATTAACTTAATATCATTAATAAAGTCAACTCGACTTATTACCCTTCGTCTCAGCTTATTAATCAACTTATATTATTAACCGGACTCTAACATCATTGGCGAAGTACCAACGTTGTTTACCGATTAAGGTTCATTGACAACACGTTGTGATCTTTGTCCATACATCATTAACATGCATTCAATTCCTAAGTTCAATACCATATACATTAGTATAGGTAGTATAGGAATAGATTTAATACACTTATGGAGTTCATACTTTACTCCTATAGGTCCTTGAATAATTGAAGTTCAAAACCTAAGTCATCTATTAAAAACCCTGCACCCGCGCCGTGGCGTGACATCTTAGTACAAGACTGGCACTCGCACGCATTAGCGATACCGAGATTTGTGTCCTATCCTCATGCACAAGCACATGAGACTTCATTCTATCAGTGGCACTGCGGCGTCACTTTCTAATAGCCAACTACACTGTGTCGGCGCTGCGGTGTGGCCTTTAACACACTGTCTGGCGCCTCGGCGCCAGACCTCAGCACCAGCAAAATTCAACAGATAAAATTTTTGGTGAGTTTCCCGGATACATAACTTCTTCGTTATAAGTCCGATTTGGTCTGTTCAAAAGCCTACACATCACAAATGAAATACTCTACGCGTTCATATAAGAATTTGACACTTTTGAATATGTTAACTCAAAATTCACTATTGAGTTTGTTTTTTAAGCGTTCGTAAACATTAATGAGCGTTCAATGCTCGTTTTCTTTGTTTTAAGTCAGAATCCAACGATTCTCGAACCCACGACTCTTAAATACCCTATCTCACGTGTTGACATTGAAAAACAATGTTTTCAAGTCTCATGGAAACTTTTGACTACACATCCGAAATTTCAATATTTTCGACGTTTAACGTCTATTTTCGTGAAATTCGCCGTAACATCGTTACTAACGTTCTCTAAGCCAAATCACATGGAATACTCCATGGACTTCATATCTGCATCCTAACCAAGCAAGATGCACATATTTACGTATTGATGGAGTTCAATTGTTTTTCAACAATCAATCTCAACAATCAATATTTTCATGATTTTAAACTATAACAACCCTTATGATTTTTATGATCTCATGACTTATAGAGATTGAATCTATGGTAAGTCATTCTTATTCCACCATACAAGCCATACACCACCCACTTATGATTCTTCATACTAAAAGAAAACCAAAAGAGATGGAATTGGAATTAAGGAATATTACCTTAAGAACTCTTAGGTAATCTTGAAACTCTTAAGCAAAGCTTTAAAATGTAAGATTTAGTTGAGTCTAGCTCTCTCTCTCTCTCTCTCTCAATAATATAGGTTGGCAATTTGGAAAACTTACAAAAGACCAATCCTAGCTTTCTATTTATAGAAAAATGAAATGGAGGGCAAATTGGACAATACACCACCTGTGACGAACCCAAAATAGGTCCATTCCACCCAACCCATTCTGAGTCGCCAAATACATGGTACAGAAACAACTACAACTTTATTATCACAACAAAAAAACTGTGAGTTTAAATACAAATATTATCTTCTAGACAATATTTATACTCAAATAAATCCTCATCACATTTATTGATACATTATTTTACAATAATGGTGAGGACTACTAAACAACTCTCTAGAACCTTCATTCCATACCCCGACTAGTACTCGCTACATTCTCGCCTCCCGAGAAGAAAAATGGAACAACAAGGAAAAGGGTGAGCTCAACTAGCCCAAAGAAGAATGTTATGACTAAGATAATATACAACAAATTATCGTTAGTCTCCAACAGGAAAAAAATCGATAGAATACAATAGACAACAAGTTTCAGATCAATATTCGCAAATGAAATAATAATTCATAGAAGAGTTACGTAGAGAATGAAATCTACTATAATCTATGAATTTAACAAATTCCATCATCAATATTTTATCCTCGTAACATCAATCAATATTCATCTCAAATCAAATATTCATCTTTGCACTACTGTGCCAAAGATATTCATCAATCGGTCATGTTCATCTCAACACTGCTCATCTTTGCACTAAAGGCCAAAGATATTCATCGATCGGTCATGTTCATCTCAACACTGCTCATCTTTGCACTAAAGGCCAAAGATATTCATCATCGGCCATGTTCATTTAAACACCGCTCATCTTTGACACACTACGTGCCAAAGATATTCTTGAAATCATTCATCTTTGCACTATGTGCCAAAGATATTCAATAATATCATCATTTAAGACCGAGGATGATGAAAATATTTTTAAAGAAACGAATCCAAAGTGAAACAAAATGACAAGGATTAAGGATTAAGGATTCGTATTTTATTTTATCCATGTCCAACAATACCTCAAAATAATCATAGTGGTGTAAAATTCAAGAATGATCAAAACATGGATACAATCAAAGCTAGTATCCAAAATAGATATTTTAGATTTAAAAGAAAAATTTTCATTTTTTCGGTGAATAGTGTCGTGATTCGTGAATAGTGTCAGTATACGTGAATAGGCCAGATATCGTGAATAGTAACTCCGACACCAAAAGATGGAAATTCCAAAAAAAACATCTTCACGCTTCACTTAATAGTACTCGTGAATAATAACTCGTGAATAGTAACTCATGAATAGTAACTCGTGAATAGTAACTCATGAATAGTAACCCCGACATGAAAAAGTTCCAAATTTGATAAAAAGTTTCAACCAATATTTCAGCATAATGATATTGAAGAAATAATATCATCTGAGAAGAAAATAACATCCCTTACCTCAAAGAATCAAGATTGCCGGAAGGAAAGGTCGGAAGTGATGCTGAATGAAACTTGTACTGAACAGCAACTCTCAAAGTATCTAAATACTCACAAAATACGCTCAATAATATAGAGAGAGAAAGAGAGAAAACTTTGTTTCTGGTGTGATTTTCAATTCTAACTTAGCCCTCTATTTATAGGAAGATGTTAGCCCACCAAGGCGGACTTGACCAACACCGATGGCTTTACTCGCTACTATTGCCACCCACCACATTTGAAATAAAATTCAGCACATTTTTTTTCACCAACCACAAGTGGGGCCCACTCAATTCTAGAATTTTCCACCAAAATCAATTATAACCCTAATTTTCTAATCACCACCTCTTAAAATTCATAACAAATCATTCGCTCATTTTTAACGGTTCAAAATTTGTGGACATATACTCAACTTATGTATGTATAACATATCCAAAAATTACAACGATCCAACTACGGATTAAAAATTATAACCCCGAATATATCTCAAAACCCCCGATTTGATTTTTAACACCTCCAATCCGATAAAATACCGATAAAACACCTCAACATTAATTCCTTCATTAATAACCACATAAATAAATCCATCATTTATATTCATATAAAATAAATATTTCCTTATCATATGAATCAATAATTAATTATTCACAAATAATATTATGTAATCACATTTATGACAACCAGTGTTCCCAGAAAGAGGGGCTTTCAATAAGGATCTCTCTCATCGGGCGGCGCGCAATTAGGTGACCAAACCTCTCCTTAGATGTAACTTTCTAGACATTGCCAATAATGTTATCTAATAATATTATTCAAATAATATGAATTATTGATCCGATAATGGGAAAATCATGCGTTGACAATTATTGAAACAAAGAATAATATAAAATACCAACGCAAAGAATTATTGAATCAATAAAATAAACTATTGAACAAGAATTCACCGTAATAATTATTGAGTAGTGCCATCTTACGCATTTAATCAATAATTCAACAACATCAGGTAATACCGCAGTGCTACCGCGGCAACCACGCCAGACATCGTATTTTAACCACCGGATATTCCAACGGTCTTAATTCAGAATAACTACGCCCGTTATTTATAACCACCCAAACTTTGTCGCTTTTTCCTCATCCAATCGCTTTCCGTTATGGGGCCCACACATGGTCGCTGGCCGTCGCATTTAATATTCACCGACAAAGATTTAATATTCCCGACCAAACGAATATTCACAACAATACGAATATTCCACGACCAAACGAATATTCCCCGACAAAAATGAATATTTTATAACCACTTGCTTATTTTGAAATATTTGCGTATTTAACCCTTAACTATCCATATTAATCAAATCAACCCTTACTATTTCAAGATAATAAATAAAGGAAATTCCTTTTTATTTAAAAAATTTTCGTGGTCTTACAACCTCCCCTCCTTATGAAATTTCGTCCTCGAAATCGACGACGCACAGTGTTTCAAAAGGTAAAGATACCTCGCTTTCATTTTCGCTTCCAACTCCCTGTGTCATTTCCTCAATAGCATGGTTTCTCCACAAAACTTTAACTTATGGTATAACCTCAGTACATAGGTCATATTCTTTCCTCTACAAAATCTTGACAGTACCTCCTCTCGACGTTAAGTCTTGGCTATCTCGTCCTGGTTCTAACTCAATGACGTGTTTCGGTCGTCCACATATTTACGTAACATCGACACGTGAAAAACGTTATGAACACGCCATACTTGGTGGTAAACGAGTCTATAGGCCACAGTTCCTATTCGATCGAGAATTTCAAATGGATTAATAAATCAAGGTTTGAGCTTTCCTCACCTCACCGATTCTCGCTTTAAAATAACAACCTCTTGCACCTCCTTCTTCAAATTCATCACTCCGGTGTGTAGCTTGAAACAAGCTTTTAACTTTATCGATTAAAGTCGATTATACTCAGATATCATCACGCACTCAGATATCATCACGTGGGTACCTAGAGTTTTCATCTCCATCTCTATTATTTGTATATTATACTTAAATGAGTCTTTGACAATATTGTACTCAGACTTGTATACGATCTTCTACTCAACACGCCGCCTACCACGTTCGCTTTTCCGTGATGGTATGGTCGTAACATATCTTTGAAATGAGTCTCCTCTTGAGTTCTTCGAAGCTCTTCCCACATTCCTTGCTCCATTTGAATTTTGTATCTCTATGAGTAAGCTACGTTAATGGAATAGCGATTCGAGAATATCCTCCGATAATAACCAACTAAGCTTAGAAAGCTACGATTTCGACATCGACTTAGGTTGTTCTCAACCGTGACTCATATCCCAACCTTGGATAAGACGTCACAATGACACCTATCGCTTTACTATCGCATCTAATATGACGCCCCCCTATAGAGAGTCTGGCTTAGGTGAATTCCACAAAGGAAATCACAAGATAAAGGCTCATGTACCAAATTCTATAGTTGAATTTTTAACTCCTGAAGTTCAATAGGAGCCATTCGATATGAGATTTTAGAAATGAGTTTTGTACCGGGTTCAAAGTCGATACAAAATTTAATATCAGTCTTTGGGAGTAAGCCAATAAATTCTTCAGGAAATACGTCAGGAAAAATCAATAACAACAAGAATATTATTCAAATCTGACGTGTCTTTATTCAAATCCATAACATGGACTAAGAAAACTTGACATCCGTAATAAACGAATGACTTCATGGCTTGATATGAAAATGTTTGACTACAATGGTTTGACTGCTTGAGTTCGAATAACAGGTTGCTTAGGAATATGAAAACTAACAACCTTACAAAAGCAATCAATTTTGGCATGATGAGTAGTTAACCAATCAATCCCCAAAAGCAAGTATCTTTAAAGAGATAAGGTCAATTGTGTAAGGTAATGGTGCCAACTTGAATCAAACAAGATTTTTTAAACAACGGATGTAATGAAAGTTTCTCCTAACTGAGTCTCCATAAATAGGTCAAAGTCTAATTTCTCCGTAGTCAAGTTCAAACGCTGAGCGCAAGCAAGAGAGATAAAAGAATGGGTAGAAACCAGATCTAGTAAGGTATATACTTCGCAAGAATTTATAATTAACTAACCCGTGCTAACTTCGTTCGGGTTCTCTCGATTTTGACCGGCCACGACAAACGCTCTTCCGTGAATCGTTGACTTTTGACTTTTCTCGGGACATCCTTTTGAGTCACCGCCTCATTGCACTAGGTTTCGATATCGCATAATCTCGAGCAATATGTCCTTCTTTTCCACAATTATAGCATACCTTAAACTGTTGTAGGGCGGTTTAATGATATGTCCCTCTTTCCCAAGATTTGTAACATACGACCGATGGTCTTTCTCCTCCCTTGGAACCAATACATGGGCGCCGACGCCTTCACATGGTCGTTGTTGAATCTCTCTTTTAAAATCTCCTCCCAACTCGCTTCTTCTATTTTCATGGCCACGATTACCACCAGAGTGGTTACCACCTTTGTCCGTATTCTTCTTTCTCCATTGGTTATCGTTATTCGATGACTACTATCTTTGGTATGATCCTCGTTATGGTCCCTCGGTTGAACGTATCGTTATCTCGCTTCTAACAATCGAGCCCTCATTTACAACATCTCGAATAGAGAAAAAATTTATGAGAAATGAGATATCGACGTATGCCGGGTTTCAAACCTCTCGTAAACATCCGCGTCATAACGTTCCTCATTCTCCACCAAATGAGGTGTGAAAACTCGATAACTCCGCAAACTTCGCCTCGATTGGGACACCGCCATGTTATTCTCGCTCCAATCTAATAAACTCCACTTCCTTCATACGATTTAATACTTTCGTGGAAGTACTTGTCATTGAACTGCTTTCAAACGTCTCCCATGACATGCCGAAAGTGTGAATGAATGGTACGCTTCATGATTCCCACCAAGAATCGCCTCGCCACTTTAACATAAAAGTAGCGAATGGAACTTTTCGTTTCTTCGCATCCCAAGACATCGAATATCTTGGTAATTTGCTTGACCCATGTTTCCGCCATGATCGGATCGCTTTCCCTGCACTCGGTGGTCCCAACTCTTCAAATCGCTTCATTGTGTGACCCGTGAATTGCTATCATCTCCTCCTCAGATTTTGAACACGAGTCTCCTCGTCTCGATTTTGCATGAACTCAAAAAACTTCTAAACATCCCCTCATTCCTCATCCGCCAAAGTGGTGTTATTCACAGGAGGTACATTGCCACTGTTGCACGTTCTCCTCGTTGTTAAGTATGTGCATCTCCACGGGCCTCATTTACACCACTATTAATATTCTCAATCGACATTCTCAATTATCGCTATAAAACAAGGGTTAATTAAGGAAATCAATCACATAATATCCCTATATATCGACCAACTAACAAATAAGCTTAGGTAGGACACACTAGCAAAGGATTTACTCGCTCTCCCTCCTAGTTCTATTCCCCGATCTCGCCAGAGATCATATATCCTAAGCTCGATACCAACCGTGGCGACCCCAAAATAGGTCCATTCCACCCAACCCATTCTCGAAGTCGCCAAATACATGGTATGTAAACAACTACAACTTTATTATCACAACAATAAATCTGTGAGTTTAAATACAAATATTATCTTCTAGACAATATTTATACTCAAATAAATCCTCATCACATTTATTGATACATTATTTTACAATAATGGTGAGGACTACTAAACAACTCTCTCTAGAACCTTCATTCCATACCCCGACTAGTACTCGCTACATTCTCGCCTCCCGAGAAGAAAAATGGAACAACAAGGAAAAGGGTGAGCTCAACTAGCCCAAGAAGAATGTTATGACTAAGATAATATACAACAAATTATCGTTAGTCTCCAACAGGAAAAAAATCGATAGAATACAATAGACAACAAGTTTCGGATCAATATTCGCAATGAAATAATAATTCATAGAAGAGTTACGTAGAGAATGAAATCTACTATAATCTATGAATTTAAATATCCATCATCAATATTTTATCCCAGTAACATCAATCAATATTCATCTCAAATCAAATATTCATCTTTGCACTGTGCCAAAGATATTCATCAATCGGTCATGTTCATCTCAACACTGCTCATCTTTTGCACTAAAGGCCAAAGATATTCATCGATCCATTCATGTTCATCTCAACACTGCTCATCTTTGCACTAAAGGCCAAAGATATTCATCGATCGATCATGTTCATTTAAACACCGCTCATCTTTGCACTACAGCCAAAGATATTCTTCGAAATCATTCATCTTTGCACTACGTGCCAAAGATATTCAATAATATCATCATTTAAGACTGAGGATGATGAAAAATATTTTTAAAGAAACGAATCCAGTGAAACAAAATGACAAGGATTAAGGATTAAGGATTCGTACTTTATTTTATCCATGTCCAACAATACCTCAAAAATAATCATAGTGGTGTAAAATTCAAGAATGATCAAAACATGGATACAATCAAAGCTAGTATCCAAAATAGATATTTTAGACGAAAAGAAAAATTTTCATTTTTCGGTGAATAGTGTCGTATTCGTGAATAGTGCCGTATACGTGAATAGTGCCGTATACGTGAATAGTAACTCCGACACCAAAAGATGGAAATTCCACAAAAAAACATCTTCACGCTTCATGAATAGTACTCGTGAATAATAACTCGTGAATAGTAACTCATGAATAGTAACTCGTGAATAGTAACTCATGAATAGTAACCCCGACATGAAAAAGTTCCAAATTTGATAAAAAGTTTCAACCAATATTTCAGCATAATGATATTGAAGAAATAATATCATCTGAGAAGAAAATAACTCCCTTACCTCAAAGAATCAAGATTTCTAAGGAAAGGTCGGAAGTGATTTGAATGAAACTTGTCTTGAATAAAGAACTCTCAAAGTATCTAAATACTCACAAAATACGCTCAATAATATAGAGAGAAAGAGAGAAAACTTTGTTTACGGTGTGATTTTCAATTCTAACTTAGCCCTCTATTTATAGGAAGATGTTAGCCCACCAAAGCAGACTTTGACGCGCACCGATGGCTTTACTCGCTACTATTGCCACCCACCACATTTGAAATAAAATTCAGCACATTTTTTCACCAACCACAAGTGGGGCCCACTCAATTCTAGAATTTTCCACCAAAATCAATTATAACCCTAATTTAAGAATCAGCCACCTCTTAAAATTCATAACAAATCATTCGTTCATTTTAACGGTTCAAAATTTGTGGACATATACTCAACTTATGTATGTATAACATATCCAAAAATTACAACGATCCAACGGTCGGATTAAAAATTATAACCCCATAATATATCTCAAAACCCCGATTTGATTTTTAACACCTCCAATCCGATAAAATACCGATAAAACACCTCAACATTAATTCCTTCATTAATAACCACATAAATAAATCCATCATTTATATTCATATAAAATAAATATTTCCTTATCATATGAATCAATAATTAATTATTCACAAATAATATTACGTAATCACATTTATGACAACCAAAGTCGCTCCTCAGAAAGAGGGGCTTTCAATAAGGATCTCTCTCATCTTGGCGCCGCGCAATTAGGTGACCAAACCTCTCCTTAGATGTAACTTTCTAGACATTGCCAATAATGTTATCTAATAATATTATTCAAATAATATGAATTATTGATCCGATAATGGGAAATCTTAAAAGGTGACAATTATTGAAACAAAGAATAATATAAAATACCAACGCAAAGAATTATTGAATCAATAAAATAAACTATTGAACAAGAATTCACCGTAATAATTATTGAGTAGTGCCATCTTACGCATTTAATCAATAATTCAACAAATACTGTAATACCGTGTGCATTCGCAACCACGCCAGACATCAGATTTTAACCACCGGATATTCCGGTCTTATTTTAACTCAGAATAACCACGCCGTTATTTATAACCACCCAAACTTTGTCGTTTTCCTCATCCAATCGCTTTCCGTTATGGGGGCCCACACATGGGCTGCTACGCCGCATTTAATATTCCCTGACAAAGATTTAATATTCCACGACCAAACGAATATTCCCAAACAATAATAATATTCCACGCACACCAAACTAATATTCCCGACAAAAATGAATATTTTATAACCACTGCTTATTTTGAAATATTTGCGTATTTAACCCTTAACTATCCACATTAATCAAATCAACCCTTACTATTTCAAGATAATAAATAAAGGAAATTCCTTTTTATTTAAAAAAATTTCGGGGTCTTACACCACCACCTCCTTACTATTCAACACTTTGTCACCAAGTATTTTACTTGGTGTTAGGCTTGCCTTGCACGCCAAGTGTTAGGCTTGCCTTGCACACCAAGGGCCTGCCCACCATGCCCATGGGTCATCCCCATGGGTGGTCCCATGGGTTTTACCTATTCGGTGACCCACCGATTTGATCCCCGGTTCAATTTTCTTTCATTGGGCTTAACCAATCTAATATTGGGCCTTGACTATACAATTGATTGGACTAAACATAATCCAACCCAAATGAATTAATCCTTAAGTCTTAACTTAATTTCATAATACTAATCGTATTCCATACGTATAATTAACGTATTCTCTCCGTATAATACTCGTAAGATAATCGTATTGTACTTCGTATTAACTCGTCATATTATACATAGATACTATATAGTATCATCCTAGTATAACACACACATTAACAATAACGAAATTCCTTCTACGAATTTCATTTCCTTCCCGGAAATCAATATACTCAACCCTTAGGTTTTAAGTCCGCAGGCGAAAACTACGTTTGCCATAAATGAAATATTATTAGATATTTCATCTTATCTCGATATTCTATCATTACGCATTTCTTAGAATTTTAAAATAATTCCTAGAACAGAAATGGATGAATAGTGTTTTTACGGGAATTTCTCAGAAAATATTTATTTTTATCTTTAAAAATCTAACCAATTAATTCTAGCACATAACCAGATTACTAACCACATAAACACATTCTAGGTCATAGAACGACCTTCACATAATTTACTCACAAAATAAATCAATTAAATTCATTTAATTCACATAATCAAATAAAAATTTAATTGTCATAAAAATTCGATTTTTCTCGGGCGTTACATTCTCTCCCCCTTATAAGGATTCTGTCCCCAGAATCTAGCTTGTAATTACATGAACAAATGAGAAAAATCTTCCTTCATTTTACTTACGAGTTCCCACGTTGCTTCTTCAGCATTGTGGTTTCTCCATAACACATTCACTAAAGGTATTACCTTATTTCTTAATACTTGAATCGGAAGTTCTTTATATGATAAATCTTTTTTTATCTGAATAGATTCATACTCTATTACGTGTTTGTAGTCCAGTTTATAAAGACGCAACACAGACACATGAAACACATTATGAATGCGTTCCATTTCTGGAGGTAAGGCTACTTTATAAGCTACCTCCCTTACCCTTCTTAAAATCTCAAAAGGCCCTACAAACCTTGGACTTAACTTCTCTTTCTTTCCAAAAAGTATCTTCCCCTTCCAAGGCGATACTTTTAGAAAAACAAAAGATCCTACATCGAATTCACTCTTCTCTCTGTGAGGATTTGCATACTTCTTTTGCCTATCTTGGGCCGCAACTAATCGAGCACGTATTATCTTTACCATGTCCGCCGTTTTTTGTACCATCTCAGGTCCCAACATCCGACGTTCACCCACCTCATCCCAACACAATGGAGTTCGGCACTTCCTTCCATACAACGCTTCGTAAGGCGACATGCCTATACTAGCGTGAAAACTATTATTGTACGACAATTCCACCAACGGTAGATACTCGTCTGAACTCCCTTTGAAATCCATAACGCAAGATCTTAACATATCTTCTAACGTCTGAATTGTCCATTCACTTTGACCATCCGTCTGAGGATGATACGCCGTACTCAATCTTAATTGCGTTCCCATTTGCTCTCGTAAACTCCTCCAAAAGTTCGATGTGAATCGTGGATCGCAATCTGACACAATCGAAACAGGTACTCCATGTCTGGAAATAATTTCCTTGACATACAGCTTAGCTAACTGATCTAGGTTATACCTAACTCCTATTGGTAGAAAATGAGCCGATTTCGTAAATCGATCCACTATCACCCAAATAGCATCGCATCCTTTTCTTGTTGTTGGAAGTCCCACCACAAAATCCATTGTGATGTGCTCCCATTTCTACTCTAGAATTTCTAATGGTTGCAACAACCCACTCGGTCGTTGGTGTTCAGCCTTAACTTTTTGACAAGTTAAGCACCTACTAACATATTCTGCTATCTCCCTTTTCATGTTCGGCCACCAAAAGTTTTGACGATGGTCTTGATACATCTTTGTACTACCGGGATGTATCGAGTACCTTGAACTATAAGCCTCCATCATTATTTCCTCCTGTAATTCAAAATCATTTGTAACCCAAATTCTTCCTTCAAAATGAAGTAATCCCTCCTTATCGAGGTTATACTTAGTCTTTTCTTCATCTTCTATCCTCTTCTTCATCTGCTCGCATTCCTCATTGCTCAATTGTACTCCCTTATCCCGTTCCACTATGGTCAGTTGGGTTTTCATAGAAAATAACATTTCCACCGCTTCCTCCCGTAACTTAACTTCTAATGTTACCAACTCATTTTGAGTTATTAACATTGACAGTTTCTCTTTACCCTTCCTACTTAGCGCATCAGCTACTACATTTGCTTTCTTCGGATGATATAAAATATCACAGTCATAATCGTTTATTAACTCTAACCACCTTCTATGTCTCATGTTCAACTCCTTCTGCGTGAAGATATATTTCAGACTTTTGTGGTCCGTGTATATCTCACACTTCTCACTACATAGATAATGCCTCCATATCTTCAAGGCAAAAACTACAGCTGCCAATTCCAAATTCATGAGTAGGATAGGCCTTCTCATAATCCTTCAATTGATGAGATGCATACGCAATGACTTTGCCATGAGCACGCAACCCAGTCCTTTATGCAAAGCATCGCTATACACTATAAAATTTCCTGTATCGTCTGGTAAGGACAATACAGGTGCCTCACTTAACCTCTTTTTCAACTCTTGAAAACTTTTTTCACATTTTTCAGTCCACACATACTTCACCGACTTTCTTGTCAGATTTGTCAATGGAGTAGTTATTTTAGAAAAGTCCAGAATGAACCTTCTATAGTATCCCGTTAACCCAAGAAAACTCCAAACCTCGGTTGGCATTTTCGGTTGCTCCCACTCATTAACTGCTTCTACATTTGCTGGATCCACAAAAATGCCATCTTTATCAATAACATGTCTTAGAAACTGCACTCTCTTGAGCCAAAATTCACACTTTGTGAATTTCGCATACAACCTTTCCTTCCTTAGTGTTTCCAACACTATCCTTAAATGTTCGGCATGATCTTCTAGCGTCTTTGAATAAACTAGAATATCATCAATGAACACTATGACAAACTTGTCTAAATACTATTTGAACACTCTGTTCATCATATCCATAAATGTGGCTGGCGCATTAGTAAACCCAAACGACATCACTAGAAACTCGTAATGACCATAACGAGTTCTGAACGCCGTCTTAGGTACATCCTCCTTCCTCACCTTTAACTGATGATACCCCGTGCGCAAATCTAACTTAGAAAAATACTTTGCCCCTTTCAACTGATCAAATAGATCATCAATTCTGGGTAACGGGTATTTATTCTTAATCGTTAACTTGTTCAACTCTCTATAGTCGATACAAAGTCTTAACAACCCATCCTTTTTCTTTACAAACAATATCGGTGCTCCCCAAGGAGACACACTCGATTGAATATACTTTCTATCTAATAGTTCTTGCAATTGAACCATTAACTCCTTCATCTCAACAAGCGCCATCCGATATGGTTCCCTTGAAACTGGTGTCGTTCCCGGTAATAGATCAATTACAAACTTAACCTCCCTATCTGGTGGAATACCCGGTAACTCCTCCGGAAATACGTCCGCAAACTCTTGCACTATAGGTATATGATCCAAGGATGTTCCCACTCTTTGGGTATTCACAACATGGCACAGATAACCTACACACCCTTTTCTCAACATCTTCCTAGCTTGTGTCATCGACAAACAACAAGAGCGTCTCGGTGATTTACTACCAAAGAACACTACCTTGGTTTTCTTAGAAAGCCGAAGATTTACACTTTTCCTATGGCAATCTATTATCGCCTTATGGTTACCCAACCAATCCATACCAAGAATTACATCAAATTCTTTTAACCCTATCGGTACCAAATCTACCGATAACCTATTCCCTCTAATATCTACGTAACAATCCTTATGAATGTTCAATGGGGATTATCTCTTCCTTTGCTACCTTAACATCTAAAGGTATTGGTAACTTCTCGGGAATTAAACCTAATCACTTAGAAAATTCACATGCTATAAAAGAACAAGTAGCACCCGAGTCAAATAGCACATAAGCATTTATCTTATTGACAGGAATGATACCTGCTACCACATCCATTGATGCAACCGTATCTTGGACAGTCATATTAAACGTACGAGCTGAGGGTCTACGCACTGATGGTGTTGGTCCAGTAATGGCTAATTTACCACTACCAGAACCCTTATTTCCCTCTAACCCTTTCTTCGGGAAATTTCTTGCCATGTGGTCCAATGACCCACAGATAAAACACCCCTGGTTCTTCTTAGGGTTAGGACAGTTGGGTGATAGATGCCCCTCTTGCCCATAGTTGTAGCAAACTGATATCCCCTTTAAGCAGACTCCCATGTGAGTCTTTCCGCATGTCTTGCATGCCTCCGTCCTACGCTTAGGATCTCCCTGCTTTACCCCAGTATTCCCAGGGTTGATACTCTTCCTCTTAGGCAAGTTCCCAATTCTGCTAACAACTTCAGCCTTATTACCTCCTTCAACCTTACTCTTGTTCTTCCGCTCTTTGTGGTACTGAGACAATGCCTCACCACCACCTTCAACTATTATTGACTTTTCTAGAATGGTCCCGTAGGAAGAACTTTGAAAAACTGATATTCTACTGTAGAGCAAGTGTTTCAAGCCCTGCTCAAACCTACGTGCCTTTCTCGCTTCCGTATCCACCTGATGTGGAGCAAATCTTGAGAATTCGTTGAATTTGGTGGCGTATTGGGGAACAGTCATATCCCCTTGTTTAAGTTCTAAGAACTTAATCTCCATCCTACCTTGCATGCTAGTAGGGAAGTAGTTCTCGAAGAAAACCTTGTTAAAATGTTCCCATGTATTTGCTTCTGTTCTAGCCCCACCCTGGTGAGCCTCCCGCTAGTGGTTGGCTTCCCCCTTCATCATGTAAGTCACAAAATAAGTTTTTTGTGCCTCAGCTACGTTTGTTATCACAAACGCCTTTTCAATTTCTTTTACCCATGTTTGGGCCTCTAATGGGTTCGTCGTTCCTCGGAACTCAGGAGGACCGACACTCTTAAATTCCTTAAAGGTATTTGTTCTTACTACCCCAGGAGCTACAGGAATCCATCCCCCAACTTGGTTAAATGCTGCCGTTAATAAATTAACGAACTCTTGCATAGGGTTATTAGGAACCCCCTGATTCTCATTATGAGACTCAGCCTTTTGATTATGTTGTCTCCTTCTTGGCGGCATAATTCTGATTAAATAAATAAAGTTTCGTTATTATCTATTTAACTTCTTGGTTATCATTCTCAAAAAAACAACAACTCATACCACAACAAGCACTTTAAATAAAAACTTCATTATATTAATATGCTTTCATAGTCAAAACTATTAACATCATGTTCCCTTAGCCAAAAAGCTATTACATACTATCCCGCGATTGCCTTCTACAAAAATTGGGATTTACAAAAAGACTAACCTTTACTTATACAAAAGAGGGTTTTACGTCACTACCTATATACAAAAAGATCTAACGATCTACTAACACTGTCGAACGACATTCTCATATTTCGATTTTCCAAGATCGACACAATATCTCGACTTATGGTATGTCGAAGTGCACTTGCACTTCGATGGGATAACAAGCAATTTTCAGCTTGAAATCCTCATGAGCACATTCGTGGATGTATGATATCCTAGCTATTTTCTGGTCTTTTTCAACCAGTTTCTTTCAATGCTCTATGGCCTCTACCTTATAATCACATGCCCTAACCGTCATAAGCACTTTCTCATCATGCTCTGACTCAAAATCCGCCTCTACAAATTCCTTCGCCTCATATAGGGTGGTTATCTCCTTATTCTGCGTTTGTACCACAGTGCGCAGATGCACATTCCTCTCCAACACTGCCAGATACAATGATCTCATTGCATCCGGAGGTGTTGGCTCCTGAGTAGGTATCACCGTGTTAATCGATGTTACCTCCATCTCCTCCTCCACGTCAATCATCATATTTAGATATGACGCTATCCCCATTGTCTCCTCGGAGTACTCCCCCTCAGAGATGTACTCCTCAATATCTGAGTCTTCCAGAACCACTAATGGTACCTCCGCCACTGGCATCGGTACTACCTCCACTTGGTTCACTGACTCCTCACTTATCACTTCAATGTCTCTAAACATCAAGATATCATTTGACATTTACAAAACACATAGCACATTGATTAGTACATAATACACAATAGTATAAGCATAAATCACATTTAATTTATTTAAGATTAATTTTCATCTTTTAAATCTTTCGGTACTGAGATTCCTCATTACCTTATTAATTCATTTGACTTGAATTTCATTCTTCGGACTTTACCTTCCTTACGAGGTTATTAGCCTAAGGTTCTCCCCCCTTAAGTTTTATAACCTAATGCTTTCATACCAACTTGTGACGCCCCCAAATTCGAGTATCTTCCAACCCGACATATGGTGCTACACGGTACTCATAACTATACAATCATTCCATTGAAATACAACATAATGAATGTAATTATTATCTTCTTATTACAATCAAAGTATAATCCTTCCCAGGTTCATAAATCGATTACATAGTTCGTTGTTCATAATGTATAATACATACAAACATACTAATCTATACACGATGGCTAAGTATCCATCTTAGCTTTGCCCTTATTTCTCTTAGGTTTCTCAGTACGTTCATCCTTAACTGCAATCATATAATTCATGAAGGAAGTGAGCATAACAAGCTCAACAAGTTTATCAAAGGATAACAGTAATACCACATTCGTGAATCATATGATAATTCATACATAACTGAACAAATAGTTATGAAGTATTATGAAACAATAATACTTTAACATTTCATAACATCAATTCCCAAAGTATAGAGTAGATTAGGAATTCGGAACTGGTCGATAGACCATGAACAGTAGCTTTCTGTTTTCATACTTGAAAAGGATATCACAACACTAAGGCTGTACATCCGCATTACTTACGAGCACTTCTAGGTGATTAGCCTATAGTACTCTATGTTGATCAACACTCATTCGTTAAAGGTATTTACATTTAACATTTGGCAAACTCGCGTGCTATCGAATAATCGATGAAAAATACTTTTGTTTGTTCACAGACAAACCTTACCTTCACATCTGTACCAATTACATGGTATAGGATAGCGTTAACATTTCTATATATAAAGATATGAATATCAATCAATCTATATCTTACGAGTAGTCTAGCCGAGTTAAATCTGGCATTGACCCTTTCTTTAAAATCAGTCGTGCAATTCAGTACAATGAATCACATAAAACTTGACTAACTTGAAGGTTAGACAAGCGTTAAGAAAACTTGCCTTTCAGCATCTTCAAATAACTTAATCGACTAACCACAACCTTTACAAAATCTACATGATATATTCACATAGCACACTGTAATTAGCTATCAAACAATTATTCACATTGTTCCTACCAACTTCTTTCTCTTCTATGTCTTTGTTAACTTAATATCATTAATAAAGTCAACTCGACTTATTACCCTTTTTCCCGGCTTATTAATCAACTTACGTTATTAACTGGACTCTAACATCATTGGCGAAGTACCAATGTTGTTTACCGATTAAGGTTCATTGACAACACGTTGCGATCTTTGTCCATACATCATTAACATCCATTCAATTCCTAAGTTCAATACCATATACATTAGTATAGGTAGTATAGGAATAGATTTAATACACTTATGAAGTGCATACTTTATTACTATAGGTCCTTGAACAATTGAAGTTCAAAACCTAAGTCATCTATCAAAAACACTGCACCCACACTGTGACACCCCCAAATCCGGTACTTCCATTTCCACAGGATTTAGTGTTCACTGTACAAACATCATCTATCTATCTACCCATAAATAAAATGCAAACCATGCAATAGAATAAATAAATAATAAATCTCTCCCCTTATGGGGTTACATCAACTGAATAAAAATAAATCCCAGGTTACTCTAACCTTAAAACATCTGTGCGGAAAACATAAACAAATAAGTCTTAAGTAACATTAGGTCTAACTATCATTACATAATCACATAAATAATCAGTCTTCATTACTTGTTAAGCTTGCCCTTGCCCTTACTAGTGGAAGGTTCGTCTGCTCTTTCGTTCTTAACTGCAATGTTATTATTACGCAAGAGTGAGCACGGTTGCCCACAAGTATAACAATATAACAATGAATAATAACATGCGAGAGAAATAATAACTTCTGATATAAAGCTCAACTTTTGAATCAAGAATGGATAACAAGAATCAAAAGAAATTCTGAGGGTCATAAGACCTTGAACTATGTCCTAGGTTGTCAAGTGTTTTTACTTGAAACTTTTTTGATCATAAGACTATGGACTCTTCTTCTCGCATTTTAGGGGATCAACCCTTAGTACCATACATTATTCATTAATATCTTAACGCTAAAGCGTAAATAATCCCCTATACAGGTTGTTCATCATCATTTGACATTCAAGTCCGCACCAAAGGAAGTTTGGTTTGGATAATTCATCAAGGATTTCGAAATTTAGAACGCTTTCATCAACTATGGACTAGTCGAATCAATAAGGGTTCGCTAGTCTAATAATGTTTAACAGTAAATGAATATTTAACTTGACTAACATCTCAAAAGGTATACAATAGAATAATTATTGTATAACAATATCATGCTTGAAGATTAATAAACTTTAATATCCAAGACAGGCTTGATCAATAATAATGAGAACTTGCTCAATATCGAAAGAGGAATTAATCAATTTATATAACGATAACAAGTAAAGTTAGGAAACTTGCTCAACGAAAGTTTAGGGTAAGAAACTTGCTCAACGTAAATGTAGAGTTAGAAAACTTGCTTAATGTAACAAGATAAGGTTTAGAAACTTGCCTCGTGCGTAGATTACACTTAAACAAACTCGTTCTTTGAATTAAATCTTACATATCAATTACGTTCACAATACCAGTCAATAATAATGTACTAAATACCACAAGTTTATTCTTTGTCTAACTCGAGTACATGACTATACTTAGTCAATTACTACACTTATTGTCAAAAATTAAGACTTCACAAACAATAAGGTAACTATGCATTTGATCATTCAGTTCACACGTAATTGTGTTATGGACATGTTAAGAATTTATTTTAACATCTCATTATAGGTCTAAAAAGTCTTTATATTGATTAGACTAAGTTACCAACACATTCCTATACTTGAACACTTAAAAAAAACATTTTCTGGACATTCTACTAATTGCCATGGGCGCCACTTTTTATCTTAACTCTTGAGTCATGTGCGGTGCAGGCGCTGCATGACGGATTTTTAACCTGCATCATGGCGTGGTGGCGCATGGCACGAGAAATGAACTGGGAGTTGGCATTGCGGCGCGAGACTCCATTTCCAGTTTTTGCAATTCGCGAAAATTGCAGAACACGACTAAAAATTTCCAATCAACTTATTTTTACACGAATTTAGACATACCCACATGCTAGAATTCATAAATAATCAATACTTAACATCTATGGAGTGATTTTCACCCATTAAAACACATAATCACATAATTAAAGCATGCAAATTGAATTTGTTCTTGATGTTCTTGAACAAAACATGGATTTTAATTCTACGGATTCGATTATAAAGCCAAATCCAACCATTCAAGTTTTATTTTGTTCATTTTAACATGCATAATCATATCAATGTGTGAGTTTTGCAAAATAAATTATATTTGACATATAAAAATCACGTATAAGGCCATATAGCCATATAACATACTCTGAAATCTTTTACTATATAATTTCATGAAACTGAAGATATGGAAACCCATATAATATATATTAAAACATGATATAGTACTCGAATCATTACACATATCCCTATAACAACACCCTTTCCCAATTTACAGAGAATTACAGAATAAATGAAAGCCATATTCATGAAAACTTTAAAAGACGTAAAATAGGAATTTGGGTTGGAGAGAATTACCCAAAGCGTAGAATATAACTTACTAGGAAGTGAATTCCTCCTCCACAAAACTCTGAATTCTCAACTCTCTCTTTGTATCTTTCTCTGAAACTCTTTCTGACACTTTCTAGACTTGGGAAAATTAATGAAGAAAAGGAAGGGGAAAGCGTATAATAAAGAAGATGTCTAACGAGTTGTGGTCAGTTACCTAGTCATGGGTAACTGCCCTCAACTCCCTTTAAGGCCTTGTTTGGCTAGTTAGAATAGGTTTTAAAAATCATTTAATTTAATAAAGCTTTATTATATAGTTTAAGTAATGTCACATCCATATAAAATAAATCTAATATCTTATTTAATTTACTTTAAATAAAATATAATAATTTCTCATTAATACACATAGTTACATAATTCAAATTCTCTTTGATTAATAATGTCAAATTCTTAAATCTCTAATTAATAATTAAATTAATTAAAATACTATCAGGCTTATTAAATATTTCTTTTAATACAATAAGCTCACATAATCACATACTTTGAATAATAAAATTCTCCACATTAATTTAATAAATATAACACATATAATTAAATTAATCTACCACCACTTCATCAATTAATCATTTAATCTAATAATTAATACATCGAAAAAATATTTATTTAATCCAATAAATATTTAAATTAAATTACAAAAATCTCGGTTGTCACATCTTTCCCTCTTAAAAGGATTACGTCCTCGTAATCACAACTTAATAATTCGTTAGTTACATTCTCCCCTTACAAAGATTCTCGTCCCCGTAATCACATATAACAATCTAAGTAAATAAATGAGGATAATTCTTCATCATATTCTCTTCGAGTTCTCACGTAGCTTCTTCAGTGTTGTGGTTCCTCCAAATTACCTTAACAGAAGGTATTACTTTATTTCTCAGAACTTGTTCTTTTCGGTCGATAATTTGAACATGAATTTTTCGTAAGACAAGTCTTTGTCGAAATGTAGGGGTTCATATTCAATCACGTGCTTATAATCGGGTTTGTAGGGTCATAGGACTGAGACATGGAAAACATTGTGGACATTCTCTAGAGATGGAGGTAAGGCTACCTCATAAGCAACTTCTCCTACCCTTCTCAAAACTTCAAAGGGTCCGATGAATCTTGGGCTCAATTTTCCTTTCTTTCCAAACTTGATCTTTCCCTTCCAAGGAGAGACCTTTAAGAACACATAGCTACCCGGCTCGAATTCGACATTCTTGCGGTGTGGATCGACGTATTTCTTCTGTCTATCTTGAGCTGCTGTCAATCTTGCTCGAATCACCTTGACTATATCTGCTGTTTGTTGTACCAATTCCGGGCCTAGTAGTTGTCTTTCGCCAACTTCATCCCAATATAGTGGAGTTACGCACTTTCCGCCAGATAACGCTTCATAGGGTGGCATTCCAATACTAGCGTGATAACTGTTGTTGTCAGAATCGAACTCTCATGCGGAAAATGGTCATCCCAATTTCCTTTAAAATCCATTATACAAGCTCTTAACATATCTTCCAATGTCTCGAATTGTTCTTTCACTCTGTCCATCCGTCTCGAGGGTGATATGTTGTGTGCTCATTCAGAATCGCGTGTATCCATGCATTCTCAGTAGACGCTTTCGTAAGTTCGACGTAAAACGACATATCTCTATCGAAACAATTGACACCAGAACTCCGTGCCTTGAAACAATCTCTTTCACATATAACCTTGCCAACTGATCTAGGTTGAATCTGATTTTGATCGGAAGGAAGTGTACAGATTTCCTCAATCGGTCAACAATAACCCATACTGCGTCGTAGCCTTTCTGAGTTGTCGGTACCACGAAATCCATCGTAATATGTTCCCATTTCCACTCAGGGATTTCTAAAGGTTGTAGTAACCCACTCGGTCTCGGATGTTCTGCTTTCACTTTCTGACATGTCAGGCATTTGGCAACACATTCTGCAACCTCTCGTTTTAAATTTGGCCACCAAAAGTGTTGTCAAAGATCTTGGTACATCTTGGTGCTACCAGGGTGAATCGAATATCTTGAGTTGTGAGCTTCGCTTAAAATTTCTTCCTTAATCTCTGGTACTGGCGGTACCCAAATTCTGCTCTCAAATCTTAGTAGTCCCTCACTATCTATTTTGAATCTCGGTTCAGTCCCTTTAGATATCTTCTTCCTCACTTTCTCACATTCTTCGTCCTGAAGTTGAGCCTCCTTAACTTTATCTAGTAAGGTTGTACCAGCTTGCATCTGAAACAACTTTTCGTCAATTTCCATAGAATACTTCACTTCCAATTCTAGCTTTTCCATTGCTAAAATTAGCTCCTCCTAAGTGGTCAACATCATCAATTTCTCCCGACCTTTTCTACTTAGGGTGTCGGCCACCACATTTGCCTTACCCGGATGGTATAGAATCTCACAATCGTAGTCCTTAATTAACTCTAACCACCTTCTTTGACGCATGTTCAAGTCTTTCTGTGTAAAAATATATTTTAGACTCTTGTGATCTGTATATATTTCACACTTCTCCCCATAGAGATAGTGCCTCCAGATTTTTAAAGCAAAAACCACTGCAGCTAACTCCAAGTCATGGGTCGGATACCCCTTCTCATAATCTTTCAGTTGTCGTGACGCATATGCAATGACTCTACCATTCTGCATAAGCACACAGTCAAGTCCTTTATACGATGCATCACTATATACCACAAAATTTCCTGTGTCATTCGGAAGAGATAACACAGGTGTTGTACTCAACCTCTTCTTTAATTCTCGAAAACTTTCCTCACACTTCTCCGTCCAAACGAATTTCACCGATTTCCTAGTCAAATTCGTCAGCGGAGTTGCGATCTTGGAAAAATTTAGAATGAATCTTCTGTAATAACCTGCCAATCCAAGAAAACTTCTTACTTCTGACGGCGTCTTCGGCTGATCCCAGTTAATCACAGCTTCGACTTTGGAGGGATCCATCGAAATTCCGTCTCTATCAATCACATGTCCAAGAAATTGTACTCTTTCAATCCAGAATTCACATTTCGAAAACTTAGCATACAACTTCTCCCTTCTCAATGTCTCGAATGTCAACCTCAAATGCTCTTCGTGTTCTTCCTTGGTTTTCGAATATACCAAAATGTCATCTATAAATATCACTACGAATTTGTCCAAAAACGGCTTGAACACTCCATTCATTAAGCCCATAAATGCTGCAGGAGCATTCGTTAGACCAAATGACATTACCAAAAATTCGTAGTGACCGTATCATGTTCTAAACGCTATCTTCGGTACATCCTCTAGTCTCACCTTCAGTTGATGATAACCACTTCTCAAATCTATCTTCGAAAAGTATTTTGCTCCCTTTAACTGATCGAAAAAATTGTCGATTCAAGGTAATGGATACCTATTCTTAATCCTGACCTTATTCAGTTCTCTGTAGTCGATGCAGAGCCGCATCGTTCCATCCTTCTTCTTCACAAATAAAACCGGCGCTCCCCATGGTGATACGCTTGGTTGAATATACTTTTTATCCAGTAATTCTTGTAGTTGGACCATCAGTTCTTTCATCTCTACCGGTGCCATTCGGTACGGTGCCTTTGATATTGGGTCCATTCCTAGAGCCAAATCGATAACGAATTCAACTGCTCTATCTGGAGGAAGTCCCGACAAATCATCCGAAAATTCGTCTGCGAAATCTCTCACTACCGAAATCTCATCAATTTTTGGATTCTCTTTACGACTATCGACTATGTAAGCTAGATATCCTACACAGCCTTGCCTTAACAACCTTCTGGCCTGCTTCATCGTCAGACAACTCGCTTGTCTAGGCGACTTGCTACCATAAAACACAACCTTTGACGGAGTCATAAGGTTAATACGCTTCTTCTAGCAGTCAATTACCGCCCCATAATTGGATAACCAATCCATACCCAAAATAACATCAAATTCTCCAAGTCGAATAGTGATAAGATCTACGTTCATGATATTACCCTTAATATCTACTCTACAGTTCTTGTGCACATACTTAATAGGGATAATTTCTCTATTCGCAATTTCTATGTTCATGGGGTATTCTAACTCGTCCTTAAATAATTCTAAGTTCTTAGCGAAGTCATCGGATATAAATGAGCAAGTAGTACTCGAATCAAATAACACATAAGCATTAACTTTATTGATCGGAATGATACCTGACACCACATCGCGAGACTGTACCGCATCCTGCACTGTCATGTTGAACGTTCTGGCTGTTAGTCTATTGGTTGCGGTTGGTCCTGCAATGGTTAGAGTGCTTCCACCAGTATTTCCTCTGATTCCTCCTGAACTCGTCCCTCCCGATCCCTTCTTAGGACAATATCTTGCAAGATGGTCCTTTGATCCATATGTGAAGCATGCACCCTTCTTTGGGTTCGGACAGTTTGGTGCTATGTGGCCTTCGTGACCACAATTATAGCACACTCGCTTCCCCTTCAGGCAAACTCCCAAATGCGTTTTTCTGCAGGTTGGGCACGGTTCAATCTTCTTCTTCTGCCCCTCCCTGTTGACTTCCGGCCGACGAATTTTCAGACCACTTCCTCTTCTGATTGTGATTACCCCCAGTGCTACTCCCACCGGTCATGTTATTACCTTCCTTCTCACTCTTCTTCTTCTCTTCGCTCCCCGATTATACTTCGTTATCGCATCACTTCCACCCTCAGCAAGTATGGCCTTCTCTAACACTCCAGCAAAAGTGTTCAATTGGAATATTGACACTTTGCTATACAACCAGGGCTTCAGTCCCTGCTCAAATCGTCTCGCCTTCCTCTCATCGGTATGTACTTGGTACGTGGTGAACCTAGCCAACTCATTAAACCTTGCCGCATAATCAGCTACTGACATATTCCCTTGTTTTAACTCTAGAAACTGAACCTCCATCTGATTTTGCGAACTAGTCGGAAAATACATCTTGAAGAACATCTCTTTGAATCTTTCCCAGGATATTACACCTTCACCTCCTCTCACTTTGTTTGCCTGCCACCAATAGCTGGCTTCGGACTTCAGCATAAACGTTGCATAAGCAGTCTTCTGATCTTCCCTTGCCCTAGCAACATCGAACACCTTCTCCATCTCCATTACCCCGGTCTGAGCTTCGATTGGGTTTATCAAACCCTTAAACTCTGGCGGTCCCACCGCCTTGAAGTCCTTAAGCGAAGTATTTGGTGGAGCTTGGGGTTGATTATTAAGTGCTCCAGCTTAAAGGTTTACCAATTGCTGAACGAAGTTAGCATTGGCGTCATTGTTATTGTTTGTTGACCCTTCCTGGGCTTGCTGACGATTTTGTCTTCTAGGCGGCATATTTCTATTAAGAATATACGCTTATTAGGTTTTTATTCAATCTCTTAAACATTTAAGACTTAACTAAAACGTTTAATCATAACTCACTTAACACATCAATTCAAATAAACTTTGACATTCTCATTAAATTCAAAAGTTTTAACACCATAAGATAGCGTCACTGCTATTTACATCAACTATCCCAAGATAAGGAATCTACAGGATTTAAAACATCAACATATTCCTTTATTTTTGAACATATCGGAATTTACATCATTAACTATCAAATAGTTTTCACATATTTAAACTAATACTATAATCGCCATCATATAAGTATTTGGATGGCCTGCTTCGTTCCTCCTCCATGATGCGGCACATCATTCTGCGATCTAGCATATATGATGGTAGATCCTCAAACTGGATTGGATACTTCCTAACTCGATCTTGGACCGCATCCATTGCATTTTGTAGTGTAGAGTACGTCTCCTCAAGTTTAGCCTTCTTCGCACGGCGATCATCTTCTGCATGATCAGCACGGCGTGACTCTCGTACCCAGCCCTCCTCTGCTATAGCAAGCCTCTCTGAGCTCTCCTTCAGATCCTTCTTTAACTTCTCTATTTCTGTGGACTTATCCTCGGTCTAACCCTTCTCGTGAACCAGATCCCACTCCACGTTTCCTAAACGTGTGTGAAGAGTCACAATCTCTCTATCCCTTTGCTCAATAGTAATCTGGCGACTAATCACTTTTGCTCGATTCGGATCCCGAACAAGATATCCTGCAACTCTACGTTACGATCATAGAGTGAATCATACATCTCTGCATCAATGGAGTTCGACAGGAACTCCTCTTCTTCCTCTTATTCTTCCTCTTCCTCAGGATCCTCCTCTGGATCTGTCTCCGGCTCATGCTCGACCGACCAGCGGTGATCAGCGGAGATGGCTCTCTCTATACAAGTTGTGTGTGACGCCCCCAAAATAGGTATACATCACCTATTACGAGTTGTCAATACATGATGTACGTAAACAACTACAACTTTATTATTACAACCAGTAAAGCGTGAGTTTGAATACAAATATTATCTTCTAGACAATATCTATACTCAAATAAATCCTCATCACATTTATTGATACATTATTTTACAAAAATGGCGAGGACTACTAAACAATTCTTTCTAAAACCTTCATTCCATACCCAGGCTCGCATTCTTTTTATATTCTTGCCTCACGAGAAGAAAAATAGAACAAAAGGAAAAGGGTGAGCTCAACTAGCCCGGTAAAGAATATTATTATGACTAAGATAATATACAACAAATTACCGTTAGTCTTCAACAGGGAAAAATCTAATAGAATACAATAGACAACAAATTTTAAATCAATATTCGCAAGTGAAATAATAATTCATTAGAAGAGTTAAGTAGAGAATGCAAACTACTATCTTCTATGTATGAATTTAAAAGTTCATCGTCTCATCTTTTATCCATGTAACATCAATCAATATACATCGGAATCAAATATTCATCTTTGCACTACTGACAAAGATATTCTTGAGAAATCATTCATCTTTACACTCTGGGCCAAAGATATTCAATAATATCATCATTTAAGGCGAGGATGATGAAAATATTTTTAAAGAAGCGAATCCAGTGAAACAAAATGACAAGGATTAAGGATTAAGGATTCGTACTTTGTTTTATCCATGTTCAAAAATACCTCAAAAATAATCATAGTGGTGTAAAATTCAAGAATGATCAAAACATAGATACAATCAAAGCTAGTATCCAGAATAGATATTTTGGACAAAAAGAAGAAATTTTTTTTTGATTGAATAGTCATGTATATGTGAATAGTGCCGTATCACGTGAATAGTAACTCAGACACCAAAAGATAGAAATTTCCAAAAAACATCTTCACGCTTTCATGAATAGTACTCGTGAATAGTAACTCATGAATAGTAACTCATGAATAGTAACTCGTGAATAGTAACTCATGAATAGTAACTCATGAATAGTACCACCGACATGAAAAAGTTCCAAATTTGATAAAAGTTTCAACCAATATTTGACATAATGATATTGAAGAAATAATATCATTTGAGAAGAAAATAACATCCTTACCTCGAAAGATTAGTACTTCTAAATTTGGAATATAGAATATATAGTTTGAAGGAACTTGCACCGTCTAACAATACTCAAAGTATACTCAAAATACTCACAAGAATACGCTCGATAATATAGAGAGAGAAAACTTCAATTTCTGGTGTGATTTTCAATTCTAACCTAAGCACCCTATTTATAGGAAATTGCTTAGAACACCAAAGCAGAAAATTTAATAAATTAATAATATAATTATATAAATTTCCGACGCATGCCTAGAATCGATTTGACCATCAAACACATGCCACATTCTAGAAAAAGTAAGAAAAACGTTTTCTAATTTTAAATATTTTAAACTTCCAAAAATCAATTATTTCGTAGCTTCGGAACTTCAATAATTCATAATAAATAGCCCTTTTATCAGAAAATTCGAATCTCGCGAATTTTTATTGGAAATTATATTCTCTACAACTTTGCAGAAGACAGTTTTACCAAATTCCAAATAGAAATTGGACCGAAATCCACAAGCAGGCGCGATTTTCTGTTTATAATCAAATTTGATCAATAAATGGGGTCCCGCAGAGCATGTTTAACATATTTTAAACATTTATTGCAACAAAAATACTCTTCCTCCTCGTATACTCATATATCCCACATTCGTTGTAAAATATCACCATTATTATATTATTAAAATATAATAATATATTTAAATGAATTATTTTATCGAGAAAAAGATAAAATTTCAATTTTCAACAATTGTCACATTAAAAATTTTCTCCATCTATATCCACATAAAATCAATATTTTCCTCATCATATGAATCAATAATTAATTATTCACAAATAATATTCTGAGAATAACAATATTGACAACCGAGGCGGTTTACAGGAAAGAGGGGCTTTCAATAAGAATTTCTCCTTCTTGGTGGCGTAATTAGGTGACCAAACCTCTCCTTAGACGCGAACTTTCTAGACATTGCCAATAATGTTATCTAATAATATTATTAGGATAATATGAATTATTGCTTCGATAATGAAAAATCTTGTGTAATGACAATTATTGAAACAACAATGACAATATAAAATATCAACGCAATGCAATTATTAAATCAATAAAATCTTTGAGCGGTAATTATCGTAACCATTATTGAGTAGTGTCTTCTTACGTAAGAATCAATAATTGGTGCAATCACAGGTGCTCTTCTTGTGTTTCAACCTAAAGTATTTTAACGGTGATATTAGTAACAACTATCTTTGTTATTTTTAAACAACTTATATTTGTCGTTTTCTTCATCCAATCGCTTTTCGTTATGGGGCCCACACATGGCTGCGCCGTCGTACGAATATTCCCCGATAGTACGAATATTCCACGACCAAACGAATATTCCCCGACAACAATGAATATTTTATAACCACTTGCTTATTTTGAAGTATTTGCGTATTTTACCCTTAACTATCCACATTAATCAAATCAACCCTTACTATTTCAAAATAATAAATAGAGAAAATTAAATTTCATTAATAATAAGTTGGGGTCTTACAACCTCCCCTCCTTATGAAATTTCGTCCTCGAAATTGGACGACGATACACAGTGTTTGAAAAGGTGAGGATACCTCGCTTTCGTTTTCGTTTCAATTCCCGGTCATTTCCTCTATAGCATGATTCCTCCACAAAACTTTAACTTGTGGTATGACCTTTCTTGGCGTAGGACATGCTCCTTCCTATCTAAAATCTTGGTGGTACCTCCTCATACGTTAAGTCTTGGCTATCTCGTCCGGTTCTAACTCAATAACGTGGTTTGGGTCTTTCACATATTTCTGAAGTATAGATATCGTGAAACACATTATGAACACGAGACATACTTTCTGAGGTAACGCGAGTCTATAGGCTACATTTCCTACTCGGTCAAGAATTTGAAATGGACGATAAATCATGGATTGAGCTTTCCTCTCTTCCCAAATCTTGTAACTCCCTTCCATGGAGCAACTTCGCAACAATACATGATCCCCTACACTAAATTCCACGTCCTTTCGATGAAGATCCGCATAACTCTTTTGTCGATCTTGTGCTGCTTTTGTATCGTTGTCGAATCATTTGGATCTTTTTCAGTAGTCATACGCATTAACTAACTCGGGCCCTAACAATGTTGCTTCACCCACCTCGTCCCAACATCTTTGGAGAGCGACACTTTCGTCCATATAATGCTTCAAATGGAGCCACACCTATACTTGCACGATAAGCTTTGTTGTTGTAGGAGAATTCTACCAATGGTAAATACTTATCCCAAGCGCCCTTGAAGTCTAGGACACGAGTCTTAATAAATCTTCAAGAGTTTGAATAGTCCTTTCGATTGTCCGTCGGGTTTGAGGATGGTATGCGAACCGAATCATAAATCCGTGCCCATAGCTTTTTGCAAGCTAACCCAAAATCTTGAAGTGAATCTTGGGTCACGATCCAAAACTATGGATACGGGCATGCCATGCAACCTCACAATCTCATTCACGTACATACTAGCAAGGCGTTCAAGTGAATAAGTCTCCGTGTCGACAAGAAATGAAGCGAGACTTGGTTAATCTATCAACAATAACCCAAAGAGCATTGATGCCCGAGAAACCGTAGGAAGACGAATGAAATCCATGGTAATGTGTTCCCACTTCCATTTGAGAATCTCAAGTGGTTGCAGCGGACCCTTAGGTACTAGATGCTCGCCTTTACACGTTGACAAGTTAAACACATTGAGATAAACTTTGCAATCTCTCTCTTCATATTGTTCCACCAAAATGTATGTAGAAGATCACGATACATTTTAGTACTTCGAGGATGGATTGCAAATGGTGTATTGTGTGCCTTCATCATAATCTTGTACTTCAAATCAGTCGTTAGGAACACAAAGTCTAGAGTGGACTCAAGTATTCCTTCTTCATCAATTCTCGCTTAGGAATAGCTCCTTCTTGTACTTTCTTCTTCATACGCATCGATTTCAAGATTCGGTGGCTTGAGCAACCTTAACTTTTCTATTAAAGTTGGCTCTGTCGTATACTTGACATCATCATCACTTTTCGTTCACGCATATGATCTTCTACTCAGCGCGTCGTCATTTACCACGTTCGCTTTTCGGGATGGTATTGAATAGTGTGGTCGTAGTCTTTCAATAGCTCGAGCCAGCGTCATTACCGCATGTTGAGTTCTTTTTGAGTGAAGAAATATTTAAGGCTTTTATGGTATGAATATATCTCCACTTTCTCCCCATATAGATAGTGCCTCCATATCTTTAGCGCGAGCGAGCACGGCCGCCAACTCTAGATCATGAGTAGGATAATTCCTCTCATACTCTTTAAGTTGTCGCGAGGCATAGGCTATGACTTTCCCACGTTGCATGAGAACACATCCTAACCCTTTGCACGAAGCATCATTTGTAGATAACAAATCCATCGAACCGGATGGTATTGTTAGAACAAGTCTTAGAAATAAGTCTCCTCTTAAGCTCTTGGAAACTTTTCTCGCATTCTTCGCTCCAAGCGAATTTTGTATCCTTCCGAGTTAGTTGAGTTAATGGAGTAGCGATTCGAGAAAACCCTTCCACGAATCTCGATAATAACCGGCTAAGCCCAAAAGCTACGTACTTGATCCACCGACTTGGTTGCTCCCAACTTTGTATTTCTTCAATCTTGGCCGGATCAACGGATACTCCATGTTTCGACACCACGTGCCCAAGGAATGCTACTTCCTCGAGCGAACTTCGCATTTCTTTAATTTGGCATATAGTTTGTTTTCACGAAGCCTTTGGAGTACCGACTTCAAATGGTGCTCATGATCTTCACGACTTTTGGAATATATAAGGATGTCATCAATAAAACAACAACAAACCTGATCCAAATATTCCTTGAATACTCGGTTCATCATATCCTTGAAAGCCCGCAGAGCATTAGTCGGTCAGAAAGACATGACTAAGAATTCATAATGCCCGTCTCAGAGTTCTAAAGCGGTCTTTGGAATATCCTCGGTTCTAATCTTGGTGATGATATCCGAGCGAAGATCGATTTTTGAAAAGAATTGTGCCCCTTGCAATTTGGTCAAACAAGTCATCAATACGAGGTAGAGGATACCTATTCTTGATGGTGACATGGTTCGATTCCCGATAGTCAATCTGAAAGTCGCATACTCCGTCTTTCTTCTTTACAAATAAAATAGGAGCACCCCGAGGAGATGTACTGGGGCCGAATGAAACCGATGTCCAACAATTCACGTAGTTGGACCTTTAACTCTTGAAGTTCAATAGGAGCCATTCGATATGGGGTTTTAGAAATGGGCTTTGTACCGGGTTCAAGATCAATAAAGAATTGACTTCACGTTACGGGGGGTAGGCCAAGGAAGTTCTTTGAAATCGTCGGGAAAGTCGATAACAACGGGAATATTATTCAAATTTGGCGTGTCTTTATTCAAATCCATAACATGGGCTAAGAAAGCTTGACATCCGTTTTTGATAAGCGAATAGCTTTATGATTAGATATGGCGATGATTGATTTTAATGGTTTAGTTGCTTGAATTCGTACAACAGGTTGGTTAGGAATATGAAAACTAACAACCTTACGAAAACAATCAATTTTGGCATGATGAGTAGTTAAACAATCAATCCCTAAAATCACATCAAAAGCAAGTATCTTTAAAGAGATAAGGTCAACAGGTAAGGTGATGGTGCCAACTTGAATCAAACAAGATTTATAAACAGTGGATGTGATGAAAGTTTCTCCTAACGGAGTTTCCACAGATAGGTCAAAGTCTAATTTCTCGAGTCAAGTTTAAGCGTTGAGCACATGCGGGAGAGATAAATGAATGGGTAGCACCGGTATCAAGTAAGGTATAAACTTTGCAAGAATTTATAAATAGCTTACCCGTGATCACCTCGTTTGGGTTCCTCGCATTATGACTAGTCACAACAAACGCTCTTCCGGAATCGTTGACTTTGACTTTTACAGGGACGATCTTTTGAGTCACCGTCCCATTGAACTAGGTTTATTCATTGTACAATCTCAAGCGATATGTCCTTCCTTTCCATAATTATAGCATACCTTGAGCTGTTGTTGTGGGCGGTTTGGTGATATGTCCCTCTTTCCGCATTTGTAGCATATAATGGGGTGGTCGTTCTCCTCCTTTAGAACCGATTCTTCTTTAAGCCTTGTCGTCTTCACATGGTCGTTGTTAAATCTCCTCTTTTAAAATCTCCTCTGACTCGCTTCTTCTTATTTTCATGGCCATGATTACCACGGAGTGGTTACCATTTTTGTCCGTCTGTTTCTTTCTCCATTTGGTTATCATTATTACATTATTTGCTATCTCTGATGCGATCACGGTTATGGTCCCTCGATTAAGCAGTACTCGTTATCTCGCTCTAATAATTGAGCCCATTTACAACATATCTGAATAGAGAGAAAATTTGAGAGAAATGAGATATTGTCGTATCCGGGTTTCAAACCTCTCAAAAACATCCGCGTCATCGTTCCTCATTCTCCACCAAATGAGGTGCAAACTGGATAACTCTGCAAACTTTGCCTCGTCTTGAGACACCGTCATGTTGTTTTTGTTCTAATCGATGAACTCCACTTCCTTCATATAGACGAACACTTTCGAGGAAAGTATTTGTCATTAAATAATTCTGAAATGTCTCCCAAAAGACATCTTTGAGTCTTGGTGGATGGGTGCGCTTCACGAGACTCCCACCGTGATCGCCTCGCCCGAGAATATAAAGGTGGCGAATGGAACCTTCTGTTCTCCGTGCATCCCAAGACATCGAATATCTTGGTAATTTGCTTGACCCATGTTTCCGCCATGATCGGATCTGGCTTTCCCTTAAATTCGGTGGTCCCAACTCTTTGAGCTGCTTGCATTTGTGACAACCCGTGAATTGCTATCATTTCCTCTGTATTTTGAACACGAGTCTCCTCGTGCGATTTTTGCATGAAGCGCAAAAAGCTTCTAAACATCCCCTCGTTCATCATCACGCTTCGGTGGTGTTATTCACGGGAGGAACATTGCCGACTGTTGCACGTTCTCCTCGTTGGTGAGTAGTCTGAGCGTCTCTCCGCATCTCATTTCCATTGTTAATATTCTCGATCGACATTCTCAAATCTTGTCATAAAACAAGGGTTAATTAAGGAAATCAATATATCACATAATATCCTTATATCTTAACCAACTAAAAAAATAAGCTTAGGTAGGACACACTAGCGAAGGATTTACTCGTCTCTCCCTCCTAGTTCTATTCCCGATCTCTTGGAGATCATATCCTAAGCTACGATACCAAGCTGTGGCGACCCCAAAATAGGTATACATCACCCATTACGAGTTGTCAATACATGGATGTGAAACAACTACAACTTTATTATTACAATAGTAAAAGCGTGAGTTTGAATACAAATATTATCTTCTAGACAATATCTATACTCAAATAAATTCTCATCAAATTTATTGATACATTATTTTACAAAAATGGTGAGGACTACTAAACAATTCTTTCTAAAACCTTCATTCCATACCCAGGCTTCGTACTTCATTTATATTCTCGCCTCACGAGAAGAAAAATGGAACAAAAAGGAAAAGGGTGAGCTCAACTAGCCCAGTAAAGAATATTATGACAAAGATAATATACAACAAATTACCGTTAGTCTTCAACGGGGAAAAATCTAATAGAATACAATAGACAACAAATTTTAAATCAATATTCACAATGAAATAATAATTCATTAGAAGAGTTAAGTAGAGAATGCAAACTACTATCTTACTATGTATGAATTTAAAAGTTCATCGTCTATCTTTTATCCTATAACATCAATCAATATACATCGGAATCAAATATTCATCTTTGCACTACTGGGCCAAAGATATTCATCGATTAGTCATGTTCATCTAAACACTGTTCATCTTTTGCACTTCTGACCAAAGATATTCTTGAGAAATCATTCATCTTTTGCACTCTGTGCAAAAGATATTCAATAATATCATCATTTAAGACCGAGGATGATGAAAATATTTTTAAAGAAAGCGAATCCGGTGAAACAAAATGACAAGGATTAAGGATTAAGGATTAAGGATTCGTACTTTATTTTATCCATGTTCAAAATACCTCAAAAATAATCATAGTGGTGTAAAATTGAGAAGAATGATCAAAACATGGATACAATCAAAGCTAGTATCCGAATAGATATTTTGGATGAAAAAAGAAGAAATTTTATTTTTAGATTGAATAGTCAGTATCGTGAATAGTAACTCAGACACCAAAAGATAAAAATTTCAAAAAAACATCTTCACGCTTCATGAATAGTACTCGTGAATAGTAACTCGTGAATAGTAACTCATGAATAAGTAACTCGTGAATAGTAACTCATGAATAGTAACTCATGAATAGTACCACCGACATGAAAAAGTTCCAAATTTGATAAAAGTTTCAACCAATATTTCAAACATAATGATATTGAAGAAATAATATCATTTGAGAAGAAAATAACATCCTTACCTCGAAAGATTAGTACTTACAAATTTGGAATCTGGGATATAGTCTTTGAAGGAACTTGCACCGTCTAACAATACTAAAAGTATACTCAAAATACTCACAAGAATACGCTCGATAATATAGAGAGAGAAACTTTGATTTACGGTGTGATTTTCAATTCTAACCTAAGCACCTATTTATAGGAAATTGTTTAGAACACCAAAGCGAAAATTTAATAAATTAATAATATAATTATATAAATTTCTCGCATGCCTAGAATCTGATTTCAGCCATCAAACACATGCCATATTCTAGAAAAGTAAGAAAAAACGTTTTTCTAATTTTAAATATTTTAAACTTCAAAAATCAATTATTTGAGACTTGAACTTCAATAATTCATAATAAATAGCCCTTTCATCGAGAAAATTGAATCTCGCGTGTTTTTATAGGAAATTCAATTCTCT